>OX442332.1:1209933-2459933 GCA_949358125.1 Idaea dimidiata
AAAAAATAAAAAATATAGGTATATCCCCATTTATTTATTTATTATTTATTTATTTATATAACAAACACTTTCAGACTTACAGCATTTAAACACCAAAACGTCTGAAAGCCATTTTACCATAATTACAAATAATTATTAAAAATATTTTTTTAATCACATAAATTACATTTAACTAAAACTAGGTAGGCATCAAAATCAATCAGCTAATACTAGAATAGAGAAAGATCTCAAACAATATTTGTGCCATTAGCTTCTTGTGTCTTCTTCTCATTGGAGGTCGCGTTCCGAAGACACGTTAGTTAATTTGACGTTTCTAAAAAATATGTTGTAATAATATTTTAAAGAATAAAAATATTTTGAATTTTAATTTGTATTTATATTAATCCAGATACTCCAGTTATCTGCCTACCAAATACAAACATCTAAACATTTCTTCATCCAATATTAATTAGTATAAAGATTATATCATCCATAGAGACTGAAGCAGGTGAAACCGACGGAGCAAGCATTATTAAATCCTCTTGTTCTTATTTTCTTGTTTTTTTTTAGGTTGTTTGGCACCAAATTGGATACAAATATTTATATTATGTTGACAGCCTACCGGATGAATTGATGTAAAATTTCTATCTACTTATTCTAGTTAGAAAAAGCTTAGGCGCCCACACCAAGGCCCTGATTCTATAAGGACAAAGCATGCGGAATGCCGGCGGAACGCATGCGACGTGCAGGAGATGTACGTTATTTCGTATTCTGTAAATGTTATTTTATTTAATTACTACTTAATTACTTAAGCAGCCTTCAAATTTAAGGGCTACTTAATTATTCAAATAGCTCCCCTTCCTTCTCAGGCAATCAGAATTAAAGGAAATTATAGAATAGCTTTTAATTTAACAAATCGACTAATGCAATGCTCGTGCATCCCGCCTGCTTCTCGCATGCTATATTTTTACAGAATCGGCCCACAGGTGGTCGCTATTTTGTTTTCATTTTTATTATCAATCCTTCTGCCTAAGTCTTCTGCTTAAGCCTTCTGCAATGCAGAAGGCTGCGGGTTCGATTCCCGTCGGGCGCTAATACATATGCTTAAAAATAAATGTTTGTATCTGGTCTGGGTGTCTTTCTATGTATAATATGTATGTATTTACAAAAAAAAGTATAAAAATGTAGTTTATCCGTTCTCTAGTACCCATAGTACATACAAGCCTAGTGCTTAGTTTGGGGCTAGATTGCGCTGTGTGCAATGTAGTGAAAATAAATATTTATTTATTATGTCACCTATCTGAGCACTGTTTTGGTAAAATGAGACGAATCTAACGATATCTTAGTTAAAAAAATCCATTATGTGGTTTGGAAGATACGAGCTGAGGAAGAAAATTACAAACTTCAAGATAGTCGCGAAAAGCATAACCCTTTCCTTGCAGCCGGGTAAAAAAACCCAAAACGTAGGGGGCGTGGTTATGGCACACACTGATTTTATGGTTTAAACTGTCGTTATCCAAGGAGGAAGCAGTTGCCTACGTTTGTATGGGGAACATGGAGGTAACATATTATGGGGAACGAATAGATATCATTTCCTCTTTAAACCTCGTCTAACTAACATCTCGTTATACTTTGATGAGTTTGTTAATTGTTATTTGGCACCAAATTAGATACAAAGATTTATTTGTTGACAGTTGAAAGATGTCTCTTCACGCAACAACGGTGTGGTATTTTAATTCGAATTCTTTTTAGTAATGGAACGATTTGTAGCGGGATGACGATGGCTGCATGGGATGTTTATTTTTTTTGAGTTTTTTTTTTCTTTTTTAGTCTGTGTAAAAAGTTTGTTAAGTTTGTATGTTTTTACTGATGCAGTATAAAAACAATTTTTCACCTCACAACCTCGGAAATATTCTTTTTGATAGATTTCTAGTGACAAAGAGAATATTTCCCCAGTCGTGCAAATGTGGATTTTGCACGCTAGCGTGGAAAGAGTTTTCAAATATCGAATCTCTTTTTATTCCATACTTATCATACTTATATGATGCAAGCTCAAAGACGCAAGTTTTCTTATTTTTTTTTTCGTTTAGTCGTAAATAAGTGGACTTGAATAACTAACTTGACTAAAATGCATTAAATACTTCCTTCATGTCAGTGCACCAACATCACTTCTTTAAATAATCGCACTGGCCAGCCGCAGGTGGCATCACTGGACTGAATAAAAGCGTCTAGCGTTTTCCTCGCTGTATTGTGGTGAAAATTGTGTGTTTCATACCTTCGCTTTACTCAGGATTCAATATTTAAACTCTTCGTTTACTCAGGTTTCAATCCAAGTACTCGCAGCAAAAATCAACTTTGCAGCCTCGTATAACAAATAACTATATTAATTGGTAGGTAGGTACAGCTATTAAGGCGGCGATAGATGATAAGCAACGGTCCTTGTCCTATTGCATATAAATGAGCGAGATGGAATTGCGTGAAAAATCTACAATTTCTCGTAAATTCAATAATTAACGAAGATTAAAATAATATTCTGAAAAAATGCGATGAAGGGGTTCTAGGTATTGTATTTTCTAATATTATGATGCCTATTAGAAAATATAGCGGTTAAGGATTTAGAAGAAAAATTGATTTATTTTGTAAAACAGGGGTAACTTTGCCTGTATAATAGTGGTATTTAAAGTTATTTTTTATTGTTTTTGAAATGAAGGGGACACTTCTTGTATCATGTACAATAACATAATACATTGTTTAAAGATCTATTTGATACCGGTTATGAATAAAACCATTCCATCGGAAGGGATTTCACATGAGTCGCGTCCTTAAGGATTGGAATATTCGTCTCAAATTCAAGTCAGATTATTTTATGGACTTGAACTTATTACTTTTTTAAGGTAATTGTAGACTACGATATAAGTATTAGTATGACATATCTTAATAAAGAAGAAGAAGAATGAAAAAGATCTAGAAGAAGATTTAATGAAAATCTTAATTATAATAATAATAAATAATAAGCCAAGATGGAAGCCAAAAGTTATTTTTTTTGTTTTTAGTGCTAGCTTATTAACTCTATAATCTAGGTTTCCTGATACCTACTTATAACCAAGGCTTTAAACATCTCATCATATCCTATCAATATTAAAATTTAACAATAGGTAACTTTAACATCGCATCACTCTTTGATCGTCTTCAAAACAAAACAAAAATACTCCCAACCCAACCGGAACAAAGCAGCTGTCAAACGGCGGCCATTTTTAGACACAGCAAAAGGCGCGAAAACATCGTATTTCGCGGCTCATTGCAATTTTAGAACGCACGTTTCAAAGCTAAAATGTTGCTAGTAATAAAACATGTGTAGCGAAGCGAGGTGTTAGTGCTGCCAGTTAACAAATTGGTTAATAATAATTTGGTTGGAGTATTTTTGGAGGCGTTGAGAGATGTCTCGTTAGGCGTGGTGACAATGTTTGACGATTGATGGGACAATCGTTTTCTATCTTAAAATAAATCATTAAAAATCACGTTTGTTGTATGGTACTAAAATACCCACTTAAGGTGACATACTCACGATATTGGCGGCAGGCTTAGAGTATAATATTACTACACGTAGTATAGAGAACTGACAACGCAAGTGGGAACGTAGGCACGGGTGAGAACAAGACGATGTTCTCGCCGCTAGCATTTGTAGTCGTGACAGGGTGCTGGCGTTGTGCGGTCGTTGACACATTTTTTTAATTATTTAAGTGTCAAAATGGTGAAATGTGCAGTTCGATCTTGCAAAAACGAAACTAGGAAACAGACAAAGCTGAAATCCAGTATCACATTTTATCAGTAAGTCGATTTTTCTGCTGATTTTTATTAAAACATATCACGCATCGCGGGGGTGAAAGAGCTTGAGAGGGGGGTATGCAAAACACCCCCTGCGTACCGCGCTTCCACACGTAAAACTGTAGTGATGTGATGCGACCAACGCTTTTGTCGATATTTGATATATTTTTTTATTAACCACGAGACGAGTGAGTTGCTTTTTACCCGACTGTAATAACAACATTTTTATTTTATTTATAGATAAACAATAAAGACCAAACCCTATGTTTTATTTTAAACCTTAATAACTATAGGTAAACCAGATGACAGGCGGGACGCCTTCGGGGCAAGAAACAGTTGGGGACGGAGGTACTCTCAAGCGGACCGGAGCTGGAGGTGCGCTACGCGGGCGCGCGGCAGGGTACATGTCTACCTGCCCCGCGCCTGCTACCTTCACCCCCACAACTCCTTGCAGGCGTTCCGCGAGTTATCTGATTTGCTGATTAAATAGTCTACACGATTTCATGACATTTACGCATAATTTTGAACGTTATGTTGCAAATTTTATCAACATTGATAACAAATAAATATACAATAATACATATTTCTCGTTTAATAGTAAAAAAATAATAATTAAGTATATTATTACAGTTTATTTGCTTACATTATTAATTTAGCGATCTTTGCCGTAATACAATGATACATCCCTATCTGTCATAATGTCATTCATATAAGTAGGTTAGGTATTTATACTTTGTCTACTTATAGCTCATTTGCCTACGATGTGTTTTAAGGAGTTTGTGCGATTTGCGCTCTCTAGGGTAATTAATACTCTAAGGCGGCAGGTATCTCAATATTTCTCAGTAATTACAAAACATTCGGAAATACTATTTTGGTATTTTATTTTTTACACGACTGCCAAAGGAAGTGTTATGTTTTTGCCGTGAGTGTATGTATGTATGTATGTATGTATGTATGTGACCTATTTTTGAGCCGTCGTAGGGCCTAAACGGCTGGGCCGATTTAGATAAACGATACGTCGTTAGATTCGTCATGACCGCGTGAGTGACATAGGGTACATTAAAATAATAAATAAATAAAAATAATTATGTAAAACGCTATTAACCAAGATTTGTAAAGACAATAAAAAACAGAGAAAACGCGTAACATTGTTCACTCAAACGATATGTTTTATTCTTTCGTAAATTTACATTTGAAAAGTATTGCTTGTAAAGTTTTACAATTAAGTTTTAAAATAATTAATTATAAAATTATCGGAAGTCGTTTAAGTAGGTTGTCTTCATTCATATGTCACTTGCCTTCGGCTCGCATTCGGCTCGGTTGTCTTGTCTTTAATGACGTTCATAATATATTATTTTTACTTACTTCATTTTATGGCTTAGCACTACCTACCTCTGGATTGGGATTTTTGAATTTTCGCACAAAAGTTCAATATTCGCATGCGAAAACAATCCGCGTGTGAATAATGTATTCTAATAGTCATTCTAATAGTTAATCTTCGAAAGTTATTTTGCTACTACATTTATGATTACGCAGGTAATTTTCGCAAGAACAACGGAATGTTAATTAAAAACTTTTCGATTTCACTCGTATATAAAATATCTCATCTATGGATTTGCATTTGACGCCGAGTTTGAAGGAATTGGCAGAGATGACATAAAATACTTTAGTATCTTCTTACTAGTCTGTGAACATAAATAACCACTTTGTTTTTCAAAGAAAAAAAACCTAAGTAATAGCCTAAAATTAGAAAGCTAAAAAAAGTTGTCAGCAACAACAACCCGAGGCATTGCGCCCAAGATGCTGGCGGCGTTCCCGCGCTGAATAGGAAACCGCCAGCTCTTGTACTTATCACCCTGAGTAAGCAAAAACAAGCAATGCACGTCCTCGCCACTGGAGTATAATACATCTAGAATTAATGAATTTCTTCTGGTGTAATTGAATCTGATCTCTAAAAACTAAAAAGCGATAAATAAAAAAAATATTTAAAAAAATAAAAAACCCGACTGCACTTTTAACAGAAAAGTGAAAAACAAGATACTTCTAGTAGCTTTAGGAATGGTGGATGCAGTCGGGTGGGACTCCAAATAAAAGGTGAATAAGTTTAATAAACCAAATACTTAGTGTTATATAATTATTTCTCTTATCTTAATTTTGGTAGTTTTCCTTACACGATTGGTTTTTATCTAAAACAACTCGTTTAAAACAGAAAATTTCATTTTATAGCTAAACCTCTTATTTTTTCTGTATTAAAGCATAATAACATACATTTGAAATTGGTTGAACAGTTTTTTTAAATTAGCAATAGTTATCTTGGTATTAGGATTTGTTTGATTTTACTCACTAAAATATTGCATAGTCGCATCTCCTTCTTTTACACAATATCTGAAATTTGCTATCCCTATCACGTCATTAAGGTGAGTATGGGCCTGAAGTGTTTTATTCCATTTTTAGTATTTGTTATTTACTTTTCCCCGGGTGTTATCTGGTTAAAGTTGTCTGTTATACGTAATTAATGCAGGAGCCTTATTTTTGAATCGCTAGTTGCACTCAGTCGATTTAAACAATTCGATATCTGCTGATTTTCGTTCGATATCGGACTCCTGCGAGTGGTTGATACCACTCGTTGCAGTCATGCGAGTAACACAGAAAAATTGCCGACATCAAACAAAGATCAGTAGAAATCGAGCTATTTAAATCTTTCGCTATCTAGATACCAAGTTACATCGTAATCGGTTAAGTAGTTTTTGCGTAAAGGAGTTGTACCTACCTAAAACACATTATTCAAATCATTTACATCATTCATTTCATTAGTCGTTAATTGCATAGTATAAAACAAAGTAGTTTTCGGCTGTCTGTTTGTATGTTATTTTTAGCTCTTTAAAACTATACAAAACGGATTTCAAAGCGGTTTTTCTGGATATTCCGAAGGGATCGGTACTTACGCGTATGAAACCGCGGGGAGCAGCTGTAGTTACTTACCAATCAATAACTTAAAAGTAGTACAAGGGGCGGCCTTTTCGTGATCTCTACCAGGCAACCAATATATTAGGAAAGGATGTACTCCCAAAAATGTAAGAAAACAAATTCATTTCTATGACTCCGGAGGGTAGTTCTAAATAAAGTATGAAAGGCATCATGCATTAGCGGTCCGGAACTCAGCCCCGCCCCTTCCGGGAGCGTCGCGCGGGCAAATTGACTGATTGTTAACCACAGATAATTTATTGCAAGTTGTATATGATATTTCGCGGGGATTTTGGATGAGTTATCGTTTAAATGACAAATTATTGTAAGTAAGTACTTTTTATCATTGATATCAACTCAACCATAAAACTGGACTAGTCTCTATTACATACTAGTCCAGATAGTAAGATGCATTTCAAACTCGTCTCTGACGGATGAGCTTCATCATTTCCAAAGTAAATAATAAATAAATCCTGTGACGAACGCACAGCGCCATCTAGCCCCATGGTAAGCTGCCAAGCTTATGTTACGGTGACTAGACAACGGATATACTACTTATATTTCTCAGATTTGAGTTTCTTTGTAATCAGTTTCACATTTTGTAACAATTGGTTTATTTTTTAAGTAATAAAATTTTATTTAAAAGTCAAGTTTTGAAGTCAAATTGTTCGGGAAATTACACACACACCTTTAAAAAGATTAATAAAAAATCGAATATCCTTAGAATACCCACTACTACCGCCCCACCACAATATCTCTGTTTCAGAATCTTAGAACAAAAATGTAAACAAAAAAATTCATAAGAAAGAAAATGACAGCTCTTTGTTTACTTTTCCTTCGGTAAAGACAGATCTGATTGTAAAACAGGGTAAGTATAGGTAATCTAAGCTTGAAACTAATGAATATAATGATGATTTGTTCAACATTTATTTAGTAATTTTATAATAAATGTTGTTTTTTTTACGTTATCCTTTCCAATTATTTGGAAAAAATTAACTACAAGCAGTAGTTGGTTTACATTTTAGTATAATTTACAATATATATATAATATAAATAATCTAATGAGAATGACCATTGAGTCCAAAAGTGCCCATCACACTGGCGGCATTACCCCGTTGAATCGCCAACGATATATTCTGGGCATAATATATATCAATATATCTTTATTTAGTTATAAAACACTTTGTAATTTAATGAAATTACATCTCAATCAAGCTCGGGTCAAATAATGAATAAAAACGCGATAAAACCGGATAAATAAAGTGTTTTATTATGCAAAATCGCGAAAACCATAGAAGAAATTATTTATTTAGTTTTTTTTTTTTATTTAATGTTGTTTTTGCAATATTTTTGTGACTGATCAAATAAAGTATTATCTATCTATCTGTATAAAAAAAATATAACGTGTCAAAATAGTGAGTGGGGGCTAATAATGTACTTTCAACTTACATTGACAACGAGGAATAAATACAAAATTCGATAATTGCTGCACAAATTGTAATGCGGTTGTAACGATCGGGTATACGGTTTTAATGACGATGTCTGTTATACAAATTATAGCTTATAATATCATCACCCGCTTTACAATTGTTTATTTAATGATGTAACTAGTTTTGCGACGTGGTTTCACGTGTGAGCTAGAGGCTACCAGGCTGTTTGTGTCGCGTATGGTAAATTATTCAAAAAGAATAATCTATATACACTAATAACTTATAACAAGACTAAAACACAACTCGACTTTTATAACACTATTGGACTAATAACAATTCGTCTAAAATACAATTCGACTTAAACCTGTGCTCCCCACCTACAACATAATTCGATATATTTCACAACCCAGAATGGTTTTCCGTCACAGAATCGAAATCGGAATAACTATTAGATTAAATTAAAGTTTTATTGTAGGTCTGTAACTACTCGTAACAAAAACACAAATATCACAAAATTAGATATAGAAAAACTTAAAACTAAAGTGACAAAATGGGCGGCCTTATCGCTTTGGGCTGCCCAATTCATTCTCTAGGTTCATTTTCTTAGACCACCCAGAAAAAATATTGTTTATGGGCTGATTTTTCATTCTACGGATAAAAGATATATCATATTATGTCGAATAAGTTCGAACCCAACCAAATTTAAAAGCCATCAAATTTTGATTCGTAACAATAACATTTCATAATTTAATAGTGACGTTTTCTATTCGTTAGTATTACTTTTTATCTGCCAGATATCTAAACCTAGGGATTTTAAAAATCAGCCCTTAGTCTCATTGTTTATTTTAAAATATACATGGATATTCTTTTTTTTTAAATATCAATTCGACTCTTTAATAAAGTAAACAAACAGACAGAAACAAATTTTCATAAACCTAGTCATATTAATACTTAAAGTAAAGTAGGAGGTCGATTTGAAACTGGTAGTTAGCAATCACCCATTTTGTTAATTTTAGTAAATAATTGGGTAAAGGGTAGCTTTTGAAGGTTAGATTATTTAATTATTGGGCCGCCAGTCGTAATTAGGTATTTTACCCTACCAAATATTGATCGTGTGTAAGTGTTCTTAAACTGCACGATTTTTAGGGTTCCGCTTCCGTACCTACCCAAAGGGTAAAAACGGCACCTTTTTACTAATACTGAACTGACTGTCCGGCCGTCTATCTGTCTGGATCTCATGAACCGTGACAGTTGAAATTTTCACAGATAATGTAGATTTTTAGCGTAAAAATCAATTCGTCTAAAAATAATTCGAATGAACACACAAAACACAAATTACCGAACATTTGTGTTACAGGTAACCAACCTGTAGGTTACCAATAGGTACCTTTTTAACTTTAACATTATTTTATTAAGTAGGTAGGTCAATTTTATTCTACCAAATTTATTTGTTAAACTATTTTTTAGCACGTACCTATGTTCTTATTTCGTAATTTGTTTTTATTGCTTTGTAATTTTAAGCATATCTATTAGGAAAAAAAGTTTAAAGGAAAAATCAATCGAGCCTTAAAAAATAGAAGACAGGGGAAACATTGATAATATACTTAAGTTCGCCGCTCGAGATGGTAACTCGTGTGGCCGAGTTGGTTAAGGCGCTGCGGTACTGACGCAGAGACGCGAGTTTAAATCTCGTCGCGCGGTACACACGATATACCTATACCTTATACTTATACTATGTATGAGCGTTCATTGTGGGTGTACATTTCTGCAGCCGCCGAAAGCCGAGGCACATATATATATACGTAAAAATGCCTAGTTGCGGCCAAGGCTTGTATAGTAAATAATAATAATAACCTACTTTTCACAAATAATGCACGGAAATTAAACTAAGTAGTAAAATTCAGAACTTTTATTTGAAAATACAATTATTGAATGTACAATTCTTAAAATTTAAGTTTTATTTTTCACTAATCAGCTTTCTCTAAGGCATTTGAAATTTAAATTAAACCTTTGATAAGTTATCTCTTTGACTCGCCATTTTGCGGAGTAGAAGATCGTTCCATTTTTAAATGGTTTACACGACAAAATTTATGATTTTACATAATAATTTATTTGGCCGCTAAACACGACAGATATTATGGATTTTCAATTTCATACAATTAATACAATTGCCGGCCGCTGCTCGACTAGTACCTACAGCAAGTTTGATCTAAAGTTGTCAAAATAATGCTTAAATTTCCAAGCATGTTTGAGAAAAAGGTTTAACCACTATCTCACCGATTTAGGTGGTAAGTACCTATAAATAAAATATTATATTTACTATTATGATAGCTGCATCCCACGGTTTTACCCGCTCAAGTCCCGATTCAGTGAAAGCATCGGGATATACCTAACTTGTTACTTGTGATAGTTTTATAATATGACACTTCTAAGATGCTTAGTTAAGTAGGTTAGGTATATTGGTAGGTACCTAGATTGTTATGAAAATCATAGGTACTTATCCAATTTCATCAAAATCTAAACATAGGTAGTAGGTATCTCAAAACTTACCTACCTACTCAAAACTATCTACTTACCTTAATTTTATTATTATTAATTTAGACAGCTTAGGTAGTTAACTGTGTAAACTTATTTTGTAGAAATTCCAGACATTTTTATATTTTTTTAAAATGAAGAAACTTTATAAGATAAAATTAAAATTATACTTAGTTTCGTTTTTTCATAAATATTCAATTTTCTGTAGTCAATAGTAGTCATCTATAGTGAACCCAGTAGAATAATGTAATTCTAATTGATTGTGCTGCCATCTCATATCGAGTAGCAATTCGCTCGCAAGGTCACATGGAGGATACCATAGACAATTTCCTTTTTGGGAGAAATATAATCCAACCCACGCAAACAGACAGGTGCAATATTAGTAAACAGTTATTTTTAGCTCCATTTATGACTTTGTAGGATTATAACAGAATGTGATACGGGCGTTCAAATACTTCTTGACGTTATAAAATAATCAGATTTTTTTTGGTGTATTATGTAGTCACAGGCTGCAATATAAAAAATAAATAATCATTTATGAAGTTATTTTATAACACTTTATAACTAGATATTTTTTTAGGAAGTGTGGTTTAAAACACTATGGGATTTAAAAAGTTAATTAAATAACTTGTTTTGCATAGTATAAATTCTGAACGCATATCGCTACACAAAAACGTCAAAATTCGAAACAAAAACACGTCAGCTGTCAAAATCTGTTGTGTCATGTCGGTGAAGTCGTAATATTTTTGGAAAAGTGCAAAAGAAACCATCAAAACCCACAAAAAACACAAGAAATAGTTTGTAACTTACCTAGAAAACTGATTTGCTGCGTAACAACATGCATTGGTACGGTGGAAGCATCGCGGAAGCGGTGACCCTTTCGAAACAGAGAAACGCAATTTTTGTCGTTTTTGTTGAAGGTTTGTCGCTATTACTACATTATAAACGTAGTTTAATACCAGTCTCAGTCTTAATTTACCGCTTAGCACCCATATAACTTGATATACTTAGTAATTTCAGTATTAACTCCATTGTAGGCATTTTAATAACAGTCATGTTTGCTCGTAAACTTTGACCTAATTTTCAATGTCCGGGGGGGTCTTTGTCATGTCCTTGGAACGATTTAACACTTTTACCTTATTTCCTTTGTTATTCAACTCTGTAGGTAGGCACATACAAATATAATATACTTGTGAAAAGGACACGTCATACAAAGTATGTCTAAATTAGGCTTGCGAGAGAGATAAAATGTCCATTTTAATTAATAAATTTTAGTTCTAGAATTTTTGTATAATGCACTACCCCTAAATTAAGCAAAGTTTAAGCGCCAAGTAGTTGATAAATATTGAAATGCCACTTATAAATAATTTCTTAATTAAATAATTTCTGAAGCAGCTGCAAACTCAAAATTAATATGGAAATAGTCAAGTTTAGGAGCTGCTAAGTTCTGTAAGTAGAACTCAAATTATGAGTAGTTCAAATCAAAGTATCTGCATACAACCATAAGATGGTTGACTGGCAGCATTTATTTTTCTACAATACTAAAGTTAAGAAATGACTTGCAAGTTGCAGTCGTGAAACATTATGTTAATAATGCTAACTATTTTGATTTATCTTACTAATATTATAAATCCGAAAGTCTGTTTGTTTGTTTGTGTGTTCCCTCTTCACGGTCAAACGGCTTGACCGATTTGGATGAAAATTTGCATTAGGATAATTTAAATGATGGAGAGTAACATAGGAACTTTTGATCCCGAATATCCCGCGGGATCGGGACTTACGCGGGTAATAACTATTTATTGGATGAAAATTTGCAAAGGGATAGTTCAAATGATGAAGAGTAACATAGGATACTTTTGATCCCGGAAATCCCGCGGGATCGGGACTTACGCTGGTGATAACTATTTATTGGATGAAAATTTGCAGAGGGATAGTTTAAATGATATATAGAATACTTTTAATCCCGAAAATCCCGCGGGATCTGGACTTGCGCGGGTGATTGAAAATTTGCATAGAAATAAGTACTTTAAATGATGGAGAGTAACATAGGTTACTTTTGATCCCGAAAATCCCGCAAGATACTTACATACAGTCATTACCTTACTTTACCTACCTACTGCAGTGCAAAAATCCACACTTAAACGGACGACCAGGGAAGTACCGATGATGCCAGGCGCGGTAGCGCCTGGCTTCAACAGTACTTCCCTGGTCGTCCGTTTAAGTGTGGAATTTTGCATTGCGGTAGGTAGGTGTTCGAACAACGCGGGATCGCGACTTGCGCGGGTGAAACCGCGGGGCGCAGCTAGTTGTTAATAATAGGGAATTTACCTACATTATGTAATTAATTACCGATTGATAATGTGTTGGTCTAGCTAGTGGTACAGACCCCAATTTTCATTCCGTTGGTTGTGGTTTTGAATGTCTTATTGTTTAAGAAAAATGAATGTGTGCTATTATCATCATTCTTACGATTAAGGAATACATAGTAAGGAAACGTAAGTTATAGGGCTACTTGCAGTAACATACAGTAAAAACATTAACCTTGAAGCTTAAAAATATTTTTTTTTCCTGTTGTATGTCTCTATGTATGATAAATAATCCATTGTCATCATCATCATAATGCAAGCTTAAAATATTAAATATAAAGACTATAAATGTGCTGTTCTAAACCACTGAACCGATTTTAATGAAACTTGCTATACACATAGCTGGAACTCTGGAGTAATACTGAGGCCACTCTTGATCCTGCAGGATCAGGACTAAAGCGGGTGAACCTGCACTTAATAACATATTTCCCCTTCATTCCAGGTGATAATGACCTATCAACGGAGATGGCAACCACAATAGATGACTCAGTGATAGTCTCCCGTCTCTCTGACCCCACCAACTTCCTAGCCGTCAAGTTAAAGAGTGGCACTCCGAACTACACGCACTTTGCACAGATCTGTATCCTTTACAATTATATGTTCGATCTAAATATGTACTAATACTAGCTGCGCCCCGCGGTTTCACCCGCGTAAGTCTTGTTCCCGCGGGAATATCAGGATAAAAAGTAGCCTATGTGTTAATCCAGGTCCCCAGCTACCTATATTCCAAGTTTCATCGCAATCGGTTCAGTAGTTTTTACATAAAAGAGTAACAACCTCACATACATACATACTTGCATACAAAATTTCGGTTTATTATTAGTAAGATTGTGCAGTAGATGCATAACACGTCAAAAGAGAGGTAGAGTTACCGCAGTGTCTGTTTATAACTGTGTATCTTCTGAAACTTCTGTCATATTTATTAATAAGCGTAATTTACATAACGAAACTAGTGACACATTACATTATAATTAGTCAATTTCACAAAAGTTGCCTTGCAGCAGTTACTGGAAGTAATTTTATATCAAATCGAAAAATAGTACTGCTGCCTCTATGCATTTTTTTTGTGAATATGACTATAAATTACATGATATTAGTTTCGTAATGTTAATCCATCCAGGAGTGCTCGGGATCGCACTATATGGAAGAGCTTGGAGGAGGCCTATGTCAGCAGACAAGCTGACAACCTATAAAATAATAAATTAACTGTTTGTTTATAATTACCTACTAATGTTCAGCAATAAAGGCTATCTTTATCTTTAATGTTAATCCTGCTTTAAGGTCAATGATGGTTGCAAATAAAATGTAGATTTTATACTTTAAAAGAAGTATAGTTTAAGCAGTCATAACATCACCAAACTTGCAGGTTTCCTCAGTCAACACCTACAAAAAAAATGGTCTACACATCAATATATTCTTTCGATGTGTATTGTTGGTGTGGCCTAAGGAAGCCTTGCAAGTTGTATAGAGTAACATCCACTTTAGTCCTGTGTTAATATTCCTGAACGTAGACTCCAGACCAGTTTGTTCCGGTACCATCCTTGTTCTTCATCGGTCGTAACGGGACACCTCTAGAGGTTGTGTGCGCGGGAGTGCACTCTGACAACCTCGCGTCACGCATTGATAGGATACTGGCCGAACACCGTAAGTACCTAGTTTACAAGTGCCTAGTGTTGATGATGACTTAAAAAAGTCAATGATGAAGTTTTTCGATTCGCTCTTTGAAGATTGTGCACTTGACAACTTTTGAAATATTAAACATGTTCTGTAAGGTTAAGGTAGTTTTTGTTTTGATATATCAAAATGGTCCTGTTGAACCCAGTTGGAAACAGTCTGTCCTTATCTAACCAACCGAAAAACACTAAAGTGAAAAAAGGACTCACTAGGATATCTCTAACATTAAGCAGAACCGTTTTTTTGACCAAGTAAGCTTTCTAGTTACGAAGTAGTACTATTTCTATGAGTAAAGATTTTCTCCCTTATGTATGAAATATTATTTACACATGACTAAGTAATGTGACGTTTGTCTCTGTCTGTCAACTTTGAAACTTCGTCTGACAGTAAAAGACAAACGATGCATAGTTATGCAGCGCATTAATTAGTAAGGGGGTTTGTTTTTATTTAGGGAAAGAGAAACCCGCCATGCAGCCGTCAACGTCGTCACAGACTATAAAAGAGGACACAGCAAACCTACTTCGAGCTGAGGCCAAGTCTGACGCGCCGAAAGAGGTTCCTACGTTGGAGCAGGTTGTCGGAAAGGAGACTAAACAGGATGAAGAGGTTCCTAAAAAAGATGAAGTTAAAGTAGATGGTAAGTAGATGGAAGTAGATGTAGATGGTACTGGTAGTAGACGATTTCAAACTTACATGGTTGGCTGGTAAGGTTTGTAAGAAATAAATTATAAACATACTAAAGTTAAACTTTTAACTTGTATGTTTCCGCAATTAGCCCTACTATTGGGCCTATATGTATATTAGGGGTAATCTTGAAAACAACTGGACCGATTTCAAAATTTCTTACACCAATAGAAAGCTACATTATCCAGGGGTGATATAGGCTACTTTTGATCCCGATATTTCCACGGGATTGGAACTTACGCGGGAGAAACCGCCAGACGCAGCTTGTATTATATAATAGAGTTTTGAAGTGAGTATAGTAGTTTTGAAGATAAGGCCTACTTTGCGCAGTTTGTATTTATACTAACTGAATATCAAGATGTTTAAACTTTCCTATTGAATCACTCTTATCTATTCAAAAAATACCACATTAAAATCCGTTGCGTAGTTTTAAAGATATAAGCATACAAACACACAGACGCCGGGAAGCGACTTTGTTTTATACTATGGCGACGCAAGAGACATGACGGCACAAACACTGCCCAAGGTCCCTCAGGCTGAGAAGGACAACTTCCGAAAAGGACAACTAGGACTTAGAATTTTTTTGTGAAAAAAGGCTTAGAAAATTTCCAGTAAAAATTTAGTGTGATTGGCACAAAAAATAAGACAGACAGACAGACAGACTGTCAACTAGTTTCTTTGCAGAAGTGATAGAGCTCTTCGATATCTTCATTTTGGATGACAGCTGTCAAACTTAAAACGTCGATATCTCGGAAACTATTGACCCTAGATCACTAGTTTCCTTGCAGAAGTGATAGAGCTTTTCGATATCTTCATTTTGGATGACAGCTGTCAAACTTAAAACGTCGATATCTCGGAAACTATTGACCCTAGATCACTAGTTTCCTTGCAGAAGTGATAGGGTTCGTCGAGATCTTCATTCCGGATGACCGCTGTCGATTTTATATCGATTATCAGAAATAGGAGTTCAAAAAGCTCTATTACTTCGGCAGCGAAACTAATAGTCTAGGGTCAATATGGTCAGAGATATTGACGTTTTAAGTTTGACAGCGGTCATCCGGAATGAAGATCTCGACGAACCCTATCACTTCTGCAAAAAAAAACTAGTTAGTTGACAGTCTGTCTGTCTTATTTTTTGTGCCAATCACACTAAATTTTTACTCGAAATTTTCAAAGTTTTTTTTATCACAAAAATTTTCTAAGTCCTAGTTGTCCTTTTAGGAAGTTGTCCTTTTCGGAAGTTGTCCTTTTAGGAAGTTGTCCTTCTCAGCCTGAGGGCCCAAAGTGACCTATTTCCTTGTGAAAAATGTGGACGCATTTGTCGATCGCGGATTGGCCTACATAGCCACGAAAGAGCATGTAGACGCTAAGACGTAAATCGTCTGAAATAGACGCAGAGGCCAGAGAGAGTAGAGAGAATGATTTAACAATTTATTCTATTTTTTTACAGCCCCATCACCACCAAAGATATCGAAACCCACTCTAGAACAGGAGATAGTTTGCGATGGAGATGTCTGCGTTAGGAGACCTAAAGCGGACCAACCTTCGACCAGTCAGACCGTCACTCCGGTGACACCTCCACCCACACCCGCTGTAAGTCTCCGTTAGTTAGTTGACCGTTAGTTTATGTTAGTAGACCTACAAACGGACCAACCTTCGACCAGCCAGATTTGTCACTTTCGGTAACACCGCCCCCTACACCCGTTTTAAGTCATCTTTAGTCAGTTGACTGTTAGTTTGTGTTAGAAGACCTAAAGACCGTCACTCCGACGACGCCTCCCCCAACACCCGATGTAAGTCACCGTTAGTTGGTCGTTAGTTTGTGTTAGAAGACCTAAAGCTACCAACCTTTGACCAGTCAGACCGTCACTCCGGTGACACCGCCTCCTACACCCGCTGTAAGTCACTGTTGGCCACAACCTACTAATTGGCACCTCGCAGAGCTCTTACAGTTGCAATTTTTTTTTAATTTTAACTAAATGTTGTAGGAAATTAGACACTTTTCAAAGCTCACTTTCAGAAAGTAGAAAAGTTCACATACTCCTTTCTACTTTATGTAATTTAAGGGGCTTAGTTTCCAAAAGTCTTAATATCTTAGATTATGTAGAAAGTGGGTATTCTAACAACTTCTTTGAAGGTGTGTCAGTAATTTCTTAAATAATTTGAGTTTCAAACAGATGAAGCTCGGCCGCCTTTGACTTAATTTGAAATGCTTCATTGTCAAGGGACTAGAAACCTTTTACTCTCTTACTAAGAGACTAAATTCATTTGCAGGATGAAGTGAAAAAGTTACCGGAGCCCAGTAGCAGTACAGCAAGTATCGAAGACAAGATGGAACGAGCCAAAGAACTCATCGAGGCTCGGAGGAGGGAGAAGGCTGATAAAGAGGAACAGGTAGGTTCCTACTAATGTTGCCTACGATGGATTCGAAACTACGACCTTCGGAATTAGTATTAGGGTATTCACCACTGGATGGACACCGCTCCTATTTTTAATCAATATTTGCCTATATCAATACTGCATAGTAATATTATAAAGAGGAAATATTTACTTGTTATTTCGTTTGTTTGTATGTTTGCAACGAATGAGCTCCGAAACTACTCGACCGATTTCAAAAATCCTTTTCCCAATAGAAAGCTACATTATCGAGGAGTAACATAGGCTACTTTTGATCCCGATATTATCACGGGATCGGGACTTGCGCGGGTGAAACCGCGAGACGCTGCTACCATTATAGGTACTTATTATATTTACAGTTAGAAAAACAAAAGGAATTAGAACGTCGCAACACGGGGCAGGGAGTTGCTGAACTCAAGAAGTGGCAAGCCGACCAGGAACTGAAGCAGATACAGGTAACGTTGTGATATGACGAACTCTGTGGTACGTCGGGCGAACGTCCGACTGCAATGCAGGCTGCAATACAAATATTTATGCAAAATAAAATTTGTATCTGGTCTGGGTGTATTTCTATGTATAATGTGTATGTATTAATAAATATAAGTAGTATATCCGTTGTCTAATCACCGTAACACAAGCTTAGCAGCTTACCATGGGGCTAGATGGTGTTGTGTGTTGGTCAAAGAATTTATTTATTATATATCATGTACTGTGTTTGAGTACGGACTGCGCCTGCGCCGTGTCTCATCTACCCGCCAAATGTAAAACCACCAATTATTGAACTATTTAGAATATTGCAATAAACTATAACAACAATAAAATATGCATATTTAGAACTGTAAAGAAACTGGAGCAATAGACTATACTATAATCCTTACTAGCATTAGAAGTGCGAAAGTTACTCAGTTAAAATAAGTTTTTAAGTTGTAATAGAATATCACAATCACATCCACAAACACACAACCTGCCCAACCAAATTACGTAATAAGTAAAGTAAGCGACCCTATAATGGGCCTTACTATGATGTCTTATAAGTCGTCGCGAAGTCGTTGCGTTGTCGTTCAGGTAAAAAAATAAAATTAAAACACATCAAACAATTAAAAAAAAAAGAAAAAAAAACTCTAAACAAAATTTTGTTTTGAATTGTCTGTGGTTGTGAAAGAACGACATAGCAACGACAGACGATCATGGTAGCGCGGAATATCTGACTAACTTTCATTCCTTCGTTTATTAATTGTTTCAGGAGGAGCGTAAACGCGAGAAGCTGGAGAACAACTTGGCTCGGCAGCGGATCTTGGCTCAGATAGCGCAGGACCGCGCCGAGCGGAAGGCGAGGGACGTTCCCGTTTCCGCCCCGCAACCGCCCGCCACCGCCACCGCCCCGCCCACTTCTACTATACCCAGTAAGCAAAAAAAGAGTGTTTGATAATTTCTTCTATGGTTTTCGCGATTTTGCATAATAAAACACTGTATTTATCCGGTTGAATCGCGTTTTCATTTATGGTTTTAAACGAACCGAGCTTTCGCCAACTTCAGTTGGCTTTTTCAAGGTTTCAAAGAGTGTATGCTTAAAACCGCACCGTAGAAGTGAAATAGTAGTTGTTAGACAAAAACTGAATGTCGAGCATTTCACCAAAGATATTTCTGGGTTTCTATTGGCCACAATATAATCGAGTTGGTCACGCCGAATATCTAAGCAGCCATGTCGACACTTGAAAAAAAAAGTAGGAATCAATCATGGCTTTATAGCGAGCGAGAGTCTTCAAAAAATAATTCATTTATTTATTTATTTTATTTTATTTTTATTTAACAGGAAAACATACAGTTATACATGTCATATCTGCTGATTTTCGTTTCGGTGCGATTGTGCGATTCACATAGAAATTTTACAGAAAATAGAAAAGTAGAACTATTGAAATCGTTCGAAGTTTCGCAGATTTAATAATAGACGTTTGACACGAGTGACAGCTGGTTGCCTACTGAGCGCGGAAACGTATCACTCATGCTTTTAGTATTACTGAAATTCACTTCACTTGCTTGTTCAGTGTCTGGAAATTATTATACAGACTGAGGACACGTCTTTCTAACCCCGTGCGTTGTTCCTGCAGCAGGTGACGCTATGCTGTCGTCGCGCGTGCAGTTCAAGTTGCCGGACGGCACCTCGCACACCGCACACTTCCCCGCCGACGACACGCTGCAGCGACTGCAGCTCTACGTCGCCGACAACCTGCACGTGAGTACTGCACGAGTAACTGACGTCGGTCGCTGTGTGAAGTTCTATTTACCCTGCATCATTCTAAATTGAAATAGTAGATTGTTGTACAAGGGCTGAAGGTCAAGCATTTCACCTGAGATATTTATAGCTCGAGGGTGAAATGCGTGACATTCACTCGAGTTAAACACTCTACTTTTCATTTCGACTGTAAGGAAATTAAAATACTACTAGCACATTTAATAAAACAGGTGAAATAGATAATCAATTAAAATATCTAGTACATTTAGTACAATTTGTAAAATCCAAATTTAAAATGTACACTTACTGCCAACATTACAAAATTTACGAAAAACTTATCTATTGACTACAATAGAATCGAGTTGGTCACGACGTGCATCTATGCGGCACGAGAAAAAAAAAAGTAGGAAGCAATTATGGCATTATAGCGAGTGACAGAATAGAAGGGTAGGTAATTCAATTATCATAGCCAAACGAAAAAAATAACATGGCGTTTTTTAATTTCCGATTATAATCTGACGTTTTGGTTCCTTGCATTTGACAATTTTTCTATAGAAACACGTGTCAAATGGTTGCATTAATTAAAAAAAGAAACTATACTTTCAACCTTAGGGATGAAATGAAGTATACTTTCAAACCTGGGGATGAAATGAGTCACTTTTGACCCGGCTATCTATCTACCCATGAAAGGTATTTCCGAACAGATGAAAAATGTATGGTTACATTCCAAACCGTCGTATATTTTCAATTTAGGGTGAAATGGGGTGATTTGAACTAGAGGGTAAATAGTAAAATATAAAAAAAATGATTTATTTTCGATGTCCTCCCCCAGCTACCTCCAAGTTCGTTCTCGCTGTGGACGTCGTTCCCTCGGCGCGAGCTGGTGGAGGCGGCGAGCACACTCCGCGCGCTGCAGCTGGCGCCCTCCGCCGCGCTGCTGGTGGTGCCGCGCCGCGACACCAGCGCCACCCGCCGCCCGAGTAGCGCGCCGCCTCTCGCTTCTATATACGGTAACATCTATACACCCACCTATGTACCTGTCACCCGCGTCAGTATTGTTTCTTATCGGTTGTGAACCGATCATGGCCATTTCGAAATTAGCTTGTGTCAAGTATCACTTATGATAAAGGAAGAGAGGACAAACAATCTGTACTTTGAAGTAAATTAAAAAAAAGTGGCCTTGGCTAAGTCACCGAGTATAAGTAGTAGAACAAAATTTAATAAAAATATTTTAAAGGAAAAATTCATCTTCAAAAATTCACTTGCGGCGAGATTTGAACTCGCGTCCCTGGATCGGTACCCCAGTGCCTAAAACGCTCGGCCACGCGAGTTCCCATCTCGGACAGCGAATTTAAGAATATGAATGTTTCCCTGTCTACTATTTTTCTTAGACTCGATTGAGTCGACATCTACAGGATGATTAACTTTACAGTTAACGCGTTGGCCAAGAAATAAATATTTGTATCTGGTCTGGGTGTATTTCTATGTATAATATGTATGTATTTACAAAAGAAAAATAAATATAAGTAGTATATCCGTTGTCTAGTCACCGTAACACAAGCTTAGCAGCTTACCACGGGGCTAGATGGCGCTGTGTGTTGGTCACAGGATTTATTTATTTATGTATTATCGATTGTGAACCGATTATGGCCATTTGGAAATTAGCCAGTGTCAAGTATCTATACTTATGATAAAGGAAAAGAGGACAAAAAGTCTGTACTTGGAAGTAAATAAAAAAAAAAGTGGTCTAGGACTTAGGGTAATTATTAATATACGCAAGTTATTTGCGTCGAAACAGTCAAGTCGTCATAGTTAAAGTCAAGTCGAGGGAATCATTTGTAAACACGGTGGTCATTTACAATGATCGTTCACGGAGCTATGGAAACAACGCGAAAGTCCATGTAATTCCGCGATTCCGCGGAAATATCGGGATAAATATTAGGGGTTAAAGTATGAAAATGCCGATTTGTACTGAAAATCTTAATTGTTTATTTTTTAAATTTTTAACAAATTTATTTAATCAAAATAGTTGCCATTATTATCTATACATTGCTGCCATCTAATGGGAAGGTTATTAATGCCTTTGCGATAGAACTCCGACGATCTAGACTGCACAAACTGTGTGAAAGCATTTTGTACTGCCTCCTGGGAAGAAAACTTCTTGTCACGTAGATAATTGTCCAAATCACGAAAAAAATGGTAGTCCGTTGGAGCAAGGTCTGGTGAATACGGAGGATGACGAATGGTTTCTAAGTGCAGTTCCTGAAGGGTCAAAATGGTTTTTCGTGCTGTGTGAGGTCTCGCGTTGTCGTGGAGCAATAATGGTGAAGATCGATTCATGAGTCGGGGCTGTTTTACTGCTAGTTTTGTCAACATGGTTCGGAGTTCGGCACAATAGACATCTGCCGTAATTGCTTGACCAGATCGAAGAAAACTATAGTGAATAACACCATGCTGAGACCACCAAACAGTTACCATTACCTTTTTATTGGTAAGTTTTGCTTTAGGACACTGTTGTGGCATTTGACCTGGGGTCAGCCATTGCATTTTTCTTTTCCGGTTATCATAAAGAATCCACTTTTCATCACATGTTACAATTCGATCCAATATTCCTTCATTTCTGTACCGGTTCAACAAGGCAACACAAGTTTCAACACGCGTTTCTTTCTGCAGATCAGTCAAATCATGAGGCACCCATTTTTCGTATTTTTTTATTTTATTGATTTGACGCAAGTGAGTCAATAAAGTGGGTAAGGTAACGTTAAACCATGCCGCTAATTCCTGGGTAGTTTGACTGGGATCGGCTTCCACTATCTCTCTTAATTCATCGTTATTCACTTGTGTGGGCGGTCTTCCTCGTGGCTCGTTCTTTAAGTCGAAATTTCCATCACGAAAGCGTTTAAACCAAAATCGCACGGTGCGTTCATTAGTAGACCCCTCTCCAAACGCAGCATTGATATTGCGGGCTGTTTCTGCCGCGTTAGTTCCGCGTCGGAACTCGTATTCCAAAAACACTCGAATTTTCGCAGTATCCATCTTTCTTGTCTAAATTGAATAACAAAAACAATTGAAAGTCGATATTCAAATGTTTCACATTTTTTAAAAAAAGAACATCACAGAAACCATTTGAAAAAAGTTTCATTCGAAAACCTCAAACCATGAAGATTCTATGTCAATTCAAAGAACCTATTGCAATAAAACGGCAATTTCATACTTTAACCCCTATTATTAGCCAATGTGAATCTATGTGTTTATGTGATCTCCAACTATGTGCATACCGAGTTTCATCTTAATCGATTCAGTCGTTTTTGCGTAAAAGAGTTACATACACACACAAACTGAACATCTACAATATTAGTAGGATATGAATGGGTATATAAAAAAAAAAGGTTGCCCGCCTATCACGCACATTACAACCGTCCCCGATACAGCATACCTGTACGTTTTTTTTATATTTCTGACATTTGTTTCTTATTTTCTGAGTTTTTTTCTGAAGAAAAAAGCGTCTATAATTAAAAAACTAAATATAATAAAAAAGTGACTAATTATTATCCCCCCCCCCCAGCATTCCTCGCGCGTCTCCTCACAACCCTGATCTACGAGCCGTCCATGCAGCTGTACACATGGCTGTCCTCGCGGCTATTCCCGCCCCCCGCGGTGGGCCCCCGTGCCCCCGCCCGGGGGACCGCTGCACCCCCGCCGGGGGGACAGGGGGTCCGGCAGCGGAGGACCAATATACACAGGTCAGTTTGTTGGTGGGTTTTAAGATTAACCTGAGTAGAAAAAAGAAGTATAATATCATTTGTTTGTCCGTATTTACCGCTGATTTTTATTGTAAGACCTATTAATATACTCAGGTGTATTATGTTCTCTTCTTAATTTCGCGATTTTGCATAATAAATAAAACACTTTACCGGGTTTAATCGCGTTTTATTCATGATTTTTAAACGACCGTACTTTCGCCAACTTTACAGTTGACTTTTCAAGGAGTCAACCTTAAAGTAAAGTGTTTTATTATGTTCTCTTCTGTTTATGTAGTGGTGTGTCTCACCTATACCCGGTTTCTGAAGTCTGTTTGTCGGTGGTTTATCTATTCGATATCGTCTATTGGTTCGATAACTAGCGTCAATGCGTTTCCGAACAGCGCAGTGACAGTGACGGCTTGTCACATGCATAGAAAAACGGAGACAGGTAACTGGAGTTTATCTCAAGGATATCATTATTGAACCAATAGGTAGTAAGAGTTTATGTCAGATGTTCAGAAACCGTGTACTAGGAGGAGAGTTGTTAAGTCGCCCTAAAATTTTTAACTTGACCTAACGACTGCTGTCAGAGATAACAATCGAAACAATAATAAAAATTAACAACGTATTTTTACGTGCCTCAAAAGAAATAAGAAATATGAGATAACCGTTCGCGCGTTCACATTTCATCACTGATTTTCTCATGAACGGGTGAACTTCAAAGAAGTTATATTACTAGAACTACGGTACATTGCGCATGCTGTCCCTTTCTAATAACAATATTAGAAAGGGACAGAGTTTGACATTGAGCATACTGTCTCTTTCTAATTAAGCTATTAGTAAGGGACAGAACGCTACATTGAAGCGTACCACTTTTTAATTCTACGTGAGCATTCAGGTTCCAGTAATATAACTTCTTTGATGGACTGAAGTAGTTGGAATTCGACAATAGACTATAATTATACTGAGGTCCACGAGTTTCTTGTGGTTTCTTCCCATCGGAGGGCGTGTTCCGAAGCCACACTAAAATGAATACACCTAAGACGTAGCCAAATGATCATGTGCATTTAATGTTGTACAAGAATCTAAAGGAAATAAACTACTATGATTTTGATTTTTTGTTTTTATCTGTGGCTTTCATGTGGTTTAAAAATCAAAATTCTGAGTCAATATGATTTTAACAAGTTATGGGCAAAATTAGATTTTCGCGTAACTTGTAGCTTCCAAAACTTAACTCAATTTTCGACTTTTACTTATTTTCTTTCAGTTTTTAATTTTTTAAAGACGACCTCTGTGGCGCGTCGGGCGAACGCTTGGCTTCAATGCAGAAGGCTGCGGGTTCGATTCACGCTGGGTGCAAATATTTATGCTTAAAAAAATATATTTATATCTGGTCTGGGTATATTTCTATGCATAATATGTATGTATTTACAAAAGAAAAATAAATAGAAATAGTATATCGGTTGTCTAACCACCGTAACATAAGCTTAGCAGCTTACCATGGGGCTAGATGGCGCTGTGTGTTGGTCACAGGATTTATTTATATACAAGATGTAACGGGTAAGCCCTTTTAAGCCAAAGGCGGTTGTTCTAGACGTCTAGGCGAACGACTTTTGTTCTACAACTTTTGAAAATGCGAACTTTATTTTTGAAAATTTTGAAGTTATGGTTCACTGAAAAAACAGCTGCTTTTGAAAATAAAGGTCATTGAAGGTTTGATTGTAGTAGACCAAATTAAATGAAAGGACAACATAAGGTCAATGACCTCGAACTCTAAGAAACAGCTGATCTTCAAGTAAACTTAACACTGAAAATTTTCGAAAAGGACTTTGAACTTCCAAAAGTCGTAGAACAAAAGTTGTTCGCCTAGACGGCTAGAACAACCCCCTTTCGGCTTAAAAGGACTTACCCGTTACATATTGTATTTATTTATAGCCATATTTTTATGAAAAATATATCTTACTTGTGCAGGTTACCAGGAGACGCACCCGATGATGATAACAATACGTGGAACGGAAACTCTACGCAGCAAATGTAGTAGGATTCGAATATCCGGAATTGTATAAAAAAACAACAGAAATATTAGTTAAATACACGGAAATATCGTCTCAGGAACATAGCAATACGGTTTAAAGACGTAAAGTAAGATCCGGAAACACCTAAGAATTCGTGAATCATATTTGATAACCCGGACTATTGTCAAAAATCTCAAGACATAATGTGAGGAAATCCTGAAAAAAAAACAAAAAAAAAATTGAATAATCAGAATCCAGTAAAAAAGCATGTAAAAATCGTTCTTAAAATACTCAAAATTCTTTTTAAAAAAAAACGAGCTATCCAATTTCCTTATTAGAATTGTATAAAATGACATTTTAAATGCATTTACATTGTAGCCGAAACTTTGTTTTAACTAAAAATCTAGTGAGCACTTTTTCTATTAAAAACCAACCCAGTCTCTCAATTAAACTGGTTTTAAACACAAAAACGCAGGTTCGATTCCCGATCCATTCATTTTTGCGAGTTTTTTTTTATTTCTAAATAATGTACCTACAACAAACTTTGAAAAAAAAAATGTAAATACCTAAACCAATTGTAAATAAATAATAATGGGTATTTGTTTTTGCATTTATTAAATTGTTTTAGTAGAACAATTCTTAAAATAGGTATTACCGTATTGAGGAATGTTCTATTTATTTTTAAGTGGTTTAGCCTGCATATGCACTTGGCTATCATATCATGGAAGTATTTTTAAAGAAAAAATACATGAACAAAAACACATCGCTAGGTGTGGTTTGAACCCGTATATCTGTTTTCATGACCAAGCGACTTATCGTTGAACGTTACAAACTCACACCGGTGATTTTTGCTTTGTGTTTTTGTAGATGTAATTTTTCCTTAAAATTTTAATTCTGAGTCATGTTGCTAACTTAACCAAATTCAAGCGCGAAACGCTATTTTTTAAAATACGGTATAAAATCATTGGATTAATATTCCGTATTTTCGACTAATAAAGTTCAACGCGTGATTTCTTGAGGAGCTTGTTTTTTTTACCGTTTAGCACCATATTTCTACGGGTGTTTTGAAAAAATATGTATAGTCAAATAAACAGTACGATAAAATCATTTTCAAAATACAGTGTAATCACAATTTAGAATCAATCTTTTTATGTTTATAAAAGCAATTAGGGTGATCTGGGGCTATTGTGATAATGGGGTAAAGATCTACATGACTACAGGAAAACAATGAGTATCCAGTTAAAAAGATTTTCAATTTAGTTCTTATATACCCCTTATGAAGCTGTTCTACACGTCTAGACGAACAGCTTTTCAGACATAATCAGGAGGTTTTCGACGAGGAGCTCATTGGCCTAGGTGTATCAGCCGATCTTGAATGGCTGTGCAGGTTAAGCAACGTTTGGCGCGGTCATTACTTGGATGGGTGACCTAAAATTTGTGTGGCAAAAAATAATTTTCTCGAGCTCCTCCGTGCTTCGGAAGGCACGTTAAGCAGTTGGTCCCGGTTGTTATCTCTGATAACAGTCGTTAGGTCAAGTTAGAGGCCTTAAGGCGATCTGAAAAACTCTTACACCAGGTGAGCCACACCACTACACGAAAAGAAGAAGAAGGAGGTAATTAACCTTTAAAAGCAACATTTCCTCTTTTTTTCTATGAACTACTATCCCGTTCATTAATAGCTTTTACTTCCATAAACATTCCTATTTTCACTTCAAGAAACAGCCTTTTCGGAGTCGAAAACAACCCCTTTTCTGCTATTATTTTACCGTCTATTTTTTTAAAATTTTGATTCAATTTTTGAAATTTGAAATTCCATTTTTCCCATAGTCACAATAACTCCGGTTCACCCTAATTAAAAAAGATATTATGTTATGGTTTTTAAAATGAAGAACTAAAGTTAGTTTTCTAGATTAGTTATAAACTATTTAAATGTATTATAAATATAAAATATTTGGACATTTTGGAAATAAAATAGTATTATATGTATGAATTTGTGTATTATTTTTACCTAAGAATGGCTTCGTTGTCAAACAAAAGTACTTGAACGTGCTTTGTTTAAACAAACATTTTTTTTCCTAAAAGGTAAGCATTTACGGGCGAACGCCTGACTGCAATGCAGAAGGCTGCGGCCGCTGCGGGTTTGATTCCCGTCGGGTGCAAATATTTATGCATAAAAAATAAATATTTGTATCTGGTCTGGGGGGTGTCTTTCTATGTATAATATGGATGAATATATTTACTAAAAAAAGTATAATCTGTAGTATATCCGTTGTCTAGTACTCATAGTACAAGCCTAGTGCTTAGTTTGGGGATAGATTGCGCTGTGTGTAAATAATGTGCAATATTTATTATTATTACTAGCTGCGCCTCGCGGTTTCACCCGCGTAAGTCCCGTTCCCGCGGGAATATCGGGATAAAAAGTAGCCTATGTTTTATTCCCGGTATCCAGCTATCTATATTCCAAGTTTCATTGCAATCGGTTTAGTAGTTTTTGCGTGATTGAGTAACAAACATCCAAACGCACACACTCACGTTTATAATATTAGTGGGATTTTAAAAACCGGCCAAGTGAGACTCGGACGAAGGGTTCAATACCATTCTTACATTTTTAGTGAATAAATCAGTATTTATTATTATTCTGGTTTCAGTATTTTTTGTTGTAGCGGTAACAAACATCAACAGAACACTTCAACTGTCTAGTTATCACGGTTCATGAGACCGAGGGGACAGTGGGACTTAGTAAACGGGTCCTGATTCTACCTATTCCACTGTTTTTAAGGTTACTGAACCTTAAAAACAGTGGAATGTCTATAATTTAACGTATTACCGTAAATAATTTACCATGCCTGTCCCGTGGGTTCACTCGCCCAGCAAACGAAACACTGCCTCTCTACCACGTAACTCCCGTCGAGTTCAACTCGACACGACGTCGATTTGGGAATACGATGCTGTCTGTAACGGGGTTGGAAAAAGCTACCGCGCAAGGAGCGAGTAGGAATTGTCTATAGCTTTAACGTCGACAACTTCTGCTAAATGAAGCGTTTTCCAACCCCGTTATCGACAGCATCGTATTCCCAAATCGACGTCGAGTTGAACTCGACGGGAGTTACCGGGTGGGGGGCTAGTTTGAATTGAATCTAGCCCCCCTACCGCGTATATTATCCAATCACATGAATATTATCAAGAAGCATTTTACTTTTGTAAAATAAAGAGTTTCAACGCGGTAACATTTTTGGAGACACAATTTCCTTGAAAATATTTTAATTTGTCTTTGTAAAAATAACCTATACGCCTGCCATGAGTTAAAGATACTTAAGTACGCTCGCACCTTGCCCGCCGTGATTTTATAATACCACTTGACTGTAGGTCCCGGTCCTTTTGGGATACCATGAAAACTTGGTCCAACATTTGGAACAAATGGTTGTCTGGAAGAGATGCCCATAGTAGGTAATAAGCCGGCTTTTTACAGTTTCGTAGTCGACAAGAAACCCTTATAGTGTCATCATTTAAATATGTCTGTCTTTTAGCTCAGAGAAGCTTTGTATTAAGAAGTACTTACTAATAATGTGTAAGTGTGTATCTATCAATTTTATTATAAAAAAACAACACAGTCCGATGTCCCTCTGCTTGTCATCAACTCATCACAATATCTCATGGTAGTGCTACGGAAACAGCGTAAAAACTTAACACAATAGGCTTTGAAAAGGCTTTGAACAAGAACTTGACACAAATAGCGGGAGAAAGTAAATATAACATAGATAATGTTACGTATGTAAGTAAGTAAAGTTATATAGAGAAGGGTAAAGGTACTAACTATTGGCACACCACGAATTTATTGGCATAGTAGGCATAGTTTTCCCACTAAAATTCAATCTACAGGTACTGTGCCAATAATAAGTATTGCACGACATTAAACACGGTGCAATCTATCCCCAAACTAAGTACTAGGCTAGAGTGGAGTGCTAGTTCTAGAGTGGAGACCGCGTCTCGGCAAACGTCGTGTAGGACGTCCTCAGGCACGTTGGAGTGACGATTTGCGCAAGACGGCTGGCACAAACTGGATGCGAAACGCCGAAAATAGATCTAGGTGGTGTGCAATTGGAGAGGCCTATGTCCAACAGTGGACTGCAACAGGCTGATGATGATGATGAAGTACTAGGCTTGTACTATGGGTACTAACGACGGATGCACCTTCTTATGTGAAACATAGAACACACGCAGGCCAGAAACAAATTTATTTTTAAGCATAAATAGGTACACCCGGCTTGGAATTCAATCCGTAACCTTCTGCATTACAGTCGGACCTTCGCCCGACGCGCCTTAGAGGCGCGGTCATAAATTGGTAAAATTCAATTTTACTAGGAAAACTTTATTTAATTGACCCATCAATTTTTTGCTAATTAAGTATTAGGGGTTAAAGTATGAAATTGCCGATTTGTACTAAAAATCTTAATTGTTTATTTTTTAAATTTTTAACAAATTTATTTAATCAAAATAGTTACCATTATTATCTATACATTGCTGCCATCTAATGGGAAGGTTATTAATGCCTTTGCGATAGAACACCGACGATCTAGACTGCACAAACTGTGTGAAAGCATTTTGTACTGCCTCCTGGGAAGAAAACTTCTTGTCACGTAGATAATTGTCCAAATCACGAAAAAAATGGTAGTCCGTTGGAGCAAGGTCTGGTGAATACGGTGGATGACGAATGGTTTCTAAGTGCAGTTCCTGAAGGGTCAAAATGGTTTCTCGTGCTGTGTGAAGTCTCGCGTTGTCGTGGAGCAATAATGGTGAAGATCGATTTATGAGTCGGGGCTGTTTTACTGCTAGTTTTGTCAACATGGTTCGGAGTTCGGCACAATAGCCATCTGCCGTAATTGCTTGACCAGATCGAAGAAAACTATAGTGAATAACACCATGGTGAGACCACCAAACAGTTACCATTACCTTTTTATTAGTAAGTTTTGCTTTAAGACACTGTTGTGGCATTTGACCTGGGGTCAGCCATTGCATTTTTCTTTTCCGGTTATCATAAAGAATCCACTTTTCATCACATGTTACAATTCGATCCAATATTCCTTCATTTCTGTACCGGTTCAACAGGGCAACACAAGTTTCAACACGCATTTCTTTCTGCAGATCAGTCAAATCATTAGGCACCCATTTTTCGTATTTTTTTATTTTATTGATTTGACGCAAGTGAGTCAATAAAGTGGGTAAGGTAACGTTAAACCATGCCGCTAATTCCTGGGTAGTTTGACTAGGATCGGCTTCCACTATCTCTCTTAATTCATCGTTATTCACCTGTGTGGGCGGTCTTCCTCGTGGCTCGTTCTTTAAGTCGAAATTTCCATCACGAAAGCGTTTAAACCAAAATCGCACGGTGCGTTCATTAGTAGACCCCTCTCCAAACGCAGCATTGATATTGCGGGCTGTTTCTGCCGCGTTAGTTCCGCGTCGGAACTCGTATTCAATAATCACTCGAATTTTCGCAGTATCCATCTTTCTTGTCTAAATTGAATAACAAAAACAATTGAAAGTCGATATTCAAATGTTTCACATTTTTTGAAAAAAGAACATCACAGAAACCATTTGAAAAAAGTTTCATTCGAAAACCTCAAACCATGAAGATTCTATGTCAATTCAAAGAACCTATCGCAATAAAACGGCAATTTCATACTTTAACCCCTATTACCTACTACAAAAAATCCGGGATATTTTGCATGTTTTAATTTAATTTATTTTATGGTTTTCGCGATTTTGCATAATAAAACACTTTATTAAAGTGATAAATAAAGTATTTTATTATGTTTTAATTTGGTTTTTTTCGGAGCAGTCGTAATTGCAATGGACTTGTTCACGAGATAAATTGACGAAAACTGTACGTTGTGACAATAAATTGGTGGAGTGCCAACAGTTGGTATCATTCATTATAAAACAAGTCTTATCTTATCTTATCTTACTAATATTAATTATCAATTCGAAAGTCTGTTTGTTTGTTTGTTCCCTCTTCACGGTCAAACTGCTCAACCGATTTAGATGAAAATTTGCATAGGGATAGTTTAAACGATGGAGAGTAATATAGGATACTTTTTATCCCGAAAATCCTGCAGAATCGGGACTTACGCGGGTGATAACTATTCATGAATGAAAATCGACACAGGGGTAGGTAAGTGATGTAGAGTGGCATCATCATCATCGTCATCGTCACTTGCTGTCATACAAACTTTACCTTACTTCACCTACTGATGATGCCAGGCGCGGTAGTGCCTAGCGTCAATAGTACTTCAATGGGCGACCGTTTAAGTGTGGATTTCGGCATTGCAGGTGATCGAACAACGCGGGATCGCGACTTGCGCGGGTGAAACCGCGGGGCGCTAGTATGAGATATATCGTCAAATTACTGTGTTTGGCGGACCAACTAGAAGGGCTGGGCTGGGAGCGTCTATTGGTCTAGTTTTGATGAAAGTTTGGTCAATTTGGTTTGTAGTTCGGAACAGTTTTTACCACTTTACTAGCCTACTAGATGCTTACCTCTATTTTTACCTATAATTAACTAGATAATTGACCGCACCGCGGTTTGAACGCGTGCATTCCGTTTGTAAGTATACGGATCTCCGAGGGCCGGCGGGGCGCTCTCTTCTACTTTCGTAGTTACTGATATGATAATTCAATGGCAATATTAATTGAAAGTTTGCGAGTTAAATTGTTATTGACGCAGGCCTTTTCGTATTAGCTTCGGCTCCATGCATGTACGCCTTCCAAAGGTGCGGGCCTTCATAGCCCCGTAATACTGAACGTATAATAGCTATATGTTATGTAATATTAAGTATTTTATATAAATGCATAAAAAATAATTAGGTACGAGAAATATTTAGGACAAACTCTTTTTTTTTAAGGTTCCGAACCCAAACTGTAACAACGAACAGTACGTCCGTTTGCCGTCTGTCACCAAGCTATAGGTACCTCATGAACCGTGATAGCTAGACTGTTGTAATTATCACACGTGATTTAGGTACCTATTTTTTGTTGCCGCAATAACAACAAATATAACTTAAAATACTACTTTTAAAATATAAAAATAAAAGACGCCTGCTTTATAAAACGAAATACCTAGTCCTTAGATTAAATTAAATTAGTCCATAGACTTGTTTTACACTTTTTCAGTTTTAATTATATCTAAGTTAATATTTATTTCGTTTTTGAAACAGGCGGGTTTTTAATAAAAAAAAATTACACTTTTTAGTCAAAATAAGGTATAAGACAGTTCATTATATCATTTGCATTTTATCAATTTTTGGAGTTATTAAAATTGAGGTTTATTTATTTACTGCACAACATTTACAATGCCATTACAGTTGGAGAAATGAGACGAATTTAACGATACCTTAATTAAAGATATCCATTAGGCGATTTGGAAGATACGAGAGAAGACTATTACAAACATACAATTTAGGCGCGAAATACATAACCCTTTTCTTGCAGCCGGGTAAAAATAAAAATAAAATACTTACAACTTACAGCAAACGTATTTCTTTACTGAGATACTTACTGATAAGTGATAAATTGATAATGACGAAACCCTTTGTACGTCCCGTCCGACCCGTCTGACACACAAATGGCTATAAATATAAATATACTTAGCCTACCTATAATCCCGTTACATAGTACAGTATGCAATGGTTTGTCACTTGAACTGGAGCCGGTTATTCTGGTTAACAGGTAACCTGTGGAGTGAACTGTACTAGTTGAAGCATAGGTTGTAGGTATAGATGCCTTTGTAAGTAGGTATCTAGCTTTAATATCTTGTAACTAGGTAGGTTAGGTACCAACCTTCAGCGGCTATCCTCTACGTAGATCTTACTACAAAAAGTAAGATCTACGTTCAGTACTTTTTGCGTGATTGAGTAACAAACTCACAGAAATACATACTACATACATACAACTTTCGCGTTTTAATATTATTAAGATGTTTCCGGACACTTGTGAGATTGGGACTTATGAAGGGCGAATGGTTTATGATTATGTCAGATTTAGTCAAAAAATATGTTACAAATACGAAACATACACAGTACAGTACAGTACAGTACCCGTAGTGTGAGTTTTTTCGTAAAAAAAGAACGCGAACGTGATGGTTAAGTTAACGCGTATTTTGTATGGTAACTTCGATAACGTCCGCTAGGGGCGCTTTTTGAGTTTCCATACAAATATGAGTTAACTTAACCATCACGTTCGTTTTTTTTTATACGAAAAAACTCACACTACGGGTACAGAACAACATAGGTCCACACAACACCACCGGCTACTAACGGCTACACGTCGAGAATCACTGTGGGAATCAAACTTATTTTTTACCTTTTGTTTTGCAGCGAAGATAGTTTGTATATAAAGTCACCGAAATTAAACAATTTACTCGTATTTTACCTAATTAGATTTCACGAAAATAAATAATTCAGTCTACCTAGTAAAGTTGGCTAGTTGGAGCCCAGCGGCGGCGGCGGAAGCGGCGGCGCAGGCGGCGCTTGTTATGAAAACTCAGCAACACATTAACACTTTCCCGAGAAACCTCAAATATCTTTAAAAATTATCATAGAAGATAATCTAAGTCAGTTGTTACAGGATATTCCAAAAGCACTCTCACGCCAAATCCGGTGGTAGCGGGATATTGTGCAATTTGGGAAACCCGTGACTAACATGACGTCAAAGTTGACAGACAATCGAAAGTTATACATTTTTACTTTCAATATTATAATAATAAGTAAATTAATGTTAATGCCATGGTAATGACTCTGCAAACAACGCGTAACCTTTCATAATTTGAAAACGTGACAAACTGGCGCGAAGTTCTTACTTTTGAAAATAACACTTTCTTTGCTTAGCTTGTTAGTTTTTACTTTTATTTTGCTTGCGTTTTGGTAACTGCTACCGTTTTAATAAATAAAAAATAAAATAAATAAATCCTGTGACGAACACACAGCTCCATCCAGCCCCGTGGTAAGCTGCTAAGCTTGTGTTACGGTGACTAGACAACGGATATACTACTTATATTTATTTTTCTTTTGTAAATACATACATATAATGGATTGCACATTCTGTCTTTTGAGCAATAGATAGCTAGATATTTAATAGTAAAAATATTACACATAAATGCGTAGGTAACACCAAGATTAATTTTGTTTTAAAAATACAAAAAATGACATTAAAATCTTTTATTAGTCTATTTATAATTCTCAATCACTGACACTGAAGTAAGTATAAGAAATAAAACTGAAAAAGAATAATTAAGGTACCTATATTTAAATTAGTTACCTGCCTACTTTATGAAAATAAAAGAACTTAAATTGTTAATAGCGTTTCTATTCTGTCTGATTTAGAATCGCTTTAGATAGGTTGCTTGGAAGGGGTTGACTTTAAGCGATAATGCCAACATTTTATCTTTCATGTTAACTTAAAGTCCTCTCCTGCTAATATTATGAAAGCCAAAGTTATTGTGGGTATCTATAAGTGTGTGTTTTTTGCTCTTCACTTCGTTACACATAAAGGTTAGGCACATAGTATAAAATGAAGTCACTTCCCCCTGTCTATCTGTATGTCAGTGTATATATGTTTAGCAGATTTTGATGTGTTTTTTTAGGAAATAGAGTGATTCAATAGAAACGTTCAATTGTATATCACATCCTGACATTGCCGCGGGATCTGGATTTATGCGGGTGAAACCGCGGGGCGCAGTTAGTATCTTATAAATAACCCGCTGAATCGAATGCGATGAGACTCGTTATCTAGATAGGTAGATTAATACATAGGTTACTTTTACCCCGATGATTCCGCGTTATACATGGGCGCTGTTAGTTATTAATATTTTTATGTGAAATTATCAGTATTGTATTTTCTCTTCTTTCTATTGTGAACGAAAATGGAAATTCTTTGGATTGTTTTCCCAAAATGTGTCAGGACATGAATACAAAAGATAGTGAAAGTATTTATTTACACGTAAGGAATTCACTAACACCGTTAGGTGAAAGATTGAGCCAGCCGATCGTCAGTGTCGGCTCCGAATGCATGACGAAATGACGTTGCTCTACACGGAGTAACCCGCGAAAAATAAAACAAATTAAACCCGATTTGGGTAGGTAAAATAATAAATACTTGACACTGGCTACATGTACAGATCCAGAGTAGCCATTTAAAAAAATGATGGACTTAAAAGAAATAATTAAATGGTTTATCCCATGCTTCCACATTTTACGAGTTCTATACAAAATGTTAAATTACAAAATGACGTTTTTAATGTTTTTGTTTTTATTAAATCTAAGCTGTGCTAGTGGCATCGAAACCAAAAATAGTTTTAGTTATGATAAATCTAGTTTGAGCAATCGAAGTGACGGCGTTTTTGGAAGAGAACTGGCCGAGGTCTCGGGTAAGTGGGTCATTTTTTATTATTGAATCTCGTTTTTGTACTTTTTGATAGGTTAGTAGGTACCTACCTGCTGATTCCATTTTAAATCATCATCAGTCGTAGATCGAAAGTTGTTCGACTAGAAGTCTATAACAACCCCCTTTCGGCTTAAATGGTTATCGTTGGAACACGCTGTATAATTGCTAAACCGTTTCGAAAAAAAAAACCTTTTTAGCAGCAGTCGAGCATTTAAACAATGTTAAAAAACACATCTCATGATTAAAACCATAAAACCTATATAGTTAACTAGCTGCGCCCCGCGGTTTCACACGCGTAAGTCCCGTTCCCGCGGGAATATCGGGATAAAAAGCCTATGTGTTATTCCCGGTATCCAGCTACCTATATTCCAAGTTTCATCGCAATCGGTTCAGTAGTTTTTGCGTGAAAGAGTAACAAACTTACATACACAAATACATACTTACAAACTTTCGCGTTTATAATTTTAGTAAGATTATTATTATTCTTTTTTAAAACCGATATAAGTTCATGGAAAAATTCTTGTGCAATTTGCACCTGTGAAATAATCGAGGTTATAGTACATGGTCACAGAGGTCGAATTTAAAGATGTAACTCAACTTTATTTATTTTAATATTACGTATATAAAACGCTTGTTTACGTCATTTTAAGTTTTTGGTGTAGTTTTTTAGTTGTCAAATATAAACAGAGGATCGTTTTTGTTCGGTTTTATGTTTTTTATATTTAAGTTAATACTTATATAGTTTGAGTTTTTGTAAAGATAGATAAATAATAATGAAACTCAGGAAAAGCTTACTTTAGATGTCCTTTTTACCTGACAAAAACTCTCACCAAGGCAATATTTGTCAATACATCAAAAAGATGGAATTAGATAAATATTGCACAAAATTACACACAGCGTAATCTAACCCCAAACTAAGCACTAGGCTTGTACTATGGATACTAATAGGCAACGGATATACTGCATATGATATTTTTATACTTTTTATTGTAAATAGATTATTATAATTATTAGACACCCAGACATTTGCGCCTGGCGGGAATCGAGCCCGCAGCTCTCAGCATTGCAAAAGCGTCAAACGACCGTCCAATGTGTAACGTATTTTTAGATAAACTTAGAAGAATGAATACATCTTAATGAAGTGATTTATGGGAATATCGTGTGAAGCCAAAATTAATAAAGAAAAACATAATCGATGTTGTAACTTTGTGTCAGTTTCATTTCCTGTTTTTTTATTACTTAATAGAGAATGAATATCAATTAATATTAAATATTTTGAGTAGGCCAATTCAATAACTCTTAAATATGAAATTCATAAATTGCCCATTTATCTTTCGGGAAGATGTTTAGGCAGTTTGGGAATGACCCTAACTCATTCCTCCACCCTGTATGTGGTTATGTAGTAAAATGTTGAAAACACACACACTTTAGGTACATAACTAGCAGCGTCCTCAGCAGCTTCACCCGCGTAAATCCCGATCCTGTGGGTTTATCGGGATCAATGAAGCCTATATTACTCCTCGACAATGTTGCTTTCTATTGAAAGACTAGATTAGCTACGCTCGCGGTTTCACCTGCATACGTCCCGTTCCCGCGGAAATATCGGAATAAAAAGTAGCGTATGTGTTATTCCAGGTCTCCGAATATAAATATTCCAAGTTTTACCGCAATCGGTTCAATACTTTTTGTGTGATTGAGTAACAAACATACACTCAGATTTTACTCAACAGATATTTTTATCTGTGAATTGAAAACTCTATTTTAACAATGTTATTCTCAGTATTATTTAATGAGTTCGTAACACTCAAACCGCACGTTACTCAATCTAAAATGTTTAGGTCAAGGAGAAGGTTGGTCTGTCTATACTAGAAGTGGAATTCTTTTAAATAACACAGCTGAATTCACGGCCATTTCGTAGCAAAAACATTCTGAGAAAAATTAGATGAGAATGGGTGGGTAGGTGGAATATTTCGGTTTAAATTTATTGCATGATATACTTTTGTTACACTTACTAACGTTAAATAAGTCACCTATATTTAATGAATCCAAGAAAATATTAATAAAGAAGATCGGCGTTTTTCCTTAAAACTCAGGGCCCTGATTCTCTAAAAACATAGCATGCGACAAACAGGCGGTATGCATGAGCATTGCAGAAGTCGATTTGTTGCAGGAGTATAAATATTAACTATTCTATAGCTTCTTTTGATACTGATTGGCTGACGAACAAGGGGAGCTATTTAAATAATTAGGTAGCCCTTAATTTTGAAGGCTACTTAACTCATTAAGTAGTAATTAAGTAAAATAACATTTACAGACTACAAATTAACGTACATCTCCTGCAAGTCGGCTGCATTCCGTCGACATTGCAATGTCCTTACCGAATCGAGCCCCAGACCTAGGGGTTAGAGGTACATACATTAATTAAATTCTACAGGTCGTTTCCAAATACAAGATATGGATTATTCAACTGATTTACGGGATCTAAAGCCACGGTGTTAGTATTTTCGTTTTATTTCCGCTATATTAAAAAATATTGTATTTAAAGTTTCACAGTTAATAGCACCAAATCCAAAAATGGATGGCGGCTCAATTACTTCTAACTTAGGAGAATAGTGTAGCTTGCTCCTAACTGTGAAACTTTAACATAAGTAAGTACTTACCTACAATATATTTTAATTTAGCGGAAATAAAACAAAAACACTTACACAGTAGCTTTAGATCACGTAAATCTATTGAATAATCCATATTTGTTTTTGGGAACTGAAATAATTTTGTATTAAATATTTATAGTAGAGAAAGCGCCGATTGGGTAAACCCTGGTACAACATACAAGCAAAGAACGTAGGTATTAGATAGGTAAAAAATGTAAACAAAAAACTCATATAATTACTTCAAAGTGACAGCTCTTTGTTTACTTTTCCTTGACAGTTCTGTGTTTACTTTTTGATCTAAGTTTCTGAAAATATAGATATTTAAGTTACCTGCGTTCTCTGTTAGTGAATGGCCGAGGTTAGTTACTGGAGTGCTGAGTCAAGGTGAACAATATTTGATTATAATTCCTATACATACAGACGTCTGTACCTACGATACTCCGACTATGGCGTCTCGTTGCACAATCTATTTAGTTAATTCGGCTAACCTTTGACGATTATAGGAAAGACTCCATGCTCCATTCCGCCGATAGTAAGTTGTAATAGATAGCTCTATAGATAGATTAATAAGTACTTTATTCGCACAACCAACAAATACCTACAATTAGTAAGTACTTATACATTAGGAGTAAGACAATTATAATATACACCGAAAGCTTAAAAGCAAAACGTTTTACTAATGGGCGATCTTATCGCTAAATGAGATTTCTTTTAGGCAACCTTTGGGTGGAAAGGGTCAGTAAAGTTTATGTGATAGGCAGAGATTATAGGATGAGATTCAGAATACTAACATTAGGTACATATTCTTCTTCTTTATCTTTGCCTCGTCCCACTTTAGGTGGGGTCGGCTCTCCTAATTTGTCGGCGCCACGACATCCTGTCGTGGGTTGTCGGATCTGATAGGCTTTTCCTTTTTAATAGTTGGGTCATGCTGGTCCACCACGTATAGGGGGGGGGCGACCTCTACCTCTTTTGTGTTCCGGGAGGTTTAGAGCCTTTTTGACCACGTAGTCATCAGGTCGCCGCTTGACATGACCATACCATCTGAGACGGGTTTCCGATAGCTTATCTAGTATTGGGGCAACTCCAAAGCTACCTCGAATGTATTCATTCCGTACTTTGTCGATTTTGGTTACCCCTCCCGACCATCTGAGCATCTTCATTTCCGTGGTATGAATTTTCTGGACATGCGTTTCCTTCACCGCCCAACATTCTGCACCATACATCAAAGCCGGACGTACCGCAGTTTTGTAAACTTTGCCTTTTATGCGAATAGGCATACGGAGGTCACAGAGTACCCCTGTTAGTGTCCACCATTTTTGCCAGGCCACGTTTATTCTATGTTGGACGTCTTCGTTTATTTCCGCATTTTGGGCAATCATCAAACCGAGATATTTAAAATGAGTGACCTTTGTTACGGGTGTTGCGTCAGGGTAGTATATTTGAGAGGGCTCGTTAACGACTCCTTGGTTAAAGTCCTCCTAAAGTTGTATTTTCTTCGTACAAAAAATATACTATCGGCCATATCTTTGTAAATAAGAACTTGAAATATTAAAACGTAAACCACGTTCTCATTAAAAATCTTAGTAATATGTTTGTATGTATTTATGTGACTTTGTTACTCTTTCACGCAAAAACTACAGAACCGATTGCGATAAAACTTGGAATATACGTAGCTGAATCCTCAATAGCAAATAAGAAAGTCCTGTTTTTCGGGAGAAGTTGAGATACTGGGGGGTACCAAAATTAGGTACCTACATATGACAATAATTGGAGCACACAAACACTCTAGCGACTCAATTATAGCATGTATTGTATATGTGGACATTCCCGACTGTTACACCTTTACCCCAGTGGGTTTTGAGACTGGGTTGTTGGGGTCCCAGTGCCAGTAGGTTTTTGAAGGAGTTGTCGCGACGTCTGATCGAGACGACCGGTGATCCCAGAGCTGGCGGGTGCCTTTCTCAGCGAGTTAGTCTCGCTATACAGAGAGGGAATGCTGCCAGCATCTTGGGAACTATGCCTCGTCAAGGCGTCGACGGTCGACGATGGTTTCTTCTTATTTTAGTTAAGTGTTTGTTATTGTATTTTGTTTGTTTATTGTTTGCTCTAGAAGAAAATAAATTATAGCATCGTACGATCATAAAGCACACCTTACACATACTTACGTCATTTTTGTCCGACATCAAAAAGGATTCGAGGGGTTCCGTTAGTGGCAATTTCGACAACCGAAACCGGAAGCACACCGCGCACCGTTACTTACAAATTCTACCCATTATTCTCCAACTTTTAAAAACAAACCATTTTAATTAGACCATTCAACTATACAATAGACGCTTGGTCACTAAACCTGAGGTAAATGACTTGAGTTGCGTGTAGCATCTTGTATGAATGAATAATGGAATACATTTATAAGTTGTAAGCTGTTATATCATTACATCAGTGCGGTTATGTAATAACTACGACTGCCTATTTATCGGGTACGTTTGAAACTGATCAACCGGTAAATTTATGGTTCTGTATCAAAATTGCTGGTGGTTGTAGTGCCGCTGTTTGTTAAGTGGTAGTTACCATATCATTTGCGATCACCACAACTACATGCAGTAGTAGCAAAGGAATTAAAAGAATAGCCTAGAAGAGGCCGGTAAAGTCTTCTTTTTTTGTAAAGTAGTGTGTCGCACCTAGTGTTAGAGTTGTCAGGTCGCCCAAGGCCTCCAACTTGACTTAACGACTGCTATCAGAGATAACAACCGAGACCAATTGTTTAATGTGACTTTTGAAGCTAGAAGGAGCTCGAGAAACTGATTTATTCACACACATCGATCATCGTAGTATATCCGTTGTCTAGTACCCTTAGTACAAGCCTGGTGCTTAGTTTGGGGCTAGATAGCGCTGTGTGTGATGTCATGTAATATTTATTATTATTATTATTATCCATCTAAGTTATGATCTTACCAGGCGTCGCTTCACCCGCACGATGATTTAAGAACGGCGCCGGTGTGGCGGCCAATGAGTTCAACTCAGACTTGACTGGTTTTTAACGTTTATACGAGTTATGGTGCTAAATGCCGACTTTTGTCACTTTAAATGCCATCTTTCCAAAACACCAAACATTAATTTGATTCCTGTGATACCGACTTTTATAATTTTCTCCACTTACTAGTATTTGACAGCTCGAAAACCGATAACAATAGAAAGAAAGAGAAAGCGAATGTAACTGTCATATTTTGCCGGTCATTCTTTACGGTTATGATTAAAAAAGTGAATCTGTCCGTCTGTTTTATTTGTTAGGTGCGCGCACGCAACCTGCGTTAATTAGGTGCAACTTATTATTAGTAAGATTAAAAAATAAATAACTGTTCTGTATTTTGTTTGAGGTAAATTAGGTAGAAAAGAGATAGCTAGGTTCGGAGAGAGAGGTAAAAAAGAAAACTAAAATGAAATCTTTAGTTTTCTTTTTTAAATAGGTAATTTGTTTTTAAGATTTCTTGAGTTGATTTATATATGAGAGGATACTAATTCAAAACTTAGGTAACATTACAGTTAAACTAAAATACTAAACTAAATTAGAAGCCTTAGCTTAGGGCCACCAACTCTAACACTAGGTGATCCATGCCACTATACGAAAATACCTAAGAAGATGAGTTTTAGTGAGAGCAAATTAGTTTAGAAACATCTGGCGTGGAAGGGGTAGTTCACGCAGTACGTCATTTGCGAGCAAAATATTCTGCTCGAACTTACCCCTCCACGCCAAACATGTTTAAACTAATTTTCCGGCACTTGTATACCTAATAAGCTTCAATATGCGACTTTAACCTGACAAAGTAAATTATTATTTGTTCTAACAAATCTCTTTATGTATTGCTTTCTTAAAATTTATGTCCATAAAGTAGTTTGAGAATTCAAAATAGACTGCTATATATTTTCATAAAAAAGATTTCAACGCGTTTACGGTAAAACGTGACAGAAGTAATAAGTTTACAATTGTCAATGTATTTAGTATACATATATGATTAGTTTCTTGCAAATAAACTTTTTATTATGTATTCATATGTAAAATACATATTAATCTTGTCTATTTTCTGAAAATAGGCTTTAACATTTTTCACTTGTTTGTATGCAAGATGGGCTACTGTAAGAGCGCCGCTAGATGCTAAGGTAAACTGTGGGAAAAACAAACTCGATCAAAAATAAACAAAACATATTGCTCTACATTTTCTCTGATTGTTAACGAAAGCAAACTCCAGACAATCCGCAGAATAAGCTAGTCAATTTCCGATTATAATCTACTCAGAACCACATTAAGGGCACTTCTTGTGAGATAGTCTATCTATGTCAATTTTTAATGGAAAAACTGATAGAGAGATTCTATTATTATATTATTAAATACATGGGTAACCTACTGTGGACGAGCTTCTTGCGGTTTCTTCTCATCGAAAGGCACGTTCCGAAACCACACTAAAATCATAGCTCTAAGTCCGTTGACGGATCATGGTGATCATGTACTTGTACACTAATTGTGTACACGTTTTTTAATAATACACATGAATCGCGTCATCATCACCATCCGACCGATGTTCAAAGTTGCATGCAGCCTGGGTTTCGCTTTACGACTTAAGCGTCTCCACTTCACACAATCTTCGGCATTCCGTGTAGTGAGGCCATTTGCACGCATATGGGCCCTTACGACGTCAAGCCAGTATTTCTTGGGTCTTCCCAATCTGCCGCGGCCGGGTGGAGGCGCCTTACCAAGACATTTGTTCCCCACGTAACTAGCTGTTTTTTATATTCGGGACATTGTTAGGTGGAGCAAGCTTGCCTTATACCACCTATGCCACCCTCTCAGCCTAGTCAGCCATGCCCAGAGAAAACAACTAGTCAATACGTCTTGAGCTATAAGCCGTGAAACGTGAAGCATAGCGCTATCTCAACTAAATGGCTTAGGCTTGTCCTCACCCTTAAGATGTTCCCGGTTACATCCCTCTAGCATATCTCGAGACCGAGGTCTGTGTTCCTGCTCTTACGGCTCCATTTAGAGATAATTTATGATTCACATTTAAATGGGCCGTGGACGGGCTACCCGTTCTCGAACTCTATTTATATATGTTATAGCGTCCCCACCGTTCCCACCTTTCGGTATACCAGCAGGGGCCGCTATACCCGAGCGCACACCCCTAAGGGCGACGTCAGGGATCGAGTTTAAGACGGATCTAGCCGTGGACGGGCTGTGGCTGGGACGGGTTCTAATTTGAAAAAACCCTTAAGCATGTATTACCGAACGAATAAACCTTAAAATTAATATGAAACACGTTGGCTGGACATGCATTTGTTGTTAGAATACAAAATTCATATAGTTAGTCTCGCGGGAACGGGACTTACGCGGGTGAAACCGCGGGGCGCAGCTAGTAATCTATAATTCGAACAGGTGCAATCAACTGTGATAATCTTAACATATTAGTCTATAATCTTTCTTAGTTTATTGAAATAAAACTATTCAACGTTCCAGGTAGAACGTTCGGGCTCCGCTTCAAGAAGATCATGCAGGCCCTGCTCCCGGTGGTGTTCCAAGTGGGAGCCGCCTCCACCTGGGCTGTGGTTGCTGCACTGATAGGCATTAAGACCCTGGCTGTCACACTGCTCATACTGAAGCTGTTGCTTATAGCTGGGGCTGCCAAGGTAAACCTAATCCTCTATGGTTTTCGCGATTTTGCATAATGAAACACTTTTTATACGATCTTATGAAAATTGGTGCAAGATATCTTTATATTTAGTGAGAGTTATTAAAAGCAGCGATTAAAAGCGGTACAATTAGTTTGATATCGCGAAAATATAGCAAAAAAATCTATTGTACTTTTCATTTTAGAGGATTTTAATTGCGTATGGTTATTTATTTTCTTACCCCGAAGTTTCTACCATGTTACAATAGTTTTAGTCGCGATGAGACCTTCCCCTCCCCAACCAAGACCGGGGAAGTATCTCCTCGCGTCCAAGACTATAGTAACGTAGTTGAAACTGAATTGACAGAAATATATTTTGCTACATTAGTTATTGTTATGTTTTTGAATCTTGGAATAACGTGCACCGTAATAGAAGCCTAGACGCTTAGTTTGTGACAAATTTGTGATTATAACAATGACTAGCAGCAACCCGCGGTTTCGCCGACTGACTGACTGAATCAAATGTACCTACATAAATTATTTCGCAACTTGATCGTAACCCAAAATGTTTGACCACTGTTCACATCTCTCTCGCACTCGTACAAATTCTAATTAATCATCCTTGTTACACATGAAAGTAGCTGACCATCTGACAAAGTTAGGGTTGCAAGCGGATTTCTACAGAACTTAATTTGTTTTAAGGAATTTTAATCTTCTGCATAGATACTAGCGCTACTGCTGATTGAATAGGTAATTTTGTAAGAAGTACTTTCACCTATGTAGGTTAGGTAGATACCATAGGTACATAAGTAGATGGATTTTAATATAAAATACTTAGCTATACCCAGTTATGTTATGTTTGTGTAACATAAGGTATATAGTATGAAGAACATACCTTCCCAACAGTACTCTTAGTGTGAGTTTCCATACAAAATACGCGTTAACTTAACCATAACTTTCACGTTTTTTTTTAGGAAAAAAATCACACACTTATGGCACTTATAGCTCTTTGCTATCCGCGGTTTAGGCTGAGATTTTATCCATCAAGTCGATCAGTCGGGCAGGATAAAGAATTTTACAGATATCTAACCTAAGTACAGATTTTCCTGAAATCCAGAATTTCCGAATAAAATGTAGCCTGTGTGTTATTCCAGCTAGGTCCCTAGCAACCTATATTCATCGCAATCGGTCCAGTAGCTTTTGCGTGATTGAGTAACAAAGTCTCAGACACACATACATTTACAAACTTTCACGTTTATCTGACGTTTAATTATAATATTACTAGCTGCGCCCCGCGGTTTCACCCGCGTAAGTCCCGTTCCCGCGGGAATATCGGGATAAAAATTAGCCTATGTGTTATTTCCGGTATCCAGCTACCTATATTCCAAGTTTCATCACAATCTGTTCAGTAGTTTTTGTGTGAAAGAGTAACAACCTCACATACATACATACATACAAACTTTCGCGTTTATAAGATTAGTAAGAAGTAAGATTACCGGGATATTTATCATGTTTTATTTAATTATTAAGAACTCTTTAGGTACGGGGCTCGATATTTCGCCTGTAATTGCCAATGACTTGTTCACGAGACCGGAGATTGGGGGTAGGTGTCGATAGGGACCTCTTCCTCCTTCCCAACTCGCCTATTTTCGTAGTGAAAGAAAACAAACAAGAGTTAAATCATATTATATTATACTTACCTACCTCAATCATTACATTTCAAATTCGTCTCCATTTTTCTAGATTGGAGCTCTCTTTGCGGAGAAAAAGCACGCTCACCACGGTTGGGCTCCGCAGTGGGAACCACACCCCTCCAAAGAAATACATCTCCACATTCACAATGGAAATCATCACGAGGAACATGGTACACATTCAGAAGAACATGTACCGATTTGTAAGTAAATTAGAGAAGCTAAAGATTTAAAATAGCGCCATCTTTTATAACTTCTACTAAAACTTTTAAAATTTTATAAAAGCGCCATCTGTTATCAATTTATGAAATTAAATTGCTATTGGCATTGTAACACCATCTATCTTCAAGTAGTGGTGCTACGTTGAAAAATATTTGAGAACCTTTTCGTGGTTTGCATTGGTTTGGTTTAAAATGTTTGAGAAGTAACTTTGCTATTAGACTGTAGATGGCGTTGTTATCAATAATATTAATACCATAATCTTTTTTTGATGTGCATTCATTTTAGTGATATTTTTTTTTTTTTAAAGTTTAAAAGGTTTATGAAGTAGGTAACTTTTCTATTCAATTAAAGATCGCGTTGTGATTGCAATCAATCATTGAATTAAGTAAATCATGACCACAATGTTTTTGTGTGTTGTTTACAGCAACATGGAACAGAGAGGGCGCTGCGTCTACATCAGAGAACAAAGTAGTGAACGTAGTCGTGGATCCTTACGCGGGACCACAGACTATAAACACTCCTTACGGGAACTACGTCAGAGTCCAGCCTGCATTACAGTCACAGGCTGTTGCAGTGAAGAGAAGAAGACGGACTGTGTCGGCTACCAAAAGTTGATTTGAGTTTCGTGTCTGAAGGGCGCTTTGTGCGACGACATGTAGCGGTCGCGGGGAGTCGTTGGATAAAATAATAAATAAATATTGCACGAAATGGAGGATGTAGGTGGATTGCGATCGCTATTGATAAATAGCTTGCAATCGCTATTCACAAATAACGATCGCAAGCCACCTTCACCCCACAGCCACAGCGTCGTCGTATGGGGGAGGATATGTGAGGCGGGGAGGGGGGGGGGGGGCGATAAGGGCTCAGATGATGATGATGGGACCTTATTAAAGACTCCGCTATACCTCCGTCTGTCAATCGCAAGCTGTAGCAAGCGCTTAGCTACCAACTAAAATAGAATTATTTAAAATGTAAAACATATTAAAATAAATTATTTTTCTAGGAAATTTAATTAAATAATTTGTAAATTATGTAATATTTATTAGAATATTAGATATTTAGGGATACTGATGAATTATTTATTTAAATAGAACTGTATTATGAATATAAGTATACCATACCTATTATATTAATGTTACCGGTTGTTTTAAAATCTGTATATAAAGTTAAAGTATTAATTATTGTAAATTATTTTACTGTACTAATTAAAATACTGATTAAATTATTATGAACAAGGATTTAATATTTATTTATTAAAACATTTCATTAAGTAAAGACAAATTGCTCAGCAACATTTATTTATACATTCACTATCTGCGCCCCGATGTGTTTCCAAATTCTATAAAAATATCAGGATACAAAGTGGCATTGTGTTGCGTTAATCTCCAGCTATCTGCATACCAAAGAAGATCAGCGTTTTTCCAGCTTAGACCTAGGGGGGGTAGGGGTACATTAATTAAATTTTAAAGGCATTCCTAAAACACAGGATATGGATTATTCAACTGATTTACGTGATCTAAAGCCACTGTGTTAGTATTTTCGTTTATTTTCCGCTAGATTAAAATATTTTGTATATTAAAGTTTCACAGTTAAGAGCTCCAAACCTAAAAAAAATGGCGGCTCAATCTCTCCTAACTTAGGAGAATAATGTATTATAGTGCTCCTAACTGTGAAACTTTAATATACAATATCTTTTAATTTAGCGGAAATAAAACGAAAATACTAACACGGTGGCTTTAGATTAGGTACGTAAACTTATTGAATAATCCATAATATTTCGTCTTTTTGTGAAAAATCTCGTATTAAAAGTTGTTTGAAGTGCAAAATGTGTTATCTGTGGAACATAGCTGGTCCATTTTGAACGGTCTTCTTTAGAAGATTGAAGACTTTCATATTTCAGTGGTTGGGTTCGAACTGAATCGATAGATATCTTAAATATGGAGTTTTGGCGGGAATGCGTTGAGGAGATGTGTTGCTAAATTTACATTTTCGTGTAAATTGTTTAATTTCGAGGGCATATTAGGTACACAATTTAGTTTCGTGAAGGTGTACAAGTGTAAATAAAAGTGAAAATCGGTGCAAAACACGGACTTTAGCTTAGTGTTGTCTCCAAAGCTCCGTGAACAAACATCGTAAAAAATGGCCCCCTTTTTAAAATGATTTCCTCGACTTGACTTTAACTATGACGACTTGACTGTTTCGGTCGATGCAAATAACCTGCAAATATTGATATTACTTGACACTGGCAAATGTCCGAATGGAAAAGCCATTTTAAAGAAGAAGAAGAAGATATGTTATATCAAAAAAAATTAGGCCTTAAATAAATAAAATAAAATAAGTACCTAGTTGAGAATATCCGAGTAGGTGAGATAGTTGGCAACTGCTAGAAGTTGATACCCTTGACCTACCACAGACAGACCACCTTCCACCGCTCTAATAGTCCATTGACGATAATAGATCAATTTTGATGTCTATTCCACAGTTTAGCCACTTAATTACAATGATTAGCTGAGTTTATAACAGGTTGGAAGTTAAATAAATATTTACTAAGTAGTGTCACATAGATTATCTATCATAGATAGTGGAAATTTTAACAACTACACGACTTCGTCTGCGTAGAAATTGTGCATAGCCGACCTTTTCGTTTATTACTCGGGTTCAACTAATTGGATTTTGATGTAAAGTATACCACAAGATACCTTGAAAATTGAACTATAAAAATTAAAAACCAAATTTCAATCGGATTAGTAGTTTTTAAGTGTATAAAGAACAGACAGAGAAACAGACGAAAATACATAAATTTGAAAAATTATACTTTTGTTCTATGACTTTTCCTAAGTTCCCCAGACAACTTTTTTTTGTATATACTTCCAAGTAGGTACATACTTTTTGTCCTCTCTTCCTTTATTATAAGTAAGTATGCAGTACAGAAGACAACGTTCGAAATTCGTACCGACTTTTTTAAAGGTGTGTAAGTAATTTCCAAAACAATTTGACTTTAGAACTGATGAAGCTCGGCTGTCGGAGCTGAGTTTGAAATGCTTCACTGTCAAAGCGACCAAATAATTAAAGACCTTTGATGTGCCAATTGCTCTATTCAGAGTCGATTTTTAATCCTTGAGTAGCAGCGGGGCCTCACCCGCAAGTCCCGTCAGAATATGAAAAATTCTGATCTTCAGCTATCTGCGTACCATGTATCATTGCCATCGGTTAAGTATTTTTTGCGCGAGAAGGAGCCTAAACCTACAGCCTAAGGGATGATTCATATTAGACCGTCACGGGTCCGAGATTCGTTGTCTATTGCTCGGCGAGCAGTCGATCGGCCTGTTGCAACTGAGTGGCGGCCGAGCAATGGACAACGAAGCTTGGACCCGGCACGGCGCTCGTGATGGTCTAATATAAATCATCCCTAAACCGCTGATAGTAGAAAGCTGAATTTTGCAGGGTGTGTTCTTTATATACTCGTATAGGATAAGAGTTTTATGGTCAAACCCCCACTGATATTTGAATACAGAGTAATTTAAAAATAATTTAATTCACCTGATGGCCACACCATACACCTACGTTTTTTTATTGCCAACCAATTTATAAACGGAATATTTAAGATATAATAAAATTGAATGATAAATCAGCATAGAACCTCGATAACATGGCGGTCGAACGATGAGGTCATGACCACGACCGCTGCTGGCTAGTTACTCATTGAATCAACATTTGTTCACACTGATCTAATACCTACTCAGGTTTCTTAGGAGTTTGAGCTAATATATATACCTACTAATATTAGGGTATTGCGGTTATATCCGCCCATCCGGGACAGCGACGATTTTAATAAGTTCGTTTCTGCTTAATTTGGTTCGAACGGACTCCTGCCTGTGTTTGAGACACTTGAGATCACTCGTTGCGCTCGTGCGATTCAAATAGAAAAAATACGAACATCGAACGAAAATGAGACCGTTCAAAATGGACCAGCTAAGTTACACAGATACCAAATTTGGCACTTTAAATAAATACTGCACTGCATAATACTGCACGACATTACACACAGCGCCATCTAGCCCCAAACTAAGCACTCGGCTTGTACTATGGGTACTAGACAACAGATATTTTACATAATATACTTGTTTTTGTAAATACATACATAGCATACATGGAAAAACACCCAGACCAGATACAAATATAATTTTAATACGAAATTGTTTTTTTCCTAAAAGAAGTAATTTGGATTATTCAATAGATTTACGTGATCTAACACCGTGGTTTTAGATCACGTAAATCAGTTGAATAATCTATATCTTGTCTTTTAGTAATGCCTTTAAAATTTCATTAATGTACCTCTACCCCCTAGGTCTGAGCTCTGAGGAAAATAAACGCCGATCTTCTTAGTAGAAATCGAGATGAGAATAAAACACAAGAACCTCGTGGGGATTTACTTTTTTGTTGTTTTACGTGACTGATTGACTTTTGACCATTATTATAACTACAAACACGATCTACGCCCGAAGTACAAGTAATAATTGACTGATACTGGCTATATTTGTGAGTCGTGTGAAGCCAAGAACTTAAAAATAAAACTTACCTAATGCACTCGCACCAAACGCCCTTGATATCACATTTATAAACACAACACTTTACAAGTCAAATTTTAGGAGTTTATATTCAATTTTACACAACATTTATAAACTACTTAGGTACATACTACCAGATACCCGCGACTTTGTCTGCGTTGATGTAGGTCAAAGTCAAAGACAAAATAAGTACTTAGGACTTACTAAGACCTGAAAATTCAGGTTCATTGAAAATTGTTGACAATTTACCAAGCAATGTTTAAAATGAAAGTGTTTGAAGATGACAGTGTTTTCTACAACTTTTTTCTCAATGTATGTGTTGGGGCTTCAACACAATCCGCGCTACCATGATCGTTTGTCGTTGCTATGTCGTCCTTTTTGTCGTTCAAAAAAACAAAGTAAATTTGAAATTAAAAAAACCTCTACTATTTTTTAGCAAGGAAATATATTTCCAAAAAATCCCCATGACAGGATTCGAACCTGTCATGGGGATTGGGGATGGGGACACAGGAATCCTGTGTAGCTCAGTGGTTAGAGCAGTCGCCTGGTTAGCGAAAGGACGCAGGTACGAATCCTGTCATGGGGATTTTTTGGAAATATATTTCCTTGCTAAAAATATTTCTATGTTTAAAATGCCTTGAGCTATAAAAACAAAAAAGAAACCCCTACTACTTTCAAAAACCACAGACAATTTAAAAATATCTTATTTTTTTAAGTTTGTTTTTTTTTTTACTATTTGATGTGTTTTTGATTTTATTTTTTTTAGCTGAACGACTTTGCGACGACTTTGCGACGACTTATATATAAGACATCATGGTAAAGCCCAATAATTATATGTTTCATCTTGAAACTACACCAAAGTGTAGAATAGTAGGAAACAATGTGAACTACAAAAGCTTTGAACGAAAATATTCAAAAACAGAAAATCAGTCAGAAAATAATGAAGAATTTTCAAGGAATCCGACAGGAATTTTCAGTTTAGGTCTTACATATAGATACAGATCACAAATTACTAACGTATATAACGTATCACAAGATCGTTTTAAATCGTCTATGTACTCCGCGCTACCATGACCTTTCTCGTTGCGTTGTCGTTGCTTTGTCGTCCTTTAGTCGCACAAAAGAAATTAGGTAAATTTTAAATAAAAAATCTCCCGACTACTTTTAAAAAACCACAGTATTTTGATAATGTTTTTGTTGTTGATTAAAGAAAGTATTATCTATATATATATTTTTAAGTTTTTTTTATTATTTGATTTGTTTTTTTTAGCTGAACGATAACGCGGCGACTTTGCGACGACTTATAAGACATCAAGGTAGGGCGGATTATATCTTATTTTTATGCTTAAGAAAACTAGACTAGAAATATTAACAAAAAGAAATGCATAATAAAAAATCCTTCCGTGCAAGGCAGAGTTCGAACCCGTGCCCCTCGCTTGCCGGGCGAGTATGTTAACAGCGATACGCGAGGATTTTTGATGATGCATATCTCTCTGTAAAATATTTCCAATAACTAACACTAAAGCCAAATTTACATTACAAAAATAGCGTCATCTATACTAATATTAAAAAGCTGAAGAATTTGTTTCTTTATTTGATAGTGTGTGTGTGTGTTTGGTTGAACGACTGAACCGAATTGAAAAATTCTTTCTGTGTTTGATAGTCCATTTATCTAGCAAGGTTATAGGCTACTTATGATTCCGATATTTCAGCGGGATCGGGACTTAAGCGGGTGAAACCGCGGGCGCTGCTAGTACATTGTAAAGTAAATTTCACAAAAGCTGTCTCGCATCAGTTAAGAGAAGCAATTTTGAATAGTACAGTTGTGTCTACGCAATGTTTTGTCAAAATGGCTATAAATTGCATATCACTAGTTTCGTAATGTAAATCCTGTTTTATATTTTCCCTTCGATCTTCCAGGTTCGTTCTTCTTTCTTCCAAGTAGAGAATTAGGACAAAACGTAACCTCTATCAGGCTATGTCTGAATGTATAAAGTACAGACAAAGCCAAGGAGAGGCTAGGTCAAAATCCAGAGTTTCGACCTCTTCATAGGCTGAAGAGGAGCTTCGACTTCTTCTCTGGCCGGAAAGCGGCTAGTTTCAGCCTCTTCACTGGCCGGAAAGCGGCTAGTTTCAGCCTCTTCACTGGCCGAAAAGCGGCTAGTTTCAGCCTCTTCACTGGCCGAAAAGCGGCTATAGTTTCGGCCTTCTTACAGGATAATTTTGGCCTCTTCATAGATTAACGAAAGTCTAGGTCAAAATCTAGAATTTAGGCCTTTTTCCTGTACGCCAATTAAAGAACCCAATATTTTTTTAAAGTTCAAAATTAATAAATCTATTGTCTGTATGAAGTCATGAAGAAAAGACATCAACGCGCGACTCTATATTTTGAGCCCCTCTATAGAATTTGTTCGCTTATCATAACTTTTGAGTAAGGCATGGTACTTAAGTCCTAGTTGTCGTTTTCGAAGTTGTCGTTCTCAGCCTGAGGGCTTATGTCGCAAATTTTGCAATGATAATATCATTATATTAAAATGTTTATTACGAAATTTGACTGATATGGCAATAAAAATCACATGTTGATTTTTTTGTTAACGATATTTTTTAATGTCGGCGAGTACCTAAATAAATAAATAATAAATAAATAGGTTTCTGCACAGTAGGTATATATATTTAATCAGTATCACACTTGCAAAAGCCTGCAAAAATATATCACTTTTTCAAAATATCGAAATAACGGTATTTGATTCTCACATTCCGATATCAAACTAAATCATTTAAAAAAAATCATAAATCATCATTTTTTATCATCATAAATCATCACCATCATTTTTTAAATCATTTCAATTCAACATCGCGGAAACAGAAGAATTTCACTAATTGCTATTAACGTTACAGCCTATATACCTACCTACCTTTGTTTTTAAACCAACGAAAATACGGAGGAAGGTGACGACACGTAAGTATTTTATTTAAATGTTTGACCAGTGACCGCACTATTGACCACGCATAACTGTTTACAGGGTTGTTCGATTTTGATAATTCTTTTTTTAATTGTAGACTACGATTTGACACATCATCTTGAAGAAAAAAATGGCAATGCAAAGAACCGAAACGTCAGATTTTAGTCGGAAATAAAAAATCGTACTATAGTGCATGTATTTATCTATCAACAGTAACCCATAGTAGGCGAACAGAAAACAAGTTACGCAAGTAAAGATGGTGTCACGTGTTCTGTTAGTTGATTTTAGTTGTTAAAATATGTAACTGAGTAATGTTAGAGGTATAGATACCTAAGTAGGTACAAGTGGTTAGCGGAACATCTTTGTGAACAAATAATTTAGACAGGTATCTTACAGAGACTAGAGGTTAATGGTCGCTTGACAGTGGAGCATTTCCAACTCGGCTCAGACGGACGAGCTTCATCAGTTCCTACTCTACTTCTCTGTATAATGTCATGTATGTAGGTAAGATGTAAAATTTAGTTTGTGTCAGAGTTCAGTACCTGACAGAAGGGTTAAAATGGGTCCCTTTTACCTTAGTAAAAGGGACCAAGCTGTATCTCATGAGCCGTAACGTAATAGCTAGATGGGTGAATTTTTTTCAGCTATGATGTATTCCAATTACTGCTACAACAGCAATCAAAATAATACTATAATAAATATTTAAATGGGGCTCCCATACAACAAACGTGATTAGAAAAATCGAGACAGAACGTTATCGCGATTTACTTTTAACACTGGCGCCATCTAGTGATACACTGGCGGCAGTGTAGTATAATTAAGGTTAACGTTCGCGTTGCGTTTACGGATTGGTTGGTCCAGTTGTCGTTTTAGGGTTCGCTATCCAAATTGTGATTGTGGTACGGAACTCTTCGTACTCGAACCCGACACGCACTTGGCCGGTTTTTAGAGCGTTGCTAAGCAAAATATAACGAGTGAATTAAAATAACAATGACATTTTAACCAGACGTTGGCATTAAATTCTTCTTACAAAATTAAAATTTATAATCGAAACCACATCTCGAATCTAGTTTTACTAGTATTAATAAATACATTTTCTGTATCTAAATAGTTGAATTAGCATATGTTATAATGGCCAGTCTAACATGGCATTTAACTAAAAAACCATTATAAAGCAACTTCTACACGATTAAGTTGAACGGTTTGACAGTTTTGACTTCATGACTTTTTGACACAATAAAAGCGGTTTATTTTTGTCTCGGTCTTCAAATCAAATTAAATCAAAATCAAATATGTTTTACCTAAGGCACTTATTAGACATTTCTCAAATTACATATATCAGACATCGATTCTACACTAAGCACAAGCTTGCATCGCAGTAACCGAGGTACCAATATAATGCAATATAGACTAACATCCATATTTTATAAAATTATTATTATTATTATACTCCTAACTAAACACTATCATGCTCTGGAACCGATTATGGCCGTTTAGAAATTAGTAAGTTTCAAGTATTTTTAAGTCGAGGAGAGACATTGTAAAATGGCCGCTATTTCACAACAACGACCGCCTTTTTTGTGTTTAGCACTGGTTTACATTTCCATTACATGCATGTACACTTTCACAATAGACGCTGAATTGATAATTATGCCACAGAAATTAATGAATTCACACGCATTATCTAGTTAGGAAAGATTATTTCGTTTATTTGTTAGTTTGTTTTTAATGAATGTGCTCTAAAACTAAGGTTTAAATATATAGTCCGTACTTTAACTTTGCTAAGCAAAAACTTTGACTTAAGACAATTTTTGGTATTTATAAAGTGATCTCCGCAACTATCAAAGTTTTTGCTTGGTAAAGCCGAAGTTTTTAAATTTACAATGTAAACCAATCTAAAAAAATGACCTAAACTTTGCTTCTCTGTTATGACCATGAAGTTCGTTTTATGGTATACGTATATTACAAAATGAATTTCGGTTATAAAATCCAATTTAAAGTTTATACTTGGGTTTTGCTAAGCTCAGTTTGAGCAAAGTCAAAGTACGCGCTATAGATTTCAGTTAATACGCTTGGTTTGACCGTGTGGTTTTTCCTTTAGTGAGAGGTCTGTATGAATTGGTCATCTCAACTCCTCAAGGTCGTGCTGTTTTCCATTCCGCTCACGATATTTTTATTATTATTTAAGAGAATCAAGTTTTTAAAATATTTTTTTTAAATGTATGTTTGTACCTAAGGTTTTATAGAACGTTCCAGTGATATTTAATTTTTTTTTTTTTTGAATACAAAACATCTAGATTCCATAAGGAATCCATAATGTTTCACTAGAGAATTTGATTTGAAAAATGGATAGTTATTTCATATATTTCATAATATGTTTTTATTGCTCAAGGCATATTTACTATGCGTGTTTATTTTATTTATTTATTACTATGCGTGTATATTACTATGCGGGGACTTGCGTGGCCGAGCGGTTGAGGCACTGGGGTACTGATCCAGGGAAACGAGTTCAAATCTCGCCGCAAGTGAATTTTTGAAGATGAATTTTTACTTTAAAATATTTTTAGGTTTTTCAAAATTTAGTATCCCTGGTATCCTATACTTTATGTATGTATCAAAGTCTCATTATTATTATTTAGTAATCATTTAGGATTCGTCAATCACTGGTTACAGAATTATTAACTTTACTTAAAAACGCCTTCCTTCAGTCATACATAAGTCATAACGTTCTTTAGAATTACATTATAAAATTTGTTTTTTTTTTGTAAGGAATCAACTGTCTCCTATATTACAGGCGATCCTAGTTTAGGAGACAGGGACTCCACGTTTTAATTAAGTCTACCACTTGACAATTTTGGAAATATCAACTTCAACCATTAATTGAAATATTAATATGATTTCAATTTCTAAGTTAAGGTAGTTTTTGTTTTGATATATCAAAACGGTTATGTTAAAAATACACACACCCTCGTCTGTCCTTATCTAACTAACGGACGAACACTAAAGTGAAAAAAGATCAGACGAGGGTCGACTCTATTTTCTAGCGGGACCGTTTTTTTGACAAAGTAAGCTTCTAGTAATACTGTACTATTTCTATAGCTTTACCGGTCTACGTATCGGAACATAATCTATGGTCCTCCCACACTTTGCCATAAAGTTTAACTCTAGGTAGATACAACACATCGCACCGCAAATTATGACTTCCTCCAAAAAGTATTTTGGTTTAAACAAAAACCTGCTTAAAATGTTGCTCAGTAGTTTACTTTGTAGTTTGGACACGTATACAGATACACACAGTCTTGTAGGTAGGTATGTGATGAATATTGTCGGCATTAATATATAAAGATTACATAAGGTATTTGTCATAGAACTGAACTGGTCTCTATTAGAGACTAGAAGGCATAGAAATAGTACAACAGAGTAACTAGAAAGCTTGCTTCGTCCAAAAAAACGGTCCGGCTTGATGAGAGATCCCAGTCTGGCCTTTTTTCACTTTTGTAAGTGGTCTTTAAGTGTTCGTTAAAATCGTAGTGCAACAGCTAGGGCCGTATATATTGATATATATCAAAGCAAAAACTACCTTAACTTTAGAGAACATGATTGAAATTGAGATTGCAAAAGTTGTCAAGTGCACAGTCTTCTAGGAGCGAAGACGACGATATAACAGTCTCTGTTAGAAGGAAAAACGTCGCCTGATAGTGACGGACTCGTCTCTGACGGACGCAAAGAAGTATATAACTATACCCTTTTACAGAAACTTAGGTAAAAACTGTAAACATAGAACTGTCAATTATCTAAGGAAAAAGTAAACAAAGAGCTGTCACTTTCAATCGAATATAAGAGAAGTCTTGGCGGGAACTCGTTGAGATGTGGTGCTAAATTTTCATTTTTGTGAAACCTAGTTCATATGCGTGCAAATTGTTTAATTTCGGGGGCATATTAATCAATTTAGTTTCGTGAAGGTGTACAAGTGGAATGAAAGTGAAAATCGGTGCAAAACATTGACTTAGTGTTGTCTCCAAGGCTCCGTGAAGATTGTTTGTAAATGGCCGCCGTGTTTACAAATGATTCCCTAGACTTGACTTTAACTATGACGACTTGACTGTTTCGATGCAAATAACTTGCATAATATATTAAAATACATGACACTGGCTAATTTCCTAATGGCCATAATCGGTTCACAACCGATAAGAAATAGAATCGAATATAATAAATAGATTACTATATAGGTTTTTATTCCGACAATCTCGCGAGATCGGGAACAACACTGCTAAAACCACAAGGTGCAGCTAGTTTAAATCAACCAATCACAGCAAACGTCACAAATCAGCAAAACTGACACAGAGCAAAAATTCCAAACAAAAAAAAGAACACCAAAAAGGTTCGAACTTAATAAAAAAGTTTGATCAAAACCGTTGGCAATCGAACCTTCTTGGTATGAAACCTGTTTGACTAATGTCAGGTGACGTCATAGGTCACCTAGGACATAGATGTTAGTATTCTGCAAGAGTTTTAGAACACGTTTAGTTTATTAATAGCACAGATTTAATAAGAACTTAACTCGACATTTAAACTGTAGTCAAACTTATGGTTTAACCTATAGGTAATCACCACAGGTAATCACGGTTCCAGTTAAATAAGACATGACATTTAAGAAAATACTACGAAATCTTACAATTCGAACATACTCTAACAAATTGTATAATAACTACCCATGAATGCGTCGACGTAGTAGTTAGTAGAAGTTCCCAATACCAACCTTCTCAGCTATAAGTAGTCAACACCTTTGTCACTCCCTTTGAAACTACAAATCTAGTCTAATTTATGATATAGCCACATTTTACCTAATAGTGTTTTGGCGCCACGGCGCTAATCCACCATTGGAAGGCACGTGTGGAGAGTGGAGCTAAAGCCAACACGTAAATGCCCTTTTCAATAACAATTTTACTTGCAAACAATGAAGTGGACTCCAAGCTAACGATTATCTCTGTCTGCACTATAAAATCCAGCCAACGACAACCACAGGATCGGGTAGAACTATTCAGAAGTCCCCGAATGAAAACTACTTGGGATTTAGTAATGTGGTGGTAGTGGATTGGCTCACTGGGTGATCAATCGGTGATTATTATGCTGTTACTCATCTTCATGCAAACCACTAAGCTGATTCTAATGGCAATTGGAATGTAGACAGGTTCTAAATTAACGGATTTGAGAATGTCAGTATAGAAGGCCATCCTTTTATACCGATATTCTCAGATCCTTAATTAGCTAGGTTATATAGAAGATTCTGCGAGCAATCCTGCTTTAAGACCCAGTCACTAGCCATTGGGAATATAGGTAAGCTAAATAATTATTAGGCACTTACCTCAAAACTCACAAATAAAAAATAAGATTGTCTTAATTTCCACGTCCGCTACACACAAACACTAAAAGTAAACTGTTAGATAATTCCGAAATGACGTCCGCTACCTAGATGAAAATATCAAATAAAGAATTATAAATTCAATGTCCTTAGTTCTACAGGTTTAATTAAAATATTGCTTGACCGCGGACGCACGGGCGAGTCGACCGTTGCCGGATTTTGAAGTAGGTAATAAAAAAAACAAAGAAGATCAGTTGATTTCGGTATTTGGCGGGAATGTTTTGGCGGCACGTTTTGACCTGTGGTTCCGTAGGTTTATCGGAAATCTGTGTCATGTATGAATTTTGATGTATGACGAAAAAGTTGGAGTTTTTATAAATAGCTGACAGGATAAGAAGATTAGGTAGTTGTTGACCGAGTAGAAGCGTACATTCTACTACTGATACAGTCACAGTTTACTTAATAGTTGGCGCCTCGCGACATTCATACAGTTGCTCATCTTTCATACAAATTTGTTTGTATAAGTTGTAGGAAAGGTCATTTAAGATGTGAGAAATTCGACACAATTGTCAAAGCTTAAATTGTTTTTTAGTAAACACGCTTACTTTTACTTTTCTGCTTTGATACATCGAAGGTAAAATCAACTTTTTTCCAACCCATAACATTAGATTCGTTATATTCTATCCGATTATAATCCGATTCAAACTAAGTGTTAGTTTTGTGTAAATTTACTTTATAGAGAACTGGGTTAAATTCCTTTTTTCACCTTTTATTTACCTATTATTTTGAATCTCGATTATCCTACTAATATTATAAATGTGAAAGTGTTTGTGTTTGGATGTTTAGATGTTTGGATGTTTGTTACTCAATCACGCAAAAACTACTACACCGATTGCGATGAAACTTGGAATATAGGTAGCTGGATACCGGGAACAAAACATAGGCTACTTCTTATTCCGATATTCTCGCGGGAACGGAACTTACGCGGGTGATACTGCGGGCGCAGCTGAAGTGGTTTTATAAATCTTACAATAAACCACGGTTTACTTAGATCTCTTTCTGTAATAAAGTGGTAAATTATTATGACATTGATATTGTCGATAAATAAAGAAATAATATCGATTGCATGATGCAGAAATTGTATCTATAATCATTATATAATTGATTAAGTCAATGAGCAATTTGCGGAGCGCATGCGAAGGGCAGACATTGCACCATAAAGCTAATAATGACAGATCAGGGTACGTATTCTGTAACTAAATCGCTTCAGAATAAGTAAGTATACTTAAGTATATAAAGTTATATCCGTTGTCTAGTCACCGTAACACAAGCTTAGCAGCTTACCATGGGGCTAGATGGGGCTATGTGTTGTTCACAGAATTTATTTATTTATTAATTTAATCGGTAGACTGATACTGTCTCTGATTTTCGAAAACAATGCTTCACCAAATCACAGTTCATAGAAAGGCTGGGGCCTGGGGCACAGCAGTATGGAAAATACAAAATGGTCGCGTCGATATTGAGACCCCTAATGAGGTTCCGTGGTGTTCGCGGCACTACTATAGTGAGCACGTGTGTGTGCAGTATTCATACTGTGTGCAATTTCCATACTGCTCCCTGTATGTACTGTGACCAAATGTTAGTATTTTTTGCACAGTTAACACATCAAAAACTTCAGCGATACTGCTAAAATTCTAGAAATGGTTGAACCGTGGTTACGATAAATATCTAACGATGCCGACGCAATGTTGAGTCAATTCTATACAGTTTAACGCATACTCGTTTATTTAAAGAATAATTGCTCCGGATGATTAATTTAATTGATCATAGATAAATCATCTTCTTTGGCAATGATTTTTCATCTTCTAACGGTAAAAAAAGTACCGCGTTTCCACTTAAATATAATTTACTTACTTAAAATAAATCCAAAATTCCTACAAGGACAATAAATTAATTAATTTTGTCTAAGGTTTTCGGGATTCTGCATAATAAAAGACAATATTTACCGGATTTTACTCGCGTTTTATTTAATAACGGCATTGTTGCTAAAGACCGAGCTTACTATAGAGTTAGCTTTTTCAAGGTTGACTGAGATGTCTTAATAAAATAAAGAAATTTTCAAAAAACCCTTTCTTAAAGGGGCCTCATCACCAAACATCATACACTCCATTTTTATAAAGCGTCGCAGTATACTGCGACGCTTTATAAAAATGGCAACTTTTTGTGGATATCTCTATAGAGATATCCACAAAAAAAAAAAAACAAAAAAAAGTTATCGAATGAATAAAATTCGCAGTTTTTCGCAGGGAAATAGGTATCCCCTTTTTTCAGAACTCTACTATCATAGGAGTAGGCTATACGTTGAGGGTCGGCGACGACCTGCAGCCACCATAGATTAGCCCATGGCGGCGGACTCGGAGGGGGTCCGTCGCCATTTAACAGGGCCCGAGATGGCGGCGGCGCGTGCCAGCGCCGCCTCTCGAGAGGGTTTACCCAGAAATGGGATTTTTGGAGATAGAGGTCCCACAGGACTACCCGCCGCCAGAGCTCGCGGATGTACTCCGCAAGGTTCCGGCGAGCTCTGGCACTTGCGGCGTGTAAGGCACCGTCAGGTTTTAGTGGGTATACCTCTGGCCGCCCACCATCCCAGGTCAGAGGGGACCCCCACACACCGGGCCGCTCCCCCCCGAGAGCGGCCTGAAGGTCTTAGGGCGATTTCCTGACGTAAAAAAAAAAAAAAAAAAAAAAAAAAAAAGGCTATACGTTGATCCATCAGTCAGGACATAAGGAATTTTCTAGACTACTGTCTGCGCCCCCTGGTTACACCCGCGTAAGTCTGATCCCGCGGGAACATCAAGATCAAAAGGTGCCTATGTCCTTTTCTAAGATCCCGTCCATATCTGTACAAAAATTCATCTTTTGCCAGTTTTGTCTAACAGACGGACACACAAATTTACTTTTGCATTTATAATTTCCCCATTATTGGTGAGAGGCCTATGTCCAGCAGTGGACTGCAACAGGTTGATGATAAATAAAATTTCACTAAATAAATATTTCACTACATTACACACAGCGCAATCTAGCCCCAAACTAAGCCCTAGGCTTGTACCTACCTACTATGGGTACTAAACAACGGCTATACTACATATTTTACTTTTTTTATCAATACATACATATTATACATAGAAAGACACCCAGACCAGATACAAATATTTATTTTTAAGTATAAATATTTGCACCCGGCGGGAATCGAACCCGCAGCCTTCTGCATTGCAGTCGAGCATCCGCCCGACGCGCCACAGAGGCCGTCATGATGATGATGATAATTTAAAATTTACTAACTGCTTCCCACGGGCTTACCAACTAAACTTGTCCCGTTCCCGTGGGTATATCGAGATTAAAAAGTAGCTTAGATATGTTACGTCTCCAAGCTATTTAAATTCCAAGTTTTATCGCAATCGGTTCAAAAGTTTTTGCGTAAAAGAGTAGCAAAGTCACTTATATACCTATATACTTGCAAAACTTTCGCGTTTGATATTTTAGTAAGAAGTAGGATATAGTATAACAAATTTTATATACTTAGTTACTTACTTTAAGGCTAGTCTGCGCTATGTATAACGTCCTATATTATTTATTTGTTTACATAGAAGTAACTAAAGTATAATATAAGGTGGGACCAAGCAAACGACTGTATTCTCCGAAGATATGATTTAATTGTGTTCTAAAATAATGATACATGAGTCTTAATAATAGATTTTGGTTCTTAATTAGGGTCTAAGATCTAGGTACATACACTACAATAATTTATTTATATGGCAAGAGTAAATTTCATTTTGATTATTAAAAAAAAAACAAATTAATCAAATAACCCGCCCCTAATTGTTCCTGGTGCAAAGGTTCCCATCACACTTGCAGCATTGCCGGGCTGTATGGCGAAGGGCTAACCTTTGCCTCCAGAAACAAGCCGAAGCGGGAGTCACCTCCATTATCTAAATATATATAACTCAAAGGTGACTGACTGACTGACAAAGTGATCTATCAACGCACAGCCCAAACCACTGTACAGATCGGGCTGAAATTTGGCATGCAGGTAGATTTTATAACGTAATATCTGTATTATGACGAGTGTAATTCAACACATGATCACAAAAAAACCCATGAGTTTCTTGTGCCTTCTTCTAATTCTTCTTCTTTCTTCTTCTTCTTCTTCCGAAGCCACACTAAGATCAATACAACTAAGACGTAGCTAAATGATCATGTGCGTTGAATGTTGTACCAGAATCTAAAGGAAATAAACTATTTTGATTTGATTTGATTAGGCATCCGCTAAGAACGGATTTTGATAAATTTTACCCCCAAGGGGATAAAATAGGGGATAAAAAATAATACTTCTTAACGCGAGCGAAGCGGGCAAAAGCTAGTCTCTAATATATTTATATTTTTCTTTGATAATTCGCCAACGGATCTCTAAAACCCCTTCTCTGGAATGTCAACGTTCAAGGTTCTGTTGCGACACTAAAATGTCAACCTCTATACGCTTATATAATGCTTACCTACACCACATCTCAGGTATTTTGTACAGATCTAATATTAATATCGTTTAAATAACACTCAATAATTATTGTTAGGGTAACCCATCCCACTATTGAGTCAACAGAGACAATTCTAGTCTCTATTGTAGAAAATAAGAATAGATTTTATTATAATCTGGCTGTGCCCGCGACTTCGTTCGTGTGACTGATCCGGAAATCCAACCAGAATACGCCGATAAAAACTATAGTATTTTTCAATCCAGTGGGTTTATTCTGTAAAAACATAACATGCGGAATGCCGGCGATTTGCAGGCGACGACGTGCAGAAGATGTGCGTTAATTCGTATTCTGTAAATGTTATTTTACTTAATTACTACTTAATTAGTTAAGTAGCCTTCAAAATTAAGGGCTACTTAATTATTTAAAGAGCTCCCCTTGTTAATCAGCCAATCAGTATTTAAAGAAATTATAGAATAGCTATTATTTTTACTCCTGCAACAAATCGACTTCTGCAATGCTCATGCATCCCGCCTGCTTGTCGCATGCTCTGTTTTTACAGAATCGACCCACAGGTCCTCCATACCAAATTTCATTGAAATCGGTTTAGTAGTTTTTGCGTGATTCGCGTACAAACAGACAGACATACAAACAAAAAATATAAAAATCTTATTTTCGTAATCTGTTGCATGTATAATATGGGATATTCCAATTACTTTTTTCAAAAAATATTCAATGTACAGTACCCTTAGTGTAAGGAACGTGATGGTTATGTTAACGCATATTTTGTATGGAAACTGGTAACTTCGATATCGTCCGCTAGGGGCGCTTTTTGAGTTTCCATACAAAATACGCGTAACTTAACCATCACGTTCGCGTTTTTTTTACGAAAAAACTCACACTACGGGTTCAGATTCAGCTTTGTAACTGTTATAATATATGTACCTATATAGATATAGATAGATAGAATTAAGATAACCTAATGTACAAAATTGTTGCAGTGCCCTACTGGGTTCATGACGTTATACTTACCTAATTTTAAGACCTAATCATTAACTGTCATGATACAATAAATAAATGATTATGGTTATGAAATTTAGTCTACTTTTTAAACGCCCTGAGAAGATAAATAAAAAAAAAATTCCCTAAGGGGTTATAATCACCTAAGTAAAAAAAAAACGATATTATAAAAAAATTAATCCCTATTTTGCGTGGTCACGGCATCACGCCTGAACGGCTGGACCGATTTCGATAATTTTTTTTTTGTTGTCTTCGTTATGATCAGGAGAAAATTCTTATTGAAGAAAAGATGCTGAACCGATTTTGATAGGTAAATATTATGCGGGTGGAAACCGGGAGTGCATCTATTATGGTATAAAAGGCATTTTTATAAAGTCGATTTAAAAAAGGTTCATTTCTTGAACGTAGCTGTGTGCAATACAGGCCTAGTCGCTTTGTTTAGGGCTAGATGGCGCTGTGTGCAACGTCATATTGTAGGAATTCTAAATCGCCCACGCCGCGCGTTTTGTCGCGAAAGCTCCATAACATGACATCATACGTAATTAATCCGGCTAAGTGCGAGTGGGACTCGCGAACAAAGGGTTCCGTACCATTGTTGCAAAAAAAACACGTTTGTTGTATGGGAGCCCCCTAAATATTTTGTTATTTTTTGTTTTCAATTTGTTGTTAGTGCTGCAACAGAAACACATTATCTGTGAAAATTTTAACTGTCTACTTATCGCGGTTCTCGAGATGCAGACTGTGACAGACAGACGGACGGACAGCGAAGTTTCAGTAATAAGGGTTTTTTAGTCAACCCTTATAGTTTATAAAAGTTATACGAAGTGTAACGGGTAAACCCTTTTAAGCCGAAAGGTGGTTGTTCTAGACGTCTAGGCGAACAACTTTTGTTCTACGACTTTTGAAAAATCGAACTTTTTTTTGAAAATGTTGGGGTTATGTATCACTGAAAAAACAGCTGCTTTTGAAAATAAAGGTAATTGAAGTTTTGATTGTAGTAGACCAAACTAAATGAAAGTACAACATAAGGTCAATGACCTCGAACTCTAAGAAACAGCTGATCTTCAAGTAAACTTTACACTTAAAATTTTCGAAAAGTACTTCGAATTTCCAAAAGTCGTGGAACAAAAGTTGTTCACTTAGACATCTAGAACAACCCCCTTTCGGCTTGAAAGGGCATGCCCGTTACATCTTGTATAAGCCGATAGAAACGAAACTATAAGGCTTATAGTGTTGGAACGTGTATATGCCCCTTTACTAAATAGTTGGCAACACTGGTTGTCATGTCATTACTTACTTCCTTCTCTCTCTGGTTCCGCTCACCGACCGACCATTATGTGCTCTTAGAACATTTTGCTAATTTATAGTTTAAATCGTATTTCATCTTACACTATCGACCATTGTAAATGCCCGTATATTTTGACAAATATATTGGTGAGTGTTTACGCGACATTTCAGTTTTATTTGCTGACACCATTACCTAACCTCAAACCACGCTGCGTACTTATATCTGCGGTGGAAGGCACCTTCAAGGAGGAGCAACTTCTACAGGTAATTGGCCCAGTGCCAACGCTTGATTACTACAATGCCAACCGAACAAAATCGTGAGGGAGGTGGTGTCGGCGGCATGCAGATGTTTCAACTTGAAAAACTTGAAGGAGTGTCGAATTATCTCCAATGGAAATTCTGCATGAAAAACTTGTTGACGCTAGAAGGACTTTGGTCATGTGTTACCACCAGCCCCGCACAGGGTGCAGACACAAGTAAGGATGAACGAGCACTTGCACGGATATGCTTGTCTATTAAACCATGCTGCTATCAATATGTGCACAACATCACAACGGCTAAAGAAGCTTGGGATAAACTTGCATGTGTGTTTGAAGACAAAGGCTTTTATCGTCGTGTTCTTCTGCTTCGTAAGTTGCATAGCACAACCTTCAACCAATTTTCAACCATGTCGGATTACATTGAGTCCATCATGACTGTCTCACAACAGTTAGTAGATATTGGACGGAAAGTTGAGGACAACGAAATTGCTGAACTGTTACTTAGTGGATTACCCGAGGAGTATGATAATGTTGTATCTGCTCTGGAGACAGCAAACATTACTTCAACGCTCACTAGCGAGCTTGTGCGTACAAGATTGTTGCAGGAGGAATTCAGAAGAAATTCTAACAGGACTGAAAATCTCAACCAGGCGTTCATTTCTAAAGAAAGAAAAATTATATGTCATTACTGTAAGAAACCTGGTCATGTTAAGTCAAAATGTTACAAAATGAAGAAGGAGAAGAAGAGGAAGGATGCCACCACATTCTCCGCTTCGGCCTATCTTGCAACACAGGAATTTCAGTTCATTGTAGACTCCGGTTGTACGGCACATATGTGTAATGATAGAAAATTGTTTGTCACATTAAAAGAATGCTCAAATAAAAGCAGTGTAACAGTTGCAAATAGTCAAAAACTAGATTGTCTAGGTTATGGTAACATAAGCTTAGAAACAAACAACAATTCGGTAAGAATAATTAAAAATGTACTATATGTTCCTCAGTTATCTTGTAATCTTTTGTCTGTAAGTTGTTTAGTTGAAAAAGGTTTCGTTGTGTGCTTTAGTAAAGATGGATGCAAAATTTATGATTCAGACTGTAGAATTTCTGGCAAACCAATATGTGAGGCTTCTATGTATAGAGGTATGTATAGGTTATGTGTAAAGTGTACGTCTGTCAAGTATTTGCCATTTGAGGACTCCTTGCTTCTGTGTGATAGACAGAAGACACCGAGTGCTCTGGTTGCTGCCTCATCTGTGCCAGTAGATATTTGGCATAAAAGGTTAGGTCACCTGAATTTCAGAAGTATGTGTGCTCTTGGGGGTGGTAGTGCTTATGGTGTTCTGTTTCAGACTGATAACGTTCTTGGTAAATGTGTTCCCTGCCTGGAAGGAAAGATGCCAGCTAAGCCATATCCAGTGGGCCAGGCATCACGCGCTTCACAACCATTGGAGCTCATACATTCGGATGTTTGTGGACCTATGCAGGAGTGCAGCTTTGCAGGGGCAAAGTACTTTGTTTTGTTTACTGATGACTACACTAGAAGGACCTTTGGATATTTAATTAGAAGCAAGTCTGAGGTAATGTCTAAATTTATTATTTTTAAAAATTTAGTGGAAAAGCAATTGGGTATGCCTATAAAGAAGCTTCGGTCTGATAATGGCGGTGAGTATTGTAATGCGAAGTTCTCTGCATATTTAGAAAGGGAGGGGATAGTTCATCAAACCAGTGTAGCGTACTGTCCACAGCAAAATGGTGTTTCAGAGCGGTTAAATAGGACTATTGTTGAGAAAACTAGGTGCATGATGCGGGGTGCAGGACTCTGTGAGCAGTATTGGGGAGAGGCTGTCATGGCTGCTATATACCTAAAGAATAGGTGCCCTTCATCGGCTCTTTCAGGTCAAACCCCAGAGACATTGTGGACTGGGTCCCGGCCAGACCTCAGTCATCTTCGTGTCTATGGATGCATTGCCTATGCTTTGATACCAGAACAAAAACGTCGAAAACTTGATGCTAAAAGTAAACCATATGTTTTTGTGGGGTACAGTGAGACGACTAAGGGCTATAGGTTGTTGGATCCCTTGAATCCCCGTAATGTGCTTATTGCTAGAAATGTGACATTTCTGGAGAATCGCTTTTATTTTAAAGAAAGAGAGAATTACTGTGATAATAGTTGTAAAAATGAATTTATTTCTTTTAATTTTGATAATGATAAAATGAATAATTTGAATGAAAGTAAAATTAATTCTAATGTGGAAATAAATTCTAATAATGAAATTATTTTAAATGAGACTGACATTTTACTGAATTCTAGTTCTAGTAGTAGTTTAGTGAATTCTAGTCCTAATAGTAGTTTACTGAATTCTAGTAATGATTTAAGTCCCAATGAGGATCAAGATGTTTCGAATAGAAGTAAATCTTCTATTTTTACAGATGCGGCTGATGAGTTGGGCGACGAGGGCGAGGGTGAGCTCGAGGCGACCTCTGCGACTCTGCCAACGTGCGACGCGCACCGTGAGTGTGTGACGTCATCGTGTGACGACGTGTCAGCTGGAGGGGAAGGTATTTCTGTGCCTCCGGTTACCGCTCCCCAGCGACCGGTTCGTACTACTCGCTCAAAGCTGCCATCGAGGTATAATGATTATGATCTTGATTATTCTATGTTGGTGGATGCGACATCCTCATTTGAGGAACCTCAAACGTATGAGGAAGCTACCACATGCTCTGAGAGTCATGAATGGCAGACTGCTATGCAAGAAGAGTTCGATTCTCTTCTAGCAAATAAAGTTTGGCGATTGGTGGATCGTCCTAACGATAAACATGTTATAAAATGTAAGTGGGTCTATAAAAAGAAACATGATTCATCTGGTTTTCTCGATAGATTTAAGGCTAGGCTGGTTGCCAGAGGTTTTACACAAACAAAAGGTGTAAATTACAACGAAACTTTTTCGCCAGTAGTTAGGCATTCTACTTTGCGAATATTGTTTTCCCTAGCCAATGAACTAAATTTAAATGTAGATCACATTGATGTTAATACAGCTTTCCTAAATGGAGACTTAGAGGAAACAATATTAATGGAGCAGCCTCCAGGGTTTTGTAACGATAAGAACAAAGTTTGTTTATTGTTAAAAGGTATTTATGGCCTTAAACAGGCTAGTAGAATATGGAATCATAGAGTCCATACTTTATTATCAGAAAATTGTTATATTCAAAGTACATGTGAGCCCTGTGTCTACATAAAGAAAGATAAAGATAATATAGTAGTGGTAGCACTCTATGTTGATGATTTTTATGTATTCTTTTCTAATAATAATGAGTTATTGCCTTTGTTAGAACATAATTTTAGTGTTAAGAATTTAGGTGAACTAAAAAGTTGTTTGGGCATGAGAGTTACCCGTGATAAAGCAAAGGGAATTTTAAAATTAGATCAATCAGAGTATATTAGAAAGTTACTTATCCGTTTTGGCATGGAGAATTGTAAACCTGTCTCAACTCCTATGCCAGTAAATTGTAAACTAGTAAAGTCTGAATCGGGTTCATTGTGTGATGAAAAATATCACTACAGGCAATTGTTAGGATGTCTAATGTATTTATCAGTATGTACAAGACCTGACATTTCATTTGCCTGTAGTCAGTTGAGTCAGTTTAATAGCAGTTTTGAAATGAGCCATTGGCAGGCAGCTAAAAGAATATTGCGTTATTTGGCAGGAACAATTAACTATTCTTTATGTTTTTATAAAGGTGGTAAATTGGATTTATTTGCATTTACTGACGCAGATTGGGCCAATGATCCAATTGATAGAAAGTCATATACAGGATTTGTTATTAAATTAGGACATAATTCTATAAACTGGGAATCTCGCAAGCAACGGTGTGTTGCTTTATCTAGCACTGAATCCGAATATATAGCGATAAGTGACGTTTGTAAAGATATATGCTTTATAAGAAATTTCGTGTTTGAAATATTATGTAAGGATTTGCATGTAATAGTATTCAACGATAATCAGAGCGCTCATAAGTTATTACAAGTTAAAGAATACTGTCACAAGCGAACCAAACACATAGACATAAGGTATCACTATGTCAAAGAATTAGTACAAAATAATGTTGTGTCTATTAAATATTTAAGTACAGACAAAATGATAGCAGATGTACTTACAAAGCCACTGGGTAGTTCTAAGCATGTTGAATTTACAAAGAGTATGAATGTTAAGATATTGAATCTTTAGGTACTTACTTCTTTTTATTTGTAAGTACATTAGTGTAGAGTCAATGTAAATTGTTTTTGTGTATGTACATTAATGTAGAGTCAGCATGGAATCAATGTAGAGTTATGTATGAGATTTTATGCATTGTAAGGAGCATATAAGGGGAAGTGTTGGAACGTGTATATGCCCCTTTACTAAATAGTTGGCAACACTGGTTGTCATGTCATTACTTACTTCCTTCTCTCTCTGGTTCCGCTCACCGACCGACCATTATGTGCTCTTAGAACATTTTGCTAATTTATAGTTTAAATCGTATTTCATCTTACACTATCGACCATTGTAAATGCCCGTATATTTTGACAAATATATTGGTGAGTGTTTACGCGACATTTCAGTTTTATTTGCTGACACCATTACCTAACCTCAAACCACGCTGCGTACTTATATCTGCGGTGGAAGGCACCTTCAAGGAGGAGCAACTTCTACATATAGTTTCGTTTCAATAGTTTCATAATTTTGTTTAAAGGAAAATTATAACAGGAGCTGTCTTTTCAAATTTACGTGCAATTGAAAGAAATAAAATGTTAAATTTTGAATAAATTCCGTTGGACATTACGGTAGTTGTAACGACTTTTCCTGATTGCAATCCCTGTTATTTTTGGAAACTACGAAACCCTACACTGAGCGTGGCCCGACAAGGCACTCACTTGCCTAATTAATTACCCTTTGAGTACCGAACCCTAATAAATGGATTCATAATATAATGTAGAGTAACTATTATGAGTACAGCCTAGCTCAGGGATGTGCAAACTTTTTCCTTCGCGTGCTAATATTTAGGCAAATAATCTATCGCGGGCCGAGTTTTTGAATCCTATTATCTTATTTTATATCCTATCCTATCTTTTCTTACTAATATTTTAAACCCGAAAGTTTGCTAGTCTGTATGTGACTCTGTTGCTCTCTCACGCAAAAACTACTGAACCGATTGCGATGAATTTTAAAATATATAGATAGCTGGCTACTTTTTATCTCTATGTTCCCACTTGTGCCTACGTGGTTTTATGATGCGGACCGCGGATAGACGGAGATATTTTTATTCAACAAAGTCTGCACTTGATAGAAATTTGATGGTCGCGGACCGGATAAAGCCATTCGCGGGCCGGAGATGGCTCGCGGGCCTTAGTTTGGCCACCACTGGCCTAGTTAATCTGTTCCTTAAGTTACCTAGACGCCGCGCCGGTTTTTATTGTTCCGTATCCAAAGGGTATTAAACGGGACCCTATTGCTAAAACTTCGCTGTCCGTTCGTTCGTCCGTTTGTCTGTCACGAGTCTGTATTTCGAGAACCGTGAATAGTTACACAGATGAAATTTTCACAGATGATGTATTTCTATTGCCGCTATAACAACAAATGAAATAAAACACTTTATTTATCTGGTTGAATCGCGTTTTTATTTATGGTTTTAAACGAACCGAGCTTTCGCCAATTTTACAGTTGGCTTTTCAAGGTTCAACCGGATAAATAAGGTGTTTTATTATGCAAAATCGCGAAAACCATAGAAGAAATTAACAAATAAAAATTTAAATTAAAAAGTATTTAAGGGGGCTCCCATACAAAAACGTGTTTTTATGCCTTTTTTTTTCAATAATGGTAATTCCCTTTCGCACTTGGCCGGTTTTTATAGTGGTTCAAGACGTCATTGCAAGAAAGTTTATTTATCTATCTAGATTATATCTTCCGGCGGAATCACCCGTGTAAGTCCCGATCCCGAAGGAATATCGGGATGAAATGTAACTTGTATATTTATCAACATTTCAAGCTATTTACTTACCAAGTTACATTTCAATCGGTTCAGTATTTTTTGCGTAAATTAGAACACAAATATTAAACAAATATTTAGTTTGCAGATGTCATTTTACAACTTTTACAAACGAGTTTTGGCAACACATTAGATGAGATGAGATGTCTACAAATCCTCATTTTTGTCAAACCTAGTTCAAATGCGTGTAAGTAAATTGTTTAATTTCGGGGGAATATGAATCAATTTAGTTTCGTGAAGGTGTACAAGTGTAATGAAAGTGAACATCGGTGCAAAACATGGACTTTAGAGTTGTCTCCAAAGCTCGCAATCGCTTGGTACGTTAGTGCGGTACAGCCGGTCCCCTCTTTGACTACACACATCCGGGTCACCTCATACATTATTAAAAACTTAACTCGATCAGCTGTTTTACAATCTCAATTGTCTTTTTATACTGTACATTAAATACCTGCTTTTTAGGGTTCCGTACTCAAATAGTAATTAGACGACTCCCCGACTTTCATTCCGTGGTTTCGAATCCCGGCCGCGCACAAACTGAGCTCTTAGTATGAGTTTTGATAGTTTATCGTCTCGATGAAACGGCTGGCAATTTACTTCATACATTTTCCATCAGCGCCCCTAGCGGTAACTATTGTGAACTAAAATAATGTATGGAAGTAAACTGCCAGTTTCATCAAGACGATAAACCATCAAAACTAAGGGCTTGTGTAATTTCCCGAACTTTATAACTTTGGAAACGATGAAGTTTCTCCTTCAGAGCCGAGTTTGGAATGCTTTACTGTCAAGCGACGATTATCCTTCTAGTGCAATCCGATTTATACTAGTTGCGGCGGCAAATGCGTAAGATGCTGAAAGGTGAACGCTTAGTTTATGAGACCTAAATTCTTTGTTTCTAGAATTAGTCATAAGTTGGGATTGGTAAAGCTCATAAAATGACGTCATGTAGTGGGTTAGGCGATTCTTAGAAGGTCTGGCTGGTTTAAGTAGGCGGTGGGTAGGTATTGCCAAAGACTACATTAGGGTAGACTGGGTACGGTTGAAACAATTTCACTTATTTTGTTCATGGTTTTACTATTTCTTAATTAAACATTGCAAAATTTATATTAAATGAAACTTCAGGGTTTTGTCTACTAATGGATATGATAAGTTTAGTTCTATGTATAATATTTTTAATAATAGCTCTATTTAAAAAAATAGTAAAATTTGTTTCAATCGTCCCCAACCCAGGGGCGGTTGAAACAATGATTAGGGTCAGTTTAGGGTCATATAAATGATACAAATTACGTTGTTATAAAAGGTTTTAATGAATATAAAAATAAAGCATAGAATAATTAAGAAGATTTTCGGTTAAAACACACAGTTTTCAATACTTTAAGTACTTCTGACTATCAAATTATTAAATCTTAGTTAAAATCTACTTAACATTGTTTTAATGCAAGATAACAAAATAAACAAAACAAAAAGCATTATAACTGTTTTTTAAACCAAATGACCCAAACATAACGGAGGTTTCCTATCATTCGAAAGTGTCTATGGAGCGGAAAATTGTTAAATTATGTTTTTTTGCCATTTTTCACAATTAATTTCCTGATTTAACCTCTTCATAAGTGTTTTTACGCGTTATCATGTCTATTTGTACATTCAAAACCTTTCTTATATGTTATTATACTATCTAAAATTATCAAAAAGGAATCAATAAAATGTTTCAACTGTACCCATAAAAATCGTTTCAAGTGTACCCAGTGCCTATTTTCAATATAAAGTCGTAATATTTTTTGTTACAAGAATAATATTTAAAAACCAGTTGCAGTGTTATATTCTACAAGCTTCATAATACACACAAGCACGCACTCAATACCGTCACTCAAATAGAAACGAAAATAATTGAAAATCTGTTGGAGTAAAAATACTTACTTTTGGTTGAAAAAATACAATAGGGTATCCTAAAAACAACCAGAACACGCGAAAAGCGCCGCAACAATAAGACTCCTGCTCGCGCGGGCCGGCCCCTTCTTTCTCCCCTTGGAACCTCCTCTGTTCCACTAACGGTTTGTAAGATATTCGAGTTGTTTCAAACGACCCCTGTTTCAACCGTACTCAGTCTACCCTACCTACTTTTAATTTTATACACATAGGTTGGGTGTTGTTGTGTCTTAACTTTGTCCAAAAAGAAGGGAATAAAAATAAGTACCTAAGTAAAAGGTAACTAAACGAAGCAATAATAGTAAGTATAATTATTTACTTAAGTTTTGATCGGATTAATTATTTTTTGACTACTAAAATTATTATGTTCTTCAGTTTTCTTCGGGATGTGCATTGTGTGCATTAGATAAGTCAAAAGTATGCCACAGATTTAGTTTTTTTTAATATTGATAGCGCCATCTGTTTTTAAATAGTGATAAACTTTTACTAACACCATCAGTTGTTAAATCAATGTAAGCTTTTACAAGCGCTATCTCGTGTCCAGTAGATACGTTATTTTAGAGTTGCCATCTATTTACTAAATTATGTACTAACTTATGTCTATGTGCCATTACGTGAAAACTAAAAACCACAGTTTTTCTTTTCAGTTCAACAGATGTCGCTAGTCGAAATTTGCTGACTGACGGCCATAGAGTGCGCATGTCAAAAATACTTGTCATTCACACACACATCATTCTATTTTGCGATATCGTAAAATTGAGAGGAATTTGTGAAAATACGGACGCGGTGGCTTCGGGCATGTGTTCTGTTCCAACGAGGACTATTGTGACAATAAATACAGTTCGGATAATGTATTTTGTGGAACATTAGAACGGTTTTACCAAATCGGCGGTCGAACACTGAAAATTTCAGTTTTCTCCAATTTTTCCTTGATTTTCTTTAGTGTGCGCTCGTAGAAAGCAAAAGTGTTTTGTTTAGTACAATAAGAACGTTGTGAGATGATAATTATTGTGAATTACAGTTAACATTTGCTATTTTTGACTTCACTATAAATAATCTGGTTTTAATTTCGAGGCAGATCCGGAAAATTGCGTAAGTACAAAGACGTTCGCATTGTTTTTTCATGAATATCTGACGTATTATTAATGAATATACTAGCATTCAGTTACCTGCAGAAATCCTATCAACAATATTTTCCTGTTATACCTCTAAGTATGTACATACTGATAAATTTATTAGTCTGAAAGGCTAAGATACCTACGCCAGGGTTTGCTAACACGGTAGTAATATCACACATCAGATATACTGTACCTACCTAGGTAGCTATTATGCAGGGATAAAAACGAAATCAACCTGATGCTAATAAGACCAAGTTATTTCAACTAGGTAGGTTAGGTACATACCTACATACAATTTTGTTTACAATAAAAATATCAGTAAAATTGATTGTATTTTACCTACAAAAACTGTTGGTTTACAAAACCCGATGTTTATCACTATCAATGCTATGCCTAAGTTACATCTGAATTTACCACAGTAATTACTATTAAAACAGGTTATTTTAACATTAAAATTCTTAGATAAAGACTTGCATATACAACCATTATAGAAACAACTATAAAACTCTGTTAGTGTATTATAAACTCTGCTGGTCTATTTCTAGACTTTATTCTATATTTTTAAACCTATTCTAGACCATCCATTACTGGACCAAAACCAGTCCGAAAATGCTACTAAAGTGCAATTTTATTGTCACAAAATGCATCACAATTAGTTTTCTTCTTCTTTTCATATAGCCTAAGACCAAACTCTCAAAATAACGACTGTTATCAAAGATGATAACCAGGACCAACTGATTAATATAGCAACTAGCTATGCAACAAATCACCTTCTTCACTTTGCCCGTATACCACTATGTAGGAACACCCCTTATTTCACTCTGTGGGATCAGCACAGCATATCATATTCAATCTGTTACCCTTCTCCCTATATACTCCCCAACGCAGTACCTACATTGCTGTTTTAGTATCCCTCTCACACTACAACCATTTAGTACCAAGATCTGTGCAGTCCTGGGGACATGAACATCCTCTCTACAGTTTTCCAGTCATTACGCATTGCTTAATAATAATTCTATAAATATAATTCGCCTTCATCTAATTTTAGATGATTTATACAGCACTAGCAACTGCTTTTATTATTCCATGGTTTTATGGCTCTGTAGTGTCTGGGATATTGTTTGATGGATTAGGCTTGCCCAGCACCTATCCCACCCTCCTACCCTAGTCGGCCATGCCCAGGCTGGAACTGGAGCTGGAAATGAAGCAGGAAAGAACTGGTCAATACGTCCGGGCCTAACTGAACCGTAGGTTTCCTCACAATGTTTTCTTTCACCGTAAGAGTGATGTCAATATGGATCAATGGTGTGAAATAAATGTATTTTATTTCTATAAATACGCACATAATGTTTTCCAAGGAAAAAGACATTACAGCACAATCTTTCCTGATTTGAACACATGCCCATCTGAATGAAAGTAAAGTTATCGATATCACTAGACCAAAACCACTCTATACATTGCTTACTGACTGGCTTAATGTACTGGCACGAGAATCTCCTTGGGTTTTAATTTTTAATTGCTCGTGCCACAGTAGACTTACCATAACTACGGCAAATAGATATGACAATATGGATCTTGGTCTAAAAACAAACGATTTTATTCACCATTTCTAACTCTCCTTCAGTCCTAGCAGTTTACCTGCCACCACATTTTATGTTACCCACTTTAGTATGAGAATTTTCGACTTTGAGAGCTGCTTAATTGTTTAAGTAGAACTCAAATTTTAAGTAGCGATTCTGTATTGCGTCATATGAGTGGGAAAGCTGAACAACATGGCCCACTACTAGGTCAAGAATAGGCACTGTATAAAGTCTATTACAGAGTTGGTTGTAAAAAAAACGGCCTAGTGCGAGTCGGACTTGCGCACAAAGGTTTCCTTACCATTATAGCAAAAAAAAAACGACATTAACACACGTTTGTTGTATGGGAGCCCCCTTAAATATTTGTTAATTTTTGTTTTTAGCAATACATCATCACATACATGTGACAATATCAACTGTCTAGCTATCACGGTTCTCGAGATACAGTCTGGTGACTAGGGTGAATAGGGTCCCGTTTCTACCCTTTGAATATGGAACCCTAAAAAATAAACCAAACTATGTAACAGTATGATTACTCCTACATCATTTCCAAACAAACATACCAAGGTCAGAGATGTAACCCAAGGTCACGGCTGACTCACAGCTGTCAAGGTCAGACTCACAGGGTGACCTAGCCCTAACAACGTGCCCTCGACTCTGGAATTATAAGGGGCTGTTTACGTAAATTGCAGCTTGATAACTATGCAAACTAAAACTGCCTATGAATCATGGGTACCTATAAAACTTTGGTATGGTCAATGAGATATTGTGTACTAACTAGTACTTTACTTCATTTTTTAATTAAATGTAACCATTTTGACACTTCTTTCTTTCTATAGAAAAATTGACAAATACAAGGAACCGATACGTCGGATTATAGTCTGAACAATATACCTTATCAACTCAAAATAATCTTAGAAAACTGATTCTTTTTAATAGTTTTTCTACTGTACTCAGAGAATTTTAAACTTTTATTTATAAAAAATCGTAGGTAAACATTTATAAATAAAGGATGTGGTTGGTTAACAATTTTAAAAAATAGATTCTCGCTTCTGCTGTCTGGCGTCAAGGCAAACGAATTTTACTCGGTACTGCAACCGGCCCTTAAAACTTTTTTACATCTTTTTACGCAAGGCGCAACAGTAAAATAATAATATATTAATTACTTACAAACTAATTTAATTTTCCTCTAAAATTTCAGAAGGATAGTCACGAAGTTTAGTTAGGTAGCAACATTTTTCCCGAAAAAAGTTTACGAACCAAAACATAATCGCCTAATACAAAAATAAAGCGTTAAAACCGCATAAAACCTAGTGAATGATTCTGTACATACCTACCTAGGTACATTATTATGTTAGTGTTATAGGCGCTGTTCGGTTTAAAATAACTCTCCATTGTCTAAACAGACGTAAAAACTAGAATAGACGCGAACTGCGCTTACGCAGGTTATTATAATGGCTTGTTGCTAATAACTATTTGTTATAAAACACTTTATTTACCGGGTTTTATCGCGTTTTATTCATGATTCTTAAACGAACCGAGCTTTCACAAACTTTACAGCTGGCTTTTTAAAAGTTGACTGAGATGTAATTTGTCTTTTTTAACATTCTAAAAAGTTACTGTAAACTACCGCCTCGTAAATAAAGTGTTTTATTATGCAAAATCGCTACACCCGTAGAAGATATTAACTATTTGTTTATTATATATTTACTAGCTGCGCCCTGCGGTTTCACCCGCGTAAGTCCCGTTCCCGCGGGAATATCGGGATAAAAAGTAGCCTATGTGGTAATCCAGGTCCCCAGCTACCTATATTCCAAGTTTCATCGCAATCGGTTCAGTAGTTTTTGCGTGAAAGAGTAACAACCTCACATACATACATACAAACTTTCGCGTTTATAATATTAGTAAGAAAGATTTATCCACATTAGCTGCGTCCCTTGGTTTTGCCCGTTCCCGTGGGAATATCGAGATCAAACGTAGCCTATTCCCACAGACATGTGACAGACGGACGGACAACTAAATTATCTTAAAAGGGTTCCCTTTTTGACCTCTTGGAGTAAATAACCCTCAAATCAAATCAAATCATTTTTTTTTTATTTAATTGGATGTGTTGATCACTTTAAGTACGTCGAATGTTCTTACAATGATTTCTTACAATATGACTCTAGTGTGGCTTCGGAACGCGCCCCCCGATGAGAAGAAGCCACAAGAAACTCATGGGGTTTTTTTTTATGTGATCATGTTTTACAATCTTCAAAATACATATATTTTTTTATATTTTATTTATTACTTTAGGCGGCATTACTTAGTCGGGTAATAGAAAAGAAGTCAAAATACCAAACGTCTCTGAGCTAAGCCGCGGACAGACAGACTCACAAACGGACGGACGAACATGACGAAACTATAAGGGTTTTAGTGAACAACAAAAAAACCCTAAAAAGGAGGTGTAACCCCGGCATAAAAGGCGACAAGGTGCAGTTCTTCCCACGCAATGGCTATTATCTCCTTGGTCCCAAGGAGGGTTGGTATTACGCAGGCAGCCGGCCGTAAAATAATTACAGGAGATGATTCCAGTGCATTTTTTTTCTCGATGCTTTAGGCTGCTTTTCCTCTAGAGGTGGATATCAAACGCAGCTATAGCATCGTAGCATTGCACTGCTACGTTGCTATAGATGCGGTTGATATCCACCAATCATATTCATTGGTGCACATAGCTTAGCGTATTTTCGTAGCGTAGATTTTACATCTTCACAGCATAGCTGCATAGCACATCTCTGGTGAAAAAGCAGCCTTAAACTTGACATTGGCTTTATGCAGATTCCGTAATAATAACACAAAGAATAAAAAAACAAGCTTTTTAAAAGCTTTTCCGACTATATCTTTGCATCGACCTTCAGCTTTGATTACAACTATTTACACCACATTACCGTGTTGGTTTTCGCGCGCAACATTCGCGCGCTATTTGACGGACACCAGCTGTCGATTGACGCGCTTTTTCCGTTTACATCCGGTATTTTTGTGGTCTAGTGTTGGGACTGTGGGACGTAGAAAATATCGACACTTTTCTAAGGCGATTCGACCAGACTGGAATAAACAACGCATAGCAATTCTATGCCTAAAACGTCGAGGGGCTCTAGTTGTGTTCAATGGATAAATGACGATTTATGCGGAGAATTGTTCCTCATCATTATCCGAAGTTCCCGGTTACATCCCGCTCGGGAGCCCGGGGTCCGCAATTGTTACTCATCATTATCCGAAGTTCCCGGTTACATCCCGCTCGGGAGCCCGGGGTCCGCAATTGTTCCTCATCATTATCCCAAGTTCCCGGTTACATCCCGCTCGGGAGCCCGGGGTCCGCAATTGTTCCTCATCATTATCCGAAGTTCCCGGTTACATCCCGCTCGGGAGCCCGGGGTCCGCAATTGTTTCTCATCATTATCCGAAGTTCCCGGTTACATCCCGCTCGGGAGCCCGGGGTCCGCTTGCTCTTACGTTTCCACTTTGCACGATCTTCAGCATCTCGTATAGTGAGGCCATTTGCACGCATATCAGCCCTCTAGACGTCAAGCTAGCATTTCTTGGGTTTTCCCAATCTTGCAAATAATACACTCAGAATAAAACTATGACTTGCAACTGGACTCAATACTAATTTAATTGTCTCAAAAATGTATAGAAAACGGTATCCTTCAAAAAAAGTTTTATCGAATATTGTCAAATGTCGAATTTAAAATTACCTTGACTGATATCATGTTTTGTATTTTATTAGTTACTTAAATAGGCTGGGTCGAGTTAGTGGCTCCACTGGTCTACGTAGCAGACGACTACAAAATCTAAGCAAATTAGGTAATATTGTGATGATAATCAATACCACCCGCGTCGCTCCGCAAGGGTCTCTAAAGCCATCGATTTTTTTCATTGTTTCTCTAAAATATAATTGGTAGGTACATTATATTAAACGCAGCTACTTTATCCCGCGGTTACACCCGCGTAGGCCCCGTTCCCGCGGAAATATCGGGATAAAACGTAACCTATGTGTTATTACAGGTCTCCAGCTACTTATATTGCAAGTTTACCGAACCGGAAAGATGCGTGAAAGAGTAACAAACTCACAGACATACATACATATATGCAAACTTTCGCGTTTATAATATTAGTAAGATGTAATATTCATCAACTTAGAGCCCAAAGACCGGTTTGGGACTCAAATTTCGTGTCCCTAGGATCAGTGAATCCTAAGGTACGTGACATTTGAAGGTTGTGTTATTTTTCACGTGTAGGATTTTACGAAATTGCCACGAGATCGGAACGTATGCGGGGGAAACTGGGAGACGTCGCTAGTCTATCGATAATTTTGGTCCATAATTAACGATAAAACAGTCGCCACACTGACATTGACCATCGCGGACTGCTAAGAAAACGAACACATGTAGTTCAACATAACTAGTTATTATTAGATTTTGTTACTTCCCATCTACACATAGAATAACCAAAGTTCTGACTGATTGATTGACTTAGTTAAAACAATGTTGCTCCGATAAACTTGCGAATAATTCAACAATCACGGTACATATATAATAAAAAAGTTTAAAAAACTATAACCCGACTAGGTGGAAAAGCTAAAAAGCACGAAAAAAAATAATTTATAAAAAAACAATAAACCCGACTGCGTAAAAAACTCGATTAAAAAATACGCATAGAAACAACAAAAAAACCAAAAAGAAAAAAACAAGCCCAGTAATTTGAAATTACGCTAAGTAATAATAGTTTTGTAATCGATACACACAGAACACATAATAAATGAGTAAAAAATTACTCACAGTCGGGACCCATTCATTTTACCAATCTAATTTTTCCAATGGGTCCCGACTGTGAGTAATTTTTTACTCATTTATTATGTGTTCTGTGTGTATCGATTATAAAACTATTATTACTTAGCGTAATTTCAAATTACTGGGCTTGTTTTTTTCTTTTTGGTTTTTTTGTTGTTTCTATGCGTATTTTTTAATCGAGTTTTTTACGCAGTGGGGTTTTTTGTTTTTTTATAAATTATTTTTTTTATTTTACGCTTTTAGCTATTTTCATTTATTGATGGTAGGTCAAATCAAAATCAAATCAAATATTTATTTATTAACTATGACACTTATTACACATTTCTCAAATTACATATATTAGACATCGATTCTACACTAAGCACAAGCTTGTAGGTAACACCCGAATACAGAAACGATACTTACATCAGTCACTCAATTGAATGCTTCCTAAATTTAAGCATCTCTCACAAATTAAGTGGTATTCTCAAACGAGACTTCGGCGACTTGAGACAATGATTAGCTAAGTATCTGTTAAATTTTTACGTTATGGCAATATTGATCTAAAAAGCTTGTTCTCAATAAACTAACACATTTTATTTTATTACTTTACGTTGTGAATTCGTTCCACGCAGGATTATTTGGATGAGTAAATTTTTTTTAGATAAACATTTAGTTTAATTATCCGACAGAACAGTTGAGTTTAAGTTTTTTTACAATTTTAATTGTATTTCGATGCTTTTTTAGTTTCAAAGTTATTACATTTTCAAGTAAAAAAATAAGTCGTTTGTTATTTAAACATAACCAGCGCGCTAATCCTATTTAGTGTAGAACGAAACGTTTTAACTTATTTGACAGTGACACATGAATCGCGCGTCAATCAGTGAGTGAGGAGAAAATTTTCTTTGGATAATTAATTCTTCTTTAATTTTATAGTTAATAATTGTCTAGTGAAAAAATGGAAGAGAAGAAGAAAAGAGGAAGTAATTACACGAACAACGACCAAGAAATGTTATTAGAATTGATAAAGAAGTAAGATGTTACCTCAACTATAAACACCATGAACATTCTGTCTTTGAATGTCCGTCAACTCCGTTCACAAGTTTTCCTATTAGGATTATAGGTGCTGCAGATCCCAACATCCCAAGAGGGATGCAACCGGGAACATAGCTTAGATCATTATGCTAAAATAAAAGTAATTGTAGCTTTTTTTTCCAGATGCAATGACAACAAAAGCAAAATATTTCCATTTGAAATTGAATAATGCGAGATTGGAGAGGAAATGTACGCTTGAAAGGCACAGATTGGATAGGAAGTGTTTACTTGAAAAGCACAACTAGAGGTGGAATTATTAAAAAATAAAAACCTAGATTTTTGCTCATTATTTGTTTTTATTTTTATATTATTATTGTAAAGCCTTTATTGCAGATTCACTTACAAAACATTAATATTAAATAATATATTATATTAAGTTGAATCAGCATATCTGACACATAGGTCTCTTCCACCCATACCCCTGTATATCATTAGCAAAGTTATCCTATAAAATATGCTATTGTTTCATTATTTTTTCGGTTTCTATCCAAATAAATTTATGAAGGTAAATAAAATTCCCAAATGAAGTGTCAGAATTTATTAGTGTTCCTGTCTTATGACTTGTCGAAATGGTTAGTTGGTGTGGAATTATACTACTACTAAATAATATAATAGAGTATAAATATTGAACTGAGGTATGTTAAATCAAATTCAGTTTATGAACTTACAATATAATAATAAACAAGGCATACAAACCTCTAGTACATACAAACAAGTCTTATTACAGTAGTTGAGTCCTTAATTTAAGATTAATTATGTAATTAGCATATATATCGTGTATATATAGGCGTGTCTCTTTTCGGCAAAACGGACTCCATTCCAGCTGTCTCCTTCTTTCCGGGATAGAATGATACCATTGACTGACAAGTTGGAATTACTTGGTGTTACCCTCACAGCAGACCTTAACTTTGGGCCTTTTGTTGAGTCGAGAGCCCAGTTGGCTTCAAATAAGTTAGGAATCCTTGGCAAGGTTAGGCAGTACTTCACACCAGGACAGCTTCTGAATCTGTACCAAGCACAGGTCCGGTCGTGCATGGAGTACTGTTGTCACCTTTGGGATGGAACAGCTAAATACCAACTTGATGCTCTTGACACTTGTCGAGTCGCGCCTTTCGAGTTTGGGACATCGTCGCGAGGTCGCTAGCCTTTCGGTCTTCTATCGAATTCACTTCGGGGAGTGCTCGCAGGAATTGCATGAGCTTGTTCCCCCTTGCCCTTTTTATTATAAGACCACGAGGGGTACGGTCGGTCGCCATCCTCATCTGGTAAACGTTCCAATTTCGCGTACAAAGCGTCACGCCTCCACCTTTCTTGTACGCACTGCCAATAAGTGTAAAGGGTGATGAGCAGTTGGTCCACTGATTGAATTGGACTTTTTCGTTTGGTTACTGGTTGCAAAGCACTGCCAATCATTGAATCCAGATATAAAACTGTCTCCTTGGATATGCGAAACCGCGCACGGAATTTAATATCATTATATTTTTCAAATGAATGATCCAAAAGTGAGGATAATGAGGATAAAGACATTTTGTACAAATTTTAAGACCGGTCGAAAGCACTCTCAGATCTAACAGCTACTCACGTCGATTTGACAGCTAATTGAGAGTCCATTTGCGTTGAGCGACGTTCCAGTATTCGAATTTGGCATTTAGGTACGAGTAATTTGAGAAGTTCGTAATTATAAGTTTTGCTTATTTGTGACGCTTGAGTATCGTTTCAGTATACGAATTTTGAGTTTAAGAGCTGCTTAACTGTTTAAAAGGCCGTTAAATAATTGAGTATCGTTTCTGTATTCGGGTGTAAGTCTCGTAATCTATTCATTTCATTAGGTAGGGGGTTATAATGTACTAGCTGCGCCCCGCGGTTTCACCCGCGTAAGTTCCGTTCTCGCGGGAATAAAAAGTAGCCTATGTGTTAATCCAGGTCCCCCAGCTACCTATATTCCAAGTTTCATCGCAATCGGTTCAGTATTTTTTGCGTGAAAGAGTAACAACCTCACATACATACATACATACATACATACAAACTTTCGCGTTTATAATATTAGTAAGATTCTGTTAGGGTTTAGTTATTTATTGTTTAAATTTATTATTATTCTTTTAACGTTTTTAGGTACCTAAGTGTTATTAGGCTTTTATTCAGTAGGTAGGTACAATTTATGTAAATATTGTTTTAGTAGGTAGGTACAATTTATGTAAAATATTGTTTTAGTATACATAGTATATCAATAAATTCCTGTCACCTGTACCATCACGGCTTATACTTTGATAGTTCCAAGCGTAACTACGTAACAAAAATAAAAACTTGTTCGTTAGTAATAAAAAGCAAGAATACCTAATTGTAAATTAACTTTAAACCGTTATATTTCCTAAACGGTTCTTTAAAATGAAAAATGGTAAAAGAAACCTAATATTTATTTTTAAAAACCTATTCAACGATACCCATCTTGACATACTTTGACGATTTTGGGTTTTTTTAATTTTGACAATATGGCGTCTGGTGGTGACATATGTTACTTTGGATTACTGTCATGTCTTTAGTCACACTCGCCAGATTAAGACGAATCGATTGACGTAAGAATCATCAAAATCGGTCCACGCGTTTGGCCTCTAGAACGCCACATAGAAACATCCATACATACATACATACATACTTACATACATACATACATAGACTGATAAACACATTACCCTCCTTTGCGTCGCGCAGTCGGGTAAAAAGAGTAGCTAGAAAAGATATCCAAAAATGCATAACTACAAAAATAGTCAAGTTAGAACCGTGGTCGCACCTTGATTGATTGAATGATTAATTCTAACACACCAAAAATAAACAAAATAGAATAAAAAGAAAAAATAAGCATAAAAAACTTAAAACTAGGTGGCACAATGGGCGGCCTTATCGTGTTAAAGCGATCTCTTCCGGGCAACCTTTAGATGGAAAAAAAGTGGAGAATGATAAAGGTAGGGTGTTCAGACAGGAGAAAAAATACTTGATAAGTATTACAATAATAGTGTGACACATACAAATAGTAAAGAAATAATAGGGGTTAAAGTATGAAATTGCCGTTTTATTGCAATAGGTTCTATGAATTGACATAGAATCTTCATGGTTTGAGGTTTTCGAATGAAACTTTTTTCAAATGGTTTCTGTGATGTTCTTTTTTTAAAAAATGTGAAACGAGTGCCGCGCCACGTTCACAGGAGCCGCCCCAAACCACCTACAGTTGATCGAGTCCCGGCTATCCTTCCATACATCAAGGGAGTCACAGACAAAATTGGTGGAATCTTGAAACGAGCTTCGATTAAAACTTGTTACATAGGGCAAACCCAACGAAGTGTTGCCACTCGTCTAAGAGAGCACATGGCTGATGTGAAGCACAGGCGGTATCAGAAGTCTGCAGTTTGTGAACACACGCTGGACAAGTCTAACCATTTCCTTCGCTTCGATAAAGCACAGGTATTGGCTACAGAGAAGCGGTATGTACCCAGGATGCTTCGGGAAGCTATTGAAATTCAGAAACACCCTAATTATTTCAATAGGGAAGATGGCTGGAAAGTGCCACCTGTCCGGGACCCTGTACTTCATTTGATCAAGTCCCAGGCCCAGCCAACAACAGCTGCAAGACCACAAGATACCGTTAGCCATTTTTGTAGGACTTAGTATTTTTTGTTATTTGGATTTGTTAATTCTTAGTTTGATGTAAAAATTGTTTTTTTTTTAATTTCTGAGCAAAAGAGAACCCCCATGAGTTTCTTCGTGGCTTCTTCTCATGTGAGGGCGCGTTCCGAAGCCATGGTAGTTTTTTGAGCTAGTTAGGGATAAAAATAATTATAATTTAAATTGAAAACTATTAAAATAACTCTATAGTCTGCGTACACTGGAACGTTTTTATTGCAAATAATTATGAGGCGGTAGTTTACTGTAACTTTTTAGAATGTTAAAAATAGACAAATTACATCTCAGTCAACCTTGAAAAAGCCAACTGTAAAGTTGGCGAAAGCTCGGGTCAAATAATGAATAAAAACGCGATAAAACCGGATAAATAAAGTGTTTTAAAATGTGAAACATTTGAATATCGACTTTCAATTGTTTTTGTTATTCAATTTAGACAAGAAAGATGGATACTGCGAAAATTCGAGTGATTTTTGAATACGAGTTCCGACGCGGAACTAACGCGGCAGAAACAGCCCGCAATATCAATGCTGCGTTTGGAGAGGGGTCTACTAATGAACGCACCGTGCGATTTTGGTTTAAACGCTTTCGTGATGGAAATTTCGACTTAAAGAACGAGCCACGAGGAAGTTGTGTTGCCTTGTTGAACCGGTACAGAAATGAAGGAATATTGGATCGAATTGTAACATGTGATGAAAAGTGGATTCTTTATGATAACCGGAAAATAAAAATGCAATGGCTGACCCCAGGTCAAATGCCACAACAGTGTCCTAAAGCAAAACTTACCAATAAAAAGGTAATGGTAACTGTTTGGTGGTCTCAGCATGGTGTTATTCACTATAGTTTTCTTCGATCTGGTCAAGCAATTACGGCAGATGTCTATTGTGCCGAACTCCGAACCATGTTGACAAAACTAGCAGTAAAACAGCCCCGACTCATGAATCGATCTTCACCATTATTGCTCCACGACAACGCGAGACCTCACACAGCACGAGAAACCATTTTGACCCTTCAGGAACAGCACTTAGAAACCATTCGTCATCCTCCGTATTCACCAGACCTTGCTCCAACGGACTACCATTTTTTTCGTGATTTGGACAATTATCTACGTGACAAGAAGTTTTCTTCCCAGGAGGCAGTACAAAATGCTTTCACACAGTTTGTGCAGTCTAGATCGTCGGAGTTCTATCGCAAAGGCATTAATAACCTTCCCATTAGATGGCAGCAATGTATAGATAATAATGGCAACTATTTTGATTAAATAAATTTGTTAAAAATTAAAAAAATAAACAATTAAGATTTTCAGTACAAATCGGCAATTTCATACTTTAACCCCAATACATAACAAAATTATGAATAAATACATACAAATACCAATAAATAACACATACTATTTTTAATGGAAGTGTAACATAACCATAGTAGGTATACAGTTATAGGACCACGACTCTACCTTGACCATTTTCGTAGCTATGCATTTCTGGATTTCCATCTGACTTTTTTTCTTGTCTTTTTTAAACCCCCTTTGAATACCTCTACTAAAAAGCCCCATCAAAATCCGTTGCGTTGCGAGTTTTGAAGATCTAAGCATACGTACAAACGGATAGCGGGAAGCGACTTTTTACTATACTATCTAATGATGGTAATATTTTCATTTATCTAGCTGTAGGCTTTCCTAAAATTTGTAAAATAAAATAAATAAATAAATAATGTGGTAGTGACTGTGGTATAGGTTTTGCAACAAGAGAAGAAAGAAACAAACCCAGTCATATCCCTACGAACTGCCTACGTAACTACAAGCTAATACCTACCAACCGTTGCTGGCAACGATCTGTAGACCACGTAGTTATTCTTTATATAGTATCGCCCAACGCTGGTGACGTCATTAGATGTATCACCACGATGCCGCGCCGCGTATCTAGCATAGGATAGCGCATTTCTTCCGGTTTTAGAACTGTCTTGAGAGCGATGTTGGTCTAGTGATACCCTGGCTTTCATTTCGAAGGTCGTGGTTTCGAATCTCAGCTGACCACACACGAATGTCTTCTTCCTTGCGATAAAGTAATGTGCGTTATTCAAATCGGTCATACGGTGAAGGAAAACATCGTGAGGAAGCCCACGGCTTAGTTAGCTCCAGACGTATTGACTTTTTACGTATTGAGTTCTTTCCTGTGGACATGGCTGACTAGGCTGGGAGGGTGTTATGGGTGCTGGGCAAGCCTACTCCACCTAACAATGTCCCGGGCACTGCAGTGCCAAACATAGCATGGATTAAAAGTTGCTTGCGCTCGCACCGCGCCGTATAAATGATCTAAAACTTAGAACTGTCTGGTCTATAGTTTTGTTAATGAAAGAGTTTTCTGATGAGAAGGATTGAGATGAGGTGGTTTTTAGTACTCTATGCCGATATCAATGATGGTCTATAAGTCCTCTTTTAGACCATCAGCACCCGTATTATCAATCCAATGGACGACTTACAACAGTGGAAATTGATAGGAACTTTATAATTCATTACTTCTTTGAGGTAATAACCACGTTACGTCAAAGCAGCAATGTAGATTCTGCAACGTTCCTGTCAAGTTCCACAGTTGTCAGTCGTCCACTGGATTGATAATACGCTGTAGTGGTTATAGTATTGTTCTATGGCTTATGACTTCCTAAAGCTATTCAGTAAACTGCATCAATTCCTCTGAAATTCTCCGGGAAGTGAGATGACGTCACGGCCTGGCATCCGACCTTGTCGGCCCATACTTCCCGAGTTATACGCAAATATAACGACGGTTTCGTACCCACGTTATTTATTTCTTCTCTGTTTTGAAACGCTATACTATATTACTCATTATTCTCATTCATAAATAGTTTTTCTCCACGGCTATACATATCACCAGTTTACCTAATAGTTGGCGCCCCGAGGTGCTCTCAGTTGCCCAGCTTTCATGCACATTAATTTTGCAGGACGCGGTCATATACCTAAGTATTACGAAAGGGCACATACCTAAAATTAAAATAATTTTTCGGTTATATTCGCGTTGTGTTTATTATTTATAGCATTTTTCAACCCTGACGACCGACACCATGTAAAGGTCTCGATTGAAAAATTCTAAAGAAAGATAATAAAAAACACAAATAAAACTGAAAAATGACTTCAATTTCAATCCAACAACATCACGAAAACAGAAGAATAATGTAAGATCTCAAAAGCTGTAGGAAGTGTAGGAAGTTTGACACATGCCTTGTCGAAGTTCATTTTCAGAAAACACTTATCTAATTCTGAACAACTATATTAAAAATTAATATTTAGTTTTTAGTCCCGATACCTGACTAGTATCACTACGTATCATGCGGTCTGCCGCGTGCAAAGAACATGATACGTAGTGATACTAGTCAGGTATCGGGACTAAAAACTAAATATTAATTTTTAATATAGTTGATATGGAGTTCCGAAAAGTAACGCCTAATACAATCAATAATTCTGAACAATTAATTATCTATACTTATAACAAAGGAAGAGAGGACAAAAAGTCTATAGGTACTTATTTGGAAGTTAATAAAAAAAAAGTTGTCTAGAGGACTTAGGAAAATTAGTAGAACCAAATTATATAATTTTTCTATAGTTATAATAAAGGAAGAGAGGACAATAAGTCTGTACTTGGAAGTAAATTAAAAAAAAAGTTGTCTAGAGGGCTTAGAAAAAGTAGTAGACCAAAATTATATCATTTTTTAAATTCATGTTCGTCTGTCTGTTTGTCTGTTTCTCTGTCTGTTCCTTATACAATTAAAAACCACTTATCCGATTGAAATCTGGTTTTTCAATATTGAATAGTTCTATTTTCGAGGAAAGTCGTGGTATACTTTGCATCGAAATCCAATTAGTAGAACCCGAGTAATTAAAGAAAAAGTGCAACCGCTTGAAAACCGCTCGGCCGCTCGCGCCCGTGATAACGCGTTTTCACTTCCGCGGGTGAAACCGCGGGGCGCAGCTAGTGCTAAATAAAGATAAAAAACACAATTAGAACTGAAAAATGACTTCAATTTCAATCCAACAACATCGCTAAAACAGAAGAATAATGTCAGGTCTCAAAAGCTGTAGGAAATTTGACCCATGCCTTGTCGAAGTTCATTTTCAGAAAATACCCATCTGATTCTGAACATTTATTATAATAGAGGGATACCCCCTAGTTCAGAACAGTATAAAATAGATGTCCGCAACTCCGCACCGACCTTGCGCCTTGCCGTAGAACGGAACGGTGAAACACATAGCCTTGTCCTTGACTGTATCTGATAGATTGGACCTTTTACACTGCTATGGAAACGGGCCGGGGACGTATTCTATAATTACCATGTCTCAGCATTGCTTCAGCCTCGTTATATCTCTTCGACAGTCGTCCGAAGACACTATATTGCTGAAGATTTAAAATGATCGTGTAAACTTTGAATTTTGTTAGCAATTTTTCAAAACTAACACTTCAAACGCTTTAGTGAAACTACATAATTTCTAAAAGTTATTAAACCATTTTCGAGAAAAATATAGCGATGCTGAAGTGATGTTGGAACGATATAGTTAAAGAATACGTACCCTGGTATGGTAACTTTATTTTACTGTATATTAATGAGGGTTCTATATGGTGTTCTAGGTAATAAATTACACCTAGTATGTAGGTATTACATTGTTTGTTTTCTGAATCCCACCAAATCTCTGCCTACCAAATAAACCTACTGACCCTTTCCCCATCCAAAGGTTGCTTGGAAGATATCGCTTTTAGCGATAAGGTCGCCCATTTGTACAACGTTTTACTTTTAAGCTTTCTTTGTTATATTGTCGTACTTCTGATGTATACTAAAAATAAAGTATTAATCTGTCTATACATATATCTATCTATACATCTATATATATATATCTATCTAATCTACATTACTTTACTGTGTGCGACGGTTTCGCCCGTGGAAGTCCCGATCCCGTGGTATATAGGGATTAAAAGTAGCCTATTTTTCTCCTCGATAATGTAGCTTAATAATGTTTGGATCAGTCGAAGCCTATCTTTCCTATTTATAGTATTAGATAGTCTAGCTAGTGTATCATATCCCGAAATATACCCAAAACAAAGATCCAAACAACAACCAGTGCATCGCTGCATTCGGGTTACATCGGCAACGGTCGGCGACATTCGGGACAAACCGGGACACCCCGGGTTAGTAGGGCATCGCACACGCGCGGCCGATCCTTCCCTGGACCTTTGGGGAGATGAGCTGGGGATGCCAGATGGCTTTGTGCTTTTATTTACACGTTTTATGGGAACACTTCAAAGATAGTCGACGGTGTTGGTATCCTATACCATTGTGAAAATGAGCTGAAAATTTTCTATTCTCCTACTAGCAGGCAGCAGCGCCCCGAGGTTCGAACCCGCATAAGTCCCGATCCTGCGGGAATATCGTGATAAAAAGTAATCTATGTGTTAACCAATATATCCAGCTAAGTGCATACCAAGTTTCATCGCAATCGGTTCAACAGTTTTTGCGTGAAGGAGCAACAAACATACCTATTAGTTTACTTACTGACCTAGTCTCTTACTTCACACAAATTTGCACCTTTTATAATTAGCGGGTTATTAGGATTTAAAAGGCTTCAAAATTTTTTAATTTAATCATTAATGGTCTATTTATATGGTGCCGATAACCGAGGCATTGTCTTGAAGACAAAGCTCTGAACCTGTAAAACAAAAAATCAGAGAGCACGTTTTAAACAAAGCTATTGACTTAGTTGCGCCAATGAGGAAAAATAACTAATTATGAATCGGCTCTCCATAAGTTCTCTATCAAAAATAAAATAAAAAGTAAAAGAATTACTTCGATACGTTAATTCGTATAGGATTTAAAGAAGTAAACGTGCGATGCGGACTCGTACTCGGGTGTGACGTCATCTCACACTCGCCCAGTCCACTCGCGCTTTATGTGTCGATGTCACAGTACATGTCGTCTAACGTTTTGATTAGCGGAGCGTTGTAAATGACGTCACGCAACTGTTAGCGAAACTCAAAATTTATCGTAAATTTAAATGCCTGTAAAATCAAAACTAATTGGTATTTTTGACTACAGCAAAAACTAGTGTGTTTGTATGCATATAAGCTTTACTGTAACAAACTTTCAACCGATTTGGCATACCTGTTAACAATCTTCATTTTGTATACATATGCGTCCACTGCAAACTATGCCAGCTATACTCACTTGTTTAAAACAAATCGGTCAAGTGCTAGTCGAATTATCGCGCCTAGGGTTTCCTTACCTATATTTATACCAATATGCTACCCGCCATTATGCAAAAAACGCTCCACTGAAATATTTATTGCACCTACTCTGTTTTTAGTATTTTTTGTTATAGCTGCAACAGAATGCATTTGAAAATTACCACTGTTTTTTTTGTGACTGGCTTTGACAAGTCACGTGTCAAATTTCCTACAAGTTATATGACCTTTCCTACAACTTATGTGACCTTATAAACTTTTTAAACTAAAACGATTGGAAAACATATTTACACATTTTCCCGGTTCTTAATCGAGACCAAGATCATTGTAACATGATTGAAACGTCGAGGGAAGTAGAATTTAAAAAAGTTGAAGTTTCACGCGAATAACACCCGGGATAATGTGTAATTATGTGACCTTTCCTACAACTCAAAAAGTGACCGATCCCGGGAAACAAATTTGTATGAAATTTGGGCAACTGTAATTTGTGGCGCCAACTAGTAGGTAATCTGTGACTCAAGTACGAGACGATTGACCGACCTTGCAAATAGATGACTCACTGTTTATAATATAAACAAATCCATACCTTATTATGTAGGCAATAGAGTTCAGAGTTTGTTTGTCTTGAATCAAGTCTCATTGGTCGTTGTAATTTGATATTAATGGTAATAGCTTTTAGGTGTACATTACATTGCAGGTGATGAGAAAATACAGTACTTAATTGTAGAGAGAACTGTAAAATGCAATTTGGCATGTTTTGTTTGAGATTGTACGCATTTACTGAAAATGTTGTTTCTGTGGCAAAGTAGCATCACATGAAAAAAATGTATAATGTATATGTCGCCGTCACATCAATTAATGTGAGACGGAAATTGTTTCAAGAACAATGAGTTACACATAAGGCAATTCGGCAGAATCGTGACGTCATCGAGTGTCGCCTAAGACTCTAGCGTGGTGCATACATTCCAACAGATTGGTGATAGATTTTGTCCTGGGCGCACTCGTTACGTTACGAGACTGCTTCTCCGTTTCAGCCCTACCTGATAGTCTATCTAGAACATACTTACCTTAAATATCTGAATAGAGTTTAGTGATTATAATATAACTTCAATACTCCTGTTTCGTGGAAGCAAATACAGTTAAACCATATTGGGTAAAATATATAATTGATGTAAAACGTGATTAACGAATTTGTACTATTATACCCACTTACGCTCACCTAGAATATCTGAAACGTCTGAAAAACATAGACTTTCTAAGGAGACTCCGTCATATATATTATTTACTAGCTGCGCCCCGCGGTTTCACCCGCGGAAGTGAAAAACGCGTTGTCAGTTGTCACGGGCGCGGGCGGCCGAGCGGTTCTCGAGCGGTTGCACTTATTCGTTCATTACGCGGGTTCTACTAATGCAATGTATACCACGACCTTCCTCGAAAATATAACTATCCAATATTGAAAATCAGATTTCAATCGGATTAGTAGTTTTTAATTGTATAAGGAACAGACAGAGAAACAGATAAACAGACAGACAGACATGAATTAAAAAAAAAATTGGTTCTACTACTTATTCTAAGACCCCTATACCACGTTTTTTTTTTAAATTTACTTCCAAGTACAGACTTTTTGTCCTCTCTTCTTTTAGTATAAGTATAGATGTAGATAGAAGAACGGGATATTTATACCATGTTTCGATTTGATTCGTTATATTGTAATCTAGCAGCGCATCGCGGCTTCACCCACTTATATTGACGATGCTGTGATGTGCTTGTGATTGGTTGTGCACTTACACAAAAGTCAGTGCACAACCAATCACAAGAATTAGTACTGGGTTAGCTCACTAGCCCGGGGCTAAATAAAAGCAGTGCAAGTCAACCTAGTTATTTAGTTAGCCCTGGCATGCCCTGGCTAAGTATAGCAACGCAAGTCAACCTTAAGGACGCGACTCATGTGAAATCCCTTCCGATTGAAAAGTTTTATTCATAACCGGTATCAAATAGATCTTTAAACAATGTTTAATGTTATTGTACATGATACAAGAAGTGTCCCCTTCATTTCAAAAACAATAAAAAATAACTTTAAATACCACTATTATACAGGCAAAGTTACCCCTGTTTTACAAAATAAATCAATTTTTCTTCTAAATCCTTAACCGCTATATTTTCTTATAATAAGCCTCATAATATTAGAAAATACAATACCTAGAACCCCCTTCATCGCATGTTTTCAAAATATTATTTTATGCTTCGTTAATTATTGATTTTACGAGAAATTGTAGATTTTTCACGCAATTCCATCTCGCTCATTTATATGCAATAGGACAAGGACCGTTGCTTATCATCTATCGCCGCCTTAAAAGGGTGTACTTAAACGACATTGGGACAGAAATAGCGTCAGCAATTTTCAGATGTGTACCTACAAGAAGAACGTAAGATGCAACTATGCGAAATTTTGGAGCAAAAAATTAAAAACATAAGGTAAAGGTAAATAAAAATAATAGGTAGGTCGGCCAAAAATCACACTTTCACATTTATAATATTAGTAAGAAGTAGGATAGTAGGATTAATTTTGTTGTTACGTTTTTATTTACGACTCTGTGGCGCGTCGGGCGAACGCTTGGCTGCAATGCAGAAGGTTGCGGGTTCGATTCCCGCTGGGTGCGAATATTTATGCTTAAAAATAAATATTTGTTTCTGGTCTGGGCGTACTTATTTCTATGTATAATATGTATGTATTTACAAAAGAAAAATAAATATAAGTAGTATATCCGTTGTCTAGTCACCGTAACACAAGCTTAGCAGCTTACCACGGGGCTAGATGGCGCTGTGTGTTCGTCACAGGATTTATTTATTTAAATTTTTGTTTGTATTATTATTGTTTAATCTTTTTTTTTCTTGTATTTGTGAAACTAAATTGTTTGGCGTTTTGGCCCGTCCAAATAAATGTTTTTTTTTCCTTTCTATCAATTTTCGCAACGGGCCTATAGTGTTCAATACCGGCTCAGAGTCGTCTAAAATAGATAGTCGAGTTAATTACTTAGATGTTGGTTATCTAGAATCGATCTCTGGAATTGGGTCACTGGTTTGCATCCACCACGCCCTACGCCCTGCGACCCGAGCCACCCACTCGTCTGCCTCCCGTGTGCACTGGGGGATAAAGGGATATGTGGTTATAACTTTACAAGCTGTGCTCTGAGGTGTCATCTGCGTAAGGGCCGATCACGAGGGAATATCGGGATTAATTAAAAGTAGCCAATGTGTTAAACCAGGTGAATTATTACGAAACAGCTTCGGACCCGACCAAACGTCTGTAGGTAGTTATTATGCGTTCTGGACCAATATTTCTCAATATATTCTTTATTTTGCCATCTTAGAATATAAACTCTTAACTCTCTTTGTTTTTTGGTCTTCAATATCTAGTATTAATGGTCCCAACGAAAATACCCCGACTACTTTTAAAAACAACAGACAATTTTAAAAAATCTATTTTTTTTAAGTTTGTTTTTTTTTTAATTATTTGATGTGTTTTTAATTTTATTTTTTTTAGCTGAACGACAACGTGACGACTTATAATATATCATGGTAGGGCCCAACAACTAACTACCTACTGACGTTTGGTCGTGTACAAAATTTCGGCCGAAGTTGTTTTTTTTCTCTAAGTTTATCTCTTAATAAGAACTGGGCTGCGTGCGTGGTTTCACACCGTTATTTTGGGATCGGGATTCGGGATAAAAAGTAGCCTATATCCTTGTCCAAGTTCACATATATCTCTATACCAAAAATCGGTTCAGCGATTCTTGCGTGCGTCTTTTCACACCGTATTTTAGGTATCAGAATCAAAAGTGGCCTTTGTCCTTCTCCAAGTTCCCATCCATCTCTATACTAAAAATTCATCAAAATCGGTTCAGTTTAGACGTGATGGCGTAACAGACAGACGGACAGCCTGAGTTACTTTCGCATTTATAATATTAATAAGGATTAGAAGGATAAGGATTATTAAAAATATTTTTATACTCGTATTATGTAGCTTTTACTACAAAAACTTTTACTTTAAGCTACTGCAACTTTTACTTTAAGCTTTCTGTGTATTTGTCTTACTTTAAATGTGAACTGATTGTATTGTTTTTTGGTTGTACAAATAAAGTATTAATTAATCTATCTATCTATGTACCTAAATAAATCCATATTTGCTACACAATATCCATATTTGAGTGGATATTTCATATGTTCCATCAGTCGATCAGGACTTTCGTAAACAAAGACGATATCAACACTGTACTGTATGTACCCCTCCCCCAGAATACCTCTTTTGGTTGTGCAAATAAAGTATTAATCTATCTATCTATGTAGCTAAAAAATCCATATTTGCTACACAATATCCATATTTGAGTGGATATTTCATATTATGTTCCATCAGTCGACCAGGACAAAGGCTTTCATAAACAAAGACGACATCAACACTGTACTGTATGTACCCCTCCCCCAGAATACCTCTGCAGTGTCACCGGGTCACATCTCGATCGCGGGTCCCGACCGACCCAATCCCGGGTCGTTGACCGTCGGATGTAGGTCACTTGCATACAGTACAGCTCCATATCCTACCTCCAACCAACCAACCCCTATACTCAGAGATAACATACCATACATTGTTGTCGTTTCATTTCTACCTCTGGAACTAATCCTAAACATACAAAATTGGAAGTCCTTACTGACTGACTTAAACAATGTCATTTACAAACGCTTTAAACGAAAATATTCATAAATTGCAGCGAAAGATAAGAAATAATTTTCAATGAATCCGAATTCCGACAAGGATTTTCAGTTTAGCTCATATACCCCTTTATGGACTTAGTATATTATATTTAATCCATGTAAGTCTGGCAAATTTATTTAGAATCCTTTGTGAAAATAAATATCTACTTAATTATACAAAAAGGACTAATTAGCAAATTGACGATGTTGATACTCTTTTATTCAGTTTACGCGACGTTTTCAATGTTTTTTTTTTCGTGTATAAATAAATAAAAAACACAGCTGACAACGTCCTCTTCTATAAGTCGGTTATAAACAGTGCACAGTTTTCGCGCAAAATTTCTTAAACTATACGATGTAGTTACATCATCTTCTTAGCCCTGATCCGCCCGCTGCTGAACATAGACCTCCCCCATACGACGCCACAAATAACAATCGCGAGCCACCTCCATCTAACAACTCCCCGCGACCGCTACAATGTCGTCGATCCACCGAGTAAGTGGTCTTCCAACACTCCGTTTCGATGACCTTACAGTTTCCTCAAATGTCGCCCTTTCGCGCTGACCTATAGGTATCTCATGAGTCACTAGTTCAAGGTTATAGATTTTGGGACATGACTTCATAGCGCTCGCGTTGGAGACTCATTCGCTAACCATTCCGCGTGATTCGTGACGTGATTTCACAAAAAATATATCTCATAGTTTTTTTTAGGTTTTCGCTAAATTGTAGTCTTATTTAAGAGACCTGTTTAAATTATTTTGGTTTAGTTTTTGATTAACTTTATATAATATGAATTTGGAAAAAAAGAATACATCGAGAATTCGAGACGCTTCGCAACGAAACGGCAAGTGTTATCGGCAAAACACACTAGATAGAGTTGCAATGTTCAAAACTGAAGATATTATACTTACTATATTTTTATTAAAACTCTGGTATCGTTCGCTCTTGTACAGTTTTTATAAATTTATTTATAACTACCCCGACGTTTCGGTGAACGGATTACGCCGGCCGCGGTCCCGGGAAGACTGGAGTGGCGAGCTTTGTTTACCGTCGACTGGGTAGGAATTTTTACACCTACCTTTAATCTCACAAAAAGTTCAAGCACAAACGCGATCGAGATTAGAGTTTTAATAAAAATAGTAATGAGCAGGAATCGTGGGAGTTTAAAAAGTGCGAAGATATTTTGTTTTGAAAGTCTTTTATTTAATACATTGAAAGTGTAACGTCCTATCCATATCCGACGACACTTTAAACGGAAATACTAATAACTAAACCTTAGAATTGCACTGGTCTCTATTAGAGACTAAAAATGAGAAAGGTCCCCTGATAGTGATGCATTTCAAAGTCGTCTCCGACGGACAAGGTTCAGCACTACCAAAGTAAAACTGTTCGTTACTCAAACACCTTTAAAAAAATGAATCAAATGTTTTACGTCGTTATTCGAACACCCACCACCCACTAAGAACTAACCAATGGAAAACTAAAAAGAAACTCGAGGACTACCTATCTTAATCCTCATAAATCAATTTCACACACATAATCCAGTGAAGCCCCGATACAGAATACACCCCAGTTTTGATTTACACCCCGCAATGATACAATCTAGCCGCGCTAGTGGTCGTTAAAGTTGAACTTTCCGCCCTCGTTTGATAGGGGGTTGATTTGTATCTCATAGATTAGAGCTGTAACAAATTACTACCATTTCGCCGAATTTCTGGTAATTCTGCGTGACCTTTAGGTGCTATAACATTGACTGTTTGCGGGGGTGTTGAAAAACATCTAGTTTACTTGACTTTGACTGTGGACTGGGTCCAGCTAGAATAACTAAAATGTTCTTTCTTTTAGAGATATGCTTTCCTAAAACTCGCCCCGACAGGACGGTGCTGATTCTGCTGATGCCTTAACCGATTCGGCCACAGGTGCTTGTCTAGTCGGAATTATGGATTGCATATTTTATGTTTTTGTGAATAAGGCACGTAACGCCATCTGCCGGCCCTCTATGCAAATTACGATGGCCCCTGTGGCGCGTCGGGCGATCGCCTGCAATGCAGAAGGCTGCGGGCTCGATTCCCGTCGGGTGCAAATATTTATGCTTAAAATGAAATATATAAATTTGCATCTGGTCTGTATAATACGTATGTATATACAAAAAAAAACAAGTAGGTATTAATGTAGTATATCCGTTGTCTAGTACCCATAGCACAAGCCTTGTGCTTAGTTTGGGGCTAGATTGAGCTGTGTTTAATGTCGAGCAATGTTCATGTATTTTATATTACCATCTTGAATTTTCAATTTACATTAAATTCTATTTCTCTTTCTTTCCAGATGAATGGCGCCGAACACAGTGAAGGACTGCCCCATCCCCCATCTCCCCTAACAAGTCTCCCCCCTATCCCCCAAGAAGCAATAAAAAAACATGATCTCCGCCAAACGCCGTCCTAAAAGACCTACAAAAACGACTAAAACGTTAAAAATTAAAAAGAAAAGCGAGCTTACTACTGTCGAGAGTAGTTTTTATTAAAGTAGCACAGTAATAAGTAGTCGGTAGTAGTTGCCTTTCAGTAGTTTAGTGGTTACGGTCCAAAATTCTATATATGATAAGTTTTTGTGCGGTGTTTTTCGAAGTATTTTTCCTGGATTTTTGAGAGAGGTGAGTTTTGTCAACATTTTACGAATAGACTGTGCACGTTGCCGTTTTTCGAGACCGTTGGTTCGGTGTCAATCCAGTAAGCCGGTAAAAAAAAATGTGTGAATGGTCCATGCTTATTAGGGTTTCGGGCCAACGGGTAAACACTCTATCGGTTTTGATTTCGTACATGCCCATCTGATTTTCAGCTGTTTTGCATTGCTTATACTGGCTTGGTACGGCAAATCGGCAACGTGTGATCGGTCAATTTATGGGTAAACCCACAGGACTTAGTAGATACAAAAATGAAACTATTGTCTCTGGTTTCCAGGTCTACATTTTAAGATGGAGAATGTGGAAGAAATCACGAAAGGTGATGGTAGTCAACTCAATAGAAACAGGGTAAGCAGATAATACTTCAAATTAAACTAATTTCTACGTCTCTCCAGGTCTGTAAATACCTCGAAACGTAGGGCGTTGAAAAATTACTTAATATATTAAAAGTTAAGCAATGAATACCAAAAAAATTGGGTCCTGTGGGATAAAAAGTAGCCTGTGTTATTACAGAAGCTATCAAGTTCCAGTCGATTCAGTAGTTTTTGCGTGAAAGAGTAATGAACAAACTTTTTTATTTATTGACTTGAATCATCACAAACTTTCTCCATTATATATTTTTTGGCCTCTTGGTGGTAATAAGTCGTGACCGAAACTTCTCAGTAAGACACCCCTTTTTTCATCTTTCCGACGAGCAGAAGACACTAGCTAGTTTTCTTTTAGACCTAACTATGATTATCTTTAGCTTACTTCTTCTTTTCCAGAGTTTCAAATCGAAGCAACTAGTCCGAAGCCAGGCGATACGCGAGTCGACATCTCCCCCCCGCACCATATCCCCTTCCTTCCCTCCCCCTTACCAATCCCCCATCCCACACACCGATCGGACCTCCCCTTACCAAGCGGCCGACCGTACCGTCTCCCCTTACCAAGCTGCGTCTGGTACTCTCTCCCCATCGTACCAAGCGACGGATGACTCGTGTCCTCCGTACCATGTTACGACAGGAAGCGATAGGAATCTGTCGCCTAACATGCCCCCGTACCACGTTTCGACCGATAGGTAAGTTTTTTCTTTCTTTATGTTTCTATATCCACCTATTTAGTAATTTAGTATATTTATTTTACCTACCTATTTTATTTAGTCTGGGTGTATTTCTAAGAATAATAATGTATGTATTTACAAAAGAAAAATAAAAATAAGTAGTATATCCGTTGTCTAGTCACCGTAACACAAGCTTAGCAGCTTACCATGGGGCTAGATGGCGCTGTGTATTAGTCACAGGATTTATTATTTATTTATTTTGTTGCTCCAGCGATGTAAAACGCTTCGTTTTTCCAACAGGAACCCTTCCCCGAACCGGCTCCCGTACCAAGGTCCGTCAAACGACAGGATCGCTTCGAACGGCCGGTACCAAGTTACCGCAAGTGATTCTAGTCATGATGATTACGACAAATGTGATAAGAGAAAAACTGTTGAGATACAGGTTAGTTCTACTTATATAATATGTCTTACTAGCAGAGCTTCGAAGTTTCACCCTCATAAGTAGAAATAGAAATAGAAAATACTTTAAGTCCCGATCCCGCGTGAATATCGGGATCAAAAGTAGCCTATATCCCTCGCAATGGTCCCATTTATCTCTATACCAAAGTTCAACAGCCATCGGTTAAGCGGATTCCTCAATTGAGTTATAGTGAGAGTCGGTTAAGGAATAGTATAAGGAATAATTTCAGCATGCCATATGTTTCCCGTAACGCATACTCTCTCGGCAAGCGACGGGGATGAGTTCAAATCCTGTCACGGGAAGATTTTTGATGATAGATTTCACCTTTTATTATATTTCTAATTAGCATTTTTTCTTTCATAAGAATCTTCTGATCAAAACGAACACAACAAAAAACGATTATTTATTTATATAACAAAGACTTTCAGACTAACAGCATTTAAACACCAAAACGTCTGAAAGCCATTTTACCATAATTAAAAATAATTATTGAAAGTTTTTTTTTAATTACATAAAAATTAGATTAATTAAATTAGATTAATCGAAATCGGTCTAAACCGTTTGGGCGTGATGCCGTGACCAAGGGAAATAGGGATTCTCTTTCATATATAAGAAGATTTAGTATTCGCAGTTCGTGTATATTTTGAAAACTAAAAATAATCCCCTAACTTCTCGTATTTTCCCCACCAGATAACAGGTGGCGGTTGCAACGACGCGACACACTGCTCGGACGCGCGACAACAGTCGTGCGACGCGCGACTCTTGTCGCAGACACCGCGCACGGCCTGCGTCTGCGGCGCCTGCGCTAACTGCCCACATTGCAGGTCTGAACTAAACTGCTCCTTGCTTCCAGTAGACCTAAAAAGGTTCCTTATAGCAATTCTGCCCGCAATTCTGCCCGCAATATTGCATTTTCACACATTCATAACATAAATGTGCACCTGGTTCTCACGGCCTTGTTCTATTACAGGTGAACGGTTATTGTAAATCTTATTAATAATTTTAATATTTATTTTTTTAACTTGAGATATAACTAAGAAGACTTAACTACTTTTGTAGTCAAGTCGTCGTGCAAATAACTAACAAATATTATAAAACTAGCTGCACCCCGCGGTTTCACCCGCGTAAGTCTTTATCCAAAATTTAACAATTCTTGCATACGATCCTTCTCCTGATCATAACAAACACGACTCAAAAGTAATTCTCGAAATCAGTCCAGCCGTTCATGAGTAATGTAATGACCACGCAAAATAGGGATTCATTTAAATAAGAGACTTAACACTGGCTAATTTCTTGATGAAAATAATCGATTTAGTAAGGGTAATGGATTTAATAAAAATTACTATTTAACTAGACAGATATACAAGATGTAACGGGTAAGTGTTTTAATCCGAAAGGGGGTTGTTCTAGACGTCTAGGCGAACATCTTTTGTTCTACGACTTTTGAAAATACGAACTTATTTTTGAAAATTTTGAGATTATGTTTCACTGAAAAAACAGCTGTTTTTGAAAATAAAGGTAATTGAAGGTTTAATTGTAGTAGACCAAACTAAATGAAAGGACAACATAAGGTCAATAACCTCGAACTCTAAGAAACAGCTGATCTTCAAGTAAACTTAACACTTAAAATTTTCGAAAAGTACTCCGAATTTCCAAAAGTCATAGAACAAAAGTTGTTCGCCTAGACGTCTAGAACAACCCCCTTTCGGATTAAAAGGACTTACCCGTTACATCTTGTATAGACGATTTTCCACCAAAAAGAGGACTTCATACTAGTAACGCCATCTAATAAGTTCTCTGGGCGTCTGCCACGCGTATTTTAATTGAAAATATTTCGTATTCCAGAGGCAAGAGACGCAAAGACAAATGTCCGACGAAGCAGGATTCTGGTATCGTGTGTTCCGAGGACTGTCCGGACTGCTCCGATACTGAACATAATGGTGAGTATATAACAGAAAATAGTAGATTGTATACCAAGGAAGAAAATACTACTTTTACAGCGGGAAGGTTTTGTGAAGCGAATGATTCTTGAGTAGAATCCTGAGCGAATCGAGGGATTCAAAGTACCTCACTCGAGCTAAAAATAGTATTCGCTCCTGAGGTAGACATTCTACTTTTCATCGCCCTCTATGAGAAAATAAGTGCCAAATTAATTAAGAGACAAATTCGCGGGGTGACAAAAACCCCTTACTAATCCATAGTAGACAATGTACTTCGTCCAACCGGTTGCACTAAAGATGCACCGAGCCGTGGATCGAATTCCAGCCTCCCGCTTGCCGAGCAAGCGTCTTAACGATTAGACTATGCAAACGATTAAGGGATGATTTATATTAGACCGTCACGAGCGACGGCCGGGTCCGAGCTTTGTTGTCCATTGCTCGTCCGCCACTCGGTTGCAACAGACCGATCGACTGCTCGCCGAGCAATGGACGACGAAGCTCGGACCCGTGACGGTCTAATATAAATCATCCCTTACAGTATTATTAAAACTTTCATTCTTTGTTAATTTTTCAGGTAGTTCAAATAACGAAACGAGAAAATCGTTGGACGTCGACGACCAATTATACTGCAGGTAATATATGATTGATACAATTTTTTGGTTCTTCGAGCCGGATCATTGTTTCTATAATTTGCCTTTTCTATTGGTTTCAGATGTCCAGAACGTAGAGACAAACCAAAGAATATTTCGTTAAATAGATCAGATTCAGGTAAGCGTTTAACCATAGGATAAAGCAATAGTACAAACTTACCAACTCTGGTGTAACCCTATAAAAGAAACTATAAAAGAAACATAATCCTTAGTCACTAAGTTCTACAAAGAAGTCATTTGTTTTTTTTTAAACAAACCATTCATCAGTCATTTCTCTTGATTTATAGACCTTGCTCAGTCATTTCTCTTGATTTTTGGACCCTGCTCAGTTATTTCTCTTGATTTATGGACCTTGTTCAGTCATTTCTCTTGATTTATGGACCTTGCTCAGTAATTTCTCTTATTAATGGACCCTGAGTCATTTCTCTTGATTTATGGACCCTGCTCAGTCATTTCTCTTGATTTATGGACCTTGTTCAGTCATTTCTCTTATTTATGGACCCTGCTCTGTCATTTCCTTTGATTTATGGTTCCTGCTCAGTCATTTCTCCTATTTTATGGACCCTTCTCAGTCCTTTCTCTTGATTTATGGACATGGACGCTTTACCTTGCGGTTTTACCTACGTAAGTCTCGATCCGGTGGCAATATCAGAATCAAAATATATATAAAAAATAGCCTATGTGTAAATTCAAAACTCCAAACTTGGCGTCCATCTGCACGCCAAGTTTCATCGCAATCAGCTCTATGATTTTAGCGTGATTGAAACACAAACATTTCAACTTTCTCATTTATACCATTACTAACTGCGCCCCACAGTTTCACTCGCGTATGTCCCGTTCCCGCAGGAACCTATAGGCAGGTAGCCTATGTGTTATTCTAGGTCTCCAGCTACCTATATTTCAAGTTTCATCGCAATCGGTTTAGTAGTCTTTGCGTGATTGAGTAACAAAGCTACAGACATATTTATCTTACTAATGCTATAAACGCGAAAGTTTGTATGTAAGTATGTATGTATGTATGTATATATGTGAGGTTGTTACTCTTTCACACAAAAACTACTGCACCGATTGCGATGAAACTTGGAATATAGGTAGCTGGGGACCTGGATTAACACATAGGCTACCCGATATTCCCGCGGGATGGGACTTACGCGGGTGAAACCGCGGGGCGCAGCTAGTAAATAAATAATTATAAAATAAATAAATCCTGTGACGAACACACAGCGCCATCTAGCCCCGTGGTAAGCTGCTAAGCTTGTGTTACGGTGACTAGACAACGGATATGCTATTTATACATGTAAACTTTCGCGTTTATAATGTTAAAAAAGATAGTATGGATATTTAACTTTCAGAAGACAAACAAGAGCCCTCTGGCGTAGAACTGGTGAACTTCTTAAAGGAAACTCTAAATAAAAACGGCAGAGACCGAGTCACGCTACTTAAAATTGAAAAGGAGTTACATTCGTTTGTCAATGATAATGGGTAAGTACCTAGTGACTTAGAAATACTTTTTACTTTTCGCTACCAGGGCCCTGATTGTCTAAAAACATTGCATGCGACAAGCAGGCGGGATGCATAAGCATTGCAGAAGTCGATTTGTTGCATGAGTAAAAATAATAGCTATTCTATAACTTATTTTAATACTGATTGGCTGACGAACAAGGGGAGCTTTTTAAATAATTAAGAACCCCTTAATTTTGAAGGCTACATTTTTTATACATCATATAAATAGCTATAATTTTTAAAGCGTAAAATGCTTTCAGGGATTTCGCTTGGTCCAGTGTTTATTATGGGTTCGGTACCAAATCCGTACGCGTATTCGACTCTTGACCGCTTTTATTTTTACAGAACGGAACTTTATTTAACCGACTTCGAAAAAAGGAGGAGGTTCTCAATTCGTCTGTGTGTATATTTTTTTTATTATGTTCACCGATTACTCGAAGATGGCTTGACCAATGAAGATGATTCTTTTTAAAACTGTAAAACTGCCCGACAAAATAGATAAGTTGGTGGCACTGTATGTAGAGGTTATTTTGTCCTTTTTAGTATTTTTCGGTTTTTTAATTTTTAGACTTTGTTTTTGTACTTTCAGTTTTTACTTAGGTATGGTTATTTTTATTTCCAGTCGTTGCATAGTGAAGTTTCCGGTGATGTCATCATACGGCCGCATGTTGGTTCACCGCTGCGCGTCGCTATTCCAACTGTCGCACCACTTGGATAGCTTTAACAAGAACTGCGTCATCGTCTCCAAAACTGGTAGGTTTCTGTACTATTCGGACGCCATTGATGAGCGTTCGAACTGAAATATTAAAACGGTTGGAAATATTAGTGTCTCAGGAAGGTGTTTTAGGGGATTGTTTTGAGAAATATGTAGGGATGGCTGTGATTTAAAAGGATTTAAAATTTTCAAATAAAAATAGGGGTTTTTTGTTTGACAACTACAACAAGAATCGCTTGATCGTTAATTTTATCTTAACTTTTCGCGATTTTACATCTCAGTCAACCTTGAAAAAGCTAACTGTAAAGTTAGCGAAATCTCGGTAAGTTGTAATAGTGCCTTTGTAAAATTGTGGTTGGTCGTTTCCAAAATCCGTCTGTTTTTGTACTCTGACCGTCATTGATAAGCTTTTGAACACAAATATTAAGACATGTGAAAATAATAAGGTCTTATTTAGGTTATTTGGGTGAATTGTTTTCAAAAATATATAGGGATTTAAATTGATTTAAAAATTTCAGTACAAAATGGATTAGATCTCAGAAATATTTGTGCTATTTCGTAAGTAAATACTTAATAAGCGTATTTTTAGACTTATTTTGATAAAATAATTAGGGATGGCTTGGATTTAAATGGATTGAAATCATACTCATGTGTAATTTATGTTTGTGTCAGGGACCAGCGGGGGCTGTATTCCATGCACCGGGTTCCGTGCGTGGTGCGTGTCTAACTTCCCGCCCTCGCCGCGACATCATGCCGACAACACACTTGCTAGGTACGTTTTGAAATACTAATGCTGACTTTCTGAAGTCTGTTTGTCGGTGGTTTATCTATTCGATGTCGCTATCGGTTCGATAACTAGCGTCAATGCGTTTGCAGAAGTTTTGGCGGGATCGCGATGAGGAGATGTGTTGCTAAATTTTCAAATCTAGTTCAAATGCGTGCAAATTGTTTAGGTTTAGGTTTAAAGATTTTTATTTCTCATAAGATTTACAATCGCTTACTCAGAAACATGTTTTGACTTATAACTATGATTTTATGAGTGAGCGTATCTATAGGTAGGTTCTTGTCTACTTGCATGCAAAGTCTCACCAATATAGATTCACATTCAAACCCACTTAACTTAGAATATTCACATTTATATATTGTTTTATTGATTGAATTTAATGCAGATTCGTTTATATTGATTTCATTATTTACAATTACATATAAATTACCAAAATAAAGTAATTTGTATTACGTATAAATCTATATAAACATCATTATTATAATGTAGTAGGTAGTTTACAAAAAAACTCGAACCATATCTCGTCACCAGTCGGGCTCGGGCGGCCTGAGCCGAACTAAACACGATGCATAGCGGAGACAAACGAATGAAAAGACAACACTGCAAGCAGGACCAACTGCACCGCAAAATGTTCATTTAAATTTTAACCTTGGGTTTGGATTGATTCTGATAATTTGTTTGTTATATCGTTCCCATTAATTATAACGATATTGTTTTGTATTGCAATGTGAATTGTAGATTATGATTTTAATTAGTATACATTTTAAATTTAAATTAAATAAAATAAAAAATATTTTCTATTGATAATGGTTTTAAACATTTTAAACTCACACGATTTGAACTCATTATTATTTTTCCCGGGTCTTATTCGCGTATAATTATTTTTAAATTCTCTTACCTCAACGGTCGCGAGGGGACTGGAGCTGCGGCGGGCGTCGGTATAAATAGAAGACGACGCCCGCCGCAGCTCCAGTCCCCTCGCGACCAAGATCATTGTAACATGATCGAAACGTTGAGGTAAGAGAATTTAAAAATAATTATACGCGAATAAGACCCGGGAAAAATAATAATGATAATGGTTTTTGTTTAAAAATAGAATTATTAAAATAAAACTAAAAAATAAAAAAGAAATGTTAAAATTAGCATCCCGGTTTTTTTATTTTTATTTTTTATTATTATTAAATATTTATTAAATTATATAATTTTAGCTACTTTTCTTTAAGATATATTGTTTGAGAACCCTTTTGAACACGATTATTGTTTTTGCTTCTTTAATGTCTTTTGGAAGTTTATTGTACAGGAGCGCTCCGCCGAATAAAATGCTAGTTTTGCCATAGGAAGTTCTAGAACTACGCAGAATTATGTTATTGGCCTGTCTTGTTATTCGCTTTTGTATTTGAGCTTTCTTTGTGAAAGTAATTCTGCAGTGGAGATCTTGAGTTAGAATTTTTCTGATAAGAATACAAATATTATAGGTATAGTTTTGTTAAATAATAAATAAATAAATAAATAAATCCTGTGACGAACGCCCTTTGTGCCCTTTGTAGTGGCTCTAAATTTGTTTTTGGAGCTGAGCCCCATATCTCTGAAAGATAGTCTAGATGAGGCTTTATAAGGGAGTTGTATATTGTGTATCTTATTTTAATTGGCAAACAGCGGACTATGTTTTTTAAGACACCAGTTAAGTTTAATTTCGGGAGCATATTAATCAATTTAGTTTCGTGAAGGTGTACATGTGGAATGAAAGTCAATATCGGTGCAAAACATGGACTTTAGCGTTGGCTCCAAAGCTCCGTGAACAATCTTTATAAACGGCCGCCGTGTTTACAAATGATTCCCTAGACTTGACTTTAACTATGACGACTAGACTGTTTCGATTCAAATAACTTGCATAATATATTAATAATACTTGACACTGGCTTATTTCCAAATGGCCATAATCGGTTCATAACCGATAAGAAATAATAAGTATACAAATATACCATTAATTTGTCAGGTCAATACTAAAACGCGACACCCACTCGCTAGACGAGCCGTCCCCGGGTTCCCTCGCCATGAACAGGAGCAAGTCGCTCGAGCAGAGGGAGAAGGAGTACGAACGAGTGAGACGGAGGATATTCAGCACGGTAAGTGACATCCACTGCGGAACACAAACCTCTACACTTTCCACAGGAAACAGGATTATTACCACCCTCTACTTTATGTGTACCAATTTTCATATGTTTTTCATTTTCGCACCAATGTCTTTTTCTATAAGAAAAAGTTATGTGCGCTAATAACATCGCTCTTACGGTGAAGGAATACATCGAGAGGAAACCGACATGTCCTAGGCCTCGCGGTCCGAAGACATGGGACATTTGCCAATTCGGGGTAGGCTCCCGTGGCGTCTTACTGCCAAAACCCTCTAAGATGCAGCCCTTGCAGTAGGATCAAATTAACAGGCTGATTATGTTATGTATCGATTGAGAGAATGAAGTGTTTCATACAAATTGGAGCCTAGTTCCCCCCTTAGGGGTGAAATTTCGAAGAGCAAACTCTCCAATTGTCATGTCTCTAGAACCAGCGGTTCAGGCTGTGCGTTGATCTACGAGGAATAAATAGAATGGAGATCTAATTTTACTATTAAATTTGAAAAAAAAAACATGTTCCACGGTTACACAGCAGCAGATGCACACACTGACATGTTCCGTACAGTATTACGTATGATCGACCTTTTTATCGACCGATGGCGGACGATCTTTAGTGACAGACTGGCAGTGAAATCATCGTTCAAGGCCCCGCAACCACCGTGCGAATGCGTGGAACATTTTTTCGAAGGATTGCTACTTCCATATAGTATATTCGAATTCGTTGGCGTTGATATACATATAGTTCAGTAGTCAAGATATTGTATGTATAGATAACGGGGGGAAGGAGTTAATTCGATATGGACGCCCCTAACTGTCATCACCTACTCGCTGTCTCCAGTCTCGTGAACAAGCCGGTTACAATTACTGGCGAAATATCGAGCTCTAAAACAAATTTAAACAGTATTATTTATCATTTTCTAGGATAACTGCACCCAAGACGAATCTCAGTGGCCGTGGATGAACTCTGGGCCCGTCAAGTTGTTAGCACCCGATCCGGCGAGAAATAAACTCTTAAAGGTACCTATTATAATTATGACTTGCAAATTTTTTCGCACGGCTTCGATCCCCGCGCCACTTGGCTGTTTTTGTTGATGAATTTCTCGTTGTAAATGATATATTTGTTCGTAGGTCCAGTCTCTGGAAGGTCAGTCATGTCAGGGCGGGTCGTGGCGCAAGTCAGGCGCCGTCTCCAAGAGTCACAGTTTCGGTGGATACGTCGAACATGCGCGGACACTCAGCAGACAAGGTACTACTTATTTCTACTTCTGCTATATTAACTACCCCATACTCTAGTTTAGTAAGTAGGCCCTTACTCTAAGGTTGATTTGCGCTGCTATAGTTAGCCAGGGGCTCGATTCAGTAAGGACATAGCATGCGAAATGCCGGCGGAATGCAGGCGACGACGTGCAGGGGATGTACGTTAATTCGTATTCTGTAAATGTTATTTTACATAATCATAATAATCATAATCATTTATTTATTCACACAAAATAGGGTAGATACAAAGTAGGTCTTAAAATATATACAAGATGTAACAGGTAAGCCCTTTTAATCCGAAAGGGGGTTGTTCTAGACGTCTAGGCGAACACCTTTTGTTCTACGACTTTTGAAAATTCGAACTTTTTTTTTTGAAAATTTTGAGATTATGTTTCACTGAAAAAACAGCTGTTTTTGAAAATAAAGGTAATTGAAGGTTTGATTGTAGTAGACCAAACTAAATGAAAGAACAACATAAGGTCAATGACCTCGAACTCTAAGAAACAGCTGATTTTCAAGTAAACTTTACACCTAAATTTTTCGAAAAGTACTTCGAATTTTCAAAAGTCGTAGAACAAAAGTTGTTCGCCTAAACGTCTAGAACAACCCCCTTTCGGATTAAAAGGGCTTACCCGTTACATCTTGTATAGTGCGTCTATCTTGCCATGGGTTGGCGCGTGAATATATATGCATAATTATAGTCAAATAATTAATTTAAACAAATTTCAATAGAGTCATAATTCAAATTAAATTAACATTATAATATACCTTATCAACTAAAATATCAAATAATTTTAGTTGATAAGGTATATGACGAAGAATTCTGTAACATTATAATATACCTTATCAACTAAAATATCAAATAATTCTGATTTATACATATTTAGATTGGTAATGTCACGAATTCTCTTTAGAAGTTTATTTACTTAATTACTACTTCATTTGTTAAGTAGCCTTCAAAATTAAGGGCTATTTTATTATTTAAATAGCTCCCCTTGTTCCTTAGCCAATCAGTATTAAAAGAAGTTATAGAATACCTATTACTTTTGGCTGGCTAAGTTTAGCAGCGCAAGTCAACCTAAAAGTGTCACGAAGTCTACCTGATAAAGGCATGTCCTCTTTGTATATGGTCCAATGTAAAAAGTTAAAGGTTTAACTTGTGTGTTTCCGCAATTAGCTCCACTATTGGGCCTTTGTGCGTGATTTTAAGCCGTGGTTTTTCTCACGATGTTTTCCTTCACCGTAAGAGCGATGTCAATAGCGCACATAAATGATTCTTAAAGAAAAATACATTGGTGGCCGGCTGGGATTTGAAACCACGACCTGCGGAATAAAAGTCGGGGTATCTACCACTAGACCAACACTGCTCTATGGTCCAATGTAAAGATGCGTGGTTCGAATCCCGTCCGGCGTCCGCCAAGCATTTTTTTATAGATATATATTTTCTTTGATATGTCTTTGAACGGCCAATGCAAGCTTTAGCACTTAAAAATGGAATAATGAACTATCTTAAGCAGCACTTAAAAATACTATAATATAATGACCTATGGTACCATTGCAGGTGACCTGGCATCGAGCAGCTGGCGTCTATCTCCCTCTAGCTCAGGGTACAAGACCCTCAGTCTGAGGAGCACCGACTCGGTCACGCCCTCGCCTACAGGTAAATGTACTTACACATACACTAAATTATACCTAAACACAATTTTTTAAACTAATACAATTAATACAAATACGTTTATTCATTGAAAGTAGGTACAAACAAAACTTAGTCTAACATGCATATATCAGTAACTAAGAAAGCGAAAGGGCATGAACATCTGTCCCTACATTTTCGCCCTGGGACCTCAGGGAGCCATGTCATTATTTTTGAGTTCTACAATTACCATATAAGCTATTTCAATTTAAATCTAGTCACGGACACTTGCTTAGACTATAAAAAAAACAAAAAACTTACCAGTTTTTGAGGTTATGAACGTATGAATTTTGAGTGGGATTACCTTCAATAGATATATAAAAAGTTGTTTCATTACATACCTACCTATTATAATTAATATTTCATGAATATTCTATGAATTGTAAAAAAAAGATGTAATATTGTTAACATTATTTATTTCAATCAATTTTTTATAAAACTTGATCTAAAAATTGAGCAGGGGGATCGACTACAGAAGCTTGGTGTCTTGTCCAGCTTAGGAACCATACAGTCATTACACGCTCATATCCATAAAAATCACTGCCAAGTCGATGTTCTTAGTATGTCTGTCGGTATCTGAATGGTGAGCCAGGGTCGCATGGGAGACAATCACATAAAAAGGCAAGGGATTTCGACGAAAAACACAAACAAGTAACACAACATATCGATCAACGAGCGAGCATTTAAATACAAACAAACAAACGTCAGTCAGACGACCAAACGTCATTCAGACGAGCAAGCAAACGCGCTAGGCGTGGGTGCATAGTTTCGACTCGATTAAATCAAACGAAACAAACGATTATTTGCGCGATTACGTATGCACGGTGGTTTTTGGCGCTAATTGTGGGTCGAAGTGCTTTACGTACATTGCTGATTTAGTATTTATGCAATCGATTAAACTATAGGTGCTAGCCTTCATGTGATTGAAAGAAATATCGATTGTTTGTTAGTGAGTGTGGTTTCCTCATTGAGGTTGGAAATCACTACGTTTCCTTAGTCTATGGGTTTCCTAGCGTCATGGTATGGTAAACACTAAACAGGTAGCCCGAATCAATCAATATGGCGATGGACGATAACCGGTTGAATCTTTAAAAACTTTTATAAATGTTATTAAGAAGGACTTGTCCGTTTCAATTTAAAAAATAGATATGATTAAAAAAAAACACTAATAATTATGGTAAACAAGACAATACACTTAGTGTTCTGAAACTCTAGGGCGAGATTGTGTTCATGTCCTTTATGTTTTGTGTTTAACACGATAACAGTCCAGTGTACGCTATGGGGTACACGCCAAGCGGTACCCCTGAGTGCCGTGTACCCTATGCGGTACACACACAACCACTAACAAACATTAAGCTAAAGTATTTTAGCTTAAAGGGCCTGAATTTTTTGAAAACTACTTCGAATTTCTTTCTTTTATTTATTTATTGTGACCCCAGGCGGTGGGACCCCCGAGCCGATGTCTGTCCCGGCGGGAGGGGGCGTGGTGTGGGCGGTGACGGACATGTCCGCGGTCCCGCCGGGCGCGCTCGTCATCCACCCCGGCACGGGCCGCCCGCTCACCAACCCCGACGGCAGTGTGTATCACTTCGACCCCACCAACCCGCCGCAACTCTACGACCCTACACCGAGATACACACAGCAGCGGCAACAGGAGAACAAGGTATGTAATCTTATACTTTTTTTTTTTCTATGTATAATATGTATGTATTTACAAAAGAAAAATAAATTTAAGTAGTATATCCGTTGTCTAGTCACCGTAACACAAGCTTAGCAGCTTACCGCGGGGCTAGATGGCGCTGTGTGTTCGTCACAGGATTTATTATTTATTATACTTTATTATTTAGGGGCTTTTATGTACCTACTTACAAACTTGATTATTTAGAGGGGTTTCCTGTCATCTATCTTCTATACTAATAATAAAGGAAAAGACGACAAAAAGTCTGTACTTGGAATAAAAAAAAATTGTTTAGGGGACTTAGAAAAAGTAGTGGAATAAAATTATATAATTTTTAAAATTCATGTCTGCCTGTTTCTCTGGTTGTTTCTTATACAATAAAAAACTAATAATACGATTGAAATCTGGTTTTCAATATTGGATAGTTCTATTTTCGACGTAAGGTCGTGGTATACATCGAAATCCATTTAGTAGAACCCGAGTAATGAACGAAAAAGTCGGTTAAGCACTATTTCTACGCTGACGAAGTCGCGGGTAACAGCTAGTTTACTTAATAATAATAAAAACTTGTAATACATTCATAATGCATCAAAATCAGATTTGTCTGGTGCGCGATTAAGTAGGTACTTTGGTTTAGATTCCATGCCCAAAAGAGTAAAAGAAAACAATTTCAAGCGACTTTCCAGTTTCCATAGTCATTATTTATTCTGTGTATTTGTATTACTTTAAATGTAAACTGATTGTATTGTTGTTGGTTGTGCAAATAAAGTATTAATCTACCTATCTATTTAATTGTATAATTGTTTCAGATCGACTCGAACAATGAGAAGAGACGCGGCAGATTGGAGAAACAACATTCGTTTATAGATAACGGTAAGTAAAGTTATTTCATTTATCGAAATTTTAGATTTAATGCGTCGTCGTACCGTTTCGTCATTACACAGCGCATACATTGATCGGCCGCTAATGTCGCACACTCGTAACACGTAACATGTTATACAATTTGTAACGGGTAAGTCCTTTTAATCCGAAAGGAGGTTGTTCTAGACGTCCAGGCGAACAACTTTTGTTCTACGACTTTTGAAATACAACCATTTTTTTTTTAAAATTTTGAGATAATATTTCACTGAAAAAACAGCTGATTTTGAAAATAAAAATAATTGAAGTTTTGACTGTAAACCATCAAACTAAATAAAAGGACAACATAAGGTCAATGACCTCGAACTCTCAGAAACAGCTGATTTTCAAGTAAACTTTACACCTAAATTTTTCGAAAAGTACTTCGAACTTCCAAAAGTCGTAGAACAAAAGTTGTTCGCCTAGACGTCTAGAACAACCCCCTTTTGGATTAAAAGGACTTACCTGTTACACCTTGTATAGTTCGTGTTTAGATATAATAATAATTAATATGTATGCTAGTTAATAAGGTATATATTTTTATAGATTTATTAGGCGTCTATCTATATTGCATTATATTGGTTCCTCGGTTACTGCGATGCAAGCTTGTGCTTAGTGTAGAATCGATGTCTGATATATGTAAATTGAGAAATGTCTAATTAGTGTCATAGTTATTAAATCAATATTTGATTTGATTGATCTTAATATCACATCAGAAGGAAGAGAGCTGAAACAAGCCCGGGGTGGGTCGGATGTTGTTGGGCGGGTTGTGTGTCTGTGGATGCGATTGTGTTTTTTTTTTTATCTTAGTAATATTATAAACGCGAAAGTTTGTATGTAAGTATGCATGTATGTGAGGTTGTTACTCTTTCACACAAATACTACTGAACCGATTGCGATGAAACTTAATATAGGGAGTATAGGGAGCTGGGGACCTGGATTAATACATAGGGTACTTTTTATCCCGATATTCCCGCGGGAACGGGACTTACGCGGGTGAAACCGCGGGGCGCAGCTAGTCATTTTATAAGTAGTAAAATATGGCTTCGGTTCATAATCACATGATCATTGCAACAAGAAAGAAAAAAAAAAAAAATAACCCTATGAGTTTCTTGTGTCTTCTTCCCATCGGAGGTCGCGTTCCGAAGACACGATAGTTTACTTGACGTTTCTATATGTCATTAATATTTCAATGTATAAAAATATTTTAATTTGATTTGAAGCCACTGAAGGAACGATACCTTAAATTCTACGATACTTTTGATTGAAGCACCCGCAGCGATTGTCATTTTAATTTGTACGATAGACGTAACAATATTGTAAGCGCTGCAGGGACTTATTAGCTCATAAAAGGAACATGGAATATGTTTGAGATTTCACCTCTAGTACTAGTGAATTGTATCTTAATGATCGCTTAATCATAATATTGAAGAAAAAAAACGATTTTTGCCTTTAATAGTAGTTTACACACCTACTGCTCTACAAAGTTACTTTATTTGACCAAAAAGGTCAACATAAAGCGACTCTTTATTCCCCAGGTGTATAAAATGCTCATTATACACCTAGGGCATAAAGAGTCGCTTTATGTTGACCTTTTTGGTCAAATAAAGTAACTTTGTAGAGCAGTAGGTGTGTAAACTACTATTAAAGGCAAAAATCGTTTTTTTTCTTCAATATTATGATTAAGCGATCATTAAGATACAATTCACTAGTACTAGAGGTGAAATCTCAAACATATTCCATGTTCCTTTTATGAGCTAATAAGTCCCTGCAGCGCTTACAATATTGTTACGTCTATCGTACAAATTAAAATGACAATCGCTGCGGGTGCTTCAATCAAAAGTATCGTAGAATTTAAGGTATCGTTCCTTCAGTGGCTTCAAATCAAATTAAAATATTTTTATACATTGAAATATTAATGACATATAGAAACGTCAAGTAAACTATCGTGTCTTCGGAACGCGACCTCCGATGGGAAGAAGACACAAGAAACTCATAGGGTTATTTTTTTTTTTTTTCTTTCTTGTTGCAATGATCATGTGATTATGAACCGAAGCCATATTTTACTACTTATAAAATGACTAGCTGCGCCCCGCGGTTTCACCCGCGTAAGTCCCGTTCCCGCGGGAATATCGGGATAAAAAGTACCCTATGTATTAATCCAGGTCCCCAGCTCCCTATACTCCCTATATTAAGTTTCATCGCAATCGGTTCAGTAGTATTTGTGTGAAAGAGTAACAACCTCACATACATGCATACTTACATACAAACTTTCGCGTTTATAATATTACTAAGATAAAAAAAAAAACACAATCGCATCCACAGACACACAACCCGCCCAACAACATCCGACCCACCCCGGGCTTGTTTCAGCTCTCTTCCTTCTGATGTGATATTAAGATCAATCAAATCAAATATTGATTTAATAACTATGACACTAATTAGACATTTCTCAATTTACATATATCAGACATCGATTCTACACTAAGCACAAGCTTGCATCGCAGTAACCGAGGAACCAATATAATGCAATATAGATAGACGCCTAATAAATCTATAAAAATATATACCTTATTAACTAGCATACATATTAATTATTATTATATCTAAACACGAACTATACAAGGTGTAACAGGTAAGTCCTTTTAATCCAAAAGGGGGTTGTTCTAGACGTCTAGGCGAACAACTTTTGTTCTACGACTTTTGGAAGTTCGAAGTACTTTTCGAAAAATTTAGGTGTAAAGTTTACTTGAAAATCAGCTGTTTCTGAGAGTTCGAGGTCATTGACCTTATGTTGTCCTTTTATTTAGTTTGATGGTTTACAGTCAAAACTTCAATTATTTTTATTTTCAAAATCAGCTGTTTTTTCAGTGAAATATTATCTCAAAATTTTAAAAAAAAAATGGTTGTATTTCAAAAGTCGTAGAACAAAAGTTGTTCGCCTGGACGTCTAGAACAACCTCCTTTCGGATTAAAAGGACTTACCCGTTACAAATTGTATAACATGTTACGTGTTACGAGTGTGCGACATTAGCGGCCGATCAATGTATGCGCTGTGTAATGACGAAACGGTACGACGACGCATTAAATCTAAAATAAAAGGTCAACATAAAGCGACTCTTTATTCCCCAGGTGTATAAAATGCTCATTATACACCTAGGGCATAAAGTAATTTAAATTTGGAACTAAGGTTCTGGTAGCATACGGCCTGGCATTTCGAACTGGCAAACTGTTATAATTTTTTCTTTGTTATTTTTTTGTTGTTTGATCTTTTTGGTTAAATAAAGTAACTTTACACACCTACTGCTCTACAAAGTTACTTAATTTGACCAAAAAGGTCAACGTAAAGCGACTCTTTATTCCCTAGGTGCATAAAGTGCACATTATGCACCTAAGGCATAAAGTAATTTAAATTTGGAACTAAGGTTCTGGTAGCATACGGCCATTTCGAACTGGCCACCTAGACATAACACATAAAAAAAATAAAAACTAGGCAAATTTTTTCTATTTTCATGGACGGAAGGGTAAAGCAAAAAGTTTTGGTTAGTATAAAGCCCCAACTTTTTTTTTTCATCAGCTAAGGCCGATGTGTGGTTTCGTCATTTTGATGTAACATTGTTAAATTTAATTAATATAAAGCTGTCAATATATTTCATATACGTTGCATTATTCTATTTTTTTGTTGTTAGTTAAATACTTATTTTTGTAGCCCTTTTATTGTCTCGCAGTAGATGTGTAAAGTTGAGTATTCACCTCGGTACTAAAGTCTGTCTTTATCTTGGGCGCTTGAATCCCACGCTTCACTCAGGACTCTAGGTACATAACTCCTTCGCTTCGCTCAGGAGTTAAGTTTTTAACACCCTCGCTGCGCTCGGGAGTTAACCCTCTAGAGTCCTTCGTACGCTTTGGATTCAATATGACGCCCGCTATATAAGACAGGACTTTAGTACCTTGGTGCATAAACTACTATTGTAGAGTAGTAGGTGTGTAATTTAAACCTTTATTTTAACTTGTTACAGACAGTGATTGTCAACAGACAGAGAACTGTCGCAACAAATGTTGTTGTGAATGTCGTCGACACGAGAACCAAGCGAAGCCGCAGGAAAAGGTTGTACATATATTTCAATGATAAAAAACATATAATGTCAATGATAAAAAAATGGCATGTGACCCTATTTCTTACATCCATATGCTCAGTCGTTTCCTCCACTCGACTCAACTTGAAGGATAGAATCGGTATGCTGAGTTGTTATAAAGAAGAATCCTCCACTTGAGGAAATTCCTCAGTCGAGTCGAGGAATTTATTGTCAAACTCAAGGTACGTTGCGATCTACCTTAGGTATCCTCGAATCTATCGATACCAATATCATACCGATTCTACGTATCCTTCACGTTGAGTCGAGGTCGAGTCGAGTGCAGGAAACGACTCTGCATATGAGTGTTAGACTTCACAGTTAGTCTGTCAGCCTGGTTGTATCTCATGAACTGTGAAAACTAGACAGTTCAAAACTGTTCAGTTCAATGTTTTATTTGTTTTGTATTTATTTATTTGTATTTTGTTTTTTTTTTTGTTTTATTCATTTCATTTTGTGTATTTAGATTTAATAAGTTTGTATTTTAATTTAATTTGTTTGTATTTTTCAATTGATGTGTAATAAATGACGTTTTACTCGTTCGTTCAAAACATTCACAGATGATGTATTTCCGTTGCTGCTATAACTATAAATCCTAATATCTGACTTTTCAATGGCTCCCATAGAGCAAACGTGATTTTCATTTCTCCTGTGTCTAGTTATCAAAAAACTATTTTTCTAACCTTATTTTCATTTCTCATTTTCAGGATCATCAAAAACCACCAACACCAATCAAGAACCATTACGAGAAACCGCCCCACGAACCGACCAATCACAGCAACCACGCGTCAGAGCCGACCAATCAGAGCCCTCCAAATTTATCAGAACAATCCCCATTGGCGGAGAGCGATACTAATCTGACTAATCAGAGACAATTTGAGCATCAACAAAGGAGTTATGAGAGAAAGGTCCAAGAGAAAGAGATGCAAGACAATGTTGTCTATGGAAATTATAACCAGGGATATGGTGAAGAGGTATGTTATTTAGTTTTCATCTCTCCTGTTCGGAAAGTTTATTTTCGTGGGTAGACAGACGGGTGGAAAGTTGCTCATTTCATCCTTAGGGTGGAAAGTAATTTTTTTTTTTAACATTTTGCGGTTGTTCATGATAATTGAGTTACTCTTGTATTCTGCCACTCGCTATAATACCATGATTGCATGTCACTTTTTTTCACATGCCGGTGTGGCCGACTAGATGCACTTCGTGACCAACACGATTATATTGTAGCCAATCAGAGTAGCTAATTGATACGTATTTCGATTTTTGTTCTAATGTTGGTTGTTTTATTTAGTAATTTAGTTTATTGCCCATTGGAAAATTGATTATTTCATCGCTAGGGTAAAAAGTTTTTTGTTTTATTTATGTTTGGTCATAAATAAAACAAAATTTTGTTTGATGATAAAATTGATTTACCTCATAATGCCATGATAGCCTGACACTTTTATTCCACGTTCGGCATGGCATGGTTTGATGACAAAATAACAAACAAAAAGACAAAAAACTTGTTTACAAATAGCTTATCATTTGCTACTGTATTACAGATGACATCTCCGCACCAAGTCCCACAGTACATACAGCCGGACATGATGACTTTGAACAATATGAACATGATGCAAGCGAGCAAAGTCACTTCCGTACCAGTACAGGATCCTAACATACGTAAGTTTACAGGGTCTTAGTATCTCAGGGGGGGATTTTCAATTTTTTTGGAAGTTTTGATGACGATTAACTTTAATATCTCATGTCTCTGTTTGTTCCAGGTCCGCTATCTCTCAGTAACATGGTGTACGGACCGACAGTGCCTCCCACATACTATATACCTAATCACTGCAGAATGGTAAGTCTAAATTAAATTCATTTATTCTCAGATGTCTCTGCTCTATTTGTTAGTTCAAATTAGAATTTAATTTAATTAAAAAAAAATTGACGACCTTTGTAACGCGTTGAGGGAATACCCGACTGCGATGCCAAAGTTTGCGGGTTCGATTCCCGCTGGCAACAAGTTTTTGGCTATTTTTCGCTGACCATAAATGCTTGATTCAGATTCTGGGTGTTTTCTGAATGTATTAGTTATGTATTTCCAAAAAAAAGTGTAATATTTCGTTTAGTAAAATTCGTTTTAATAAGTAAAAAAATGTTTATAGTTGAAAACCAAAAAGAGGTTATCCGCAAAAATGTTCGCAATGTAAAGGTATATTTTACATTGACTCTTATGAGGAGGGCAATTGGATTATGAACAATTTTTAAATCAGGGAAATCATTATATTGAGGTTCGTTATATTAAGGTAACAATGTATCGATAAACGATTTTCGATAGGATCAGCTGCAACAACCACTGTATCAACCGCTGCAACAGATCGAGGAACCGAAGCAACATCACCAACAAGAAACACCTTTCAGAATCGGTATGTCGTCACAGTTGTTTAGTCAGTGAACGGATAAAAGCATGGAATAAACCTTTTCATCTCAAATAATAGCGCCAAAACTTATTCAAATTCGAAAAATGCACAAACTACACGCCACGCAATTTTTAATCATCGCGGCCTATGTTACGTGGTGTCATTTACGAAGCGTAAGGAATACTTCCATGCTTATACAAGATGTAACGGGCAAGCCCTTTTAAGCCGAAAGGCGGTTGTTCTAGACGTCTAGGCGAACAACTTTTGTTCTACGACTTTTGAAAATTTTGAGGTTATATTTCACTGAAAAAACAGCTGCTTTTGAAAATAAAGGTAATTGAAAGTTGTAGTAGACCAAACTAAATGAAAGGCCAACATAAGGTCAATGACCTCGAACTCTAAGAAACAGCTGATCTTCAAGTAAACTTTACACTTACAATTTTCGAAAAGTACTCCGAATTTTCAAAAGACGTAGAACAAAAATTGTTCGCCTAGACATATAGAACACACCCCTTTCGGCTTAAAAGGGCTTGCCCGTTACATCTTGTATATCCATTCACTGAGATTAGTTGGCGCCTCGGCACTTTGTACAGTGAGGCAGCTGACACAGACATTTGTTTCCCGGAATATATGTGACCGCTCACATCAGGACTTTATTAGTTTGTTAGGTCGACGAGCGGTTTACAGTCTCAGAATTTAGAATAGAATGTCTAAAATGTCGGGTCTGACTGACGAGCTTCATCAGTTCCAAAGTCAAACGTTCAAGAGATTACTCGTACATCTTTAAAAGGCCGAACAAAATTCGAACGTTGTTGTTAGAATACCCACTATCTATGACTAGCTGGCCCCGCGGTTTCACCCGCGTAAGTCCCATTCCCGGGGGATTATCGGAATCATAAGTCGCCGATAACCTTCCTCGATAAATATCAAACTATCAAACGTAAAAAGAAATTTCCGATTCGGACCAGTAGTTCCCGAGATTAGCGCGTTTAGCCAAAGAAACAAACTTTCAGCTTTATAATATTATGATTATAGTATAGTAGATGAATTGGTATTTTAAGATTTTAAACTAACATGGTTATTTTCACTACTAAAATTCCTTGTTAACGGGGTGTTTACCATGTTTAATAATTTATTCGTGGAGCTCGATATTTCGCTAGCAATTTCAACCAGCTTGTTCACGATACTGGAGAATGCGGGTAGGTGATGATAAATTATTAAACATGGTAAACACACCGTTAATAAGTAATTTTAGTAGTGATATTTTAAGGTAAATAAGGTAACAACCAACAGAACTTGAACCTGCAGCTCTTGGGTACCGGCTCAGCGTCTTTCCCAATTTCAATTTAGGCATAAGTGCTCCGAGTTCGCATCGTTGAGTCGAAATTATAGACTGCATCTATTTGTTTCTTTACGCGTGAGGCACGTAGCGACATCTATTGGCTCTCTTTGCAGATAAACTAATAATAGTGTGAAAAATGTGTATGTCTGTATGTTGGTGTAGACCCGAGCTACCCGTACGCGCCGCTGGAGTACGCGGCCTGCGCGTGCGCCGCGCCGCGCGACACGCACGCGCCCACCGGGTGAGTTCATACACACACACACATACTCACACACCCACCTACTCACCCTTACTCACACACACACATACACACGCACACAAGCCAATTGACTGCTCATAATTTCATATTTTCCCGGGTCTTGATCTTACTTTTAAGGGTTTCGTAGTCATCAAAAAACCCTTATAGTTTCGTCATGTCCGTCCGTCCGCGGCTTTACTCAGAGACGGTTAGTACTGAGAAGCTGTGATTTTGCAATAAAAGAAAACCTTTTTTAGGGTACCTCCTATGTGTGGAAGGTACCCTAAAAAAGGTTTTCGTTTTCTAAAAAAAGGCAAAATAACATGGGGGATGTTTTTTTCTTGCTTACTCCATCGTTTGGGGTATCATTAGATAATAATATAATCATTTTATCTCTTTTAGCTCTTTTACAATCATAAATTATATTTTTTTGGGTCTACTACAATCAAAATAGCCTTTATTTTCAACAACTTGAAACAGCTGTTTTTTTAGGAAAACAACTGAAAATTTTCAAAAATCGTATAACAAAAGTTGTTCGCTTAGACGTCTATAACAACCCCCTTTCGGCTTAAATGATCATAATCAAAACAGCCTGTATATAAATCTATCAGTCTAAGGAGTTTATCGGTTCAGTTACAGTATATACAACCAAGCAGTAGGCGAGGTGTCGGGCGGCGTGTCCTCCTACTCGCAGCCGGTACACAACGTGCTGCTGTCGCAGATGATGCCGCAGTATCCGGTTAGTGTCAACTACGTGCCACTTCGACTATACCGCTACAACTGTCATAGATTCGTTTTTATTTGATTTATTTAACTTAAATTCTACAGATTAATTCAGTTATATTTAGAATTTTATCAATTTTTAAAATTACGTAGGCGTCAATAATGTGCAAAAAATAATATAAGCAACGTATTTTAAACCGTTTTTATTTAAAAATAAGTAAAATTTCTATCCAATTTTGCGCAAAAGGAAGAAAATTCTATTTCAAAGATAAATCACTGGAAAAAGGTTCGTTCAAAGGAGCATAAGTCGAATATAGTAGACAAGGACCTCCTGTGGTGTAGTTCGCAGAGACGCGAGTTCAAGCCTCGCCACTAGTGAATTTTTGTAGATGTATTTTTCCTTGAAAATGTATCTAATCTAATTTTATTGTAGCAACAGGTGCAATACCAAGAGCCGGTACAATGGATGCCCGCGCACACTCCCAAACTGATAGACATGTGCCCGATGGTCTACCCGCCTCAGTATACCCACTACAACCTGATATATCCACAGGTAAAATACACTACACGTTTCTTAAAGCACCTGTAGTTTTTATCATGGAGGTACAAAATTAAATGAATTTGTATTTATTATTTCTTTTTGATAACTTTTTAAACTAACACTATTGGAACTCATAATTTCATATTTTCCGGTCTTAATCGCGTGTTTTTTACTTTTAAATTTGCTTACCTCGATGTTAGAATGATTTTGGTCTGAAGGGGACTCTAAAAAGTAAAAATCAAGCGATTAAGATCCGGGGTAAATATGAAATTATGAATTTATATTTGTTATTTCTTTTTAGTACCTAAAGGGTAAAACGGGACCCTATTATGACCGATTCTGTAAGAAAACAAGAGTGTGTGCTTAAGACCGCACGGCAGAAGTGAAAACTTCATTGGCAATTGCAATCTAATTTAACCTAGATAAGGATCCCCTCAAATAATGGCTATGTTTGCCCCCCAGATGGTCCCCCAGCCGTACGGGTACTGCTCGGCGCCCCCCGCGCGGCCCGCGCTGCCCCCCGCACGCGGCCCCCCGCGCGGACCCCCGGGGGGCCAAGGGGACAAGGGAGATAAGGTTGAGAACACCGACGGCGATATACAAGCTAAAATCACCATGATTAAAGATCAGGTAGGTAAATCGACGATTGGTATTCAGAAAACAAATTCATTTAACCATGTTAAAGGAAAAATACATCCATAAAAACACAACGCACGGTCGACGTCGGCGGGATTCGAACCAACAACGTATCTCAACTTAATCCGGGAGTTGCGACATAACCAATTAGTCTTCCGGCCACAAAATAATGCGTTATTTTATTTCACCATGTGGATTGAGCTCGCTTGGTGTAGATAATTAGCGCGCCCCCTGGTAAATTTTGCCATATTTCTTTTTTTTTTCCTTTTTTCCCTAGGGTTCTAAACCATTTCTTCATTGTTTTGAGCGACTTTTTCCAAACATCTTACCCTATACTTGTATCACCAGATGGCAGCAATGAACGTGAAAATGGGCGGGGCTGGCGCAGGCGGTAGGAACAGCGGGAACGGTATCCTGGGGAGCCATCCGCAGGCACAGCATCACACGCAGCAACACACCGTCAATGGGACGAGGCATAGCAAGTGAGTCAACCGGTAGGGATAGCGGGAACGGTATCCTGGGGAGTCATGTGTCAATGAGCCGAGGCATAGCAATTGAGTCACCCGGTAGGGACAGCGGGAACGGTTTTCTGGGGAGTCATGTGTCAATAGGACGAGGCGTTGCAAAGGAGTCAACCGGTATGGGTCAGCGGGATTGGTATCCTGGGAAGTCATTCGTCAATGGCACGAGGCATAGCAAGTGAGTTACCCGGTAGGGACAGCAGGAACGGTATCCTGGGGAGTCATGTGTCAATGGGTCGAGGCATTGCAAAGGAGTCAACCGGTATGGGTCAGTGGGATTGGTATCCTGGGAAGTCATTCGTCAATGGCACGAGGCATAGCAAGTGAGTTACCCGGTAGGGACAGCAGGAACGGTATCCTGGGGAGTCATGTGTCAATGGGTCGAGGCATTGCAAACGAGTCAACCGGTATGGGTCAGCGGGATTGGTATCCTGGGGAGTCATTCGTCAATGGCACGAGGCATAGCAAGTGAGTTAACCGATAGGGACAGCGGGAACGGTATCCTAGGCAATAAAAAAAATCTGTGTATTCACACAGATTTTTTTTCGTTCGTTTACCCGTTTACCCGACTCTCGCTGGAATATTGGAATAAAAAGTGTCCTGTTTGTTATTCCAGGTTCCCAGCTACCTACATTCCAAGTTTTATCCCAATCCATTCAATAGTTTTTGCCTGATTGAGTGACATAGTCACATACATGCAAACGAAGCTTGGCGTTTATTGTAAGAAGTAAGATGTTTGAGACATCACCTCTAGTGCTAGTACATAATATCTCAATGGTATTCGTCTTGTATTAATTACAGTTCAAATCAGCAAGAGGAGAATGGCCAACTGAGTTCGGCGGCGCGCGCCATCGTCAACTCTATACGGAGTATGCAGGCCAAGAACACATGTGAGTTGCGACTTCTTCTCCTTCTTTTATATGGCTACTAGCTGTGCCCAGCGGTTTCACCCGCGTATGGCCCATAAATTTCCTAGGAAATTTATAAACTTTCGTAGAATTCTGGATAAATATATAGGCTACTTTTTATCTCGATAGTCCCGCGGAAACGGAACTTACGCGGGCAAAACCGCGGGGCGCGGCTAGTAAATAAATATTTGATTTTTTTATCTACACTACACTACACTCACGTGAGCCGGTGAATTTATGATTATGCATCTTTCCGTATCTGTTTTGCCGACTAAGACTCGTTTAGGACGCCATATACCAGAACATAAAATAGGAATCTTTCTCCCTTACTTTTAAACGCTAATTAATGCGCTGCATAACTATGCATCGCTTGTCTTTTACTGTCACATGAAGTTTCAAAGTTGACAGACAGTGACAAACGTCACATAACTTAGTCATGTATAAATAATACTTAAAAGTTAGTGAGTTTATGTATTGTTTTAGATCAAGACAAAAGCTACGATCAGAACCAACGCGCAGACCGACGGAGCGATCGACACGAGCCAGAGAGGAAACTTGCGTACAGACCACCATACTTGTTTAGACAGGTACATATGTTACACATTTGTTTCATTTATTTTGAGTTTTTAAGAATTCAGATTTAATTTAAATACTTGTAATAAAGGAAGTGAGGACAAAAAGTCTCTACTTGGAAGTAAATAAAAAAAAAGTGGTCTAGGGGACTTACAATAAGTAGTAAAACAAAATTATATAATTTTTAAAATTCATGTCTGTCTGTCTGTTTCTCTGCCTGTTCCTTATACAATTAAAAACTTCAATATTGGTTAGTTCTATTTTCGGTCGTGGTATACTTTACATCGAAATCCAATTAGTAAAACCAGAGTAATGAACGAAAAAGTGCAACCGCTCGAGAAAGCTCGGCCGCCCGCGCCCTTGATAACGCGTATTTCACTTCTGCGGGTGAAAGCACAACTATTATGAAATTAAAATAACTTTAAAGGGCTTATGCGGGAGCAGTGCATAGGTCGTGGGTTGAAATCCAATGAATTTTGAATAATTTTTCCCTTAAAATCCAATAATATTTCCGTTTGTATTTCCAGATGTCACCAGGAACGTGGTGTAGGAGATCACCAGCTCCAGTGCATCCAGGTGAGTTCGACGCAGATACGAACAGAAAACAAATGACGATAGAAAACAAAAGACTAAACAATAAAAGACGATAGGGAACAGAAAGAGAAGACGATAGAAAACAAAATTCACTGTGTGTTGGTTTACAAGATGTAACGAATAAGTCCTTTTAAACCGAAAGGGGGTTGTTTTGGACTTCTAGGCGAACAACTTTTGTTCTACGACGTTTGAAAATTCGAAGTACTTTTCGAAAAATTTAAGTAATATTTAAGTTTAAATTTAAGTGTTAAGTTTACTTGAAAATCAGCTGTATCCCAGAGTTCGAGTTCATTGACCTTATTTTGTCCTTTCATTTAGATTGGTCTACTACAATCACAACTTCAATTACCTTTATTTTCAAAAGCAGCTGTTTTTTCAGTGAAACATAATTTACCTCAAAATTTTCAAAAAAAGTTCGATTTTTCAAAAGTCATAGAACAAAAGTTGTTTCCCTAGATGTCTAGAACAACCCCTTTCGGCTTAAAAGGGCATACCCGTTACACTTTGTATACCCCGACTTTCATTCCAAAGGTCGCGGTTTCGAATCCTAGCTGACAGCGCACCAATGTTTTCTTAAGGAAATACAATTTATTTTCTAAAAAAAATTCTAAACAGCGATATCAGTATTTAATATTAACATCGCTCTTACGGTGAAGAAAAACATCGTGAGGAAACCCACGGCTTAAAGTCACGCAAAAAAAGTCCAGTTGTAGGGCTAGTTGTAAAAAAAACAGTAAAAAGTTTTTTTTTTTCATATTTTTTTTTTATATATATGTTTTTAACTTTGAAATACACACATACATCATAAGACATTTTAAAAGTTGTTGTGACTATGTGTATAGGCAGAATTGCTTGCAGAAACTGCCCAAGTACCTTTTTAACAGCCCACCTTATTTAAAAATAATAATATTGTGTGTTGTTCCAGTAATGAATCACCCGAGACGGCCGCATCCCGATTCGAGGAACTTCCGTCGTTAACGTTCCATCGAAATCGGTTTAGTAAATGACCCTACGTTACTGACTGCTGTGCTGGTTTTGATCTAAATAAAAGAAAGAAAAAAAAATACAAAATGTTATGCAAAAAATGGTAAATTGATATAAATAGGCGAACAACTTTTGTTCTACGACGTTTAGAAATACGAAGTAGTATTTGAAAATTTCAAATTTAGTTAAAAATCAGCTGTTTAGAAGAGTTAGAGGTCATTGACCTTAAATTGACATTTTATTTAGTTTGGAATGCTACATTCTAAACTTCTTTACTTTCATAAACAGCTGATATAATTTATCAGTTAAACTAGCCTTCGAATTTTCGAAAATAAAAGTAATATAAATTTCAAAAACTTGTAGAACAAAATTTGTTCGCCTAGACCTCTAGAACTATCCCCTTTCGGCTTAAATTACCGTCTCAGACACATATTATATACACACGCGCGAACCATACAACCCTTCACTACCAATCGACTAACATTTAAAAAGTTGTATCAAAATCGGTGCAGCATTTTGCAACGTGACGTCTAACGAAGATCTCTTCTCTCAGAAACTAGTCATTGTAACCACTAATATAAAAATACGTTATTTTTCGTTTAGTTTTATTATTATCGGTTCTTACATCTCATGACAACAAACTTGCAGCTCTATCACTGAATGCGGTTGCAATCGAAAATTAATTGAAATTTAATTTAATTTTTTCTATGGTTTTCGCGATTTTGCATAATAAAACACTTTATTTACCGGGTTTAATCGCGATTTATTCATGACTAGCTGCGCCCCACGGTTTCACCCGCGTAATTCCTGTTCCCGCGGGAATATCGGGATAAAAAGTAGCCTATGTGTTAATCCAGGTCCCCAGCTACCTATATTCCAAGTTTCATCACAATCGGTTCAGTAGTTTTTGTGTGAAAGAGTAACGACCTCACATACATACATACATACAAACTTTCGCGTTTATAATATTAGTAAAATTTTTAAACGACCCGAGCTTTCGCCAACTTTACAGTTGGCTTTTTCGAAATTAAATTTAATAAAACACAATATTTACCGGGTTTATTAAGCAAAATCGTGAAAACCTTAGACAACATTTTGAAATTAAACTTATTTTTCCGGTTGCTTTTGCCACTATACGCGGTTGCAATCGGGTTTAATAAACATAATGAGTCTTGGCTAACAGACGGACGGACAACAAAATAATCTTCAAGGATTCCTTTTTTACCTTTCGAGGTACGAACTCCTTGAAGAAACGTTAGACTTTTCTTCCGTTTTCGCAATGTTGGATTCAAATTAAACTCGCTTTTCGGTTTTAATCTCGTATTTTAATCACTTCCTCAGAGTAGACTATTTTGAGGAAGAGATGTGTAAAGATCTCGAAACGTGGCGTGGGCGTGTAACATCTTAGACCACATCGTCGCTTTCCACCAGGTGAGATAGTGGTTTGACCCATCAAATTGACTTATCAATTATATAAAAAAAGGTGAGGCGTTGATAAAATGCTAATAATATTAAACACAAAACGATTTAAACCGAGAAATGAGTTAAATTTCAATCCAACATAGCATTTTATATTTATAGATTGCAATCGTTTAATTGTTGAGTTGCTATTACTATATTGTTTATTAAAATAAATGCTTAAGTTTAGTTGTTAAGTTACTTAGTTCTAAGTCTGTTTTTATTTCTCATTTATGTTCGTTGAAAATAATTATTTTACAATTGTTTTTGAAAAAATAAAATCATCTTACAGAAAACTATAGTTTCATGTAAGTAGGTACAAAAGAGAGGGAAAAAAGGTTTTTTTTTTTCAAAAACAAAAATGTAAATAAAAAAATATTTTTAATGAACAAAGTTTTTAGTTTTGTAAGATTTTAACATCTTGTTCTTTTTTCACTGGTACATGATATGCTAAGACAACATTATAAATGTATTACGTAAGGACCAATCCACACGCCAATACAAAGCCAGTAAAGCCGCGATTCCATTGGATAAGCGTTTTCGATAAAGCAAGGACAAGTCGCTGTAATATCTTTGAAAAATGACTTCGTGTGGAATGGTCTTTAACAGTCAATCCCGCGGAAATTCATTTTTATAATAATTATCCAAAAAAAATATATGGAAAAATTAAAATTAAACCAAAATATCCACCACCACCATAAAATGTGACATGACAGTTGTAACTGTCAAACTATCGAGTGAATGTCAAAAAACCTGTCATGACAGTTGTAATGTCAAAACGAGTGACAGATGACAGTTATAACTGTCAAAATAACAGGAAAATGATAAAAATGTGACAATCGACAGTTGTAACTGTCAAACAAGAATATGTCGGGAGAATGTAGTAGTGTGTTTTAAAATAATATAAAGTTTAAAGTAACTCGTAGATTATATTACTGTTGATATGTATTAAAGATTTTAGCCAATAGTAATGATGTTTTCTTTGTTTAAACCACCTATACTGAAATCATATAATAATATCATTGCAGCCACAAATATGATACACACTTTGCTTTTGCAAATAAATTAGTCATAATAAAACACTTTACTTATCCGGTTTTATCGCGTTTTTATTCATTATTTGACCCGAGCTTTCGCCAACTTTACAGTTGGCTTTTTCAAGGTTGACTGAGATGTAATTTGTCTATTTTTAACATTCTAAAAAGTTACAGTAAACTACCGCCTCATAATTACGCAAATAATTATGAGGCGGTAGTTTACTGTAACTTTTTAGAATGTTAAAAATAGACAAATTACATCTCAGTCAACCTTGAAAAAGCCAACTGTAACTGTGCGATAAAACCGGATAAGTAAAGTGTTTTATTATGCAAAATCGCGAAAACCATAGAAGAAATTAAATTAGTCATGTTAAATGCTACTAATATTATAAAGCTGAAAGTTTGTGAGCATGTTTGTTACTCAATCACGCAAAAACTACTGAACCGACTGCGATGAAACTTGGATATAGGTAGCTGGAGACCTGAATAATACAGGCTATTTTTATCCCGATATTCCCGCGGGAACGGGAATTACGCGGGTTGAACCTCGGAGCGCAGCTAGTAAATAAAACTTGTAATAAAAAATACCTACTTGACACTGCCTAATTTCCAAATGGCCATAATCGATTCAAGACAGAAGAAATAAATATATTTGCGGATATACATACAGTGCCACAAGTGTAAAATAGTGCGACCGTGCGCCACTGTGTTCAGTTTTAAGTTTGTTTGGACTGTTAATGGCTTTCGATAAGTTAGTAAAAAAAAACAAGAAAAGATGACTTGAAACATTTTTACAACAGCTTTTCTATTAAAAAAAAATAGTTGATGTTCAATAAATAAATCTTAGCTGTGTTTAGTTTATAATCACCACCGTCAACTTATACTATTGCACTGTAAAACAGTTGCGGTCAGTCAGTCAAGTCAAGGATGATGTATTATAAAATGGTCGCTGATAGGTAGGTAATATTACTCCTTAATTTTAACACAATTAAATTTCACGAAAGAAAATTAGGTCAACGCTTTTTCGGTAAAAAAAAAATGATTAAACAGAGAAAATATTTTCACGACATCTAGTTTTGAGTAGTACAACTAAAACGTAGGCAGTTTGATAAGGTTCTGTAAAAATGAGAACCACAAAATTTTGAATAGTTTATCTACTCGATTGTAGATGGAGTAAGTCGTAGAATCATTTCATAGATATATTTTCTACTACAATTGACTAAAAGCTGCATTTTTATTTTTAACTGCTAATAATCGAACTTTTTTTATTATAAGTATGTAACATGTACTTGTTAAGTGTCTACTTTCTTTTACCATTACCTATTTCACTTTTTCTTTATTATCTCAAAGGGCAAAAAAGAGCACTTATTGCGGTCAACCTTAAAAGTTTAATCGCAATTGGTTCAGTAATTTTTGCATGAAAGCTAAACCGATTTTGACGAACTGTATAGAAATAGAAACTTGATCCCGATAAACCCGTGGGATCGGTACCTACTTAAGTTTTGCAGACAGTTCACATGATTTAAATCAAATCAAATATTTATTTATTAATAAGAATCTTACCAAACATTAATCAAATTACATTGGAAATCGGTTCTACACTAAGCACAAGCTTTAATCGCAGCCACCGAGATACTAATATAATAGTTTAAATAACATTTAATAATAATTGAAATTGTGAATACATACCTTACAGACTAACATAGGTACTTACTTACATATAAAAATTCACTTCGAGGTTGAAGACTAACTGCTGCCAGACAAAATCGGGGGGATATAAGCTAGTAAAATATCATCCAAGTACGAGTAATAGAAATAAATATAGTATAATCTGTAAGTATACGTAAGTAAGTAGTTACTTGTAATACGCCGAGCGAAGTTACACACAATAACGTTAAGTACCAATTTGTTGCAAATGGGGAATCAGAAACTATCAACGAGATTAAATTCACTGGGAACTACATAGAGATGATGTTACCTAACTACTTTCTATTAATAAAACACTTTTTTTATCCGGTTGAATCGCGTTTTTATTCATTGTTCTAAACGAACCGAGCTTTCGCCAACTTTACAGTTGGCTTTTTCAAGGTTGACTGAGATGTAATTTGTCTAATTTTAACATTCTAAAAAGTTACAGTAAACTACCGCCTCATAATTATTTGCAACAAAACGCTCCAGTGTACGCAGACTATAGAGTTATTGTAATAGTTTTCACTTTAAGTTAAGTAAAGTGTTTTATTTTGCAAAATCGCGAAAACCATAGAAGAAATTATACTTTCCTTTATATTTGTTTATCATTCTATCAGTAAAATGTTTTTATTGACATACTTATTGGCTGATGTATGGATAAGTAACAAGTCGCGTTCGAAGCCCCACACCAAGAAAAACCCTTTCGGTACCTTGTACGACGGGCAGAGGATACCGTAACCATATTTCTTTTAGACAGCATTGATCTCACTCAACAGTAAATATGGCACCAGTAATTTGGCATTTCCACCTTGTCTGTTTTCCGGGGCGGGCTTTGATAAGTCATGTGAAAAATTTCCCAGAAGTTGTTTGACCTTTTCTACTTTTATGTGACCGAGCAACCGTAAGAGCGCCGCGAAGCGCCGACTAGGTAAGGTAGTTAGATAGATAGGATCTTGATGTGTAGTTGTACGTAATTGTCTGTTTTTTTCTTTCTTTCTGTCTCATCATCGGCCTGTTGCAGAACACTGCTGGACATAGGCCTCTTCAATTGCACGCCACCTAGATCTATTTTACTGTCTAATCTGTGGTAATATCATCTCCCGACCAAATATTCAAATATACCCACATTTTCCCCCGACATACATGTTCGAGGCGTCGTTTGCATAAAAAACCACTAGAAATGCATGAAGTACTTGTTAAAAGCGATTTGCTGTTTGCCGCCGGTATATCTCCCGATTTCGGACATATTTTGTGGCCCTTTGTCGTGTTTTAGGCTTATTTCTCTTTGTGGGTTTATTTTATTAGATGCGAGCTCATCGGACTGCTCTACCGGTTGCCTGGAAGATGTCGCTTTTAGCGATATGGCTGCCCATATGTGGAATGATTAAGTTTAAAGCTTACTGTGCGTTTGTTTTACTTATGAATGTTAATCTCTTAGATCCTGTATCAAACATAATTTGTATCTCTTCTAAATACAACGTCCGAATTTTGTTCCGATTTCAAAGTTTGAAATCGGAACCTACATATTGGTTTCAAAGCGGGAATTGAACTCATAACCTTGCGGTACCTCAGCAGAGGTCATCCAACCACCAAACCTCAATCAAACAACTTAAACAACTAGAGAACTCGTAACTAATCCCTGATCCCTATAAAAATACATAAAGGCAATTCATAATGGCGCCAATTTTGTTAAAAGCCTCGCCAAGTGGCCATTACGAGAATGGCTTACGTATAGTCCGACTTGTGAAGAAATATCCGCGGTAATAGTACTCTTCAGAATCGTGGATTACTCTGTCTTTAAAGGCACTATGTATACAGACTTATTTTTAACTAATACCCCGACTAGTTTTAAAATCCACATATAATTTAAATAAAACTTTTTTTTTATTTAGTTTTTTTTTCTTATTATTTGATGTGTTTTTTTGGCTGAACGATATGGCGGCGACTTAGCGAAGACTTATTAGAGATCATGATTAACTTTAAGTTTACCTTTTATTTGGGTTCAACTACTACAATTATAATAAAAAAATGTTTTTATAGAAAAAAAATGTTTGAAGTTTGAAAACAAAAGTTGTTCGTTTTAATGTAGAAATAATATCCCCTACACGGTTTTAATTTGAAAATAAACAATCTTACTAATATTATAAACGAGACAGTTTGTATGTATTTAAATGTGACTATGTTTGTGACTCTTTCACGCAAAAACTACTGAACCGATTGCGATGAAACTTAGAATATACGTAGCTGGCAACCTGGAATAATACAGAGGCTACTTTTTATCCCTCGGGATTTACGCGTGTGAAACCGCAGAGCACTGCTAGTCTTGTATAAATGGTGCTCTGAGGTAATCACTATTGACTACCACGTCAATTGCAACGTGCTTATCAAACTAATCTGTTCCAACCAAAGGTTGCCTGGAAGAAATGGGCGCTCATTTGTGCAATTTACATATTTTAACTTTTCTTCCCGTATTTGTGTTTGTTTTTCTTATGTTGTACAATGTACAATAATGAAGTTATCTATCTATGTTGTCAACTGGATGGGTAATATAAAAAAGCCGCTACAGAAGTTGTGATGATAACAATATTTTATTTATTACAGTTAGCCTTCGCAGTTTCTCGACATTTTTAAAGTCTTTTAATCCGAAAGGGGGTTGTTCTAGACGTCTAGGCGAACAACTTTTGTTCTACTACTTTTGAAATTTCATACTTTTTTTTTGAAATATTTTGGGATTGTTTCGCTGAAAAAACAGCTGCTTTTGAAAATAAAGATAATTAAAGTTTTGATTGTAAACCATCAAACTAAATGAAAGGACAACAAAAGGTAAATGACCTCGAACTCTCAGAAACAGCTGATTTTCAAGTAAACTTTACACCTAAATTTTTCGAAAAGTACTTCGAATTTCCAAAAGTCGTAAAACAAAAGTTGTTTGCCTAGACGTCTAGAACAACCCCCTTTCGGATTAAAAGGGCTTACCTGTTACACCTTGTATATAGGTATCTATTAAATAAAATTCGGAAATATTTGAAAAGAAACAAATTAAATGTTTGTCTAAAGTTAACGCTGGATAAACCTGCAAAAACAAGCTTCGACTATTTAGCCACGGAACATCTTTTTCGATACCCTCTCCAATAATAGCAAGAATAAATAGGTTTCAGCAATCAACGCCATCTATCGTGTAGTAGAATCTCATGCAGTATTCATGAGCGCTGCTAGATGGCGTTAGTAGTGATTTAATTCGACAATTCCACGCTTACGGTCGAATGAATTTGTTGGGAATAGATGGTAAATAGGGCTTTTAGGGTTCCTTTTAGCCTAGTTTTCGGGTTATTGCTTGTTTAATATTAATTCTGTTTCTATTTATATGTTGTATTTACACTTTGGAAGCTTTGTAAAGCCTTCGATAATTAATTAATGAGTTATTAAACCTACCTCAAGAAGGAGTTTTATTTCGGATTTACCACTATGCTCCGCGGCTTTACCCGCATAATTAACGATTCCGCGAATATTTCAGGACGTGTTATACACAAAAACCTTCCTATTGAATCAGTCTATCTACTAAAAACGCTCGTGGAGACGGTCCCTTAGTTACATATTTATTGTAGTAGTTAGTGATACTAGTCAGGTATCGGGACTGATAACTAAATATTAATTTTTAATATAGTTTACATTCTTATCTCAATAGCGCCTAAAAACTGATAATAACGTCTATCTGCTAAACCCAAGATTCACTGGAAAAGAGTCCGGTGGAATAAAGAAACGCTTTAAAACATTTGAGTTCTACTTAAACCTTTAAGCAGCTCTCAAAACTTACCACTCATTTTAAATGTATAAGCTGCTCAATTATCTAAGACTTAGGCTAAAATCTATAGTCCGTACTTTGACTTTGCTAAGCAAAAACTTTGACTTAAAACAATTTTTGGTATTTATAAAGCGATCTTCGCAACTATCCAAAGTTTTTGTTTAGTGACGTTTCTGTATGGAGTTTTTGGCGGGAATGCGTTGAGGAGATGTGTTGCTAAATTTTCATTTTTGTGAAACTTAGTTCAAATGCGTGTAAATTGTTTAATTTCGGGAGCGTATTAATCAATTTAGTTTCGTGAAGGTGTACAAGTGTAAATATAAGTAAAAATCATCAAAACATGGACTTTAGCTTAGTGTTGTCTCCAAAGCTCCGTGAACAAACATTGTAAAAAATGGCCCCCTTTTTACAATGATTCCCTCGACTTGACTTTAACTATGACGACTTGACTGTTTCGTTCAATACAAATAACCTGCAAATATTGATAATACTTGATACTGGCAAATGTCCGAATGGAAAAGCCATTTTAAAGAAGAAGAAGACGTTTTTGTATTCGGGAGTAAGTTCGAGAATCACCGAGTATTATCCCACAGAGTATCCCTCCATCTATCTACCTATAGATCTACCACCCATCTATCATGCACCCACCTACCTACAGATAGCTAGATAGATATGTAGAGGCTCCGAAGTGTAAATTGTTAGTAAAGTGGCACAATGCGGTGTTGTCGCTCGTCACAATTCAACAGAGACCGTTCTGCTGTTAGATTTGTATGGATACGCTCAAATAATCCTACTATACTTCATTTTTTTATTTCATTTTTTTTTTATCATTTGACACTTTTTTCTATAGTTAATTGTCAAACACAAGGAACAAAAACGTCAGATTATAGCCTGAAATTAAAAAACGGAATATAGTATTATAAAGGTATTTTTGTTACTTCTTTGCGCAAAAACTACTAAACCGATTGGGATAAAATTTGTTATGCAAATAGCTGCAGATCTGGATTAAGACATATCCCGATATTTCCACGGGACGGGACTTTCACGGTTGAAATGGATACAAATTATTTTATCGATTTTTCAGCAAATGCGAAACGTACCTACTTACTACACATTTAAAGTAAACGAAGACAGAAAAAGCTGATTTGTATTTTGTTCCTACATTGTATTGTATATTGTAATTTTTGCATGAATCAGTAACAAACATACTTGTTTACTTACACACAAGCTTTTATCTATAATGATACCAGCGGCGCCCCGCGGTTTCACCCGCGTAAATCCTATTCCCGCGGGAATATCGGGATAAAAAGTAGCCATTGTAATATTCCAGGTCTCCAGCTACCTATATTCCAAGTTCCATCGCAATCGGTTCAGTAGTTCTGGCGTAAAAGAGTAACAAGGTCACTTAAATACATACAAATTTTCGCGTTTAAAATATTAGTAAGATTATGAAAAAACATTATTTTATATATTTTATATACAAAAACTCCTTATTTTATATATAAAGGTATAGGATTTTAAACTCTCATGATGAGTGTAGTTTTTCCTTATGTTTTCGCGATATTGCATTGTTATAGAACATAATTTTTACCGGGTTTAGCTCACGTTTTATTCATCAAACGTCATTGCTTCCATGCACGTACCTTGATAAATGTAATGCTGGCTGTAAAGTTAGCAAAACGCTGGTACGTGTATTGAAACTATGTCATAAAAAGTAACACAAAAAGTATCATATAAAAAGAGTTAAACCCGGTAAAAATTGTGTTAACATGCATAGCTGTCCCAACTAGCAAAATATTATCTTAGAAATATCCCAAGACCAAAATTTTTAGTCACTTATAAGGCACTTACAGACATCTGTAAGTGTCGATTTGGGCGCAATTTATAAGGGAAAACACCCTTATTGATGTCTTACAGTTGTTTTCATTAAGATTATTCCATCTTACAGCTATTTTGCTAATTCCACAATAAGAACTTTTTATACTTAGATGAGCCTTACATTAGAATGTCGTAAGGGCAATCACTCTTCGAAAGTTCGTACTAAAGCCATTGTAAGAGTGATTTGACTTCGTATCACTCTCGGTAAGTTAATTGTGAGTGTATTTTCTAAACGGTAATTATGCTGTGTTGATGCCACAGATTATATTGAATTTTAAAAACTTAGTTTTTACTTAATAATAAACTTTCATCGCCATTTTAATAATAATTGTAAATATATCGAGCATGCTTTTAATTAATTATGTCTTTGATGTTGCAAGTAATGAGCTTGCGAAGAATTTTTTTTCGAGTAGTTTTCGAAAATAATTGTTTAAATTTTCATGGGCTATTTTCATTATATATTTAGAGAAATAAAAATTAATAAAATTTGTTTCAAAATTTAATTGTATAGAAAAAATAAATATGGCCGACCATTTATAAGACTTATTGTTCTTCTCTAAGATAAGCTTAAGGCTAAAGATCTTTTGTAATACTTAATAAGTCACTTCAAAGAATGTCGGTCTTACACAACACTTGGATGAGACAAATTATTGTGGCCATTTTAATAATTTTAAGGTTCTGCTTTAAGCTATCACAAATACAAAGTGGCAGGTATCTAAGTACTTAATTTCAATATTGCAAAGGTGGTTCATGTCATGTATTGTTTTAATTTTTTTGTTTGTTTAATGTCGTTTTAATAGTGAATACCGCCAAGCTGAGTCAAGATTATCATAATAGTTGTCGTAATGGGTGTTGACTGTATTAGGAACATTTGGTTTTAAATGCTTAACAACGTGAAATAGTCCTGGATAATAACGCATTTGATATTTTCAGAAAAATGTGTCGCTTGTGCTTATGCTTCTAATATTTTCAATATCAACGTGCCTTGAAAACCTTTACCTATTACTAAAACTATTGCATGACGAATAAGTAATTAATAAATAGGTAGGTGAAGCTAGACATTATCCGTTCTAACCGAATCATCTTCCCTACTATCATCTTCTGCTTCGTGACTTGAACTATCAACTATTCATTTCTATATTGTACGGAACCATCACAATCATTACCAGCTCTAACTTCAAGTGGTTCCGCTAAGACTTGTACTTGTGCAGCAGATTATTACTTATGAAAGAATTTACAAGACAATTGCCAGTGAGGATATTCTCATCGAACCCTTATGAAAGAATTTACAAGAGACTAGCTAGATAAATAGTTCTCAAGCAACGCAAAATAAAGACAAAATGATCTTAAACAATTCAATTTACATACCTAAGTTCTTAAATACGACTCTGCTAAGACAAAATTGAATTTACTGATTGTTGCCCTTATAATTGTCTTAACCAAAGATTTAGTAAGAACAAAAGTATTATGGGGCACTCAGTGCAATCTTTAGTAAGAACAAATTATCTTCTGAAATGCCTAATTAAGTGTGCATTAATCCTGAAGAGCAATGAGTCTTATTTAAGGTAATTGTAAAACCTTTATTCTGATATATATCTTTGAATTAATGCTTATATACATCTATAAACGTAGGTATAAAGTGCGAATGGTCTGCAAGTGCAAAATGTTTTAATCTATGCATTAATAAGATTTGATCTTTTAGTCAAGATACGTATTAGTATTTTATAATACTATAACACTTAAAAGGATTCGTTTCCAAGACAAATTTGCTAGTTGGGGTGTCAAATACAAATAAAATATTAATAACAGGGTAATTATTATAGGTACCTAAAACATTTCCGAGCTCCGTATAAAATAAATTAATAAATGGAATTTTAGGTACACCTCTAAATTTAATAATATTTGCAGTAAATAAAGGTAATATCCACACTAAGCTAGTCGCACCGCAAACTAGCAATCAGCGAGTGATCGCGAACACGACAATACCCCCTCTCCCTCCCCTTTCCCTCCCCCACACTTCGCTCCTTGATTCCAAATTCAATTTGCACCAATCAACGAGCGCTGTCTTCCCGCCTTGCTGCCCGCCGGACGTGACGTCGCATTCCATTTTTGAAAACTCTTTGTTCTTTTTTTTTCGATCGTTTTCGTACTTTTTATAATTTTTGAGAGGAAAATTGTTTGAAAATTGTGTTTGAAAATTGATAGTAAAATCTTTGAAAGATGTTAGATAGGTACAGTAATATGTTAGGTAAGTTTGTTGCGATTTCCTCTATCACTAAAAACTAGACCGATTTTTATATTTATGTTATACTAGCTGCGCCCCGCGGTTTCACCCGCGTAAGTCCTGTTCCCGCGGAATTATCGTAATAAAAAGTGGCCTATGTGTTATTCCCGGTATCCAGCTACCTATATTCCAAGTTTTACCGCAATCGGGTCAGCGGTTTTTACGTGATTGAGTAACAAACACACACACATGTACACAAACACACATTCTCCCACAATTACGCTTTATAATGTTAGTAGGATAGGATAAAATCGAGGATTAATCTTTAAGCCTAGACTATAATTTTATAAGCTTTCGTAACAATTGCTCAGCAAACTTTAAGCTTACTTTTTAAACTTACAGGATTTCTGTTCATTATTATTATTAACTAGCAGTTTGTTTTAGGTTTAATAATTGGTAAATATTGGTTGCATGGAAGAGATTGCCACTAGGCGATAAGGCCGCCGAATGGGCCACTCTAGATTTAATCTTCGTATCTATAAAATACTTTGTCCTGACTGACTGACTGACTGAGGGATCAACGTACAGCCTAAACCGCTGATAGCAGAGAGCTGACATTTGGAGAGGTGTTTTTTTGTGATACAGACATCGATCGGATAAGAAAGGTAAATTCCAACGGGGTTTGGACTTACGCGGTTAAAATCATGGGATTCAGTTAGATTTATATATTAATCTTTATTAAATTACTAACTGCGCCCCGCGGTTTCACCCGCGTAAAGCAGTAAAGCAGCAGCTTATATTTTCGAACAATAATTAAAGCTTTCAAATCTAAATAATAATTTTGTATTCATACTATTCGTAGTGAATACAAAACTATTATTTAGACTTAATCCAAAATATTGCTGAACGTGGCGACATTCAGCAACAGAAGTGACAGATTTCAGTAAAAAAAAAAAGGAGTTAAAAAACTATTTGTAGTTTGTATTCAAACCATTTAATTTAAGTAAATACATATAAAATTGAAACTCTGTCAGTCCCGACCGAAGCCGAACTGACTCGATGTGTAAATAGTATCTTTACAGTATCTATACACTTCAAACAGAATACAAAATCGTCAGAATATCAATATTTGATGTCGACATTGTAACTCAAACTCGATCCGCCATGACACTTTGTGACGCGACTGGGGTTTTGATGTTTTGTTTCTATAATCTTCTTCTTAAACCTTAATAAATAAAAATGAATCCCTATTTGGCGTGGTCACGGCATCACGCTTGAACGGCTGAACCGATTTCTATAATTCTTTTTTGTTGTTCTTACCATTGTCAGGAGAAGGATCATATGAAAGACAAAATGCTGAACCAATGTTGATACATTTATGCGGCTGAAACCGCAGGGCTCAGCTAGTGTTATATGTAATTTGACGTTGTGGTCCAACATATAGCAGCAATAGCACGCTCATCTGAAAACTTGCCTAACCAAACGACACCACAATGAAGGTACGAAACATTTCTAAAATGAGGTCCATTCTGTAAACACATAACCTCGTTTATCTCCTCTGTCGGGTAACGAATGGCACGAAACTTGTCGGTAACGTATCGTACGACGGTAAATTACTGACAAACGGGAGCGTTTACTGTAGGGACACCATCTTTGAGGTAAACTCTGAGATAATCTGTGACGACCTCTGTGGCGCGTATCGAGCCCCAGATCTGGTAAGGACATAGCATGCGGAATACCGGCGGAATGCAGGCGGCGTACAGGAGATGTACGTCAATTAGTATTCTGTAAATGTTATTTTACTTAATTGCTATTTAATTATTTAAGTAGCTCCCTCAGCCAATCAATATTTAAGAAAGTTATAGAATAGCTTTTATTTTTACTCATGCAACAAATCGACTTCTGCAATGCTCCTGCATCCCGCCTGCTTGTCGAATGCTATGTTTTTACAGAATTGGGAAACAGTCATATCTGGGGGAATACTTTAGTTACACGAATGAACGAACTAACAGTTCATCCGACCGGATTTTAAACACTTTTTGCGCTTACATTTATGTGCTTCATAATAAAATGTTTAAGCTGCACTTACACTAGACGAACTACGATTTTAAAGTAAAGTTATTTAAAAACTAAAGATATTCAAAGAGCGGTGTTGGTCTAGTGGTAGATACCCCGACTTTCATTCCTAAGGTCGTGGTTTCGTATCTCGGCCGCGCACCAATGTCTTTTTCTTTGAGAAATAAATATGTGCGCTATTATTAACATCGTTCTTACGGTGAAGGAAAACATCGTTAGGAAACCCACGGCTTAAAATCACGCATGCACAAACGCCCGATAGTGCTAGAGCTAATTGCGGAAACAAACTGTTGAAACTATAACTTTACTAGCTACGCCCCGCGGTTTCACCCGCATAAGTCCCGTTTCTGCGGGAATACCGGGATAAAAAGTAGCCTGTGTGTTAATCCAGGTCTCCAGCTACCTATATTCCAGTTTCAATCGCAATCGCAAAAGAAGTTTCATCGCAATCGGTTCAGTAGTTTTTGCGTGAAAGAGTAACAACCTCACATAGATACATACATACAAGCTTTCGCGTTTATAGTATGTAAGTAGCAGTAAGAAGTAAGATTTAAAAACTCGTTCAAGACCAGTAGTTCCAAAAAGAATTATCCCGGAAAACTCCGCAAACCATACTCACCGTACACCTCCCCGAGTTATAGATTGTTGTGGATACCGTCTCATTTTATATTCGAGGCAGAATAGAGCCTTAAGTCGGAGCGAGACGGTGGTAGGCTGTCTCGCTCGCTCATACTGCGAAGTTTTTTGAGTACTTTCGGTAAATTTGATAGATTATACTTATAATAAGTATTACGGCTTATTATAATAAGTCGTTTATTCGTTTGAAAATCAGTGCTATTCATTTTTTTTTATTATAAACACCGCTAAAGTCACTTTTAACTTACATTAGGTTGCGTGTTTTGTGTTTTTTTTTGCGATCGTGTTTTGTTTCTGTTTCTATCGTATTTTGTTTTTGTTTAATTTTATTCCGTTTGATCTATATCAGTAACTTGTCTAACCCGTAGCATGTAGCCCGTAGCTTGTAGCCGTAGGTGTGGATATTTTGCGATCGTGTTGTGTTTCTCTTTCTATCGTATTTTGTTTTTTTTTAATTTTATTTCGTTTTATCTATATCAGTAGCCTGTAGCCGTAGCATGTAGCCTGTAGCTTGTAGCCGTAGCCCCTAGCCCATAGCATTTAGTCCCCGTAGCCTACAGCACATAGCCTGTAACTGTATCCAGTAGCAGTAGCCCGTAGCCTGTAACCGTAGCCAGTTGCTACGGTCTACGAAATTCTTTAGGTAAATTTTTCGAGTTTCGTGTACTCAAATCATTGTAGCAAACATATTTGAAATCATTTCCATCATACATCGAAGAACGTTTGTATTATTTTTGTACGATTTTCAGAAGAAAAAAAGAAAAAAAATGCGTGATGTTTTTAACTTTACCTAATTTTTTTTTTTAATGAATTTTTGTCGCGCAACAATACGTTGGTAATACTAACATATTACATATTTGTATTTTCCAGAAAAATAAAAATATTAAAAAAATACTATTCAAAATTAAAATGGTTAACACATTTTTTCGTACATTATGTCTGTCATCCTAAAATATAAATATATTACAAGACGATACATCCAGCGGCATAATCTCTCCCGAAACTAAGGCTTATATTATGGGTACTAGACTGGTTATAACCCGCTTTGTCGTAATGATAGAGATCCTTAAAATTGATCAATTTAATTTATCCCTCGATTTTTGTATTATTGTAGAATATTGCTCCGGTTCTACTGTAGCCCTAAATATACGATAATGTGAATCACACGATCATTGCAACAAGAAATAACCCCATGAGTTTCTTGTGTCTCCTTATCATTGAAGGTCGCGTTCCGAAGACTAACTACTTAGATTAACTTGCGCTGCTTGACTGAAAAAAAAAACGCGACGAATTGAGAACTTCTACCTTTTTTGAAGTCGGTTGAAAACTTTTTTCGTAATTTGTTTTTATTGCTCAAGGCATATCTACTAGAAATTGTTTAAAGGAAAAATTAATCTCAAAAAAATTCACTCGCGACGAGATTCGAACTTGCGTCTCTGCATCAATACCGCACCTCAGTACTAACCTAATCAACTAATCAGGCCACACGAGTCCTTGATGTGTGAATTTTTGAAAATGAATTTTTCCTTTAAAATATTTCTAGCTGTTAAAATCTCTTCAAAAGGCTATGTAACATCTAAATGTGAAAATTGAACATCTTTGTTGGTACGTGTGCATTATACATGTATTATATAGACAATAACGAGGTACAAGTAGATATTTAGGTAGGTATATAGAGGTGTACGATTAAAATAATTAGCAGAGAATTGTACGGCGAGCTCTTTTTGTGGTTCAAGTTGTATCATTACAGCGAGATACCCGGGCTAAATGTGATCGTCTCCGCGAGCGTTAGAATCGCGACGATATTATCGTCGAGCCACTTATTTCTATACAATCTCTATGAATGAACGAGTCTCCACACGGCAATGTTAACGCGGCGGTGCGTTGTATAGAAATAAGATTATATCGCCGCGAATTTAACGGTCGTGAAGACGGTCCCTTAGCCGCCATGCCTCAGTTCTGTACAATTATAAATAATAAATAAATAAACCCTGTGACAAACAGCGCCATTTAGCCCCATATGGCCAGCTAAGCTTGTGTTACGGTAACTAGACAACGGATATACTACTTATATTTATTTTTCTTTTGTAAATACAGACATAAATATTATACATAGAAATACACCCAGACCAGATACAAATATTTATTTTTAAACATAAATATTTGCACCCAGCGGGAATCGAACCCGCAACCTACTGTATTGCAGCCAAGCGTTCGCCCGACGCGCCACAGAGGTCGTCAATTATCATCGCAAACGGTTCAGCGATTATAGCAATTCGAAATATCTGTCTTCTACGCTCTCATTTAAAATGACTTATCTAGCTTACCATGGGACTAAATGGCGCTTTGTGTTGGTCACAGGATTATTATGTTAGAATTTATCCTGATATTCCCGCGGGATCGGGACCTACGCGGGTGAAACCGCGGGGCGCAGCAAGTGTTCAATATTTTATACAAGATGTAACGGGTAAGCCCTTTTAATCCGAAAGGGGGTTGTTCTAGACGTCTAGGCGAACAACTTTTGTTCTACGACTTTTGGAAATTCGAAGAACTTTTCGAAAAATTTAGGTGTAAAGTTTACTTGAAAATCAGCTGTTTCTGAGAGTTCGAGGTCATTGACCTTATGTTGTCCTTTTATTTAGTTTGATGGTTTACAATCAAAACTTTAATTATTTTTATTTTCGAAATCAGCTGTTTTTTCAGTGAAACATTATCTCAAAATTTTCAAAAAAAAGTTTTTTTTTTTTTTGATGTTTTCAAAAGTTGTACAACAAAAGTTGTTCGCCGAGACGTCTAGAACAACCCCCTTTCGGATTAAAAGGACTTACCCGTTACAAATTGTATATGACACACACAGAATCAGAGACAAACGTTATATATTGTGCGTTCCTCTCTGCTAATCTCTGACTGATTCACTGACTTTTTTCCAGTGCCAGCAGTGTGTGTTTGCTTTCCGCGGCCGATCATGCCCTGGGCGCTACCTAGGCCCCGCGGGGAGGGAGGGGGGGGGGGGAGCTACAGCGCGCGGTAATTCGCCGGGTAATAGCTCCCCTCGGCATATCTTTAATCTGATCGCTAATTGGATGGGAGGCAGAGTCGGACGTAGGATGCTGGGAAGAAATTATTCGTTTTTTTTGTCGTCCGCAGGTTTTGCGATTTTAAAAAATCTATAATAATATCTACACTTATATTACTCCTGATTGATTGATTTACATTATATCAATCCACTAAGAAACGCGGGATCGGGCAGCTGAGGTGAAAACAGAAGATTCTGCTGTATCTATGATACGCTTTGTCTTGATCGACTGATGGATTAACGCACAGCCTGTGAAGCTGATGTGTTGTACATTCTTTATGTGGTGTAGGCATCTGATAGGAAAGGTTTTTGTCCAAATAACCAAGGGAGCGTACTAACGTGGATGAAATCATAATATTCCCTAAGCAAGGCCATTCAAAACACCGTATGGCTAGGTTCCAAACAGAACAGAGGACATGGCGTCTCTTGGTGCAAGAACCAAAGATCCACTTTGGGCCGCTAAGCCAGCAAGTAAGTTAGGTTTTCGCTAAATTTATTAATAAAATAATAAAAATCTTTATTGCAGACAAAGTCCATAGTAGTATAAAATATACAATAATAATAATAGTCTAGTTATGTAGCTATAGCTACCCATCTACTATAAGTTGCAGACAGCATCTGCCGGTCACTTAAACTCCTAATAATCGAGTTTTTACACGTGTCAACTCTAGACGTGAAAGAAGCTATACGCTTTCTTTGGATAGCGTTAAATGAGTCTACTCGCGCTTCTGCGTACATTTCGGAGGCACTACAATACCACTTCAGGCCCATCATGTGCCTGAAGATGTTATTGTAGGCTACTCTGATCGCATTGTGCGACCTCACGGTGTAATTAGTCCAGAGTTGACACGTGTAAAACGTCTGACAAAATGATTTGAATAAGGTAATTTTCACCTCTTTCGACGATCTATAAAACTTTCTAGCTATCATATTTCCCACCACACACAGGGCTCTTCTCTGGCGTTCAATATCCTCATTATCTGATAAGTTTGAGGTTATAATGTGGCCAAGGTACTTAAAGCTGTCCACAATCGCGACAGTCTGTCCACCTAAGCGAACCTCAGGCACATTTAGAGGCCCCGCCCCCGATCTGAAAATCATCATCTCCGTTTTCTTAGCATTATACCGTAAGTTATGATCACACGCATATCTCTCGCAGATTTCAATAAGCCGTCTTAAACCTTTAATTGAGGGACTGAGCAGCACCATATCGTCGGCGTAACTCAGGTTGTTGACGTATCTACCATCCAACCTGAGTCCGACAGGGGTGCTGCTCAGTTCCACAATCAAATCATTCATGTAATAATTAAACAGGTCGGGCGAGGTAAGTCCACCCTGTCTGACTCCGCACGTTAGCCGGTAATCGTCTGACATCACAGAGTCCCATCTGACGCTGCTGGCCTGATGATCGTACCAGTACGCCATCAGGTCAACAACCTCAGAGGGGACATCCGTGTTCCGCATTTTCGTCCATAGTAAAGTATGACTAATTGTGTCAAAAGCGCGGCTCAGGTCCAGGTAGCACGCGTATACTGTGGTTTCGTTTTTAACATAATATTTAACTACCTCTTTCAAAGAGAAAATTGCCATGTCCGTGGACACCTGCTGTCTAAACCCGAATTGTCCGTCGTCAATTTCTAGTTTACCTAAGTGTGAATGGATTACTCTCTCCAGTACCTTGGCCACAATAGTAGCCAGAGAAATTGGCCTGTAGTTCGACACGCTCGAGATGTCGCCAGTTCTACTTTTGACTATGGGAGCAACGATAGTTCGAATCAGTGACTCAGGTAAGTAGCAATGCCTTACACAAAGATTAAAAAACCGCGCAAGCACTAGACAGACACGTTGACCCGCGAATAGTAAATGTTCTACACTAAGTCCGTCGTGTCCCGGAGACTTACCACGCTTCATATGTCGTAAAATATCTTCGATTTGCTTCGGTAAGACTGTAACTTGGTGAGGCTCCGAGCCACGACGAGGCCTACGCATATCAGTTTGACCATTATCCACTTTAAAATGTTTACGAAATAGGTTGGCTATATTTTTCTTATTCTGTTCCCGCCCTACATTAACAGGTATGCTAGGTTTACAATCTAACTTCTTTGTTTCCTTCCAAAAATCGCTAAAATTACCATTTGCACGGTGTCGGGCCAACATGTCCATTCTGATCTTATCTTGATTGTTAAGTACATATTTTAAAGCGGCTTTATAATCTCTGCGCGATGCAGTCATATTCTCATAGTAACACCCCGAGCGCGGCCTTCCATACATAACCCACTCAGAAAACATTTGTCTAGCCCTCGTATGCGCCTGCTTAACATGAAAATTCCATCCTATTACATTCTTACGCTTTCTAATATATTTTACTGCACAAGTATCGGCAGCTGCCGACTGCAACACGTCTACAATATCATTATAGAATGAGTCAATACAATTATAGTGTTTTTTGCAATCGCATAAATAATTGTTATGCATACATATCATATTGTTAAATTCTTTTTCATATTTTCTTAATATATCGTTAAGTTTAATATCACAGATTTTTTTATATTGTAGAATTTGTCCCTGCTCTCTACTACCCCATAAGTACTTTTTAAAATTTTGCTGAGATCCGTCACCACTATCACACATAATCTTTGGAACTATACATCCCCAGTCACAGGTAACGATAAGCGGAAAGTGGTCTGACGTAGTTGTTCTATAGTCGACGCGAACGCACCCCACTAGCCCGGCTGCCGCCTCAGTCACGAGGCAGTGGTCGAGCCAGCGACACGCGCCGTTCGCTCGACTAACGTATGTAAATGTATCCGCACTTAACCTATCTATATCTATACATTTTAACAACTGTTCATCACAGAAACTCGCGAGCTCACGACCGAATAGCGTATTCGAATGCGCATTGAAATCGCCCAACACGACGGCGCACTCCGTGTCAGAGTTTTCAATCACAGTACTGATCAAAGAAAGACACTGCGTGAATTCTACTAGATTATCATCATCATTCACCGGCATGTAAACACTAAAAACAAGGAGGCTGCGGTTATCCTGAGACAACTTAACAGCAATTACACGGTCGCTATCGCAGGGTATAATTTCGGCACTGGTAAACATGGTCGTCCGCCACATGATCGCCGTCCCGCCGTAGGGTCGCCCTCGCAGCAGCACTGTCGCGTCCATGGACGACTTCGCGTAGCAGCTAAACTCCATATCTATATTATTAATAAGTCCTAATTCATGTGACATCAGCCAGTGCTCTTGTAGGCATATAACAGTAGCATTTTTACATAGGTATTCGATATCAGTTACACAGCCCTTTATGCCATAGCAGTTAAAAGACACGAAGGATAGATCTGTTATAGGTTGTAAATCCATTATTATTGTTTATGTGCAGCTGTATCATTCACTGAAGAACGCTGTTGTTTATATCGTCGAAACACTAATCCTTGGGGCCAGAAATTATTTTGAAGAAAAGTATTAACTTTACAAGCCAATATTTTGATTTTAAACGAGTTAAAATTCGTTTCTTTATTTTGTTGTAATTTTTCTATGGTCAAACATTGTTCCTTCATATCATTGATATGTTCTCTAATATTATCTTCGGTAATTGTTTTCTGCAATCGTGACAGGTAAATAAAAGCATACGTTTCAGCGGCTTGTAGCTTGGACGTGTTTTCCAGGGTTCCGCGCGAGTTTTTGTACCTATATGACAATGGTTTTTTTCGAGTAACAGTAGTGAAACCGTCGTCAGTTGTAAATGATTCATTTCGCTTTGTACTGGCAATGTCACGGTAAGACGGAGTATAGGTAATGTTGATGGGGTCGCGTTGTGACACGGGGCTGCGGGGTACCGGCGCCGGCTCTGGCCTACGCTCGGGCCAGCGGTTGCGACGCATGCGCTCGGCGCGTGCCTTGGGAGTGAGCTGCGGCTGCGCAAGCGCACCCGCACCGCTTGGTATTCCCGTCTTGTTTACATTCGATGCAATCACTCCGGCCGCCACGAAACGAGGCTCAGTAGTGCCTACTGTAGAACGAAGTGAACTAATTTGTTCGTCATCATTTCTCGTATCCTTATCGTCATGATAAGATCTGAGAGTTGGGTCTTGATTTATATCACTTTCAGCAGAACGAGCCTTCAAAATAGCTACGTCACTTTTTAGCACGGTCATTTCTTTCAAAAATGTAGTGACATCGATATAATCGAAGGTGACAGGTGGTAGCTTGTTCAGATTTCTCGCTACGAATGCGGGTAGACACGCCGGTTCACACTCTTTAATAAGTTTAATTATGTCTTGGATGCTCTTCTGTTCAGCGCCCTCCTTACGTCGCATAAACTTCTTTGACGGTGCTATAAGCTCATACGTTATCTTACGTGCTTTTTCGATTTCTTCATATTTATACGTACTTAGGCAAATCTGAACGATTCCTGTCTCAGGAAGTGTGTCAACCTTATGACTAATGAAGGTCAACATTTCGTCAACAACGATTTTACACTGTCCACATTGCGATGTGGATGACACGTCAAAATTAATATTAGCTGGTTGTGGGTTTACACTCGTACTAGCTGGCGCGAGCAAAGCCATATCGGACTACGCGTGCGTCTTGCGCGGAGGCAAGAGAGGACTGATTATTGATTATTATACTAGCTGCGTCCGCCTAGGCGGGATCCTCTTCTTAATGTTCTTCGTATAGTGCGGTGTGTCTCACCAAGTGTTTGAGTTGTCAGGTCGTCCTGGCCTCTAACTTGACCTAACGACTGCTATCAGAGATAATAACCGGGACCAACTGCTTCACGTACCTTCCGAAGTACTGAGGATCACAAGAATATGTTTTGTGCCACACAAAATTTCGGTCACTCATCCAAGTAATGACCGCGCCAAGCGTTGCTTAACCCGCCGACCATTTAGGTGCTGGTAGGTCCTCGAGATAAAAGGAAGCCTAAGTCTTGTATTAATCCAGATCCCCATAGCTTTAACAACAATTCATAGATTTAGTAGTTTTTCCGTGAAGGCCTAACAGATATACTCTATATGTATAATATGTATGTATTTATAAAAAAAGTATAATAATTATGTAGTATATCCGTTGTCTAGTACCCATAGTACAAGCCTAGTGCTTAGTTTGGGGCTAGATTGCGCTGTGTGTAATGTCGTGCAATATTTATTATGAGTACCTTTCTACATATCCTCCCATTATTAAGTTTAAGAACCTATACTTTACTCGTTTATTTATTTACTCCTATTACTTACCGTATGTATCTCATACCTGCCTTATCTTACTAATATTATAAACACGAAAGTTTGTATGTATGTATGTATGTATGTATGTATGTATGTATGTATGTATGTATGTATGTATGTATGTATGTATGTATGTATGTATGTATGTGAGTTTGTTGAGAGACTATAAAAAGAAAGGAAGCACTGGAAAAAACTGGAGGAGGCTTTTACTTAAACTTAATAAAACAAATACAAATAAACGATTAACAGAAAAAAAATAACACTAATATAAGGTTTTTTACTAACATAGTTAAATAATAAATTATCAACTAACACATACCTACCTAAGCATTATCACTCCATGTTTCGTAAGAGTAAGGAAAATAAAGATTTTTCATCTCTTTCACGCAAAAACTACTGAACCGATTGCGACGAAACTTGCAATATAGGTAGCTGGAGTCCTGGAATAACACAAAGGCTACTTTTTATCCCGAAATTCCCGTGGGAAAGGTACTGATGCGGATGAAACCGCGGGGCGCAGCTATTATATCTACGTAACAATGATACCCACGTTAGATCGTCACAAGTACGCATTAAGCGACAATTCTCCCAATATGGCCGCCGACGTAGGCTGAGTCTCGGCAATTTTCCTTAATTATTGCAATTAACTATATCTGTAGCTGGCTGGGAGTGAGTTAGTCGGAGAGGTCACTGCAGAAATAGTGTAGATACCCTACCTTTCACCTTTCTTAGCTTCCTTTCCATCCAAAGGCTGCCTGGAAGAGATCGCTTTCAGCGATAAGGCCGCCCATTGTGCCTCCTAAATTTAAGCTGTATTTGTTTCTATCTATTTATCTTGTAATTAATTGTAAAACATGTTAAATATTTATTTTATTGGTAAATAAGATTTCTTAATATAACGAATGACCAAATACTTACACAAGAAATAAATACTAAAGATAATTAACAATATAGGTAAATAATATAAATAATCTAAGGTGAATGACCATTGATTCCAAAAGTGCCCATCACACTGGCGGCATTACCCCGTTGGTAATGTAACTTACATGGCGTGTACAATAAAGAATTTATTCATTCATTCAGAAGTTGGAGAGCTACATCTGGAGTCTGGAGGCTGTCAAGCTTTAAGAAGGCACATCGTAGTTTCAAAATGAAAATGTGAATTTTCATGTGATCGTTTTGAATAAGATAATATTTTTTCACTATATTCTTAATTTTTAAAGATATGCTTTCCAAAAATACGCACCAAATGGTACTTGAAACTGTATCTTTTAGGATCCGTCCCAACGCCTTATTTCGGCCATAGGTGCTCGTCTCATTTGAATCGAAGTCGAATTAATGATCGCATCTCTTTTTTGTTTACGCCTCAGGCACGTAGCGCTATCTACGGCAAGACAGCAAGCTTGCATTTTTCTTTTACATACATTTTAATTAGTAATTTATTTCTTAGCAACAACATATAAAACTGTGCAGTGACCTCCATGACTACAGAGCCGCGGGCTAGAAACGTACAAATTAAAGACGAAGAACGAAACAACACTTACACTGATCACTCCGACTAGGCGTGGCGGTTACTTTACTATAGAGTTATGGGTTCTATTCTTGACTAGTGACTTTTGAACTGTATACAAATGGCAGACGGAGGAACGGCGCCATTGCAACAATGCTGAAAATAATAAAAGCAATACAATTAAAACCGGAACATTTTCATGAGATTATACCTTGCGTTAGACCTTCGCTCTCTCGCTGCCCGAAACATAGAAAACGTGCAGCTCATGGATTATAAATAAATAACTTAACTATTTGCGTTTCTACACACGCATGTTTTATGAGGTGCTTTATATTATAGCTGAAATCGGTGAAATTAATTTAATAATAAATAAAATAAATCCGAAGCGTACGAAGGACTATAGAGCGCAGCGAGGGTGTTAAAACTTAACTTAACACCCTCGCTGCGAAGCGAAGGAGTTCGTACCAAGTGAAGCGAAGCGAAGGAGTTCGTACCAAGTGAGTGAGTCAATAAGCACCCTTATTACACACATAAGTCGGTCGCTGAAGCGTTTCACCTCCAAGATATCGTCAATGATACTAGAACCATAGCTTCTTTAAATCACTTCAAGTCCTAGGTCTATAATGCGCACTTTATGCACCTAGAGAATAAAGACTCGCTTTACGTTGACCTTTTTACGTCGAATAAGGTAACTTTGTAGTGCCCGGATGCCCGTAGATTTGTGTAAGGTCTTATAATTGGCTTAGTTAAATGTCAAAATAAATAAAATGATTAAGTTTATAAAAGGAGTTTTAGCGGGAACGCGGTTAGGAGATGTGTTGCTAAATTTTCATTTTTGTTAAACCTAGTTCAAATGCGTGTAAATTATTTAATTTTGGGGCATATTAATCAGTTTAGTTTCGTGAAAGTGTATAAATTTAAATGAAAGTGAAAATCGGTGCAAAACATTGACTTTAGCGTTGTTTCGAAAGCTCCGTGAACAAACGTTGTAAAAAACGGCCCCCGTTTTACAATGATTCCCTCGACTTGCCTTTAACTATGACGACTTGACTGTTTCAAAGCAATGCAAATAACTTCCATAAATTAATAATACTTGACACTGGTTAATGTCCAAATGGAATAAGCCATATAAACGAAGAAGAAGAAGTTAATAAAATCCTTTTCCTAGTGAAGCTACATGTGATGTGCGAGCGAGAGGTTAGCTACTGGCAATGAGTGAGCGAGACGGCTGCAGTGGCCGCGTTAATCAAGTTGGCTGTTGTTCCGATGAGGTTGCAGGGACGGACTTTGACATTAACAGGATAATTTGTTTTATGTTTATTTTTTAAATATATTTATCAAACATCATTTTTTTTTATATATTTACTTATTAACATTTTTTATAGTTATCTAACATTGTAAGTACTTTAAAAGGGCACTAAATGGTCTTAATATAAATAATTAAATAGCAGTTTACTTTGGATTGAATTATAGGAAATAACTTAAAATTAGGACCAGTTTCACGATTTACAGATTTATGTTATTTTTATTGAAAAAAAAAAACGTATTAAGTTCAAGTTCATTAGTATGATTATGACACAGCTTAAGATAATTTTGAACTTGGTGGTGTTCCATTTTACCAAATAGATAAATTTTATCTGGAGTCTGTTAAATTGGACCTTAGTCCTATAAAAATTTGGTGATAAGGAAGAGCAGTTATGGCGGACGCGTGTTGCTAAATTTTCAAATTGTTTAATTTCGGGGCACATTAAATAATTTAGTTTCGTAAAGGTGTACAAGTGTAATGAATGTGAAAACATGGAGTCTCCAAAGCTCGCATGAACCGTCATTGTAAAGAGCCACCATTTACAATGACTTCTTGACTTGACTTTTAATACCACGACTTGACTGTTTTGGTGCAAATTGCAAATAACTTGCAAAAATTAATAATACTTGACACTGGCTACTTTCCAAATGGCCATAATTGGTTCATAACTAATAAGAAAAAAAGGGAGACCAGAAAAGCTCTTAGGTGTATTTCACCAACTAAGCCACTAAGAGGGCTAAGTTCATGCAAGGACTAATATATTCGCTGAATTACTAGTATACAAGCGGTGTAACGGGTATTATTTATTTTTATTTAGTTAGGATGCTCTTTGTGGCTCTTAGTTGGTTTGCTCTTTTAAGCTGGGATGCTCTTAAAGGGGATAGTTCTAGACGTCTAGATGAACAAGGGCATACCCGTTCCAACCTTGTATAGTACGTAATATATGTGTACAGTAGGCATGTACACAAAGGTAGGTACTAACTAACCACCTACCTACCTTTTCTACCTTCTGTTATACTATCAGTGGTTTCAACAGTGGCATTTTCGTGTTGCGATAAACAATTGAGATTACAGCGAGTTGCAGGTAAGATGGGGAATTGGGTAGTTTGCTTTTATGGCCTCTTGACGGCCTCTGTGGCGCGTCAAGTGATAGTACCCCAAGTTCAACGCAGTAGGTGGGTTCGATTTCCTTCGGGACAAGTATTTATGCTGACAATAAATGTTGTTTTTGCTTCTGGGTATTTTCTAGGTGTATGTATTTACAAAAAAAAAGTAAAATATTATGTATTATTCGTAGTAGGTATAATCCGTTATTTAGTACCCATAGTACAAGCCTGGTTGCTTAGTATCCTGCAATATATTATTATTTTCGGTGACGTGTTGTAGGTATATTATCTGTACATCCATATATATAAATGTATACATCCTTAACCTACACTTACTACACTTACTTCCAACCTACTTCCTTACTAATATTATAGTAAATGCGAAATTAACTCTGTCTGTCTGTTACTCTTTCACGTCTAAACCGCTAAACTGATTTTGATGAATTTTGGTTCTGAGATAGATGGGACCTTGAGGAAGGACATAGGCTTTATCCCGATATTCCCGCGGGAACGGAACTTAGGCAATATCCTTTATCTGGTCAACCATAACACAAGCCTAGATATATGGGGCTAGATGGCATGCAATATCTCCTACACAACAGAAATATAAAAAAACAGGATATTTTGAGCTGTTCACAGAATGTCGATTCACAGAACGCAACGCTGTATCGTTGCTAAGCCAAGCCCATCACGTCAATTTCCAAGCATGTCAACCGAGCAAAAGCCGTCTTGCAAAAACCGGTCAATATGAAAAATAACCGATTTCACACAATAGACGGTAACGCATTAAAAATGTAGTAACACATTTTAATATTAGTGTTTGTCATCACTTATGTCACTTAGTGTCAATTAAGGGGGCACTTACACCGCGGTTATCATGTAAAAAAACATTGATAAAACAAGCTTTTAACATTGGCTACTTAGCTGTATACAGTCGAGTTTATTTGCCTTTGCCGATTACGAAAAAAGCTACCTACACCCTAGAACATAGCTAAGAGTCATTTTTAACCGACTTCCAAAAAGGGAGGAGGAGGCTAAGGTTCAATTTGTTTTTAAATATCAAAACGGTCCTATTGAACCCAGTTGGATCCAGTCTGTCCGTATCTAATTAACCGACGAACACTAAAGTGAGAAAAGGACTTACTGGGATCTCTCTAACATCAAGCAGGACAGTTTTTTTGACGAAGTAAGCTTTCTAGTTACTTAGAAGTACTATTTCTATGGTTCGATGACAAAAGCTGCTGTAAGTACACGTCAGTTTAGTTCGCAATGGACAATCGGCTTATGCAGGTAAAAATAAACACCTGGGTCCTTATTCTCTAAAAACATAGCATGCAACAAGCTGGCGGAATGCAAGAGCATTGCAGAAGTCGATTTGTTGCCGGGGTAAAAATAATAGCTATTCTATAACTTCTTTAAATACCTACTGATTGGCTGAGGAACAAGGGGAGCTATTTAAATAATTAAGTAGTCCTTATTTTTGAAGGCTACTAAACGAATTAAGTAGGAATTAAGTAAAATAACATTTACAGAATACGAATTAACGTCCATACATCTCCTGCACGTCGCCTGCATTCCGCATGCTATGTCCTTACCGAATCGAGCCTCTGCTTGACAAATTAGTAAAAAAAACTTCAATAACTGATGAGAAAGTGCTCCATCAATCCGTAACTAGCTTTTTGGGAACCGATTCTATTGGTAAAAGTCCAAAAATGTGTAATTTTCGTACTCCATTCTGGTAATGTCTCATTTCACACAAGATAAGAAGAGCGAGGGTGATACGATACAAAATTGACAAATAATGCTCTAAATCAGAATAATTTCATTTAACGAGTTTATCTATGACACCTGTCACTTGCTTGCGATATCACCAAAGAAATAGTAGAAAAGTTTTGACGGGAACGCGTTGAGGAGATGTGTTGCTAAATCTTCATTTTTGTGAAACCTAGTTCAAATGCCTGCAAATTGTTTAATTTCGGGAGCATGTTAATCAATTTAGTTTCGTGAAGGTGTACAATTTAAGTGCAATGAAAGTGAAAATCGGTAATAAACATGTATTTTATTGTTGTCTCCAAAGCTCCGTAAACAATCTTTATAAATGGCCGCCGTGTTTACAAATGATTCCCTAGACTTGACTTTAACTATGACGACTTGACTGTTTCGATGCAAATAACTTGTAGGTGTAATATTAATAATACTTGACACTGGCTAATTTCCAAATGACCATAATCGGTTCACAACCGATTAGAAATAAAATTAATAAAGAAATAGTAAAACTTCGCCAGAAAAACGGTCCCGCTTGATGTTAGAGAGATCCCAGTCTGTTCTTTTCTCACTTTAGTGTTCGTCGGTTAGTTAGATAAGGACAGACTGGATCTAACTGGGTTCAAAAGGACCGTTACGTCTTAGGACCCGCAGCAATTGTCATTAATTACTTTTTAACTATGGATAGACGTAACAATATTGTCAGCGCTGCAGCAGCTTTTATAACTATTTCACTTAAAAGGAACTTGTTGGGACATCACCTCTAGTACGAGTACCTACATAATTTCTCGATGCCTACCTATTTATCCATTGTAACAGATCCCTTACCAAAACCTTAAAGCAAATAAAATTATCCAAAATTCAAATCTAAACTCGGAAATTAGCCATCCATCTCGGCAAAGTGAGAGAAAGAGATATAAAAACTCCTTGCCCATTGTTTTATAAGAAGGGCGTCGCCTTAAGTTTTGGACCAATCACGCGTGTGCGAGAGTGAGACGGAGCTATTAAAGTGGTTGGCGTGAAAAGGATGGCGGTTTCTTTTACTTCTTTATTGTGATTCTTTTAGTGGAGTTTATTTTTGTTTTAGAATGAAGGATGCAGTTTTGATTTTTGGTGTTTTAAGATAATAAATGGTTGATTTTTAACAAAAATTACAACAAATAAACTAATTGAAATTTTTAATAAGACAGTTTCTTTTCGGAATTCCATATTTTCCTTATTTTTACATTTTTGGATTCTAACTCTTCTGAACCTGGTTGAAGTGGAAGTCGCGGCTGCTACGCGGAAGGTTGCGCTTTCGATTCCCGAGGATAAGTACCTATTTATGCTGACCATAAATATTAAAAAAAAACTATAAGCTATTTGATTTACGCCATGTTAAACGATAGTACCTACTACCTAGAAATAAGATACAAAAAAAGACGTTTAATTTCGATATATAGGTATGCAATTACGTGAGATTTTATGATGTTTGATTAGATTTATTTCCTTAGAAAATACCTAATAAAAACATTAAATATAACGAAAAAATAAATAATTAATTTTCACATAAGTAACTAAATTTTGTTGCAACTAAGTGTTTTTTTTTACCAAAACATATCTTTAAGCAATTCTATTCTTAAGTATGTAAGAAAAAGTTTATTTCTTATGGCGGATGACGATATGAAGTGCGCCGGATCACCTAGTTCATAAAATTAGATAAGTTAACAAATTTCAAAGTAAATAAATAAATCACTAATATTTGAACCCGCACTCGGTCGCGTGTGAACACAATATTCGCGACCGGTGTTTGTCCGTAATATACCAATAAACAAACAAACAAACATTATTACTAGGCGATAGCGGCCGTATTATCGTTGTTTAAATACATTATAATCACACGGCGGGTATCGTGGGAAAACCACGTTAAAAAATATAAGTACTTGCTTTTTTACAGATGGGAAAACCAATTCTTTAAAATTCAATTTGGATTCATAGAATGGCCCCCTTACTTATAAAAGCTAATTAATGAGTTGCATAACTATGCATCGTTTGTCTTTTATTGTCACATGAAGTTTCAAAGTTGACAGACAGAGACAAACGTCACATAACTTAGTCATGTGTAAAAAATATTTTATAGGTAAGGGAGTAAAAGTCCATTTTTTATTAGAAAAAAAATAACCCTAGATAAGTACCAAGGGTTTGGTTTTCTCCATAAAAACAAACAACGTTTGTTCTACGACTTTTGTTAACTTTTTCGCAGATTTCGAGGTTATGTTTAGTTTTCTTTCAGATGAAAAAACAGCGGATTTGCAGAGTAAATGCAATCAATGTTTCGATTGTAGGAGTTTACAACAAACAAAAGGTCAATGACCTCTAACTCTAAGAAACAGTTGATTAAAAAAAAAACTTTAACAGTATTTTCTAAAACTACTTACTTTGAAAAAGTAGGTAGGTACTTCTGATGTTCAATGACAAAAGTCGGTTTGATATTCATTTTGACATGAAAAACTGGCCTCTGACCCTGCAAGGTTTTTGATTGGAATAAAATAAACCGGTATAGTAAACCTACATATTATAAGATTTTAAAAATGTAGAATTTAAACTGAAACATTAGAGTATTTAACATTTAAACAGAATTGACAAAGACAACCAGCACATGTCTGTTTCTTTCAATTCGATAATGTCTAGTGTAAGTACCATAATAATCAGCTATATCAAAATGTATAGTGTACTATTATAACCAGTGTGTTAAAATGTACCAATAGTGTACTAAAGTGACCAGTCCTAAAAGGCCTAGTGTCTCAAAATAACCACAGTCCTACAATGTCAGACGACAGAGGACTGGAAATTTTTGAATTAAAAAACATACCTATTCTGAACGTTACATTTTGAGGTGTCGTTCGACATAGGGTTCTAATTAAGGCGCGGCTTCTATCAAATCAACACAATTTCAACCTTCAACTAAGAACAAAAACCAAAAGAAAGAGCTACAAACAAAAACCAATTATAATAAGTAACCAACTAAAAGCAGTAAAGTGGCTTGTTAAACAAAAATAAAGGAGCATAGAACAAACACGTAAAATCCAGTGTGGCGGGAAAACAACTTATGTTACACTAGCTCCTTGCACCGGTTTTACTTGTGTGTGGCTCGAAATATACCGGGTAGGTATACTTACTCGGTGTATTTTCGCATATGATGGCATATCTCTTTTATATATAAAAATGAATCTCCATTTCCCTTGGTCACGGCATCACGCGTGAACGACTGGACCGTTTTTGCTAATTCTTTTTTCGTTGTGTTTGTTATGATCAGGGAAAGGATCTTATGCCAGTTTTTTTTTTAATTTTGGATAAAGACTTACGCGGGTGAAACCGCGGGGAGCAGCTAGTGATTGATACATATAATATTTCAAGTCCTAAATAATTAATATAATGAAGGAACTGTATGTTCCGCTGGCCATTTAAGAACATGAAATTTTGACTGTGCACTATACATTTTATAGTGCGTACTTTGACTGTGCTCATACTGAGCTTAGCAAAAACTAAGGATAAACTTTTAGTTGGAATTTATAGTCGAATGCGTTTGTAATATACGACCATATTACAAACGCTATGCGTTTATAATTACCAAAATAATAACAAAATAATTTCAAACTAGTTTTTTTATTTTTTATTTTTGTGATGCTGATATTAAATTCTTTAAAAAATGGAGGAAGTTTTCGTTTGACTTCTATAGTATTATATATTACAAAAAAAAACCATATAGAATTAGATGCCATGTCGCCTAAAGGTTCAAAAATCTTTTTCCATCCACCGAAATCGTAACCGAAGTCGTTTTTTGTCAAAAGCCGAAAAAAAGAACAATCAGACATTCAAATTTTCAAACATCTGTTAGTAGGTTCCAGTACTTAGGATCACCAGACAGAGAACAATAGAAACGAAAAAGAGAGATAGCAAAAGGGCGGTACTGTTCGAAGGACCAGCTAAAAATCGAACCATAAACTGTTGTCTTCGCCTTAACAACACAGCTCAACACAAAATGGGTGCTCGACACCGACATAACAAGACCTCTGCACCAAACCTTGTAGTTCAACATCACGGTTTATGATACAATGGCTGTGAATCACCAATTTAAAAAGAGCTTAGATTTTGAGTGTTTTTGTTAGGAGTAGGTGTCGGGATATGTTGGTTTATGGTCCCGCCTACCCGTTTAGGACATATGGGCCGATAATAGCGAGTTTCGAGGTGGTTTTAATGGAATAATTCAGTTGTTAGTAAAAGGCGATACGGGTCGCATCGGGTTTTTTTTAACTTTAGTTTTTTTTTGTGTGTTGAAATTGAAACTCTGTGTAGTGTTGTGTTTGTTGTGATATGAGATTTAGAGGTGAGGTTTTTTTTTATTTATTTTTTTAAATAAAAATATAAGTAGGTACTAAAATAAAATAAAAAGGCATGTAGGTAGGTTTACGCGACTTTAATTCAAATTTATTTTCATGTTAAATTTCGAAGAAAAAAAAGCTGGTACGTTAGGTTGTCCAATGAAAATTGTGAGATTCTAAAATGTCGATGTCGTTAATTTGAATAAAATCAATGAAATTAAATCAAAAATAAAATAATGATCGCCTTAACATACCTACCTATTATACTACCAACTAGTAACTTGGTTGTTATTTAATAATTATTATAATGATATTTAATATTATAATTTAATATTCCTGTGTTGTACCTATGTAAAACAAAATAAAAAATTAACAAAAAAAAACCGAAATGCAACATCATAAAACCTTCAGTAACAGGATTCGAACCCGTGCCCCTCGTTTGTCAGGCGAGTGCACTAACTATTACGCCACACGGGAACCCTAAGTCTGGTCACGGGATGCCTCACTTGTAAAGGATGGGTGAAATGCATTGTCAAATGAACTACCGAAGTGGATGGACGCACGCTAAGTCACTTGGTCACGATAACTGAAAGATGCGGATTCGAGTCCCGCCTCGAGTTGTGTTTTTGTAGACGTATTTTTCCTTTAAAATATTTCTATGATAGCTTTGCAGGCTTAAACATTTAAAAATAAATAAAGAAACGCTCCGATGTCAATTATCTAAAAAAAACAGACATTTGAATACTTAACCACTTCCATATATAGAACTCGGTTAAAATCTATTTACAAAGTTGTATTAGTTTAGTTGAAATGCAAGCGCTGCCGAAATACTTTTTAACCGACTTGAAAAATAGGAGTCAGTGGTCAATGGCTCGGCGAGGCGTCAACATACTTTTGACAATTATTATTAATGCTGGTAATATTAATCTTCAAAAATATTTTACCCCCAAAAGTGGGAGTTCTCCCGATTTAGCAACATTACGCGGGTGCGGGAAGTGGGGTTAGGTGCGGGCCGTATATATATATATACGCTTAGTTTTTGGACACACTGCAGTGCATTAAAATAAATCGGACCACGGCTTCTAGATTGTTCCAATTCGATGAGGTATAATAATAAATAAATAAACATTGCACGACATTACATACAGCGCAATCTAGCCCCAAAAAAACTAAGCTCTAGGCTTGTATTATAAGTCTACTAGATAACGAATATACTACATATTTACTTTTTTGTAAATACATACATATTATACATAGAACGACACCCAGGGCCCTGATTCTCTAAAAAAATAGCATGCGACAAGCAGGCGGGATGCATGAGCATTGCAGAAGTCGATTTGTTGCAGGAGTAAAAATAATAGCCATTCTATAACTTCTTTTAACACTGATTGGCTGAGGAACAAGGGGAGCTTTTGAAATAATTAAGTGGTTCTTAATTATGAAGGCTACTTAACTAATTAAGTAAAATAACATTTACAGTATACGAATTAACAAACATCTCCTGCACGTCGTCGCCTGCATTCCGCATGCTATGTCCTTACCGAATCGAGCCCCAGACCATCAGAGCAGATTCAAATATTTATTTTTAAGCATAAAGCGGGAATCGAACCCGCAACATTGCGTTGCAATCGGACATTGGCCAGACGCGCCACAGTGGCCGTCGAATAGGATACTTAAACTTGGGAAAAAGTGAATAAACAAGAAAATTTTATTTGTCAAACATTTCGGGTTCCGTACCCTTTGGGGTAAAAACGGAAACCCTTTACTATACTCTGCCGTCCGTATGTCTGCCACTAGCCTGTATCGCGAGAGCCGTGATAGCTAGCTCTTCACAGATGATGTATTTGAATTGAATTTTGACTGATGGCGATTCTGCGCACAGTACGTTGCAATTCCGCCAATGTCCAGTGATAAAAAAATTAACGTAGGAGATTGGCCGGTTTCATAGATTAGACAACGTCGTGCAGCCGGATCATCTAAAACAAACACACAACACAGGACGTTCACAAAATATATAAGACAAATCCAACACCTATTTAATATATCTAACTACAACGAATAATACAAATGAATATTTATATATATATTAATAATACACATACTATAAATAAACAGTATATATATATATATATAGTAAGTTAGAGTTTAATTTCTAAAGCCTTTATCCTAAGTACTAAAAGTAGAATAAAATCATATCCTACTAATATTATAAAGGTAAAAGTATGTGTGTATGTGTGTTTGTTACTCAATCACGTAAAAACCGCTAAACCGATTGCGGTGGAACTTGGAATATCGGTAGCTGGATACCAGGAATAACACATAGGCTACTTTTATCCCGATAATCCCGCGGGATCGGGACTTACGCGGGTGCAACCGCGGGGCGCAGCGCACAAATGCTTACAAAACAGACATAGTCAGTAATTGTAGGTAGGTACATTAAAAATTTCAGATTCAGATTCGTTTATTGCTTTTACTGCTTTTGATGGTTTAGCACATTTTAAACATTATAGTTATGAGTAGATAGATAACTATATAGGTACATAAAATGTAGATTTTAAAGCAGGTAGTAAGCCTTTTGTGCAAGGCTTGTTTTTTAAAAAGTTGCGGGGCTCAGCTAGTAAATATACAAGATGTAACGGGTTAGCCCTTTTAATCCGAAAGGGGGTTGTTCTAGACGTTTAGGCGAACAACTTTTGTTCTACGACTTTTGAAAATTAGAACTTTTTTTCTAATTTTCAAAAAGAATATAAACGCGATAAAACCGGATAAATAAAGTGTTTTATTATGCAAAATCGCGAAAACCATAGAAGAAATCCTTAGAGTTAGTTAACACTTTTTTTATGTATTTTGATTACCTAGTCCTATAGTTCATGAATTAGGGTTTAGCACGCGTTGAAGTCTTTTGCATGGGAAAGTTTAAATGATTCAGAAAGTAGCTGCTCCCCGCGGCTTCACCCGTGTAATTACCGATATTTAGTTTTATTTTTCATATGAACCTTCTTCGCTGATAATAGCAAACACAAGAATTTTTTTTAGCAAAATCTGTCAAGCAGTTTACGCATGAAGCCGTGACCAAGGCAAATAGGGATTCGTTTTTATATTTATCACCGTAAAGTAATTAGAAATTTAAATTTATATATTTCCAAGTAATTTATCTTTCGTTTAGAATCTTACGAAAGTTTATAAATTTCCTAGGAAATTGATAACGTCGCGTACTGAGATCGCGTACGGGGTACAATGGGGCTATTTTGTGACAGTATGTCTAACTTGCGAGTTTTCTTTCTTTCATATTAGCTTTCATGTAGACTTGTATAACTTGCAGAAGCATAATATTCCTTAGTGCTGTTCATTCTGTGGTAATAAATATTCTTCTTCTTTAAAATGGCTTTTCCATTCGGACATTTGCCAGTGTCAATATTATCAAGATTTGCAGGTTATTTGCATTTAACGAAACAGTCAAGTCGTCATAGTTAAAGTCAAGTCAAGGGAATCATTGTAAGATGGGGTATCATTTTTTACAATGATTGTTCACGAAGCTTTGGAGACAACACTAAGCCATAGTCCATCTTTTCACTTTTATTTACATTTGTACACCTTAATTGATGAATACGCTCCCGAAATTAAACAATTTTCACGCATTTGAACTAAGTTACACAAAAATGAAAATTTAGCAACACATCTTCTCAACGCATTCCCGCCAAAACTCCTGGTTATAAATAAATAAAAACTTTGTGACATCATCGAAATAAATAGTTTGTTTTTAAAGGATCATTTATCCCTTAAAAAACAACATAAGCGATCATCATACGCGTCGGTGATATGGACACGGTGATAGGATCGGGCAAGTGAACAAAAGGTGGACAGCGAACCGTGAAAACCGAAAACAGCGTGTAAAAAATCCGTGCCGTTGTCCACCATTGGAAGACAGTATATGGTTATTTTAAACGTGGTCGATGGCCACCACTGGCATACAGAGGCATAACTTTTGAACATTTCCGTAATTTAAAATGGACGATAGGATAGATCACTAAAGGGTTTCGCAAGCTCCACTCCGCATCAGTGGAAACACTGTGAATGGCCAATTTAAATTCCGCTCCGGTCATTCTTTCGTATCAGTGCAGGGTGCATTTCCACTGAAGCGGAACTATCCGGATGGAACCACGGAACGCCAATAGGCACAGATAAGAATATTAATTTAATATACAGATAATGGAGTCTTTATTATCATTTGATATAGGAAAATTAACCCATCAGTTATACGTTATCATTTCATTAAGTTCTGATAAATATACTGTCAATATTGAATGATCTGCTATAGCAGCGCCCTGCGGTTTTGCTCACATAACTCCCGAATTTCTAATGCATTAGTTGCGCCCAGCGGTTTGAGTAGCGTAAGGCAAAATCCCGCAGGAATGTCGAGATAAAAAGTTGACTGTGTTTTAAAGTTAGTTTATTTACTTTATTAGTTTTCCAGCTATCTGCATACCAATTTTATAGCAATCGGTTCGGTATTTTAAGTAAAGAAGTAACAAACATGCAAAGTTTACTTAGGTACCTATACTAACCACATCGCTCTTATGGTGAGGGAAAACATCGTGAGAAAACCCACAGCTTAGTTAGCTTCAGACGTATTGACCAGTTCTTTCCTCTGGGCATGGCTGACTAGGTAGGGTGGTAGGGTGGCAAGCCTACTCCACCTAACAATGTCCTATAGGAGTCCCAGGCACAGAAGCACCATAAAAAAGCAAGAATTGAAAGTTCTTTGGACTGTATAAATCATCTAAAATTGCCTAAAATACTTATTCTTTCTTATTAATAGACGCGGAATAAGGTCGGATTAGATTTACCTCTTTTGCTTCTGTTTGTCAACTGTAAAAGTTCTTGTCACCGAAAAATACATAGCTTGTTCGTACTATTCTGAACTTATTCCACGTTTAATAAAAAGGGGGTCCAATATTGTTTAACACCACTAACCAACCCCTCTCTTCCAGAATAATGTAACCATGTCGTCACAAGTCCTGCACACTATGTATCGCCGAGACTCCACCGAGAAACCCCTCGAAATAGACCACGACTCCCACTCCAGGTCCTCAAGCCCCACAAAGTTCTACGAAGACAAAACCTGCTTGAGCACGAGCAAGAAATCATTCTGCATAGACGCCTTGCTTTCAAAACAGCTAGGACCCGAGCAAAGTGAGCGAAACGAGCAGAAGTTCTTAAGTAAAAACTACATCCCTCGCTTTCAAGAGAATTATGATTTACAAATAGAACAGAACACGATAAATAGGGGAGTGTATCAAGAAGGGGGCTGCAGCCCCAGATCGGGAGGTAGTAGTGTAAGGAGCGGGAGTCCAGGGTCTGATGATGGGAACCAGTCGGGGTATAGTCCACCTATTTCCCCGGGAGTTGAGGGTGGCAATGAGGAGTTTGAGAGTTATAGACCTGGTAAGTGAACAAACCTTCCCGGAAAATCGGAGTATTATCGCCAGCTATTTACTAACCAAGTTTCAACGCAATCAATTTAGTAGGTAAGGTAGTTTTTCCCGTTAAGAAGTAACAAACATACTCACATACTTTCACTTTTACATCACCATTCTTAAGCTCGGATAGTGATGTCTCACCTAGTCTTACAGTTTTTAGGTCCTAAGACCTCTTACTCTAACGACTGCTATCAGAGATAATTGACAACCAGGACCAACTGCTTAACATGCCTTCTGAAGCAAGGAAGAACTCGAGAAAATGTTTGTTGCTACACAAATTTTCGGTCACCCTTCCAAGCACTTAATGACCGCGCCAAGTAGTGTTTAACCCGCACGACCATTCGAAATCGGCAAATGGCAGCTATAGGCCATTGCGCTCTTCGTCCTTAAGCTTTAGGACGACCTGAAAGATCTAACTCTAGGAGAGCTACACCACGAAAAGAGGAAGATGATTAAAAATTAAAAATATCTATTGCAGGTATCATTCCAAAGCCCGGTCTCCTACCCCAAAACCACGCTCTCGTGGCCGCCCAATCGGCCCTGTTCAACTACCCTCAAATGTCGGGGGGTCTACCCCCCGGCGCGCCGCTCCCTTCCGCCTTCCATCACCCCGGGGACCGCGTGCTGCATCACATGCAGCTGGAGTGGCTGGCCAGGACTGGAATGTTCTATCATAGGATACCGGAGTTAGGGGGTAAGTTTGTTTTTTTTGTGGTATTTATTGTCTTTTTGCACCATGCGCTTGGTGCCTATAATCAAGCCAGTTCAGGAGGTTAAAATAAGTAATTCAGTATGCTTCTATTTCTGTATAAGGACTATTAAAAAAATTGTCATTTCATGTACCTTCGCAGTCTTCCTTATGTTTAAGAAGAAAATATTTTCCGACGGATGATAAATAATAATAATAAATAAATTCTGTGACCAACACACAGCGCCATAAATATCGCCATGGTAATATAATGACAGATTTTCTTTCTTTTTCGTAGAATTTAAGCGTTCAGTTCGATAATGTCTAGTGTACTTAATATAAAACCACTGTGTCAAAATGTCTAGTGTAATAAATATAAAACCACTGTGTCAAAATGTCTGGTGTACTAAAGTGTACAATCCCAAAAAAGTCTAGTGTCTTAAAATAATCAGTCCTAAAATATTTAGTTCCCAAAATGTGTTTTGAGAAAGAAATTTCTGTGAAATATCGGATCTTTGATTTTCTATATAGATTTTAGAGTCAAAGAACTTTCGATTAGTGTTCGGTTTCAAGTTAATTGCAATTGAGACGCAATCGTGATGATTTTAAAATGAAATTTTACACAATTGTAATACTTATTATGGCCCATGGTTATTAGGTAAATACTAACTTTAAGGATTTGTCTTTGATATATGACAAACTAAAAATTCTGGGGGAATTCAACATTTTAGGAAATCAGCATTTTTATTTTAGGAATTGTTCTGATATGCAATTTTTCGTCAAAACATCATACTTCACTATTGATCTGCCATATACCAACATAACGGAAAGCAACTGAAAACGTCTGAAACAAATTGAAAACGTCTGTAGAACATGATAACAAATGAGGGTTATATATCCCCCTCCCAATTCAAATAATTCCAAAGGTCGGGGGTTGATCCTCCGTTGAGTTTGATGCTATGGAGGTACAGGTAGTTGTGTATGTGGGTTGCGGGTTCGATTCGTATCACAAAAAAATGTTTATTTTGGTATTTGTGTTTAGTATGTCGGTAGGTAACCGCGCGAAAACAAATACTTATTTCTTTTCAAGCATAATACCTATACTAGTCCTCGGTGCAATCAAACGAATCAGGGTCAAAATTCATTCAGAACGACAAAATATTGCAAAAAATATTACATCTCAGTCTACCTTGATATAGCTGACTGTAAATTTAACGAAACGATGGTACGAGCATTGAAACAATGTCGTTAGTAAATAGAACGCTAGTAAATATTGTACTTTGAACCACCTGAGCCAGTCAATAAAAAGCTGCAAAGCTTAACCGGTAGATGGCGCTGAAACCAAGCCTTAGTTGGTAAAACAATTGAATGAATGAATGTCATTTATTTGCACGAAATATGGTTACAACAGATGTTATCAAGTAGTAGGTATAGTTCAACATATTTCACCAGCACTTAACTTAGCATGCAAATATCAGATCAAGTAAGTACTTATTTTAAATCAATCTTAATGTCAACTTAATGATTTTACAAATATACCTACTGACTACCTATTAAAACTACTAAATTTCAAAGAATACAATGTCACAGATAAAATTAAATTAATTAATACAGATTAATAACAATGTCAAACAAAATTAGCAAGGAGAGATATGAATGGAATAGAAAATTGATTATTTTTGAAAATTGTTAATTTTTGTTTGGCCAGATATGGCCGAAAAATTATAACATGTCACGTGATTCCTGTGTAGCTTAGTGGTTAGAGCAGTCGCCTGGTTAGCGAAAGGACGCAGGTTCAAATCCTGTCATGGGGATTTTTTGGAGTTTAAAATGCCTTGAGCAATAAAAACAAAAAGAAATATTATACAAGATGTAACAGGTAAGCCCTTTTAATCCGAAAGGGGGTTGTTCTAGACGTTTAGGCGAACAACTTTTGTTCTACGACTTTTGAAAATTCGAAGTACTTTTCGAAAAATTTAGGTGTAAAGTTTACTTGAAAATCAGCTGTTTCTTAGAGTTCGAGGTCATTGACCTTATGTTGTTCTTTCATTTAGTTTGGTCTACTACAATCAAACCTTCAATTACCTTTATTTTCAAAAACAGCTGTTTTTCCAGTGAAACATAATCTCAAAATTTTCAAAAAAAAAGTTCGAATTTTCAAAAGTCGTAGAACAAAAGGTGTTTGCCTAGACGTCTAGAACAACCCCCTTTCGGATTAAAAGGGCTTACCTGTTACATCTTGTATTAAAACTATCAGCGCCCCACAATGTCACCCGCGTATGTCCCGTTCCCGCGGGAAAATCAGGATAAAAAGTAGCCAGTATGTTATTTCCGGTATCCAGCTACCTATATTTCAAGTTTCATCGCAATCGGTTCAGTAGTCGTTGCGTGATTGAGTAACAAACATCCAAACACACACACGTTTACATTTTTATATTAGGAGGATATATTGTAGAGATATAGGTAGTTGAGTTATAGAATAAGTCCCTTGGGGTTTTCACAACACAATTTGTCACTCAGCTAACATTTATCTGTAACAATTTCTCAATATTTATCTAGATCAGTGTCCCAAATAGGTGATTCATCTTGTCACAATCTTGTCATAGGTAGGTAGGTACATATTACATGCTTGATACTATGGCCGCCTATTTAGACCAACTTTAGACCAAATAAACATGATGATAATCACGAAATCTGACAATTTGATAACAGAATAAAGTAACTAAGTTCGAGTCGGATTTACTCAGAAAGGGTTCCGTATGTTTTATTGCAAATATCTTTGATTTTGCTTGACCTGCTTACGATTCGGATTTACTCAGAGAGGGTTCCGTATGTTTTATTGCTAATATCAATGACTTTGCTTGACTTGCATACGATGCAAGCTTCATTACAAAAATAAGTAGGTTATGTACTATATCCGCTGTCTAGTACCCAAAATACGAGTCTAAGTTGCTTAGTTTGGGACTAGATTGCGCTGAGTAGGTACCGTTCTACTATAGTTAGGAATCTTATTTATTAATGTCGTCCTACAACTTAATTTCCTGGATTAGGTTCAGCGAAGTTACCGAGCAACTTCCGTCGTAATGGGCATCGAAATCCCACTGCAAAAAGGAATAACCTGCGCTGTGAAAACGACAGCGTTGATTTGGACTATTAAGGCCGGCTTGCATAACGGTTCCTAAACATGTTTAAGCTGTTAATCGTATTTAAAATCTGTCAAACTGTCAATGTGTGGCAACATATTATCAATCGTCCTCTTAATGAAATAAAGTCCAATGTTCGATTTCTTATAAATTATATTAAAATTGATTTAGTTAAATATTTTTTTAAATAGTGTTATGCAAGTCGCCCTTAAAGCCGGCACCGTCGAGCTTAACTGTCATTGAAAGCGAGGTCCTTGAGCTGCCAGTTTCAATGACAGTTGAACTCGACGGTGTCACCTTCAAATGGATGCAAATTAACGCTATAGTTTGAAAAGCGCAGGTTATTCCTTTGCGTAGATGGATTGCGATGCCGATTACAACGGAAGATGCACGGTTGGGCCCCAGGAATTGGTATACCTAATTAATAGGTAATTATTTACAAGTTAGAATGTCTTACCTTGAACCATAAAAACAAGGAATGTACCTACCTAATGCTAAAAATGTGACGCAAACGCGAAGCAATAAAGTTACCGTTTTTTTCCTCGAACTACGGAACTCTAATCATCGATCAATCAACTTACTTCTTGAGTTTTTCTACAGATTATAACAATAAAAATGTCATTTTGTTCAATAATCTCATTTTAAGATGCGATAAAGAAAGATAAAACAAGCACTACCATCCACATACATACATATTTCATAGTTTTTAACCGACTTCTAAAAAAGGAGGAGGTTCTCAATTCGTCAACTATGTTTATTTTAGGGATGTTCACTGTCAGCATTCTGAGCCCTCTCGTATTTATTCATGGTGTACTTTTCCAAATATTTGCTTGCCATACTTTTTTCTCTACCCATATAAATTGTATTAACTTGTACGTTTACCTAGCTGCACTAGTCGATATTGTGCGTTAAGCAACGCTTGGCGCGGTCATTACTTGGATGGGTAAAATGTGTGCGGCCAAAAAACATTTACTCGAGCTATTCAGTGTTTTTGAAGGCACGTTAAGCAGGTGTTAAGCAGTAGGTCCCGGTTGTTATCCAGAAATAACAACCGGGACCTACTGCTTAACATAACTGCTTAGCCTCTAACTTGATCTAAAGCCTACTAGTTAGAGCTTAAGGGTGACCTGCGAACAACTTTAACTAGGTGAGCCACACCACGGTTCCAAAAGAAGAACACAGTACCTACCTAACAAAATAAATAACCATCAACTAATTACTCTAAACATAACTGCTTACTATTAATTTAACTAATAGTTCCCTTCTTCGCAATAATTAAAATCCATCTACCAAACGACACATTTTCACCATGTTCAAAATCACCCCAGAAATTATATGGTAGATTAACAAAAAGCCATAAAAACATCCCCCATTTGACGGCGACAGTCGCGAATTTGACTAATTTTATTTGCCCCATATTGCGGAGGGTGGCTGGCGAGGTGGGGTGTCTAAGTAATGATAATCTGTTTAGTCCATATGCCGGCTTTTTGCGGGACAACTCGGGTCCGCGATAAGCCCGTGGCTTTGAAAGTGTTAACTTTTTGTAGGTGCTTAGTGATGTGATAAATGTTTCCAATTATGAAATAAAACTGGTTATATGGACATTTTAACTAGTATAGTTGCCTTGTCTTTTGTGCTTGTCCGAATAATCTTTTTTTTTTTTTTCTTTTGACTAGGAACCTCACTTTACCAAAACCCAAGTAATTGGTTTTTTTTATTGATCGTCTTTAGTTTCTACTTCGATCGTCTTTTGTTTTCTGTTTTCGATCGTTTTTTGTTTATCTGCATCGATTATCTTTCGATTCTGTTTGGGCCGTCTTCAGTTTCTACTTCGATCGTCTTTTGTTTCTACTTCGATCGTCTTTTGTTTTCTGTTTTCGATCATTTTTTTGTTTCTGCATCGATTATCTTTCGATTCTGTTTGGGCCGTCTTCAGTTTCTACTTCGATCGTCTTTTGTTTCTACTTCGATCGTCTTTTGTTTTCTGTTTTCGATCATTTTTTTGTTTCTGCATCGATTATCTTTCGATTATGTTTGGGCCGTCTTCAGTTTCTACTTCGATCGTCTTTTGTTTCTACTTCGATCGTCTTTTGTTTTCTGTTTTCGATCATTTTTTTGTTTCTGCATCGATTATCTTTCGATTCTGTTTGGGCCGTCTTCAGTTTCTACTTCGATCGTCTTCAGTTTCTACTTCGATCGTCTTTTGTTTTCTGTTTTCGATCATTTTTTTGTTTCTGCATCGATTATCTTTCGATTCTGTTTGGGCCGTCTTCAGTTTCTACTTCGATCGTCTTTTGTTTCTAACTACTTCGATCGTCTTTTGTTTCTACTTCAATATGGTGACTTTAATCGTCTATGGTTTCTGTTTCGATCGCTATTTGTTTTAGATGTGATATATCTGATGCAATCTGTATAAGTTGTCTTAGGTGCAAAAGTGAGTTAATCGAATTAAAAGAAAGAGGTTCAATTTTTTCACCTATAGGTCACAGAATTAGAAAATAGGTGCTACGTTACTAGAGAAGGAGGCTCTTGCCCAGCAGTGGGACAAGTTAACGGGCTGATTGTGTACTACGTTACTACAAGCTACGCGAGTTCTTATTGATTTCCCGCTTGACGCGCCAAAAAAGTTATAGAAACAAAAAAAGAAATATGTCAATCGGAAGCCATCTTCGAGTGATCGGTGAACGACAGCATTCCAACTTTGAATACCAATGCTGATTCTCTGCCACAAATAGAGTTCAGCATTTTAGGCTCGCGTTTTACCTAAATACCTATGGCCTCCGTGGCAGTTTTTAACATTTCTAGTTTTAGGTGTGTATGTATTATTATTTCTATGTTGTGTATCACGTGTAAATGTGTATGTATTTACAAATAAATAATATTTATTGTTATTCATCCAAAATACAAGCCTAGTTACTTAGTTTAGGGCTAGATGGCGATGATGTACCTATGCAACGTCTTGCAATATATATATGTATATTTACTTTTAATCAAATTACGCATTACCTACATAAAAAAAACCTTAAATGTAATTTGCAAAAACGTTTCATTCCATAAATTACAAATACAAAACTATTAAATAATCACAAATCCCTAATACACTTTAAAACTACATAAAATTCAATAGCTATAATAACCTGTCAGCAATTATCAATAATTGCCCAGAATGGGGTAAGTGCGAGCTCGGTGTGACATGTGTACAAACATATAGGGTGCTAGTACGGACAGTCACTGAATGGTACCACACCGGGACGGATTGGGCCAATTTGGGGCGTTTGGCTTTCAATGTGTTATGTATGAAAGATATATTTTTTTAAAGTATAAAGGCAAAGAAATTGGTAATTATAATATTAATTTAACTTACCTATTTTACTATCTTCCTATTGGTCGCCTGGAATAGAGCGCCCATAGGCGACAAGGCCACTTTTTGTCACTTTAGCATTGAGTTTTTCTTTTCATAATTTCATGTTATTTTGCGTTGTTAGTACAACAAAGCGTCAATTTATCGATATCTAATGACCAATTACTGAAAACCAACTTATAATGTGAGAGTTACTGAAATAATTGAGCAGCTTCTAAATAACAATAGGTATTATAATATTATGCTAATTATAAGAGCAGCATAAAATGAGATTAATTTGAATCCAACGTCACGATAACAGAAGAAAAATCATAAAACACTTTATTTATCCGGTTGAATCGCGCTCTTATTCATGGTTTTAAACGAACCGAGCTTTCACCAACTTTACAGTTGGCTTTTTCAAGGTTGATCAACTGATCGACTGTAAAGTTTCCGTAAGCTCGGTTCGTTTAAAACCATGAGTAAAAGCGCGATTCAACCGGATAAATAAAGTGTTTTATTATGCAAAATCGCGGAAACCATAAACGAAATTAAGAACAAAAATCTATAAAAAGATATATTTCCAGAAAAACAATAAAAACATTGACGAAGAAACCCTCACAGCCAGAGGGTGGGGTTCGATCCCCGGCGGCGACCGAACCTAATGAACTGCGAAACCGCGCCAGAACGCGCTGTCCACGGCAAATTTTGGGGGGAAAATACTTGTTTTTCTTTGCAAACAATATTCTACTGATATTTTAAACGAATACTAAACTTACTCTTTAACACAAAAACTACTAATCCGATTGCGAAAAATCTTTGTATGTACTTTGAATATCTGGAAATCTGGATTAATACATAGGTTACTTTTTATCACGATATTCCCGCGAGATCGAGACCTACGCGGGTAAAACCGGTTAGTATGTATATAAATCTGGCGCCTTAATTCCTTTAGCAGCCTAAAATAATATGTGGCGTTTCTGTACAGCCGTTAGAGCGTAAACTAAAAGCTAAAATTACAGTCTCATTCGCAGCTCTCATTGTAAATAAAGAGTTGCCATCTATAAACGTAATTAAGTGCCATATAAAACATAATTAAATAATTACTGACTTTCGTGCTTTAACTTCATTTGAAAAATCAAGCTTCGTAATTAGGAGAAAGTGTGTGGCTAGAGTGTAGGCGATTATAAATACTATTTATCCTAAAATAAATGAATATTTAGCTCGTTAAATATAATTATCCTCTGTAGAGCGCGGGCCTCCTCTTATTCCGAATCTATAGGCGAGTCTAGTAATTACTTGTCTTAGAAAATGTATCTGACACATTTTCTCTGACGTTGAAAATTCTTTGTAAGAATTAGACACGACATTAATTAGCCAAAGTAATAACTTAGACACGCCTAATAATACCGCTATTAGAGACGTTAGGTCGTAAGACGTTAGACAGTAAGACGCCACGAGAGATGCTCCGCATTGACGAATGTCCTACTATGTCTACGGACCGTGGGGACGTGGTGAGTCATGTCGGATTCTAAGCGATGTTTTCATTAACCGTAAGAGCGATGTTATTAATACTACTAATTTAATAATATTATAAAAAAGAAATTTGTTTAAGGACGCGACTCATGTGAAATCCCTTCCGATGTAATGGTTTTATTCATAACCGGTATCAAATAGATCTTTAAACAATGTATTATGTTATTGTACATGATACAAGAAGTGTCCCCTTCATTTCAAAAACAATAAAAAATAACTTTAAATACCACTATTATACAGGCAAAGTTACCCCTGTTTTACAAAATAAATCAATTTTTCTTCTAAATCCTTAACCGCTATATTTTCTTATAGGCATCATAATATTAGAAAATACAATACCTAGAACCCCTTCATCGCATTTTTTCAAAATATTATTTTAATCTTCGTTAATTATTGATTTTACGAGAAATTGTAGATTTTTCACGCAATTCCATCTCGCTCATTTATATGCAATATGACAAGGACCGTTGCTTATCATCTATCGCCGCCTTAACACAAAACTTAAACTAAGAAAAATAACAATGAATAAGAATATCAATTTTCTCAATAAGATTCTTATAGCACACACGTAAGATAAAACGTGTGTGCTATAAGAATCTTATTGAGAAAATTGATATTCTTATTCAATCTAATGATTATGGTAGAATAATTTGAATATAAAAATCTCTAATTAAATAATTTGAAAATAACTTTTAAAAAAAATAATTGATTGTATTAGGCGTTACTTTTCGGAACTCCATATCAACTATATTAAAAATTAATATTTAGTTTTTAGTCCCGATACCTGACTAGTATCACTACGTATCATGCGGTCTGCCGCGTGCAAAGAAAAAAAAGAAAAAAACATTTTTTCTCCTTAAAACTATTTCTAGGAGGATATGCGAGATAATAGAATTTTTAAAATAAAATAACAAAATATTTAAACTACATTATATATTTTCATTATTAAAAAGCAAAAATCATTATTTATTAATTATCATATTATTTAGCTCAAGTTTTGTCTCGTAAAAACCGTGCATAAAAATTAATTGTCTCCAGCACTCGCACCGCACCCTTCCTAAGAGAGTTTAAGCCAATTATGAGGCAGCAATTTGTTATGGCAAACAAAGGGACGGTGGGCCCTTAGCAAATTAGATCCACGTGATAGTGATGTGACACGGTCTACTTAGTTGTCGATATGTCGATAGATTTGTTTTAATTAACTTACAAATTTTAGATTTACAATTTGTTGTTTAGCTAAATATTTTAGATTTATTTAATAATAGGAAAGTAAAGTAAGTAGGTATCATGTGATAAAAAGATATGTAATACTATATACCTTTTAATTTTCTGTAATTAAATTAGTACATTATGTACACTATATATTTATCACCTTTAAATAAAGTAAATATTATAGTACCTACCAGCTAGCCCTTTGGGTAAATACCTATAAGGACTCCTTTTCAGTTTAAGTAATTTAATGTTTAATTTATTTGGTCAGAGAGTTCCTCGTTGTTTTGAGTGATATTTAAGAGCTCTTGTGTAAATCGAGAAGAATCTTTCTTCAGCTATCAGTATACAACGTTTCAACGCAATCGGTCAATAGTGCGTTGCGTAGAGCGTATCAAACATACTCGTTTACATACTTACTGTCATTAATCAAGTTATATACTTTCTATTTAGGACTCAGTTTACTTAGTTACAATATACCTACTAAGTTACTTACACTCAAACTTTCATATCTTACTAATAATATAAACGGAAAAGTTTGCATGTATACAAGATGTAACGGGGAAGCCCTTTTAAGCCGAAAGGGGGTTGTTCTAGACGTCTAGGCGAACAACTTTTGTTCTACAACTTTTGAAAATTCGAACTTTTTTTTGAAAATTGTGAGATTAATGTTTCATTGAAAAAACAGCTGTTTTTGAAAATAAAGGTAATTGAAGGTTTGATTGTAGTAGACCAAGCTAAATGAAAGGACAACATAAGGTCAATGACCTCGAACTCTAAGAAACAGCTGATCTTCAAGTAAACTTTACACTTAAAAATTTCGAAAAGTACTTCGAATTTCCAAAAGTCATAGAACAAAAGTTGTTCGCCTAGACGTCTAGAACAACCCCCTTTCGGATTAAAAGGGCTTACCTAAAAAAGGGCAGTTACATCTTGTATATGTCTGTATGTATGTGACTTTTTTTACTTAATCACGCAAAAACCGTTTGCGATTAACCTTGGAATATGGGAAGCTGGGGATCTAGAATAATACATAGGCTGCTTTTTATCCAGATATTCAGGCGGGATCGGGACCTACGCGGGGGAAACCGCAGGGCACGGCTAGTTTATAATATTAGTACGATACTTAATCGATCAAAAGTCGAAAGATGCTGTGTCCCATCACTAAATGTAAAAACAAGTGGGCAAAAGGGAGTCAACTGAACGTAAAGAATCTATTTATATGACAAGTTCGGATTGCGCTACTTTCGACAGAGAATTTGGTACGGAGACTAGTGGCGACGCGCTGTTTCACCTGCTTAGTGTGTGTCGGAGTCTAGGGAACATAAGAAGATAGCTTGTAAAAATTCTAAAATGACGTGTCGACGTGTTCTAATATGACGTGTCGTAAACTTAGAAATATTTTTAGCAAGGAAATATATTTCCAAAAAATCCCCATGACAAGATTCGAACCTGCGTCCTTTCGCTAACCAGGCGACTGCCTTGACGTATTTAGATATAGGTACCTAATCTATTAAATAGAAGAATATTAAAAAAAACTTAGGTACGAATATTTTGTTATTTTTCAACCTTGTGGCTTGAGCTCACTTGGCATAGTTAGTTACCGCGCCCCGCTAGAGATCGCGAGGTCGTGTCCCGCATTGAATTTCAAAAACAAACCCTGGTCGAGAGTTTTGGCGGTAATGCGTTGAGGAGATGTGTTGCAAAATTTTCATTTTTGTAAAACTTAGTTCAAATGCGTGTAAATTATTTAATTTCGGGGGCATATTAATCAATTTAGTTTCGTGAAGGTGTACAAGTGAAAATAAAAGTAAAAATCGGTGCAAAACATGGACTTTAGCTAAGTGTTCTCTCCAAAGCTCCGTGAACAAACATTGTAAAAAATGGCCCCCTTTTTACAATGATTCCCTCGACTTGACTTTAACCATGACGACTTGACTGTTTCGTTCGATGCAAATAACCTGCAAATATTGATAATACTTGACACTGGCAAATGTCCGAATGGAAAAGCCATTTTAAAGAAGAAACCCTGGTCCAGGCAATAAAAACAAAATATAACAGAAACAAGAGACGTCGGAAATTGGTACCAAAAAGGACGATCAAAATTATAACAAAAATAGATCATAATTGGAACTACAGACGAAAGATTACCTCAATCGATAAAAACTTTGAAGAGGAAAACAGAAAACAGAACAAAAAATAATAAATCAGCGCCAAATGTGAACTATAAAATAAAATAAGATTAATTTTCCGCCATTACAGACATAAAAACAAACAAATTAAAGTACAGTAAATATACCGGGCAGTTCGGGCACCCCTATTGATGTGTTGCGATTATCAGCACAATAAATATTAAACTGCCCTTAGATTAAGGGGAGGTTTCGATGACGCGAATCGTAATTGAAATTGTTTGACGATTCGTGTTCGAGACACCTTAATTGTTTATGATTAAAATCCTGTTTAATGTTTGAAAATGATTTAATGTTTAGTTACTACAAGATAATGTTTGTTGCTTATTGATACGAGTACGAAAGAATACTAAAATTAATCAAGTCCATTCAAAGTAAGTATTGCGAAATAAGGTCGCACGCGCACGGTGTCAAATGGACGGATGTAGGTACGTACGTGTACCGTACAATTCGTTTCTGATTGTAATTTATTTTTGTAAAGTTCCTTGCAACCTTCGCCAACTAAACTAACTTGCACGATCTTTGTCCATTATTATTTTTAGAACTACGTGTAGGTACCCTTTTGCAGATATTTTTAAATTTAATTCCTCGACATTTCGGCAAAAAATAATAATAATAATCATTTATTTCAGATTTCTCCATATTAAAACTTAAAATTAAATTCCATTTCACACAATTAATTATAAAACCAAAACAAATAATAAATGGCACTAAAATATATTGAAAAAAAATTATGTCAGATACTATGATAAAAATAAAATTAAGAAGTGTTGGAGAGTGGGCAAAGGGTTCCACCGGCCGTGGTCGCGATAATACACGCGATTTTTCTACAAACGCGATCTAAACCATAGTTCTTATAATAATATTATTGGACAGAAATAGTGTAAGTTTAATAAGCGTGAAATACAAATTCGTCACTACGAACCTCCACCTTAACCCCGCATGGCTGTAAAGTGCCAACATATGATTTGATAGTCGCAGTTAACTAAGGGATGATCCAGTCAACCCTAGGGGGTGAATATAATACAATGAATCAATCGAGAACAATTAGGTTATTTACATTTTAATTTCTGATTTACTTTAAATTATTATTTAGGACATCTTTTTAAGCGTTTGACCACCATCTCACTTGATGGTAAGTGAAAAAACGGCCTAAAATGTAGCACGCTCGTCTAGAAGACAGAAATCCAAAGACAATTTAATTAAAAATGACAATTTAAATAAAATAAAGATGATCAAAAAACTTACACCTAATAAGTGTAACAAAGGTAAGTGAAGATACGGTCTCAGAAGTAACACGCTCATCTAGAAGTAGAAATCAAAAGACCATTGATGTAGAGACAAATGACAATTGAAATGAAATAAAGACGATCGATCATCCTACTAATATAATAAATGTAAAAGTGTGTGTTCGGATGTGTAGATGTTTGGATGTTTGATGACTCAATCACGCAAAAACTACAGAACCGATTGCATTGAAACTTGAAATATAGGTAGCTGGATACCGGGAATAACACATAGGCTACTTTTTTATCCCGATATTCCCGCAGGAACGGGAATTACGCGGGTAAAACCGCGGGGCGCAGCTAGTACTTATTAAATATAAAATACAAATTCGTCGCTGCAAACCTCCACCTTAACCCTACCCGGCTTTAAAGTGCCGACATATGATTTGATGGTCGCAGTTAACTAAGGGATGATCCAGTCAACCCTCGGGGGTGAAATACAATGAATCAATCGAGAACAATTAGCATATTTACATTTTAATGGTTGATTTACTTCAAATTATAAATTGTCGTAATTTATAATTATTACGTTTTTTTTATAATCCACTGTCTGTGCCTCGCAGTTTCACCCGAATTAGTCCCGATTCCGCGGGAATATCGAGATAAAAAATAACCTGTGCGTTAAATTAGGTCTCTAGCTATCTGTATACTAAGTTTCATCGCAATCGGTTCAGTAGTTTTGGCGTGAAGGAGTATCAAAAATATTTACATTAAAACTTTCGCGTTTACAATTTGAGTAGAATAGGATAAGATAGGATAAATAGATGAGGAGTTGACCACTACCTCACATGATGGTAAATGATGATAATATGATCTAAGATGTAGCATTCTTATCGGCAGTGGTACAAAATCCGCCTAGTTTTCCTCAGTGGCTTCTCAGTGGCCTACGTATCGAAACACGAACGAATCGTAATGAACTAGCACTGTCCCGCGGTTACACCCGCATCTCTTCCGATCTCGTGGAAATTCGAGAACCCGATTTCGTAATTTTTATTGCTAAAGGGATTTCTACTTGAAATATTTTAAAGGAAAAATACATATTCAAAAATTAACTCGCGGCGAGGATTTGGGACCTCGCGTGGATCTTCGTTAAGACTCTTGAGTACTGACCAAGAGACGCGAGTTCAAACCACGCCGCAAGAGAATTTTTGAAGTTTTGTTTTATATTTTTAGTTCGAAATCCCTTACTATCGGATGGATGCATAGCCTACATTGTATTAAAAACACAATCTCCATATGTCAGCTCTCTACAGTCAGTCTACTACTATATCAGTCAATCAGTCTATACTACTCTATCAGTCAGTCAGTCTACTACTCTATCAGTCAATCAGTCTACTACTCTATCAGTCAATCAGTCTACTACTCTATCAGTCAGTCAGTCAGGACCAGGATAAAGCATTTTATAACATAGATTCTCTTTCTGTGTTTGCGCTATTTAAATTAAATCTCGTTTTCTAGTTTTACTCGACTTGTTTTTATTATTTTTAGCATTTTATCAATGCCCTACGTTTCCAGATATTCTATAGAGATTTAATAATAGATATGAAGAAAATATTATACTCCCATATAAAGAGGGGTGTTTTGTCCCCAAGGGGGTAGAGAGGGGAGGGTAGAAATCAAATTACTTTGATTGCAGACTCGCGTCAAGCGAGGCGAGTGATGTTATTGTATGTCTCGGACTGCGTACGTATTATTTTTAAAATATACTGTATTAACTAATAATGTCATCATCATCAGCCTGTTGCAGTCCACTGCTGGACATGGGCCTCTCCAATTGCACGCCACCTGGATCTATTTTCGGCTTCTCCCATCCAGTTTGTATTGTAATGACACATTATTAAAACTATAATTTTTCAAATTCAGTGCTATTGGTGTAAATTAATATCACGTTAAGGACGCGACTCATGTGAAATCCCTTCCGATTGAATAGTTTTCTTCATAACCGGTATCAAATAGATCTTTAAACAATGTATTATGTTATTGTACATGATACAAGAAGTGTCCCATTAATTTCAAAAACAATAAAAAATAACTTTGAATACCACTATTATACCGGCAAAGTTACCCCTGTTTTACAAAATAAATCAATTTTCCTTCTAAATCCTTAACCGCTATATTTTATTATAGGCATCATAATATTAGAAAATGCAATACCTACAACCTCTTCATCACATTTTATAAAAATATTTCTTTAATCTTCGTTAATGATTGATTTTACGAGAAATTGTAGATTTTTTCACGCAATTCCATCTCGCTCATTTATATGCAATCGGACAAGGACCGATAATTATCATCTATCGCCGCCTTAAGCCTGTCTAGGCTAGCATAACAGCAAGAGAAACATTTTGTCGACATAAAGGGGGAAACACCATGTCTTCTTATGACGGCCTCTGTGGCGCAGCGGGCGAAGCTCGGATTACAACGCAGAAGGTTCTGGGTTCGATTCCCGCCGGGAACAAATATTTCTGATGACCATAAATGTTTGTTTCTGGTTCTGGGGTTATGTATAATTGTATGCATTTACAAAAAAAAACCTATAATATGTAGTAAATCCGTTGTCCAGTACTTATAGTACAAGCCTAGTGCTTAGTTTGGGGCTAGATGGCGCTGTGTGTAATGTCGTTCAATATTTATTTATTTATTATTTATTGCAGGACCTAAGTCGCCCTGTTAATAAAATAAATTATGTATAGTAAAAGATCCCCGACTAAGAAGGGTTTTTTAATTTTATTTAAAAAAAAAACATACTTATTAATTTAATAAAACACAATATTTACCGGGATATTAACCTAGCAGGACTTTCTTATTTTATCTGTAGATAGCAGCGCGCGTGGTTTCACCCGCGTAAGTCTTGATCCCGCTGGAATATCGGGATCACAAGTAGCCCATAAACTTCCTCAAACACAAAAAGAATTTCTCCCCAAAAACTACTATCAAGCTAATTTTTTTTTTCAATTGGGACCAGTAGATCCTGAGATTAGCGCGTTCAACCAAATAAACAAACAAATTCTTCAGCTTTATAATAATTTACGTGTACATAGGATAAATACCTACCAAAAGATAAACAAATTAATGAAACAAAACCAAACTCAACCTATTATGTAATATATCGAAATCATTTGCACCAATTAACCATCAAAGCGCCGCGTTACTACGACATATCTAACCAATAAAAATGATAATTAACAATTACATATTACATTTGCCACGACTGGGTACGTTCGGTAACATTTGGTCGGTGTTTGCTAAAGCGATAACCGCGGCACCGTGACGCATCTGTCAATTTTTGGCGGAATACAAATGACGTACATCCGACTTAATACGACCGTACGACCGATCGTGATTGTAGGTCGTATGAAACAGTATTATTTATTTAAAAAAAAACAATAAATACGTACTTACTTCAGAATACAATGTAATACAACCGCGCTCTGCGATTTTACCCGCGTGTGTCTAGATCTGGCAGGAATATCAGGATAAAAAGCATCCTAACTTAGAGTATTAATGTAGTAATATATACTCTAAGCATCATACGTATTATTTTAGATTTCCAGCTATCTGCATACTGAGTTTCATCGCAATCTGTTCGCGGTTATTGCGTGAGGCACAAAGTTTGCAAAGATCCTTGATTTCAAAGGTACTTTACTTACACACAAAGTTTAACATTTATAATATTAGTAGGATTTATACGTAAATAATACAGATGCGTCGTAGGTATTTAATCTACTAAATATTTGTCTATAGAAATCTGACGAGCGACTCCCACGCAGAACGACAATTAACCCATCAAACATGATGAAAATATTTGATTAATTACGTGCATAAATACCTACTCGTACGATTAAGTAAATACATTAGGTAGTTACCTAACATTTAAAGTTAGGCAGGGTCTTATAATACTTCATTTCGTATAGTAGTGTTGTTTCACCTTGTACCTAACCCAAGTCCTTTGCTAACTGTACATGAACCATGATCGTTTCTCTTCTTCTTCTTTAAAATGGCTTTTCCATTCGGACATTTGCCAGTGTCAAGTATTATTAATATTTGCATTGAACCAAACAGTCAAGTCGTCATAGTTAAAGTCAAGTCGAGGGAATCATTGTTGTATTTTCATTTTTATGAAACTTAGTTCAAATGCGTGTAAATTTTTTAATTTCGGGGGCATATTAATCAATTTAGTTTCGTGAAGGTGTACAAGTGGAAATAAAAGTGAAAATCGGTGCAAAACATGAACTTTAGCTTAGTGTTCTCTCCAAAGCTCCGTGAACAAACATTGTAAAAAATGGCCCCCTTTTTACAATGATTCCCTTAACTTGACTTTAACTATGACGACTTGACTGTTTCGTTCGATGCAAATAACCTGCAAATATTGATAATACTTGACACTGGCAAATATCCGAAAGGAAAAGCCATTTTAAAGAAGAAGAAGAAGATGATGATGTATTTTAAATTTTATTTATTTTAGCTAAACGATAGGTATAGCGACGACTTATAAGACATTATGGTAGCGTGGAATATCTCAATGGAGTATGTAGACCAATCCCATCCAATAAGTCAATGGAAATGAATGAAATAGTTCAATCAATGAACGAAACCATTCTTCCTAGAAACCAAACACCAATTCTCACTAAAAGTAGAACGACAATAAACATAATTATTATATTATTATTTCGTATTTACAATGAAATTAATAGAAAGTCACGTTGCACAAACATAACTTGGAATTATTTATTGATTTTTCTCGTGTAGCCCTTGAGCACGGAGCCATGTTTGTTTTCGAACTTCGAACTCAGTTTAATGTAGTTTTAAATATTTGAAATGGAGGTTCTTATTTTGAAAACAAAAAAAAAATAATGTAGTTCGTTCAAAAACCGACGTCGTGGTGGGTATTTTTGAATGAGTTTAAATCCTACTAATAATATAAAAATGAACGTTTGTTTTTTTCTCTATCACGTTAAAATAAATAGACCGATTGCGTTGAAACTTGGAATTTAGATAGCTGGAGAACTTAAACATTAAGTTAGTTTTATACCGATATTTTTGCGGGAACGGGACCTAAGGTGAAACAGATAGGCAAGCGAATGAGCAATAGCTAAACAGCCACTTTTCCATTCCTATTTCATAAGGTCAACTATTTGTGCAATTTTTTATTTTTGTTATTTTTATGTTTTTGAAATTAACCTATTAAACTATACCTTTAATAAGATACGAATTCATTAATAGGTATATTAAGTATTAACCATTTTTATGTGTTTTTCTTTTGTAATATAAATATTTAAATAAATATATAAATAATACACGACATTCCACACTGCTTAAAGTCTAAAGTTAAAGTTTTTAACTGAGTTTTTCCGCAATTAGCCCTATACTGGGCCTTTGTGCGTGACTTTAAACCGTGAGTTTCCTCACGATGTTTTACTTCACCGTAAGAGCGAAGTTAATAGCGCACATAAATTTTTCTTAAAGAAAAATACATTAGCCGGGATTCGAAACCACGACATTCGGAATGAAAGTCGGGGTATCTACCACTAAACCAACACCGCTCATAATTAATTATAGATAAATTTATAATTAATTACTATCGATCCAAAAACTGGAGCTCTACCATGTACCTCCGTAGTAAATACGTGGTAGAGCCGCTAGCTGGGTGGTATAAGACTAAGAATACATAATGGCTGCTCTTGTATTCCGCGCGTTGCTTTACATAAATCACAGGGGCTGGAACGATGCTCTACTTGGTAAAGATACTCTACCATGAACACTGCTCTACCAGGAGAAATGATTTCAAACGCTAAACTTAGCCACTTATTCTACCTTAGGCAACATTAGGTACATATTTTAGATAATGATCCTATAATGTTCGGAAACGTATGTATATAATTTACAATTTAAAAAAAATGTTAGCCGTCTTGGGATGCCTGACAGATGAAAAACATCGAAATTGTTTTCTTAAAGCGTGACGATGCGTCGCCATGGCCTGTATCGCCACGCCAACAACTGCAATTCAGTTTAGCAAGAAATTGGTATTAGTTAAAATTGTACAAAATTACATAAACAAATAAATGGAAAAAAAAACATTCATTTTCCCCCCGCCTATAAATTTTTCATTCACATCAATAAACATAGTTTTTTAAATATATTTATTTAAAGTGCTTAAGCCCGCACTGGGCGGTCATAGAACTATTTTTAAAAGAAAAGATATATCCACAAAACACAGCGCACGGTCTACGTCAGGCGGGATTCGAACCAACGCATCTTAATCCAATCCGGGGAATGCGACTTAGGCCTCTTAGTCTACCGACGCGGTGACTCATACGCCGAAATATCACTTAAATATCCTTTCCATTCACTACAACTTAGGCACGTAGACCGTGCGCTGTGTTTTGTGGATATACCTTTTCTTTTAAAAATAGTTCAAGTTTTTTTATTTTGTTTCCGCTACTTTGTATTGAAATAAAACTCATTTGCTGTTTTTTTATCATCAGCATTGTTGCAATGCCTTTCCGACGTTTCAGAGCCTTTATAGACTTATTTATTTATTATTTATTTATTTATTAACACAGTTACTTATTACATTAACAGTATCACACCAAAACATGTAAAAAGTCATTGTATTAAACTTACATATCTGACATAAACATTTAAAAACTTCTTTCTCAAGGTGGACTAAAACAGATATAAATCGAAAAATTAGTTGGACTTCAACTTTTTATTTATATAATATTTGCTGGCATAATTTTTTCTTAGTTTTTCACTCAGCATAAAACTTATTTGCCATAGTGGCCAGAATGCTGGCTGCATTGCCCCGTTGTTTGCAGATAGTGATTTTCTGGACAATATACAAGCCAGCATCCCGGTCACCCGACTCTCCACCAAACGTTTAAACCATAATTAAAATTACAATACATTCTAAGGACTTTCTATTGTAATTTTTATTAAGTAGATACCTAGGTAAGTATATTTTAGTTAAATTATATAAAATAATGTTTTAGAAGTAAGTTAGAACTCATTTATTCCAATATACAAGCTGTATACAAGATGATTCATTTAGTTTAGTCGACAACAATCGAAACTACAATTACGTTTATTTTCAAAAGCAGCTGTATTTTCAGTGAACCTTAACCTCAAAATTTTCGAAAACTACTTCGATTTTCCAAAAGTTGTAGAACAAAAGTGGTTCGCCTAGACGTCTAGAACAACCCCCTTTCGGCTTAAAAGGGCTTACCCGTTACACCTTGTAAAATTAATGTCAAAATACAAACAACTAACATAAAATAATAAACAAACAGGTTTGTAGGTTATTAACTATCAACTATTTTAAGTATTAATTACTAGCTGCGCGGTTTCACCCGCGTAAGTCCCGATCCGATTGAACAAATTTATCATAATCGGTTTAACATTTTTTTTCTTTTAAAAGAACCTCCTGATCTTAACGAACACAACAAAAGAAAGAATTATCGAAATCGGTCCAGCCGTTCAAGCAGGTGACGTGACCACGCGAAATAGAGATAAAAATAAAAGAAGTTAATAGTTAGAACATAGAGCAACATTCGTATCGTGAAAGCAATCTGTTAAAGTTACCGGGTACCGACCGATATAAATAACGAATGTTACCCTCTTTCTGGGAGGAGGAGTTAGTAGCTATAGCTATACGTAAATATACTTACCTACCTATACTGTCGTTAAATTATCGTATCTTTCCTCCTAATATTATTAAGATGAAAGTTTGTATGTAAGTAGGGGTAATTTTTAATTTAATGTTATTAATAAACGAGTTTTTTAATCTATGCATACATACAGACAAGTGATTTTATTTTATACTTACTTACTATATAATTCGATTCCCGCCGGGTGCAAATATTTATGCTAAAAATAAATATTTGTATCTTTCTATGTACTTATAATATGTATATATTTACAAAAAGAAAGTCTAGTACTCATAGTACACGCCTAGTGCTTAGTTTGGGGCTAGATTGCGCTGTGTGTAATGTCGTGCAATATTTATTTATTTACTAGCTGCGCCCGTGGTATCACCCGCGTAAGTCCCGCTCCTGCGGGACTATCGGGATGAAATATAGCCTATGTGTTATTCCTTGTATCCAACTACTTATATTCCAAGTTTCATCGCAATCGGTTCAGTAGTTTTTGCGTGTTTGAATAACAAACATCCAAACACACACACTTTCACATTTAAAATATTAGTAGGATTATTAATTTCAATATGGTTTTTATAATAGGTACTATATCAAAAACACTCCATATTTCGTAACCTTTCTATTTGGAAGACGGTTACAACAAAAACATTAAACAACCTCTTCTTGACTCAACCTCCCCACTCTGTTCCCAGGTGCTCCTCACGCGCTGCTCGGCAAGACCCGTCGGCCCCGCACCGCCTTCACTTCCCAACAGCTCCTCGAGTTAGAAAAGCAGTTCAGAATGAACAAGTACCTGTCAAGACCGAAGAGGTTCGAAGTGGCCACCAGTCTGATGCTCACTGAGACGCAGGTGAGGTCATAGACTAAATTATATAAATAAAAAAAAATAAAAAAATACCTTTATTTTCCTTACTCTTACGAAACATTGAGTGATAATGATTAGGTAGGTATGTGTTAGTTGGTATTTATGATTTAAATATGTTAGTAAAAAAACCTTATATTAGTGTTATTTTTTTTCTGTTAGTCGTTTATTTGTATTTGTTTTATTAAGTTTAAATTGGTAAGGACCGCTAAGCGGTAAAAGCCTCCTCCAGTTTTTTCCAGTGCTTCCTTTCTTTTGCTAGTCTTGTCCATAATTTTCCGGCGGTCTTTGCTATATCGTCAGCCCATCTCTTTGGTGGTCTTCCTCTTTTACGTTTTGAGTCGCGTATAGCCCAATTGGTTAGTGTGTGTGCCCATCTATTTGGATCCATTCTTTGTATATGTCCTGCCCATTTCCACTTCAGTTTTTGTGCTAATTTGATGACGTCATTAGCCTGTGTTCGTTTCCTTATGTCAGCGTTTCTCACTTTGTCTCTAAGTCTTAAATTCAGAAGGCTTCTTTCGATGCCTCTTTGACAAGTTGCTATTTTGGTCTTAGAACTTTTAGTGAGAACCCAGGTTTGGCAGGCATATGTCAGGCATGGAGTTAGGCATAGGTTTAATGCTTTGGTTTTTAGTTTAGTTGGTAGAGCTCCCTTAAATATTTCCCTCATTGTCCAGTATTTATTCCAAGTTTGTTTGACTCTTCTTTGTATTTCTTTTTCGTTGCACGATGAGAATGAGATAAGGTGTCCTAGATAGATGTAGTCTTCAACGTATTCTAGTAGTTTCGTGTTAAGTGTGATTGGTTTTTTCTCTTTGTTTGTCATCATTTTTGTTTTCTCTTCATTTATTTCAAGTCCTACTGCTTTACTTTAGTAGTTTAGTGATTCTAACATAAATTGCAGTTGGCTCGGATCTTCCGAGAGCAGGACTAGATCGTCAGCGAATCGCAGGTGGGTTAAGTATCTGCCATCTATCCTTATTCCCATGTTAGTCCAGTCCAGCCTTCTAAAGATACTTTCCAGTACAGAAATAAATAATTTCGGGGAGAGGGGGTCACCTTGTTTTGTTCCTCTTTCTATTGGGAACGGGTCTCCGGCTTCTTCGAGTCTTATCCTCGCAGAGCTATCTTTGTAGATCATTTTTAGTATGTCTATGTAGTCTTGATTAACTCCCTGCTCTGTTAGTGCACGCCATATAGACTCATGTGAAATCGAATCAAAAGCTTTTGAGTAGTCTATAAAAGCTACGTACAGTTGTTTACCATATTCTGTGTATCTTTCAATTACTTGTTTTAGTGAGTGAATATGGTCGCAGGTAGAGTAGTTTTTCCTAAAGCCGGCTTGCTCTGCTGGTTGGTTGTCATCTATTATTTTCGTTAGTCGTCTGAGTATCGCAGATGCAAAGATTTTGTAGAGACAGGGTAAGAGGCTAATTGGTCTATAGTTTGATATACGTTGCGGATCGCCTTTTTTGTAAATTAGGACTATTTCGGAGCGTTTCCATTGTTCAGGTATATATTTTTTGTGCATTATTAGGTTGAACAACTTTGTCAGTGGCTTGATTAAAATGTGTTTGCCTTTTATAATAATGTCATTAGTTATACCATCTCGGCCAGGGCTTTTTCCAGTTTTTAACTTCTTTATTGAAAGGTCTACTTCGCTTTCCAGAAAGGGTAAAGTTGGGTCTCTAATGGTATCGCAGGTCATTATAATATCTCTTCGTATTTCAAATGTTGGTTTTTTGTATAGGGCTTGGTAGTACAGTGTAGCTATGTTCTTTAGGTCTTTCCTGTTTGTAACTAAGTTTCCAGATGCAATGTATAGATGTGTCATCAATTGTTTACTTTTGTTTAGTTTTTTGTAGCCTTTTATTGAGTCCGCCGGTTGTATTGAGGTAGTGATGTAAGATATTATTCTATATTCTTTTCTATTTTTCTTTGTCATTTTATTTATGGTTCTGTATAATTTACGGAGTGTAAGTTTTTCTTCTTTTGTTTTGTTTCTTTTACACTTAAGTAAATGTCTTTCTTGTATTAAATTAGCCACTTCTTCCGTTATGACTGCTTGTAGCTCATCTTTTTATTTCGGTAGCTTTGAATGATAAGAGCAGTTCTTGATGCTGTTTTCGATGATATTGTAAGCTGTTTGTACTGATTCTCTAAGTGATACTTCGAGCGTAGCTAGAGAGCTTTCAAGTTTTTCTGCGTCTAAACAGTTTGATAGTTTGTTCTTGAAGTTAGCTCTACTGCGGGTTCGGTTGTTGGTAACATTCAGAGTCAGTCTGACCATTCTGTGATCGCTGAAATGTTTCACTCCGCTGAGTACACCTAGATTCTCTACCAGGTATGGCTTATTTGTGGCAATGAAGTCGATTTCATTTTTTGTTTTACCGCTGGGAGAGATCCAGGTCCATCTCAGTTTGTCAGGTTTTTTAAACATAGTGTTAGTAGTTTTTAGTTTATGTTGCTGACAAAAATTCAGGAATAGTTGACCTCTTTCGTTGCGTTCTCCAAAGCCGTAGTTTCCCATTGTAAGGTACTCGTTAGTTTCCGGTAGTCCGATTTTGGCGTTCAAGTCAGCCATCACAATTACATTCTCCGTGCTTTTCTTCATTGCGTTTTGTAGATTGTTGTAAAATTCTTTTAGTTCTGCTTTCTTTGCTTTTTCTGTAGGGGCATAGACTTGTACGATTGTGTAGAGTTTATTGTGTATTCGTGTTTTTAGGAGGATGACTCTTTCTGATATTGTTATAAAATCTTCAACTTTTATATTATTTTGTTTCCTGACTAGGAATCCAACTCCTCTCTCTCCTTTTGTTTGACCAAATGAGTATATAAAGTAGGTACCTCTGTCTTCTATTTTGAGTCCTTCTCTTCTTACCTCAGAAAGTTCAATAATGTCCCACTTTATGGGTGAAATTGCATGCTCTAACTCTAAAATTCTTGATTCGCTAGCTAGTGATTTTAGGTTGAATGTTGCTATATAAATTCGTGAGGTTACTGGAGGGTGGTGGTGTGTTACCCCCGCGGTGACCAACCGTTCTGGGGGAAATGTTTGATGTTTTTTATTTAATGAGACTAAATATATAGTTCATTAAATTAGGCGTTCTTTTCGGAACTCCATAACAAACTATGTTAAAAAACATAACCATTTATATACCTTTGTTACACCTTGTATTATTATTAGTATATTAATTTTATTCGTATATAATCGAGTTGCCTGACTTATAAAAATTCATATAAATTTAATATAAATTTGACATTACTAAGTCATATTTCATGCATGATAATTTTCAGAATTTGCTTATTGAAAAAGAAAATTAAGCACCTATTTTTCCAAAATAAAATGGGACCTACCTATCTAGTGCCAATATCGAGTACCTCAGTTATCACAATAGGCCACCTTTTGACAATTGTGACAGTTGATGGACGGGGCAAAACAGAACTAACTTGCCACGGCCCCATGGCCACCGTGGCAAAGCTGCCGGTAGCCGTTAGGAAAGCGACAATTTTTAAGCAGCAAACATATTAAATCCACACAAAAGGCACCTTAGTATAAACAATAGATATAAAATCTAAACTGTAAACCTGAAATGGTTGTGATTAATGTCCTTACACCCCCAGCGATAACATTTACATCCCCTCGTACCCCTCATGATCTTGTTACTACGTTACTACCAAATCCCTGCATCTTTCAACTTGACAGACACTCGAGGTGACACCGCCATTTTGTTTGCGAACCGACAACCGCTCAGTAAAGTGGAGCGATTTTTATTGTGTGATTCAGCACAAATATAATCGGTTATTTTAGAATATTGATATTTTGGGACTTTTGGGCTTTTGGGAATTGGTATTTTAAGTACCTAAGGGACATTCTGGAATATGGTCATCTGGGATATGGACATTTTGGGAAATCCAGAATCAATAAATTCTGGAATATAGAAAATATGGGTTTTTGAAGTATTAGGTACCAACCCTTTTTCAAAAATAAAGATTAAAAATGTAAACATAGAACTGTCAATTATCTAAAAAGTAAACAAAGAGCTGTCACTTGCAATCAACATATGAGTTTTTTGTTTAGGGTGTTTAAGTACCTTTTTAATCTAAGTTTCTGTAAAAGGGTATAGTTGTTTTTTCGGCAAAATTACCAACAGATTTGCTGAAAGTGCTGAATGTTTTCCGGAAAAAAAAGAACGACGTCGAGGCAGTTTTGAGGAATTTCTATGAAATAAACACGGATTTTTAGATAGGTACGGCCCTTCTTAGATTTCCATGATCATAGAAATTCAGATCAACTGCCTTGATTTTGAAGTTAGAGAGAGATTTTTTATAACATTGAGGGTGAGGAAAAGAGATAGGTAGGTGGCAAATTAGTGTCATAATTTTATCACCAGCCGGCATCCAGCCGGAGAATAGATATACAGCTATTTGTTTTGAGTCTTACAAAATCCCGACATACACTTATTCCCATTCCCCTCTGAATGTCTTGACATCGTCTTTATTTCTCAATTTCATTGTCGACAGGTAAAAATATGGTTTCAAAACCGACGCATGAAATGGAAACGCTCGAAAAAGGCCCAGCAGGACTCCAAAAAGGACCCCTCACACCAAAAAGAAGACCCGAAGCCTAAAGAAGCGGAAGAAAAACCGGGTCCGAATCCTGTGGCCGTACCAAGCCCTAGTGATTTGACAGCTGTCAAACCTCCCCCAATGTTAGACAGGGAGAGGATTATCGCGTTGGAGCGGGAAAGAGCAATGGCCGCGGCTAATTTTAATTCGAATTTGGAAAACAATAGACGCTCGTCATTGGTCGTTTTAGGACAAGATGGCGCACGACCAATGGATATGTTCAGGCCTTACGTCGTATGAAAGTAGAAGTATTGTTTTATTTTTTTAAGAAAAAAGTTGAGTTTTATTTATTTTATATTTATAATTTTACCCTCCGTAATTGTTTCAATTAGACACAAAAAATGACTGTACCGGCTTAAATATCGGAACATGGACGAGCACGATAAAACACAGTAATAAATAAGCGTTCAACACTTACTTACGTACTTTTTATTTAAAAAAAAATGAATTTAAATCGTGTAAGTTTAAAAAGAGAATGCATTGTACATACAAATAATAGCATAGTTTTATAAATAAATTCTAGTCGTATAGAAATAATATAATGTATTTAGCAAAAGCAGTCATTAGAACTAGGTAGGTATATGATTTTGTAAAATAGACTAACCCTATCCAGAATCTTAAATCTAAAATGTAAACAGAACTGTCAATGTAACAGAAAAAAATAAACAAATAACTGTCTCTTTCAAATACATGTATGAGTTTGTTTACATTTTAAATCCAAGATTCTGGAACAGAGCAACTGATAGCTACCTTCATGCCATACTTGAATCTAAATCAATATACCCTCTTTAACTACGGGACCGATTTTCATAAATTTTGATTTCAAGTAATACTCCACTCAAGGCGACGTACTAAACCGATTACAATGCAATTCAGTAGCTAGTGTAGTAGACAACTAAAAAACCCATGAAGGAAGATAGCCATTAAATTCCAAAAGTTCCTGTAATTATCTAGAATAGAATTATAAATAAGTTATTGTATAAAATAAAACGCATCTTACAAGCAGTATTATTAATTTTAAATATAATAAATGTATCTATAGTACTAATATTATAAAGAGAAAAGTTTAATTTGTTACGACTACCTACCTACAAAGCGGTGTGCGTAAAGTAAGATGGCTTCAAATAAATATTTTGGAAAAGTATTGAATCATTTTTGAAGAAATGCGTTCCAAATATTGCACCCGACGGGACTTGAACCTACAACCCCGAGATTCCGTTTCGTTCTTTGCCACTGAGGCACGTATTTTTGGAAAGCATTTCTTTAAAACCGCACAAGACCGCGAGCTATGGAAGGGGAGTAGAGAGGCCTTTGCCCTGCAGTGGGACACTACAGGCTCCTAATAATAATAATAATAATTTCTTTAAAAATTAAATAAAATTAAAAATAAAAATTAGTCATTATCATCTGGGTGAAGTTCCCAATTGCAAGTACCTATCTGGAACCCGAGGTCCGCTTTCACACTTTCGGAAGCTTGCACGCATATTAACCATCTAGACGTCAAGCCAGCACTTCTTGGGCTTTCCCAATCTGCCACGGCCGGATGGAGGCTACATAGCAAGACATTTGTTCCCCAAGTAAGTTCACGTAACTAGCCGGTTGCCGTAAAATATGACACAATGTACCTATATTACATTTTTTTAATTTCAGACAAGAATTTGACGTTTTGGTCCTTTGTGTTTGACAATTTATTCTTCAGGATGATGTGCCAAATCTTAGTCTGTAATTGAAAAACGAAGTATATTTTTATTTAAATATGACTTGTCGTCATGAAAAAACCTTTATTAAATATTTCCTATGTTTATTGCTCAAGGCATACCTACCATTAGAAATAACTTACAAGGAGAAATGCATCATCAAAAATCGAGCCAGTCGATGTTTGTAAAACTGTTTAGATGACGTTCAAATCGAGCCTCAGTCGATTTACAAACTGGGATATGTTGCATAATCGGTATTTAACTGTGTCACGCGAGGCACAAGGGATACCGACAAGCGAGGGGCACAAGTTCGAGTCCGGTCACGGTAAGAATTTTGATAATGTATTTCCCCTTGTATTTTTTTTTCTAAACGTCCATTTCCTTAAGTCATCACGTGTATTAGGTATTTAATAAAAATGTACTGTTAAAGTATACTATTAGAATAAGAACTAAAATTATAAAAAAACGAAAATGTACTGTAAAAATTACCTAAGTATGTAATTTATAATATAAATAATGAAATATAGTTAATATGTTGGAATTTCCACTTGTTTTATTTAGTTAGATGCTAGCATTTACTTGTGGCTTTACCCGCGTGAGATCCGTTCCATAGGGGCCGTCTCCACGAGCGTTAGAATCGCGGCGATATTATAGCCACTTATTTCTATACAATGTAGGTCTATGAACGTGTCTTCACATGACGATGTTAACGCGGCGCGGGCGGTGCGTTGTATAGAAGAAAGACAATCCGCGCTGCCATGCCCGTTTGTCATTGCTATGTCGTCCTTTTGTCGTTCAAAAAAATAATGTAAATTTGAAATTAAAAATACCCGATTACTTTAAAAACTACAGACAATTATTTCTTTTTGTTTTTATTGCTCAAGGCATTTTAAACATAGAAATATTCGCCTGGTTAGCGAAAGGACGCAGGTTCGAATCCTGTCATGGGGATTTTTTGGAAATCTAATTCCTTGCTAAAAATATTTCTAAACTACAGACGATTTAAAAAAATCTCTTTTTTTTAAGTTTGTTTTTCTTTTAAATTTTTCGATGTATTTTTTTTTCAGCTGAAGGACAACGCAACGATTTATAAGACATCATGGTAGGGCCCAATATCGCCACGATTCTAACGCTCGTGGAGACGGTACCACAAGATTATTCAAAATCTTTTCTTAGTGGTCACATCACACAGAACATAATTACTCTCCTAATTTGATTTATCTAGGATCAGCGGTTTAGGCTATGCGTAGATACGAGTATATGGTTCAGTTAGTCAATCAATCAGATAACTAATTTAAATATTAGCTCTCGATATTCTCTGTCAAAAATAAAAAATACAAGTGAAATAATTACTTCGTTACGTTAATTTGTTCCCGATTCACAAAAGTTAACGTGCGATGCGGACTCGTACTCGGGTGTGACGTCATCTCACACTCGCCCAGTCCGCTCGCGCTCTATGTCATTTTGATTAGCGGAGCATAGTCAATGACGTCACGTTACTGTTGGCGATACTCAATATTTACCGTAAATTTAAATGTCTGTAAAATCAAAACTAATAGTTTTGACTTCAAAGAAATCTAGTATATTTGTATACAAGATGTAACGGGGTAAGCCCTTTTAAGCCGAAAGGGGGTTGTGTCGCGAATTGCCGCGAATTCATCGGAGGTAGATCAAAATAATTTTACACAGTTTGATTTTCTAACGGGCCGACATGACAGGCGAGCGGTAGTCGCGAAGGAGTTCAACTGCCTAACGTGCCTTCCGAAGTTCGGAGGACTTCGTAAAAATTATAGGAAATCAACTTAATCTGAGGAATTCAAACACGCATTTGAAAAAGGTTAAACAAAAATGAAAATTTAGCAACACATCTCCTCAACGCGCCTGTCAAAACGCCTCCCGACTAGGCATAGAGTTAAGTAATTAGACAGTACGATACTCTAGGATACTCTGGCGTTCTTTACAGTGTCGCCTTGGGAAACTGTAATGGCATTGTAAATGTTTGAAGTAAATAAATAAATAAACTGAAGGCGACGCCCCACGTAAGTCTTAATCAAGATATCTAGCTAGTACCTACCTAATTTCAAAATCACAAACTCAACATCTTATATGGCAACATATTACGCTCTTCTTCTTCTTCTTTAAAATGGCTTTTCCATTCGGACATTTGCCAGCGTCAAGTATTATCAATATTTTCAAGTTATTTGCATTGAACGAAACAGTCAAGTCGTCATAGTTAAAGTCAAGAGAGGGAATCATTTTAAAAAGGGGCCCATTTTTTACAATGTTTGTTCACGGAGCTTTGGAGACAACACTAAGCTAAAGTCCATGTTTTGCACCGATTTTCACTTTTATTTACACTTGTACACCTTCACGACACTAAATTGATTAATATGCCCCGAAATTAAACAATTTACACGCATTTGAACTAAGTTTCACAAAAATGATAATTTAGCAACACATCTCCTCAACTCATTCCTACCAAAACTTGCTACCTTGCTCGTTTGTCGTTGGAATGTCGTCTTTTTGTCGTTCAAAAAAATGACGTAAATTTTAAATAAAAAATACCTCGATTACTTTTAAAAAATAGTATATTTGAAGTTTGTTTTTCTTTTTTTTTAAATTATTAATTGTGGTTTTAATTTTTTTTTTCTTGGCTGAACGACAACGCGACGAATTTCCGACGACTTATAAGACATCATAGTATGGCACAATATCTTCGGAATATATAATACGAATTCCTCGTATAATTATGATTTAACTTCACTAACGGGTAAGTAATTCATTTAATCATTAATATATTATGCAAGTTATTATATTAGTGATAAGCATCGAAACAGTCAAGTCGTCATAGTTAAAGTCAAATCTACGGAATCATTTGAAAACACGGCGGCCATTTACAAAGATTGTTCACGAATCTTTGGAGACATGCGCTTACTTAAAGTCCATGTTTTGCACTGATTTTCACTTTTTTCACTTCAAGCTTTTTATTATAAGTTAATTTCACTTCATCGATTGTAGTATTTTACTCGACTTCAATGAAGGGTAATTTTATCTCTTCCCAATAAAACTTGTCATAATTTTATTATTGCCGAATGATTACGCTATAACCATAGCTCATCTTATGGCAATCACTATAAATCGACCCTTTACGTTCGTAAAATGAATGTAATAAAATAATTTCATAGCCCATTATCAATTTTATTAATTTGCGTAGCTTGCAGTAAAAGTACTTGTGCTGTCATCTTGTATTGAGTAGCAAAATGTTTAGAACTGTTGTTAAAAAACGTTAACAGATGGCGCTATTAAATTTAAATATTTTTAGCTGCCATCTATGGTTAAGTAGAAGTACTAGTTAGGTAAGACGACTAAAGCTTCAGTTCTAAAATCAGTAGATGTCGCTTTGAAAAAAACACTGTCAAGGAAATGTCATTCTCCGTGCTTTTTTTTCTTCAGTCAAGTTTTTGCACTACGATGTTAGGACGGTTTTCGTTGTTTATTTCTATTTATTTTACTTGAATTACGTATTTATTTTAAATGAAATGTAATTTAGCACTAAGAAGTGTTCGTGTTGTGTATTTCTAACGAATATAGGGTGCAAAATGAAGGTTATTGAAGCTAAAATTGTTGTTTTAGGATCGCAAGGTAAGTTGATATTAGATTAAAACTTTTCGATGATTTCACGCCTATAAGTAGGGAAAACTTGTTTATAACTGGTCCTAAATATAAACTATTATCATAACAATGAATTAGAACAATGCACGCTCCACTTAACATCCTAGTACGTAATTTATTAAGTGTTCAAATTCTATTTGAGTAGTCAAGAGTAAAAAACTTTGATTGTTATCTACAATCCTGTCTTGAGCCGATAGATGACATCAATGCGTGGTATTATTTATTTTATTACTGATAATATCAATTTAATTATTTACTTAGCGAAAGTAAAGTATAAAGTCATTTTTTATAGGTATTTAAATGATTATTTAGATAGTAATGCCTATACTGTGTCAAGGTAAAAAGTTTGTAAAGTTTAGGTTTGAACTAGGGTTTTTACTTTTTACGTTCCGGACTGTGGTAGGTAAATAGGTACCTGTGTATTATTATTTTTACATATGTGGGTATTCCCGGGCACCCGGGTATTTGCGTCAAAGTGTAAGTTTAAACATCACACACAGAGCTATGTAAAATTCATTGATCACACACATTTAAACTGTCATTCTCATTAACTAATTATGATATTGCTAATATTTTTTCCAAGTTTTTTGTAATGTATTTAAAACAAGACATGAACCTTTCACTAAGTTAAAGGTGAAAGAATTTTGAGTGTGGTCTGTAGTTTCGAAACCTATTTGTTACAAACAAATAAATCTTACCTCTAAAGCTAAAGTTGGTACTTAAGTTACATTAACTTTTCGATGAGATGTTTTGATGTAACAACCATCGATGCAGTGGCATTCGATAACTATTATGCTTTATATGCGTAAATACTAGGTACCTACCTACATTAAAAGTAAATTGATAGGGCTATATGGGCTTAGAGATCTAGTATTACTTGAATATCTTATTTCATACAGCGTCCTTAACTTAGTTACAACTGAATGAACACAAAACTCATCTAGTACCATACTTACTAGGTACGTATTATGTACTAGTACATTACTATGTTACTTTCACGCAAAATAAAGGTAAAAATTCGCTGCAGTGCTGGCAACATTGTTACATCTAATATGACAAAGATAATGTCTAAAGATAGTAGGCCTGCTCTAAATCCAAACTACAGGATTTATATTCAAATATGCCAGGTTTGCCACCGGATTACGCAGTCAGGGCTGTCACAAAGTTTACTCGTTAAAACACGATTCGTTTACTCTGATCGTTTTTTGTATCGACACCCGTCTTTTGTTTGTATGTTGCTGTTATTTTACATAATACGCATTAGTGACATGTCGTGTACGCTATTGAAACTGTGAAACTCAGTTAGTATGTGTAGTAAAAGACGAAAAATTTACCTTAATAAAAATATTGTCGCAATAAGATTCATTTGACGGCCTCTGTGGCGTGTCGGGCGGACGCTCGACTGCAATGCAGAAGGCTGCGGATTCGATTCTCGTCGAGTGCAAATATTCTGGGTGTCTTTCTATGTATAATATGTATGTTTTTACAAAAATAAAATAAAAAATATGTAGTATATCTGTTGTCTAGTGCCCATAGTACAAGCCTAGTGCTTAGTTTGGGGCTAGATTGCGCTGTGTGTAATGTAGTGAAATATTTATTTATTATATTTGTGCACATCTCTCTCTAGGTTGCCGTTTGAGTTTCTTAACGATTGGATCACTCGGTCAGACAATGGAAATTTATAATAGTTTATTTCATCAAAAAATATACCATCAGTAAAAAGAGGATATTATTAAGATAATAGAAAATATAAAAGAGGTATCTACTAAAACACAAGCACAAATACTTACATACATATACATATATAGGTACATTTTTTTTTTTTATTTTTTTTTTGTAAATTTAAAATTGGTTTTTTATTTTTTTCAAACAACCATAAATGATGTAATAATAAGTTTCATTTTAATTGTTGTTGATTTTGTAATTGTCAAATTAAAACTAATTAAAAAACGTTTAAAGGCAACCCTAAATACAGACATAAAATATATCAACTTATCATATTTTTCTCTATGTAATTCTCAATGTAAAGATAAGATATGAGACCTTATCAAATATTATTGTTTAGTTTTATCTAGCATCAAGTAATCTTGTAAGACGGCCGCTGTGAAGGTTGCAGGTTCGATCCCACCTTAGACAAATATTGTTTCCGGAAAGTTTCTGTTTATGATAGGCACTAGCTGCGCCTCGCGGCTTGACCCGCGTATGGGCCGATTCCGCGGGAATATCGTGACCAAAAGTAGCCCATGTTTATCTCCGAAGTACCATCTATCTCTATACCAAAATTCACCCAAATCGGTCCAGCGGCTCATGCGTGAAAACGTAACCGATCCCGCCGGAATATCGGGATCAAAAATAGCCGGTCACGCTTTTAAAACTCACTTACTTATTAACCCACAAACTTATTTATTTATTTTATTACGTTTTCTGTTTATTATTATTAGAACTTTTCGGGTATCGCGTTCTAATACAAGTTTATATTTAAAATATTTTTAAATTTAAATTACCTCGATGTTGTGGCAAACGGGTTACACCGACCGTGGTCCCGATAAGACCGTGCCGTGAGTCTAGCTAGATGATGGATGTTCTAACAACAACGTTCGTATTTTGATTAATTTTTTAAAGGTGTGTGATTATTTTTCCGAACAGTTTGACTTTGAAACTGGTAAAGCTCGTCCGTCAGAGGACGAATTTGCAATGCGTCACTATCAGGCGACATTTTTCCTTCTAGTCTTTCATAGACCAGTCCAGTTTTATGTCTAGGTACTCTATTTTATTCTTAACTAGCTTCGTCCCGCCGTTTCACCCTCGTAAGTCCCGTTCCCGCGTGAATATCGGGATAAAAATTATCCTATGTCCTTCACCTGACAACCTCTGTGGCGCGTCGGGCGAACGCTTTGCTGCAATGCAGAAGGTTGCGGGTTCGATTCCCGCTGGATGCAAATATTTATGTTTAAAAATAAATATTTGTATCTGGTCTGGATGTATTTCTTTGTATAATATGTATGTATGTATTTACAAAAGAAAAATAAATATAAGTAGTATATCCGTTGTCTAGTCACCGTAACACAAGCTTAGCAACTTACCATGGGGCTAGATGGCGCTGTGTGTTGATCACAAAATTAATTTTTTTTATTCTCTTGGTTCTAAGCTACCTCCCCACCAATTTTCGGCCAAATCGGTTCAGCCGTTCTAAATGGTATAACTAACACGACTTTCTTGATTGATTGATTGATTGATTAACACTTTATTGTACCAAAAACACAAATAACAACGAATTAAATATAGAAAAACTTAAAAACTGAAGTGGCACAATGGGCGGCCTTATCGCCTATGGGCGATCTCTTCCAGGCAACCAATGAATGGAAAGACTTGAGGAAGGGGATGGGTAATGTGTTTTTGAAATGGGAAATTTGGTTGAGGAAAAATAAAAATAAATAAATAAAAATATTGATAAAATTAAAGGATATTAAATAAAGATAAGATATAAATAATAATATAATATACATAATAAATAATAGACTACATAAATAGGCATCTGACAGACCAAAATTGATATAGTAATGTAAATACACTGTATAAATAAATAGTATAATTATAATACCTACTTGCCAAAAATATAAACATACATATCAAGCCATCTACCTATTCGACCGTCTTGCTTCCGCGAGAGCGAGATAGTGGTAGTAGACTTGCGACTTGAAAACTGTCAGTGACTTGGAGTGTCGTACGGAGGGGGGCAGAGCGTTCCAAAGCTGCACACCGCGAGCGGTAAAAGAGTTCCCATAGAAATTAGAGGAGCGGCCAGGGACTGCAAGAAGAAGAGCTTTACAATAACGGACAGGTTGAGAGGGTGGGTGAAGAAATGTGAACCGAGATTTTAGATAGACTGGAGAATTAGGTAAAAATAAAATCCTGTAAAGAAGAGAAAGAATATGGGAATCCCTACGCAGACGAATAGGTAGCCATTTGAGCCGACTACGGAATTCCGAAACATGATCAAACTTGCGCAGACCGAAAATAAAGCGAATAGCAAGATTTTGCAGCCGCTCAAGCTTGTCAAGCTGATCCTCAGTCAGATCAAGGAAACACTCGTCTGCGTAGTCGAGTACAGAAAGCATGAGAGTTTGTGCCAACATAATTTTGGTGGCAGTAGGTAAAACTTTCTTTTAAATATATAAGATTTATTATATGCGTTATTTATTATTTGTGTTTCCAGGTGTAGGAAAAACAAGTTTGGTGGTCCGCTACATAGGCAAGATGTTCTCCAAACACATATCGCCGACGATCGGGGCTTCATTCTTCACATGCAACATTAACTTGGAAGACTCTAGGGTCAAATTACAGGTCAGTTGAGAATACACTTTAAGCTTTAACTAGATGCGGCATCCCGCCGCGTAAGTCCCGATCCTGTGCGAATTTCGGAATAAAAAGTAGCTTTTCTATAAATCCAGATCTGCATAGGTACCTAGTTTCATTGCAAACGGCTTTCATTCTGAAGGTTGTGGTTTCGGATCCCAGCTGGGGCCTAATTCTGTAAAAACATAGCATGCGGAACATTACAGGAATCGATTTATTGCATGAGTAAAAATAAAAGCTATTCTATAACTTCCTCTAATACTGATTAGCTGAGGAACAAGGGGAGCTATTTAAATAATTAAGTAGTCCTTAATTTTGAAGGCTACTTAACTAATTAAGTAAAATAACATTTACAGAATACGACTTAACGTACATCTCCTGCACGTCGCCTGCATTCCGCCGGCATTCCGAATGCTATGTCCTTACCGAATCGAGCCCCAGCTCTTTATCGTAATGATATGGCACGACATTTGTGTAATGTGCAATATCATTACATAGTATAAAAAAAAGTTGTTTCCCCATATCTTATGTATGTATGTATCTTTAAAACTACGCAGCGGATTTTAAAGCGGTTTTCTTCAGTTGATAGAGTGATTCAATAGAAAGGTTTATATGTACAACACATCCTGATATTCCCGCGGGATCGGGACTTACGTGGGTAAAACCGCGGGGCGCAGATAGTATTTATTAAGTTCCGTTCCCGCGGAATTATCCGGATAAAAAGTAGCCTATGTGTTGTTCCCGGTATCCAGCTACCTATATTTCAAGTTTCATCACGATCGGCTCAGTAGTTTTTTCGTGAAACAGTAACAAAGTATCATTAACATAATTAACTAGCTAAACCAAAATACAAACTTTCGCGTTTTTAATATTAGTAAGATTTCTCTTTGTTGTCCCAGGTATGGGACACGGCCGGTCAAGAGCGTTTCCGCTCAATGGCCCCGATGTACTATAGGAACGCGAACGCCGCCCTCCTGGTGTACGACATCACCAGCATGTCCAGCTTCACCGCGATCAAGAGCTGGATCAAGGAGTTGCAGAGGTCCGTATCAAAATTATCATCATAAGGTGCATACTTTAAACTTTCACTTTTTCAATAATGGTTTAGCAATTATTTATTATTATGCTTGATATCACGTTAGTTATTTCATGCAGAATAACCAATAATTACTGAATCATTTTAGAAAAAAAAACTTTAAAATATGCACCTGGTACCCTCAGTCCTTTGCTGACTGTACATTACCGCAGCGGCCGGCAAGAGAAGCATTGGTGGACGAACGTGTGAATGTGGGCCGAGGCACACATAGGTAAGTCCATCAATGCCTAGTTGCGGCCAAGGCTTGTATAGTACTTTTCTCAAATAATTAAACTAACTAAAATAATTAACTAAGTAGTACATTACAGAACTTTAAAATCAATGACGAAGTTGACTAACAACTAATAACAATAGTTTTTAACGCGACGAAGTTTTTTTTTTTCACTAAACAGCTTTCTATGCGCAAGCCATTCGAAATTTAAATTAAACTTTTGATAAGTTACCTCTTTGGTCGCCATGTTGCGGAGTAGATGATCGTTCCATTTTAAAATTACATGACAAATATGATTTTACATAGTAATTTATTTGGCCGCTAAACACGACAGATATGGATTTTCATAAAACTATTGCCGGCCGCTGCTCGACTAGTACAGCAAGTTCGATTTATCTTGAAGAAGGTTGTCAATATAATGCTTAAATTTCCAAGCATGTTTGAGAAAATACACTGACACTTTTAGAGTTCGGTAACCTTTGGTAAAAACGGGACCCTTTTAAGACCAAGACTGTCTGATAACCACTGTCCGTCTATCACCAGACTGTGGGCCTTACCATGGTCTCCTTGTATGTATACAAATACACTATTTATTTTTTTTGTGTTGTAGTCAAAAATACTTATTAGTTTTGATTTTATAAGCATTTGATGACTAATTTTATTTGCTATAATATTACTTCGTATATGTAAATTTTGACAATATTTCCCTTTACTTAGACATATCTATGGTACCAATTTAATAAGTTTTAATTTGTTTTTAATTAAAAGTGATAATTTTAGTTTCTACTGTTAGCCATTTTAGCCTGAGATACAGGATATTCCTAGTTGAGGCATATGTGTTACTAAGGGCGACTTGCATAAAACCATTTAAAAACATATTTAACTAAATCATTTTAAAATAATTTGTGGGAAACCTAACCTTGGACTCTTATTTCATTAAGTGGACGATCGATAATATGTTGCCACACATGGACAGTTCTTGAAATCCTGACAGATTTTAAACACATTTAACAGCTTAAACATGTTAAGGAACCGTTATGCAAGCCGGCCTTAGATTCAAATCGAAATTTAGACTTTAAGCAATTTGTACTAAATATTTTGGAAATAAATTATTTATTTATTTATTTTAACCTACGATAAATGTTGAGTCTCGCTAACAGTCACGTGACGTCATTTACAACGCTCCACTAATGAAACTGGGTGAGTGTGAGATGACGTCACACCCGAGTACGAGTCCGCATCGCAACGTTTACTTCTATAAAACGGAAACTAATTAACGTGTCGAAGTAATTCTTTTACAGCTGCCTATGTGAACTTGGCACCCGATTTTGAAAAACTTATTTTTCTTTTGTGGAATTCGAAAGAGTTGTGTTAGTAGTGGTTAGTAGTAAAAATATTTTCGTTTGTATAGTAAATCCAAAAAAAAATTATAAAAAAAAACGGTCGGGTGCCGAACAAAATTTATTTATTAGTCGGGTACCAAATTAACATAGCTATTCTTTCACTTGTATTTTTCATTTTTGACAGAGAATATGGAGAGTTATTATTCAAAGTTAGTCGTTTTTCGTCATTTCTATGTACTTATAATATATGTATATGTATTTACAAAAGAATAATAAATATAATTAGTATATCCGTCGTCTAGTCACCGTAACACAAGCTTAGCAGCTTACCACGGGACTAGATAGCGCTGTGTGTTGGTCACGGGATTTATTTATTGAGTACAAATATTTTAACTTTGCCTTCATTGACTGTTTTCCCAAATGTTCCAGCAACGTATCTGAGGAGATGATCCTATCGGTGGTTGGCAACAAATGTGACCTGAAGGAGCTTCGAGCGGTCACCTTTAGCGAAGCGTCGCAGTATGCCACTTCTATTGGGGCCATGTACTGCGAAACATCCGCTTTGCACGACCAGGTAAATTAAAGAAATCTTGTCAAAGGTTTTCGCGATTTTGACCTTGAAACTGACTGTTACCTTACTGTAAAGTTAGCTAAAGCTCGGCACTTTTGTAATAATGCCCTTATTAAATAAAACGCGAGTCAAACTTTTATTAAAGAAATCTTTCGCAAGTAAAACCCGGTAAATGTTGTGTTTTATTAAATAAATCTTTTAAGTTTCGTATAGTGAGATTCGCCTAGTATTAGAGTTGTCAGGTCGTCCTAACGCCTCTATCTTGACCTAACGACTGCTATCAGAGGTAACAACCGGGACCAACTGCTTAACGAGTTTTGGCGGTAACTCGTTGAGGAGGTGTGGTGTTAAATTTTCATTTTTGTGAAACCTAGTTCAAATGCGTGCAAATTGTTTAATTTCGTGGGCATATTAATCAATTTAGTTTCGTGAAGGTGTACGAGTGGATTGAAAATGGAAATCCGTGCAGTGTTGTCTCCAAAGCTCCGTGAAAAATCTTTGTAAATAAATGGCCGCCGTGTTTACAAGACTTGACTTTAACTATGACGACTTGACCGTTTCAATGCAAATAACTTGCATAATATATTAATAATACTTGACACTGGCTAATTTCCTAATGGCCATAATCGGTTCACAACCGATAAGAAATAGAACTGCTTATCGTACCGCGCCGACGGAGACGCTCGGGAAAGTGATTTTTAATTTTGACTGAGACAAGCGTTGCTTAACGCACACGAGGTCATTAACCCCCTTATTTATAAACGCTAATAAATGCACTACATAACTATGCATCGTTTGTCTTTTACTGTCACATGAAATTTCAAAGTTGACAGATAGAGACAAACGTCACATAACTTAGTTATGTGTAAACAGAGATATGTAAAAACTTCTAGATACGTAATAGGGCAAATTTCTTGGCTACACAAATGCAAGCTATCTAGCCAGAGAAGTCTTAGTTCCATCCCAGCTCACGTCACGATCACCCGCTTGTTATCACACAGTACATTTAGTTCACTTTCACAACATTACTCACAGACAACAATGCCTTCGTGCGATGCACGAATTATACTCCAAAAACTGGCAAAAATATTTCATTTAATACGTAAGTAAAGCTGTATTTATTTATTTTAGTTTATTTTCTGAAAAAGTTTTTTTTCCAAAAACTCAACGAAGTTTTTGACTTTGACGTTTTATCATTCTCTCCTAACCGCTATGAGATGTCATAATAATATTATGACATCTCTTTCTTACGTCATGCAAGTAGCATTGAGTCTTTATGTTTTAGAAAGAGATAACAATAGTTTCGTCTATTTCTTCTTTAAATTATGTGAATGAATATAAATAATGAGGTTGTATCAACTTTAATAGACTCATTGTGTGTAAATAATATTTTATAAGTGTAGTGTAGTGTTTAGTGTATTAATTATAAGTTAAATTGTATAGTATTGACTGTAGAATCTTAGTTAAATAAATAAATAAGGGAGTAAATTTCCATCTTTTTGCGATGAAACTTGGAATATAGACCTAGAATTCCACATAGGCTACCTTTTATCCCGATATTCCCTCGGGATCGAGACTTACGCGGGTGAAATCGCGGGCGCAGTTTATTGATGTTTGTAGTTGAGTTACTGTGTGATGTCTTCAGGGTATAGAGCACGTGTTCCTGGAGACAGCATCAGCTCTGCTGAAGCTGTCCCGTTCCTCACTGGTCTCCTCGCTGCGGTCCTATGACTCCACCGAGGATGGAGACAGGTTGATCGCAGGTAACGTACCGAAAATTATATTATTTTATTTACCTACCCTAATTTATTTATTTAACGCTTTATTATGACACCAAAAATACAATCTTCTTAAATGTATATAAAAATGAATCCCTATTTCCCTTGGTCACGGAATCACGCGTGAACGGCTGGACAGATTTCGGTAATTCTTTTTGGGTTGTGTTTGTTATCATCAGAAGAAGGATCTTATGAAAGAAATTTTAAAATTTTGGACTAAGACTTACGCGGGTAAAACCGTGGGGCGCAGCTAGTTTTATATAAATAATAAAAATAAAGAAACTTAAATCTAGAGTGAAACAATTGGCGGTCTTAACGCTGAGAGCGGTTTCTTCCAGACAACCTTGCCTAATGCTTTAAACCCTCTACAGGGTGAACCATTTCGATGGGCTTTCTTTGAGGGGGATATCCTAAACTATAAGAGATAGCGAAAAATGCTGAAAGGAGTTGCGTCCACGATTTTGACAAATACTTAAATGACATTATTAGATTTTTGTAAAATTTACCTTTTAATTTGGCCAAAATGGACCCGGACTCTCCAAGATGCAGGTTCAAGTCCTGTCGGGTGCGAATTTTTGGACAACATTTTTTAATTTTAGCTATCAAACACTTTAAAAAATATCAAAATGATTTCATTATTATTAATTATCAATCAGGTACCCCTACAGAAGAGAACGCCAGTCACACGGGGAAAGTGGAACAACCCTCGTGGAGTATACACAGCATTGCACATGGAGAGACGCAGAGGAATATGTGCTGTTGATACATAGATATATACATACACTAGCTGCGGCCCGCGGTTTCATGCGCATTCGTCCCGACCCAGCGGGAGCTACGGGATAAAAAGTGGCCTATATTGTAATCCAGATCTCCAACTATCTGCATACCTAGTTTCATTGCAATCGCAATAGTATAAATAAACATAATTTTTTACCACCAGCATAGTACAGGAAAAATATTTATGCTCTGGAAAAAAAATACTTAGTAAGTATACATACATAAGTACATAAAAAAAAAAACTCAAAATATTAGGCAGCTAGCTGTGCCCGCGGTTTTAACCGTGTAAGTTCAGATCCCGCGGGAATATCGGGTTAAAAAGTCTATAATTTTAATCCAGATCTCCAGCTATCTGTATACCAAGTTTCATCACAATCGGTTCAGTAGCTTTAGCGCGATCGTTACACAAACAAACATCTAAACTTTCGCATTTATAATATTAGTAGGATAATTATTGTTAACGGGACCAAGTTTAGACTAGTTATTATTAATCCAGGATTACGGTATGGGTAAAAAGTTGCCCTATACTAAGCGGGGTTTATATTACAAAACTAGTAGTATTTTGTACTTTTTTTTAATTGTATCGGCATTTTAGAGATCAATTTCGAAGAAAGAGATAATTTAAAAGCTTTATTGTAACTAACTTTTAACCGATTTGGCATACCATTCTTGACTGCATAATTCTTCCTTTTTCTTAGTTATGGCTTCTGTCAGCAATTTAGCCAGTTTCTCTGTGGGGACGATTTTTCTCCAACCCCAAATGCACGTTACAAACATTTGTTTGTAACGTGCTAATTTCGTGTTTGGCACTGGTATTTTTATTTTCACTTAACTCGTTGAACTTCGCGTAACTAAATTGATAACATGCCGCCGAAATTAAACAATTTAAACGCAATAAAACTAGATTTTGCAAAAATAAAAATTCATGACGACGTTCCTCTAACGCGTCAAAAACAAAAGTCCTGACTGCATAATGCTGCATATGAGTTTTTTTTTTACATTTTTGATCTAAGATTCTGATAAAGGTATAATAGTTTCGTAATGTAATCCAGCGTTAAATCGTAATCGGAACAATGTAAACCGGCCCTGGAATAAGTTAAGAATTTAGCATATTATGGTACTTTATAATAAAAGTGTGTAGAATCATTTTCACCAAGAAGTCTAGAATTTTTATTTTAATGGTATTTTTGAAATGAAATAATGAAATTCGTGTTTGAATCAAAATTATATAGGTAGCTAAAAGAAATACATTTAAAGAAGGATATTGTAAAGAACTAACTTTAGTTCTGTTTGTTGTTGTTGTAATGTTGATGATTATCGCTTTAGCGGTATGCAAAAGACAAAGGTCATTAAATGAAGGGTTTTACACACGGCAGATTTAATGGGGGTTACCATGATCTCTTATTGCAGCACCTAAAGCGTCCCGTTAATAAAAATTAAAAACAAACTTAATGTAACACAATATTTACCGGGTTATACTCGCGTTTTACCCGGTAAATATTGTGTTTCATTATGCAAAATAGCAAAAACTACAAAACTAAAAAAAACTCATTTTTATTATAATTTATTTTATTAGCGGGGGGATTTGGGTCGTGCATTAAGGAGACCATGGTAACCTTCAAACTAAAGCTAATTAAGTAATATCATTATATTACATCTCATTACATCTTTTCATAGAAATCGTCAGGAGACCACATGGCCTAAAATGGCGGCTACAATTGTCCAACTAATAACTTAATAGTAGTTTATGCACCGAGGTACTAAAGTCCTGTCTTATATAGCGGGCGTCATAATGAATCCAAAGCGTACGAAGGACTCCAGAGGGTTAACTCCCGAGCGCAGCGAGGGTGCTAAAAACTTAACTCCTGAGCGAAGCGAAGGAGTTATGTACCTAGAGTCCTGAGTGAAGCGTGGGATTCAAGCGCCCAAGATAACTTTAGTACCGAGGTGAATACTTTACTTTACACATCTACTGCGAGACAATAAAAGGGCTACAAAAATAAGCATTGAACTAACAACAAAAAATAGATTAATGCAACGTACCTATATGAAATATATTGACATCTCTATATTAACTAAATTTAACAATGTTACATCAAATTGACGAAACTACACATCGGCCTTAGCTGAGGAAAAAAAAAAGTTGGGGCTTTATACTAACCAAAACTTTTTGCTTTACCCTTCCGTCCGTGAAAATAGAAAAAATTAGACCAGTTTTTATTTTTTTAATGTGTTATGTCTAGGTGGCCAGTTCGAAATGGTCGTATGCTACCAGAACCTTAGTTCCAAATTTAAATTACTTTATGCCCTAGGGTTATAATGAGCACTTTATGCACCTAGGGAATAAAGACTCGCTTTACGTTGACCTTTCTGGTCAAATAAAGTAACTTTGTAGAGCAGTAGGTGTGTAAATTAATTTTAAAATCCCAGACTCCTCAAAACCCGAATTAAAAAAAACTATGTTTTTAAAGCAGTTTGGGATTTTTAATTTCATTTTTTTTTTGAACTGGGCGATTTAGGTCCCTGCAATAGGAGATCATAGTAACCAATGTATACTTTTGTTTTCTTATTATGTAATTACAATGTAGGTAATAATAATGTATTAGTTTACATTGTAGTAGTTTACATTATTAGTAGTATATCCGTGGTCTAGTCACCGTAACACAAGCTTAGCAGCTTACCACGGGGCTAGATGGCGCTGTGTGTTCGTCGCATGATTTATTTATTTATTATAGCTGCCGTGTGTAAAGCCCTTAAAGAACGCTAGTGCTGGCCTCTAATATCACAATAGCAGTGAGCCCCGCATGGATGGAAGAAAACACAACGCGTACGTGTGCGTGATTAAAGCGATAGGAAAACACACGCGTTTGTATTTCCAAGAGCAATGAGTTAAGAGAGCCGAAGATGGTAATCATCAATACTGTCAAACATTTTTAACCGCACTTGTAAAGACTAATAAAATTAATCGTTTATTTTTATACTTTAACAGTAAGATCAAAGGTTGTTTGTTTTTTAAATTGGCGGTAAGAAAATGAAAAAAATAAAAAAATTAACGCAATTTCAAATTCTCTTTTTATGTTATCTTTGACTGATTGTCTATTTTTTAACGGAAAGGCTATCTATTTTCAGTACCTACCCATCTAAATTAACTACTTAATGGGTCATCGCCTTATGTTTAAAAAAAAAATGATACATGTTTACGCATATAAAAAAATACAATTTTAACAGCATTTTTAAGTTTTCACTTGGTAATATAATAGCACATTTTGTTATTTATGATATGTTTATTCTGAGTTATTATTTTGGATTTACAATTTAATTCAATTCATGTTATTATTATTCAGATAAAATACAATTCATTTATGTTAATTATATCTTAGCATTGTTAGTTAATTAGATTATCGTCCATTATCGTCGTCGTTAAAAAAAAAACATTTTTTTTAATTTTCTTATTTTCAAAAGTTCTAAATTTGGTCGGGTAGACATCTAAAATGTGTGCAAGTGCGTTGAAAAATATTATTTATATACTTAGTTTAATCTTTATAATGAATTGCCTTATTAATGTGATATATTTGACTCAATATATTAAAAGTTTTTTAATAAAAATATTTTTAATCTAACTTCTTTTATTTGATTTTGATTTGAACACACAACCCGTTCTCGAAGCTCTATATAAATGTTATAGCGTCCCCACCGTTCGGTATACCGGCAGGGGCCGCTATACCCGAGCGTACACCCCTAAGGGCGACGTCAGGGATCGAGTTTAAGACGGATCTAGTCGCCAATGCTAGACTGGTTCTCATAAAGGAGAGTAGCCTCGTGCCCTAGGACACTACCTGGTTGTCCAGACAGGTACCGGAGCAATAAGGCCGCTCACCACCCGCGCCTCAAAGAGGAGCTAACGACAACCTCGCTGGGGCCGGCAGAGAAGCCACCTCCCATATCTCCAGTGTGGTACCGGAGCTGTTGAGGCACGCTCACTTCCCAGCACACATCCGTTTGATTTGAACAGTAGCGATATCTTCCCGAGCAACATTTTTCTTTGTTGTAACATACTATAAAAACGTTTCTCAAACAACCATTTCGTGTAGTTAAGCGGCTCTCTAGAAGGCTACAGATATTCCACCCTACCATGAATGTTTCTCGTTCTTTTATCGACCGCTTTAGTTGCTTAAAAAATATATTAAATTTTAAATTAAAAAATACCCCAACTACTGTTAAAAACCACAGAGTTTTTATTAGTTTTTTTTTGTAGTTTTATAGGTGAACGATATAGCGGCGACACAAAGTGAACTATTTCGATGGGCTTAGTTTCATCCTAAAGTATAAGAGATGGCGAAACATGCTGAAAGGTGTTAGAATCATTTTATGGTCAAAATAGACTTTTCTCTCGATTTAACATACTATGTTTTCAGAATTTGATCTTTATTAGCAACACTATCGATCGGTACAGTAATTATAGGGTGTATATTTTTTCGAAAAGAAAATTTTGAACCCTGGCTAGGGTAAGAAATGTTTCAAAAATGGAATAATGCCATTTTAGTTTTTGTTAAAATCGGGGACAAAACTCCTTTCAGCATTTTTTTCTATCTCTTATAGTTTAAAATGGTTCATTTGTATAAATAGATCATGGTAGGGCAGAATGTATGCAACAATATTTATAATTTATTACTCTCTGTAGCCTGAACCACAGTAGAGAAGGGAAATACTTGTTATTTCAATGACTTAGATGACATAGACTTTACAAAATAAAAAATATATTTCATAATTAATTCATTTTATATTTTATTTACAATGTCTCTTAGGTACCTACTTAATGAAAATGTATGAAATATAGGAATTGTAAACAATTCCTATGAAACTTTATTTCCCATAATTACATGCATATGCATAAAAGCAATACTTAGTATTCCTAGGCATTGTAAATAATGCCATAATTATGAAATGTGTAAAATTATTAAAATTTATCAAATAATTACATTTCTTAAGATATCTGTAGGTTTCCTAGGAACACAAAACAACATCGGGGTGCTAGGCAAGAAAAGTTTAAGGCAAGGGAGAGCCTAAGAAAGGCGATGTTAGGAATTATGTACATTTCCTAGAAATTGTTTACAATGACCGATTACTTACATAGGTACATACGTCCCTGTAACATGAGTATTAAATTAATTTATTTTGGATTCAAGATTATGTATCTTTACATGTGCAGTCAAACGTATCTGATTGGAACACTTGAAGCCGCAAACATCACAACTAAAAAGCGTCATCTTTTCATATTTCTTGCTTTTTGTATGTGTTTCCTTATGCCTTTTCAGTTGAGTTTTCAATCTAGCCTTATAATCACACAAATCACATGAGTATGGTTTCTCACCGGTGTGTATTTTCGAATGTATTCTCAAATATGACTCATGCCTTGTTTGAAAACTACAAACTTTACATTTGTGTTTCTTTGTAGAATGAGTAATGACATGATTCAATAACTTGTTCTTGTGTGGTGTTTCATAACCGCATAAATCACACCGGTATTCATTATTTTCAGTATTTAAATCATTTCCTGTACCAGTTGAGTATTTTCCATCTACACATTTTATTTTAATACTGATTTTATCATCTCTTTCTATTTTAGTAGTCACTTTTTTACCACCATTATGAGTTTTTATGTGTTGGTTCAAAGAACTTTCATATGCGCTTTTGAAGTCACATAAATGACAAACAAATGGTTTTTCCCCAGTATGAATTCTTAAGTGTTCTCTCAATCTGTGTTTATTTGCAGTTTTATAATTGCAAATGTCACAGCAATATATACGTTCTCCGGTATGCTTTTTCATATGTGCTGTCAATAGCTCTCTTATTCTGCACTTGTAATCGCACAGTTGGCAGGAAAAAGGTTTTTCTCCAGTATGTGTACGCAAATGTTCCATCATTCGATATTGCCTTTCACAACTGTAGCCACAGTCCTCACAGTGATATGTTTTCTGCCCCGTGTGCTTTGCAACATGATCCTTTAAGAGGTGGTGTTGCGTTGCTTTATACTTACACAGTTTACAGCTCAAATATTTAGTCTTTCTTACTTTAGTATCTTTCTTTTTTGTTTGTTTTGAGTTTTTAACATTTTGAAGTCTTTCCTCTATAATTTGCTTTACCCTTGAGCTATCAGAACCAAATATATCGCTGGGTGTTTCTTTTTTAACTGTTATTCTACTATTTTCAATATTATGACAAGCTTTCTTTGTTTGTTTATTACTTTTTTTATTTGTACTCAAAATCGTTGCCTTATTCTTGTCTTTTGGTTTGATGATATCCAGTCCTTCTTCCTTGATTGCCGCTAATTTATTGTTTTTTCCAAAGATATTCCCTTTGATATTCAATGATTCTTCTATGTTGATTTCGTCCATTCTTCTTCCTAAACAAATAATATTGACCTATATATATGGTGGTATTCTTACGACCAGCTTACGACATTAGATTTGAATCATAATTCCTTGTTCATCCATCTTTGTGTGTGAGTATTATCTACGTCAGAGAAAAGATTGTTTATCAATATTAGGTGTGATGTTCTTTTTCCTTCAGTTCAGTTCTATGATAGCTCCAAAAAGTAGTAGGTATAATATATTAGAAAGCTCTAAAGTCTAAATATAAACTGGAGTAGGGCTATTTTATTATATATCTAGTCCTACAGTTTACGGAGTATTTCAGAAATCTATGGAACTCACTTGTCGCCGTAGAATGTGCAGTAGGTATTTCTAAAGAATGCAAGGCAATATTTTTAGGGATTTGCAGGTTTATAACATAATTATAATAAAATACATATAGGTAGGTAACTGAAAAAGAAAACACAATCAACAATGGGACTAACCAATACTCTTTGCAAGAAGTTCAGTATTTTTATTTCTTATCGATTGTGAACCCTATAAGGCCATTTGGAAAGTCACCACTGTCAAGTATTAATTTAGCGGGTTTTTGCGATTATGCATAATTTAGCACAATATTTACTTACCGGGTTTTACTCGTTTTTTATTTAATACAACGGCCTAATTTCTAAAGACCGATCTTTCGCTAACTTTACAGTTAGCTTTTTCAAGATTGACTGAGATATAATCCGTATATTTTAAAAGTTTAACATTCTAACAAGTTACTTTAATATAGACCACCGCCTCATAATTATATTTGTATCAAAACAAAAATAAAATTTAAAATACTTGACACTGGCTACTTTTCAAATGTTCTAAACGGTTCACAATCGATAAGAAATTAATTGTTTTGATTTGAATTGATTTTTAATTTCTCCTTGTATTGTATATTTCTCGATCTCAGTTTGTTTTCATTTATGTTCTCCCTCGTCCAAAGAGTAGTATAATCAGAGTATAATAGTACTCTTGGCTCTCCAGTCCAGCCAGACACCGCACCGTTGCGCATTATAATATACTTAGGAGCTTAGCATTACCGCACTTGTTTACTATCACATCACTGTATAGAGCAGTTTAGAGTTTCGGAATTTATTGAGCCTCGTACACCTCGATATACATAATACCTTACGTATACCTTTACCTATGCCTATACCTACATCCCTCAAACAAAAGGATTGTTTTACCTTCGGGCGGATAGGACTGGATGTTTACAATGTATGTGTGTAGAGTATGCTTAGCGAGCGACCGCGAGATGTACTCTCTCGCGAACACGGCATTACAGGAGACGTACGAACGAGCAATCGGCGGGAAGGTAAGCTGAGACATTAACTATGATGCGCCCCTTTATTTCTAGTAGCAATATCCATAGAGACTTTCATACCACTGCAAGATGCATGCCTTTATCCGCCTCTTCCAATCATTACGATCCTGTGCCAGCCTGATGTAAAGTATATTTACAATAAAAAAAATATATGAGGAAGATGCTTCACCGTTATCACTAATACTACTGCATGTGTGTGTACAGCTGTGTGTGGAGACATGGCCGTGCTGTGTGTGCAGCTTCTGCCTGTCAGGGCTGCGCCGGTGTCGTCGGTTCATTGAGACTGCACGGGAAGCCAACGACCAGCTGGCTGGGTGGTATAGTGACACAGTTGATGCTCATAACACACTCACAACACCAAGCAACTATCAACCATTGGGTCAGGTGGGGTCGGGTGCTTATAATATTATTTGCTATGCCCCACCGCTGAAATATCGGAATAAAAAGTAGCCTATGTGTTATTCCAGGGGTCCAGCCACATTGTAAGTTTTATCGCAATCGGTTCAGTAGTTTTAGCGTGAAAGAGTAACAAAGTCACATACAGACATACAAATACATACAAATTTTCGCGTTTATAATATTAGTAAGATTAGGGATAATAGATTATTGCTCACTAGATCACAGTGAAATGTGATCTATGTCATAAAGTTTTTTTGCAGTTTCTGCAATAAAACCTTATGAAATTCTTGTATATTCTTCTCATATGAACTTGCTTTCCAAATAAATCCTAAAATTGAATCCTGCTTTCAGTTGAAGCTTGTGGAGCGACCTCTGGTCTCACTCACTCGAACCCCCACCGAACTGTTTGATACTACCACAGACAAGATCAGAGTTAAAGAGGAGATTGATACCACCGGTAAGTTACCTGAGGTAACATAGTAACACACTCCCTAAATGTGGAAAATGTGTTTAAACCCATTGCTTACTTTTGGGTACTTTTTAGATAACAACACATTTCATCACAAAAACGAGGACCCTTCTGATAAAGAATGCAATATTCTGATGCGGGAAATCAAGTACGAAGTCACAAGTGATAATAACAGTGATTATAAACAAGTATCAGATTTAGGAAATTACAAGATACACAGTAAAACTCATAATACAAATGTGTCTCATTTTGAAAGTGTCGATGTACAGGATAACATTCAAATGGAGATGAAACCATTGCAAGTTGTAAAAACAGAGGATTCAGAGGTGTTGGACAATATTGAAATAGCTCCCGATGCGTTAGATGTTGGAAGAAAAAGTCAGATGTCAATGGTTGAGGATGTTCCCTTGCAAACATTCAAATCTAGGAAGAGCATTGAGTTGAATGAGGACCCTGAAAGTAAGTACCTATTAAATTTGAGCATTCCTTTATGCATTTACACAAAATATGTAATACTAGCTGCGCCCCCGCGGTTTCGCCCGCGTAAGTGTCTCCAGCTATCTACATACAGTTTCATGGTAATCGGTTCAGCGGTTTTTACGTGATTGAGAAACATACACACATAGTCACAAACTTTCAGCTTTATAATATTAGTGGGATTGTATTATATCCATTATCTGATCACTGATTTTTTTAAAATGGTTCTTATAAAACACAAAATTCACAAATTTTATTTATAAATTTAGAATATTTTGTATATAATTAATTTACAACATATTCTACATTGCTGCTTGCTTTGAAGTAATCACCGGTAACAACCACGTTACGTCCAAGCAGCAATGTACTGCAACTTAGCAACTACTAGCGGTGGATGCTAATTAGATGATACCACAGCTGGGCAGTTTAATTTAGGCTTTTTGAAACTTCTTACATCCATGCTCAGGTTATTCAACACTCAAGGGGCTTTAGCACATAAGTTGTCAACATAGCTGTAGTATGAGGCACATCCTCGGAGCGGGTCGGGTGTTGTTGGGCAGGTTGGGTGTTTGTGGTTGTGATTGTGTTTTTCTTTTTCGTACTGTGTTCATTGTAGCCGCCTTTCCAGGTAGTCACTGGTCCCTCGAGCGTCGGCGACAGACCACGTCTGAACACCAACCACATGAGAGCATTGACACACCGGCTGCTCTTCTTATAGACGGTGACACCGCAAAGCCATTTGCGTGCAATAAGTGTGATTACAGAAGTAAAATACAATATCTTTTAAAACGACACTTAAGGACTCATACTGATGAAAAACCATTTCAGTGTGATAAATGTAATTTTAAATGTAATCGACAAAGCAGTTTAACGAGACATTTATTGGGACACACCAATGAAAAACTATTTGCGTGTGAAAAATGCAATTATTCAACTAATGAGAAGTCTCATTTAAAGCGACACTTGTTGACACATACTGACGAAAAACTGTTCGAGTGTAATAAATGTAATTTTAAATGTAATCGAAAATTCAGTTTGACAAGGCATTTCTTGGGACATACTAGGTACGAAAAACCGTTTGCGTGTGATAAATGTAATTTTAGAAGTAGTGAGAAATGTCATTTAAATGAGCATCTACTTATCCATTTTGATGAAAAACCTTATGCGTGTGATCAGTGTGACTGTAAATTTAGAAAAAGATATTATTTAAAACGGCATTTAATGACGCACACTGGGGAAAAGCTATTTATGTGTGACATGTGTGATTATAGGTGTCAAGAAAAATACCATCTAATACCACATTTAAGAACACATACTGGTGAAAAACCGTTTTCGTGTGATAAATGTGACTTTAAATGCAGTCAAAAAGTAAATTTGAATCAACATTTAATGCGACACACTAGTGAAAAACCGTTTGCGTGTGATAAATGTAATTATAGAAGTAATCAAAAATCCAATCTCAAACACCATTTGAGAACTCACAGTGGTGAAAAACCGTTCGCGTGCCATGTTTGCGATTTGAAATTCATTGAAAATGTCCAATTAAAAAAGCATTTATTGGGTCACACTGGTGAAAAACCATTTGCGTGTAATGTCTGTGAGTACAAAACTACTACGAATGGTAATTTTCAAAGGCATTTACGTATTCATACTGGCGAAAAACCGTTTTCGTGTCACATTTGTGATTTTAAATGTAGTGAAAGTAAACAACTGAGACATCATGTAATGGGTCACACTGGTGAAAAACCGTTCGCGTGTAACAGGTGTGAATATAGAACTGTTAGAAAAGATTACTTACAACGGCATATTTTGAAGACTCACAGCTGAAGAACCGTTTATGAAATAATAAATATTAGTTTATATTGCAACATCATATCACGAGGCTATCGAGCCTAGGACCTTTGGAAAGCGTGTGTGGAGCCAAACCAACATCTAGAGGAAATACCTAGATAGAATCTGAAAATTTCAACTGTACAACTAGCTATTCATGAATTACAGCCTTACAGCCCGGTGACATCATTCATCATAGGACAGACAGAGGAGTCAGAGTAGTAAAGAGTCACGTTTTTATACAACAAACGTGTTTTTTTTACACGACTGCCCAAGGAAGTGTTGTGTTTTTGTGATAATGGATAAATCCATCGTGCGCGAGTCCGAATCTTATTGTAAAAATTGTAAATGTTGGTTGTAAATAAATTTTTCTGTCATGGCTCGTCCTTAAATCTGACCTTGATTACATTTTTGGAGCGTTTAGTCAAAGTGTACGTTTGGCCAAAAGAGCATTTCGTCAAAATCTCGTACTTTCATAGATGCATTTAATCAAACTACACATTTAGCCAAAGGAGTTTTTCGTCAAACTATAATTATCATGTAAAAAGAACATAATATTTATTGAATGAAACATTCCTAAAAATCTAAACTTAAATTAATTCTTCATTATTAGTCGATACGAGTAGTCATCACCGTGGTTTCGGTCAATTGAAATTAATTTTTTTTTTATTTTTTTTTTTAGTTGACGTAGTGATTATATTCTCATTGGGTAGTTATAATAATAATAATAATAATAATAAATTTATTGATCAAAGAAGAGAAAAAACACATGCAAGGTCTCTAAAATAAACAAATTAGATAATTACGCAGTTTACAGATAAATATTTATAAGAGTAGAAGACTGCGTTCAGCAGTATGTCTATTCAAATTCTTCCTCTCTAAAACTAAGCTTTATAAACTTGTGGGCATAGAGATTCAGATTCTACTACAACACATGCTGCCCGTATTAACCCACTCCCATACCAATCTTACTTATGAACTTAAATGTAGACCTTACATTAAAGTTTGCAGTACCAGATCTCTATGTTAAGCTGTATGCTTGTTCTTATAGAGAACTGGGTAGGTATTTAGATACTATAACAATAAAAGTTTAAATACTAACGGAGTTGCAATAGAGCGTATGCGTAAGTGTTCAGGTAATGATTGCGCATGATGTGTGTATGTATGTGTGTGTATATGTGCAGTGTAAGTCGTAGGCCGTGCCCCGGTCACCAGCCTCTTAAGAGTTGGGTAGGGGAAGACTACATTCTCCTTTTGTATTCTGTGAGTGTGATGTATGTGTAAATGGGTGATGATATACGTGAGTAAGTGTAAGTTAGCGAGAGTGATTGAAGTGTCCGAGTGTGTTAATGGGTGTACAAAAACCCAGGTATAAGTACGTATTTATGGCTAGATAGTCACGAAGGAATTTCTACTCCATTAGTCTTAGTAGGTCTTCAGTCTTCGTATAGTCGAGTTTTAGCAAAAACTCTACTATTTTGGTTTTACATTCCTTAAATGACAGATGATAAGTGGATATTTGTTTATTTATTGTTTTATATAAATAGGCGCCAATAAAACTTTCGTGTCTTTGAGCAAACTTGGTGTTAAATCTACTTGCAGGGTTTAAATAGGCTTTATCATGTCGTCTCAAGTTAGCGACAGTGTCATCATCGACGACATTTAGTTTACGGTGTTGATTTAAGAATATCTGTAGAATAAATATTTGCCGCACCGTCAAAATCTTCCAGTCTTTATACAGTTGTTCAGTAGGGTATGTCCATGGTCGAGTATGGCCTACTTTAAGAATTGCCCTTTGAGCTCTTTCCAGGGACAACAAAAAGGTTTTGCCCGCTCCTCCCCATACAGTGATGCAGTAAGACAACACAGAATAGCACAAGGTATAGTATATGGCAAGTAAATGTTTCTGGGTTGCCGCGTGACGTATGTTTTTGAACACTGCAATTAATTTGCGGGTTCTGCTAGTTAACTCTTTTATTTGAGGTTGATACGACAGCTGCGAATCGATAGTCACACCCAAATATTTTATTTCCTGGCAATTTTCTAGGGTAGTGCAAGAACAGTTAACCCGACCCGACCAAGGAGACATAAGGTTGTCAAGTAGAAATCTAATAATTAAGTATGTCAAGTAGAAATCTAATAAAGTGACCATTACCTTTACTATACAAAGATTAAAATATAATAGATATGTAAAAAGAGGTTTGTTATTTTCTGTTTTATTTGGCAATACAAACTTTGACTAAACGCAAATTTGACGGAAAACGCCTCTGACAAAATACAACTTTTGACGAAAAAAACCTTTAATCTGAAACCCATTTTCCGGTTTCAATCGCGTTGTTTTTATTATTATCAGCATTGTTGCAATGCTGTTACTACGTTTGAGATCCTTTACAGACTCCTTCCTCAAGGTAGAAGTCTGTAGCGATTAAAACCCGAAAACCATTTTCATTTCAGTTAAGAGAGTAATCCGCGAGTTTTGTGGGATTGATTCAATTATCGGTGACTTCACAAAATAGTTTTTGGCAACGGTCAAAGGATACATCGAGACGCTTCGCCTTAAACGGCAACTTGTCCTGGACTATGGCACGCTGGGTATTCTACAGTTGCGAAATTTAAAACCGAGTGGATTGTGTTTTGAAGTCAGTTTTAAATATTGAATTGCATTATCAAAAGAAAAATAAAATTTTTAATTGAAATTGAAATTGAAAAAATATATTTTTCCCTTTGTGTACAAAAAATACACAAAGGGTAAAATATATCTGCCCTACCATGACCTCTTATTATTATAAGTCGTCGCTATATGGTTCAGCAAAAAAAAAATACCCCGACTACTTCAAAAAACCACAAATAAAAAAATACAGACCAACTGACTACTTTTATACTTATAATACTTCCAGATGTTTTTGGTTTATTAAAGTAGTCGGGTTTTTTTTTGAGCGACAAAGGATGTAAAACATCGAGAAACGATCATGGTACAGCAGTATAACTAATCTCCAATGGCGATGGCGCACTGGGCACCGATTTGTACCTACACAGTCCTGTACCAGGTACTATCTATCTAGTGGATAACTGAGTTTCATAAGCACTATTTCGGGGTAAATAATGTCTATATTTACACACATTAGAAAGTACTTAGGTACTGTATAAGTGTACAGCTTAAGGGAATTATCTTCTCCGTAGGAAAAGTTCAAAATAAAACAAAAAAAATCATTTCAATAAAAAAAATATAATTTCTTACAAAATCAATATTTTTAGTCTAACTTATTTATTGGATACTTCTTAGTGAGATCCTTTTGAAACTTTCGTTTCGTTTAAAAACAACTTAAAACATTGTACGGTTCCTAGTCATATTTATTATAAAATTTACAATTATTTTTGACTTTTTAACAAGACCTGTAGTACTTTGAGAAACATACGTGAACAATACTGTGGAGGGGCACTTGGCTGGATAGGTTTAAGGATCATTTGCCTTAAGTTTAAATTATTACCATCAATATTGAAAGGCTCTGTCCTGACTGACTGAACAATGTACAACCTAAACCACTGATAGTAGAAAAGACCTTATCGATAAGAGTATCTCGAAATTTCCATAGGATTTAAAATTGCTGTAAAGCTGCGGGGATCCCTAACTCGTACAAAATCCCCCATTGTCAGTATTAGACTTCTTAACTTGTACAAAATTCCCCATTGTCAGTATTTAGACCCCCTAACTCGTACAAAATCCCCCATTGTCAGTATTTAGACCCCCTAACTCGTACAAAATCCGCCATTGTCAGAATTTAGACCCCCTAACTCGTCCAACACCCCCGTTTACCAGTATTGTTCACAAATTACAATCACTCGACCCTACATGTGTTGATTACGGGCGAGGCGCGTGCCTGGCCAGCAGCCAAGCCCTGAACTTGCGCTGTCTCTTGGCGTTCTGAGCGGGGTTCGTCCGTCGCGCCGCCGCTAGGGCTCCCGGCTGGTACAGTTGTAACGGCCTGAGGGAGGAAATGGTCAGGTTAATACATCTTGCAACTTGGGGGCTGTGTAGCCCTGCCATAGAATAGAGCTATCTCATTTCTTTCCGTTGGGTGTCGTAAAGGGGATCTAGGAGATAAATGATGCAAAACGTCAAAGTATCATTGAATTTGATATAGCGTTACTTCAGTGGCTTGTTATCACGGTCTTTCTTCTTATGCCATATTTACTGCTTAGGTTGAGATTAGTTGTAAGACGTTTCAAAACGATCATGTGACTATGTATTTGTGGAACAATCACTTTCTCGAGCTCCTCTGTGTTTCAAAAGGCACAGTCAGCAGTTGGTCCCGGTTAATAGCAGACGTTAGGTCAAGTTAGAGGGTGAGTTGCCAACTCTAACACTAAGTGATACACACCAGTACTATGTACATACCTGGTGGGTATTCTCCTCGCGCGGTAGTTGAGCGCCAGCGTGCACTCCTCCGCATCGAGTACTCGCGGCGGCTTGCGGCGTCGTGTGCCAGCCGCTGGGGTCACACCCGCTGACGCTGGAATACAAACAAGTTACATGTTAACTACGTTGCTAAACCATTTAAATTAAACTTAATGTTTATTATCTGTGGATATAGAGGTATGTAGAGGTGTTAATATAGTTACTCATGTTATAAAACTTTTTGAAGTTCAATCTCGTCATTTCGAAATTTATGAGATAAGCAATGTTAAGGTTAAGGAATATTGAATATGTTGAAATATTTATGTGACATCTCTGTAACCGTATTTCGAGCAAATAAATGACATTCATTTATTCATTCAAGGATTTTTTGTTGACTACGAAACCCTAATAAAGAAGAAGGTCCATAGTATAGTGTACCTGAGCAGGCGTTGTGCGCCGGTCCGCCGCAGCGCGCCCGCGCGTTCCTCGCGAGGAACACCGGCTTGGCGCGCGGCGCGTCCCCCGCGCCTCCCCCCGCCCCGCTCCCCGCACCTCCCCCTCCCCCGCCGCCGCCCCCGCCCGCCAGCCGCTCCGCGTACGCCGACCACGTCGCGAGGTGACCGGTCACACCGACACTAGGGCCGTTCGTTGACGTCGTCAGGGACTGCACGAGAATAACAACATTCATAAGTATCGAAGACAAACTAGGCTTGTGATACAGTGATCATGAAATAACCTAAATCAAATTAAAATAAAACTATTTTTTACGGTTTTAATTTATTTTAAAAACGGTATTGTCGCAATGCCGATCCGACATTTCGTAAAAAAATTCAGGCTCCTTTTTTAAGGTAGACGGACATGTAATTTGTCATTTATTGTACTGATAAATAAGTTTTTCGTCATTACAGAAAAGTACGTAAACTCATTTCAATTGCAAAAAGTTGAAAATATGCTCAAATGAAACTATAATAATAGGGAATCCGGAATGGTATACTGTGCTATAATTTACAACTAACCTACAATCAAAACTTTATTCTCGTTAGGGAAAACTCTATTATCCAAATAGAATCTTATTGGAAAAAAGTCAAATTAACTCCGATCGAACGTCGCAACAAGCTCTTTTATTTAAGAAAAAATGATATTTGCTATTAACATTGCTCCTACGATCGTGAGGAAACTGACACGTCCTAGAAGTTACTATGGTCAATCCGTAGCAAGCTCCCGTGGTGTCTTACTGCCTAACGTCTCTAAGAGCAAGCCCGCGCCCTGCAGTGGGACAAAATCTAAAATACCAGATTGCTATTTATTTATGATCGTAACAGTACATTTTCTGGTATTAAGGGAATCGTTATAATAGGAATCTGGTGTTTCGGTCATCTGGTATTTTGGAAATTTGGTATAATGGGCACAAAATAAATTAGTGGGCTAACAAAAAACAATGCTATTAAGGAAATCCCGGTATATAATAAATACGCATCCCACGTAAGTCCCGATCCCTCAAATTTTCCCAAAAACCTATTCTTAATGGCTATACATCACAAAGAACACACTCCCCAAATTTCATGCCTTTAAGAGCAGCGGTTTAGACTATGCCTTGATATACAATTTAGTCAATCGATCAATCAGTAAAGACTTTTTAATTTTATATGTATAAACAGATTATCAGTAGACCACAGCACATATTTATCAAACGAAAAGCAAACGCTAGAATAATAAATCAAAAAGTATCAAAAATAAACAAACAGCCCAAGATATACGATGTCAGCTGCGAGAGAGGGGTGAATAACCTGTGTGTAGGTCAGTGACATCTCACTAGATCGACTTGTTGCTATTTGTTGTAAGTAGGGAAGTTTGTGAGTGTGTTTATCACATCTACTGTGTATGTAGTAGCCGCGTGCCGCTCTATGTTTATTTAGATGTAGTTTTTATATGCGCTTTCTTTCATTTTCAGCCAGAGTGTGATGTATTTATGTAATTTAGAGTCAATAAGCTAGATTTCCAATTAATGTCACTTTTGTGACAGTTGTCTTTAGAAGAAAGCGCTTTTATGGCTAAATTAGCTGCATCCCGCGGTTTCACCCGCGTAAGTCCCATTCCCGCGGGAATATCGGAAACAAGCCTGTTATTCCAGGTCTCCTGCTACTTATATCCCAAGTTGCATCGCAAAAAGTAGTTTTTGCGTGATTGAGTAACAAACTCACAGACATGCATACATACATGCAAACTTTCGCGTTTATAATATTAGTAAGATTTCTATGTTGTTTCACCAGCATAAGTCCCTAATTACGGTAATATCGTCGGCAGTAGGAGATATGCAGTATTTCTAGTGTCCAGCTATCTTGACATCTATATGTCCCCATATGAAACTATAGAGTTTCATACATATATGTATGAAACTCTATAGTTTCATAGGGTTTAGCGGCTGTGTAAAGAGGCAACAAACACGCACACACGCTCACAAACTTTCAGTTATACCACATCTGGTAATTAGCGTTTCGCCGCTTTATACAGTTGAGCTGCTATCGTACAAATTAGTTTCCCGGACTAAATGTGACACAAGGATGATTTATGCTAGACAGTGCCGGGTCTGAGCTTTGTTGTTTATTGCTCGAGAGCAGTCTGTTGCAGCCGAGTGTTAGCCGAGCAAAAGACAACGAAGCTCGAACCTGGCACGGTCTAGTAGAAATCATCCTTAAGTTGTACCTGACCTGAAGAGCCGAACTATTACTTCTATGACTATTAAGTTTTAAGTTTTTCTTTGTCTAATTTGTCAGTATTAAATGTTTTTGTTACAATAGAGCGTTAATCAATCAATCTATTATTTTATTTATTATTTTTAGTTATTTTATTTGAAAAGTTACAATATAAGTGAAAAAAATTTTGTTTCTAAACACCATTTAAGAGCTTTCACATAGTAGTAGAAGTACCAACCTGGTTGGTAGGCGATAATCTGGAGCTATCGTTGTGGCTGGGCGAGGTCCGTCCCTCTCCGTTGATTCCATCCAACAGCTCAAACGTCACTTTACATTCATCGCCACCGTACTGTAAACAAATAATACACTGTATTTACTTTCATATGAATATAGATGAAACTCTCGGCTTCAAGTTTAGCCAGATTTGCTTTCATCTGACAGTTGAGAAATACGACCGTACATACAAACATGTAGACGGGCCTGGCGCTCGTATGTTTGTTCGACGATAACTTGAGTATCGGGGGCTCCGATCTTCATGAATTTTGGTATGCGGTTTAAGTCGATAGAATTTATGAGTTCGAAAATGATCGCGATCGGTAGGGGGATTGCGGAGATAGGGGGTCGTGAGGTCTCAGTTCGGGGCGAACTAGTAGTATTATGAATTGTATTTATGAGATGTAAAACGTTGTGGTTATGATCGTATTGTATATGTATATGTATAGGTGTACGTACCACCTTGACGAGGAAGGCGGTGTGCGCGTGACGCAGATAGCGCCTGGCGCGGCGCACGTAGGCGGGCGGACCGCTTGTATATGTATAGGTGTACGTACCACCTTGACGAGGAAGGCGGTGTGTGCGTGACGCAGATAGCGCCTGGCGCGGCGCACGTAGGCGGGCGGACCGCTTGTATATGTATAGGTGTACGTACCACCTTGACGAGGAAGGCGGTGTGTGCGTGACGCAGATAGCGCCTGGCGCGGCGCACGTAGGCGGGCGGACCGCTTGTATATGTATAGGTGTACGTACCACCTTGACGAGGAAGGCGGTGTGTGCGTGACGCAGATAGCGCCTGGCGCGGCGCACGTAGGCGGGCGGGCCGCTTGTATATGTATAGGTGTACGTACCACCTTGACGAGGAAGGCGGTGTGTGCGTGACGCAGATAGCGCCTGGCGCGGCGCACGTAGGCGGGCGGGCCGCTTGTATATGTATAGGTGTACGTACCACCTTGACGAGGAAGGCGGTGTGTGCGTGACGCAGATAGCGCCTGGCGCGGCGCACGTAGGCGGGCGGGCCGCTTGTATATGTATAGGTGTACGTACCACCTTGACGAGGAAGGCGGTGTGTGCGTGACGCAGATAGCGCCTGGCGCGGCGCACGTAGGCGGGCGGGCCGCTTGTATATGTATAGGTGTACGTACCACCTTGACGAGGAAGGCGGTGTGTGCGTGACGCAGATAGCGCCTGGCGCGGCGCACGTAGGCGGGCGGGCCGCTTGTATATGTATAGGTGTACGTACCACCTTGACGAGGAAGGCGGTGTGCGCGTGGCGCAGGTAGCGCCTGGCGCGGCGCACGTAGGCGGGCGGGCCGCTTGTATATGTATAGGTGTACGTACCACCTTGACGAGGAAGGCGGTGTGTGCGTGACGCAGATAGCGCCTGGCGCGGCGCACGTAGGCGGGCGGGCCGCTTGTATATGTATAGGTGTACGTACCACCTTGACGAGGAAGGCGGTGTGCGCGTGGCGCAGGTAGCGCCTGGCGCGGCGCACGTAGGCGGGCGGGCCGCTTGTATATGTATAGGTGTACGTACCACCTTGACGAGGAAGGCGGTGTGCGCGTGGCGCAGGTAGCGCCTGGCGCGGCGCACGTAGGCGGGCGGGCCGCTTGTATATGTATAGGTGTACGTACCACCTTGACGAGGAAGGCGGTGTGCGCGTGGCGCAGGTAGCGCCTGGCGCGGCGCACGTAGGCGGGCGGGCCGCTTGTATATGTATAGGTGTACGTACCACCTTGACGAGGAAGGCGGTGTGCGCGTGGCGCAGGTAGCGCCTGGCGCGGCGCACGTAGGCGGGCGGGCCGCTTGTATATGTATAGGTGTACGTACCACCTTGACGAGGAAGGCGGTGTGCGCGTGGCGCAGGTAGCGCCTGGCGCGGCGCACGTAGGCGGGCGGGCCGCTTGTATATGTATAGGTGTACGTACCACCTTGACGAGGAAGGCGGTGTGTGCGTGGCGCAGATAGCGCCTGGCGCGGCGCACGTAGGCGGGCGGGCCGCGCATGCCGCCGCGCGCCGCCAGCTCCGTCGCGCGCACCGACCACGGCTCCGACACGCAGTGCTGCAGCTGCAACCCCGCACAACATACACGATTACACATCTTGCCTTCTAAAACTTGACTATAATGTCAATTGGCGTCTCAATGTTTTGGTTCCGGTTTTCGAGTCATATAACTAACTGAACCAGTGCAGAAAGCGTCGTGCAAATAGTCTCCTTCATTAAAGTCATCGATTAAGCCATTTAGAGCTAGAGCATAAGAGCTGTCATACTATGTGTGGGTCTATATATAAACGAATTCCCGATGAGATCAAAACACTCCCATTTAATTTGTTTTAAAAAAAAACTACGCACTTGGCTAATTAATAAACGGTTTTATTCAATCAGACAATTTTTAACATTAAATCCATCAAAATCGAATTAATTTATTTTATTGTTATTGCTCAGTTTTCTATCGACATTATTGTTATATTATGGACTTTTAATATGCAAGATTGTGATATTCTTTTTTTTTCTTCTTTATTTTGACATTTTATTAATTGAAATGGAATGATTTGTGATTGCTTTTTTTTTCCTCTCTCTCTTGTGACAATTTTGATGTTTGCATGCCACATGTTGGTATGGTATGTAGAACTATATTTTTTAGATTTAAGATCTGCTGTACCATACTTTATGCAATAAAATATCTTGATCTTTAGGACCATTGTTGATTTTTCTTGTTCTCGCAACTCTATATTCAAGGATGGGAAGACGGAGGATATATTCGAGTTACGAACGCTGGTAGTGTTACAATGGTGGTGTAACACTACCAGCGTTCGTAGTGGTATGGTCCTAAATGGCTTCATCAGTGGCAGCAGTGAGGTGGTATACGTATAAGCCCTACGTAACAAAATAAGTTATATTTGACGGCGTCTGTGGCGCGTCAAACGCCTGACTGCAATGCAGATACAGGCTGCAGGTTCGATTCCCGTCAGGTGCAAATATTTATGTTTAATAAAAAAATATTTGTATTTGGTCTGCGGCCCTAGCCGAAATTCTTATCGAATAACGAAAACGCCAATCGACAGATTTTTTTGTATAAAATTGACATAAGGTCACGCTTGATTTTTCGCGAGCTTATGTCAATTTCATACAGAAAAATCTGTCAATTGGCGTTTTCGTTATTCAATAAGAATTTTGGCTAGGGCCGCTGGTGTGTTTCTATGTATAATATACGACTTCAAATTATCATGGTTATTTTCACTACTAAAATTACTTATTAACGTATAATATGTATATATTTACAAAAAAAAGTATAATATGTAGTGAATCCGTCGTCTAGTCACCGTAACACAAGCTTAGCAGCTTACCATGGGTTTAGATGACGCTGTGTATTGGTCACAGCATTTATTTATTATTTATTATGAGTTGTAAACGTAGTGTAGGTAACGTTACCTGTCTGACGGCAGTAGAGACGAGCTTGTCGAGCGTGTAGCTGGGGTATGCGCGGATGCCGAGCATCTCCCGCGCGGCGTCCTCGAAGGCGGCGCAGTCCACGTTGCCGTCCAGCACGCCCCGCACCAGCTCCAGCAGCGCCGTGTAGTACTGCGCCGGGCACGTCGCCGACACCGGCAGGTCTATACGATATACGTTACATTTATAAAATCGCGCTACCATTATCTTTTGTCGCTCTAAAAACATTTTTTTAAATGCAAGTCTACTAGGAGTTCGCCCCGAACTGAGACCTCACGACCCCCTATCTCCCCAATCCCCTACCGATCCGGCTCATCTTCGAACTCGTAAATTCTACTGACCTAAACTACGCGCATACCAAAATTCATTAAGGTCCGAAACCGATGATCGACTTGACATGCCTGTCACTATCTTAATGAATCGCGCTGAGCGAGTTGAAGATATCATTTCCGACATCCTCTCGACGAACCCCTCTGTCTGAATACCCCTATAATAGGGGTATTCGGGTATTCAGACGGACATTGGAGGCTTAAGTCCCGTATTTGCGTTTGTGTATAAAACACTAAAAACAACTACTACAGTACAGTACGTGCGATACTTACTATTAGGCTTAAGTCTGAGCGCCGTGGCCGGTCCGGGAACTTCCTTGGCTTGCTGCAGCGCGGTGCGACGCGCACCTGCCAGTCTCTGACAGAGCACGCCGTGTAGCCGCAGGAACAGATACCACGATGACGTGCAGACGAAACGGGCTTCCTATAACATAACATTACACAGGTTTTTTGATTTTATTTTTTTGTAATTGTTGAAAAGACATCGCTTTTAACGTCGCCCATTCATCCTTCAATAGTATTCGTTTTAAATTTCCAATTTAAAACAAATAATGTTTTTTTTTTTAATTTTAAGTATTTATTTTGCTGTTTGTTTTTGTTATAATTTGGCCCCATTGTATGTGACTTTTATCCCCTAATTTGTGATAATAAATCTTTAGAAAAAAGTAAATTACAACGATAGGTGCGAAAAACATAATTCTCCCCTTGAAAGCGGGTTTAAAAGAACACGTTAAAACATTTCTTATATGTTTCGTAACTTGTTTTTATTGCACACTAGAGTCATAGTTGTAAGAACATTCGACTTATTTAAAGTGATCAAAACATCCTATTAAATAAATAAAAATTGATTTGATTTGCTCAAATGCAGAAACGAGAGTTCAAATCTCATCGCGAGTGAATTTTTGAAGATGATTTTTTCCTTTAAAATATTTCAAAAGTATAAATGTATCTACAGAGACATCAGTAGGAAGGCAGCATGCGTGTAATCACCACAGACAATCTGTCCAGGCACATCGCATGGTTCTCATCATTGTCTCTTTACTGTTTACGACTTCCGTGACGCGTTAGGCGAATATCCGACTGCAATGCAGAAGGTTGCGGCTTCTTCCACGGGAAAAAAGTATTTACGCTTTGAAATAAATATTTGGTCCAAATCAACTTTTATGTGAAGCGAGAGGCAATTAAAACCTCTATTTAAATATAAAATGGCACAATAGGCGGCTTTTCTGTTCAGAGCGGTCTCTTCCAAGCAACCTTCAATTACAATTTAGACTTACATTAGGCGGATAATCTCTGAAGTCATCGTCCGGCTCATTTGGTTCTCCCTTGATGTTGTTATCAGACTTGTATGCGGGGTCTTCATTACTGCTCGACCGCTTTACTGTGTTAGCCGGAGTGTTTGGTAGCTCTGTGGGGAGAGGGAGTGTGTTATTGTAACATAGCTGGAAACTTGGAACGTTGAGGTAAGAACATCAATAATAATAAGGGATTAAGACCCAGTTAAAGGTAAATATATTATAAATTATCAATTAAAGTCCCAATCGCGCGGGAATATCGGGACTAAATCTGCTAATAAAGAAAGGTTTTTTGAAATCGGTCCAGTTGTTTTGTTGCTTATATTTATTACAAATAAAAAAATCTATACCATTTTATAAAATTAGTGTAGTTTAGCAGCGCCCAGCAGTTTTCCCAATCGCGCGGGAATATCGGCTAAATTGTTCAAAGCCAAACAAGTGAAACCGCGGGTCGCAGCTAACAAAATAACATAATAAGCACAAATAACAAACTTACCTTTACTATCAGTGTTATTATTCTTAGGTTTGTTCTCCTTGTTGTTTTTACTCGTTTTCCCGCTCTTGTCAGACGCGTTGTCAGATTCTGATGACTGAAAGAGATACAGAATCACTTAGTTGTTATATAGCCCTGCATTGAAAAGGGTTGGGTTAACCTATTTCTACACGTAAATAATGAAAAAAAACTTTATTTGCTCCTTGCTCCGCTATTTGCATGAGGTTCTCTCAAGAACAAAAAAATAACAATAATTATGATACTTGTTGTCTATTTTTTTTGTTAGCCGGTTATTTGTCCCACAACAGTGCAAGGGCCTCTCTTAGAGTCGATTGGCAAATGTCCCATGTTATAGGACCATGGTGAGTCCTAGGCCATGTCAGTTTCCTAACAACGTTATCCTTCAACGTAAGAACAATAGCAACGACAAGATAATCTTTTAAATAAGATAAATTTAGATAAGTAATTAATTACTATAGATTAGGCTAAGATTAAGGCTAAGATTTAATTAAAATAATAAATATTAAGAACATATGAAGCTAAAAATAAAGTTACAAATATTAAATATTTCGTAAATTTGTTTTTATTGCTCAAGGCATATTTACTAGAAATATTTTAAAGGAAAAATTCATCTTCAAAAAGAGATTTTGCGGCGAGATTTGAACTCGCGTCCCTGGATCCAGGGACGCGAAATTTGACGTAAATTTGTTTTTATTGCTCAAGGCATATTTACTAGAAATATTTTAAAGGAAAAATTCATCTTCAAAAATTCACTGCGGCGAGATTTGAACTCGCGTCCCTGGATCCAGGGACGCGAGTTCAAATCTCGCCGCAAAATCTCTTTTTGAAGATGAATTTTTCCTTTAAAATATTTTTTACAAATATTACACAAAGAGAAATACATTATCAAGTCTTTCCGTGACAGGATACGCCAGTCAGACGAGATGCGTAATGAATAGCGCCCTCGCAAGGGAGGGCGTTACTCGTCGGCTAGGGAGGAACATTTGTTGGGGAACAAAGGTTCCTCCCTAGCCCTAAGTGGGGTCTTAACTAGCCTATTTGGTCAAGAGAATTGCCGGCCGCGGCAGTGCGGGAAAACCCAAGAAACGTTGACCTGACGTCTAGAAGGCTAATATGCGTGCAAATTAGCCTGAGATACAGGATATCCCTAGTTCAGGCATATGTGTTACTTAGATTTAAATCGAAATTTAGATTTTAAGCAATTTGTATACAATATTTTAGAAATAAATTATTTATTTATTTATTTATTTATAAATGGCCTCAATACACGAGATGCCGAAGATCGTGCAAAGTGGAGACGTAAGAGTAAAGCAGACCGGCTCCCGACAGAAATGCAACCGGAAACATAGACCGGAAGATGATGTATCTCTTTGTGTAACATTTAGAATGCCTTAAACAATAATTTAATGACAAAATCAATTTACCTCTTGTTTAATTTCTTGTTTCACGCCACCAGGTTTTTCATTGTCTGGTGATGATGGACTTCCCGGACTGGGCAGATCTTCCTTCTCATCTAAACAAAATAAATATTTGACATAAATATTTGGCATTTTGTTTTATAGGTTTTTTTAATAATGTTTTATTAGACATCAGTAGGAAGGCAGCATGCGTGTAATCACCACAGACAATCTGTCCAGGCACATCGCATGATTCTCATCATTGTCTCACGTCAGTGGTCTGACTATTTACCTGTCTGACGCATATTCAACGCAAAGCTTAACCACTGATTCTAGAGACATGGTATTTGTATTAGGAAGATGTGGTTTTTAGAAGGGATTTGGAAAATCCAGCGGGAACGGGACTTACGCGGGTGAAACTGCTTGTATAGGAACGGCTAGACGTCGTTCCATTGGGCATTGATTCAAAGAGATTGATTGATATGATTCACATTGTCCCATATTTAGATCTATAGTGGAACTGTAGCAATAATCTATTTTATAATGCTTACTAACATTACAAGATCGATGGTTATCTGTCTGCCTGGTTACAATGAATTTATAAAAGTTGTAAAAGAAAAACACAATCACATCCACAAACACACGCCAGCCCAACAACATCCGACCCGCTTCCTGAGCGTTGCCATCTTTCCTCTCCCTTCCTACACTTTAGAATGTATATTATGTACAATAACTTCACCAAGCCAAGTTTGCACCCCGCTAACCTTCCCACAATCGCCCTGTCAAGTAAGTTACCAGCTTTGTCGCTGACACAAGTCAGAAAAGTTCTCGTCTCCCTATCGGTTAAATTTTAAATATTTAAATTGTTATTGTTGAGTTCTATGTCTATAAGCGAGGGTAAATCTGATTGTTGGCGTGGCGATATAGGCCGTGGCGACGCAGTTCCACGCTATATGAAAACAATTTCGTCCCGTGACGGCTCACATATTTTTTTTGGAAGTTTGTTGAGGTGCGAGGTGCTAACTGGTCTGAGTGGAGTTGTAAGTGTCGAGTTAGTTAAGTAGGTAAGTGTAAGTGTCGAGTTAGTGAAGTAGGTAAGTGTAAGTGACGAGTTGTAAAATCGAAGTATGGTGAGGTGCGAGGTGCAAACATACATCGGTCGAGTTGTATGTAAATGTATGGGCAGTCTCACCGTCATCGCGCTCGTCGTCGGAGAGTGGCTGTCGCGGATGGTTGAACAGGTCTGGCAGGAACTGTCGCAGCAGCTGCTTTATGCGTTGCTTCTCCGCTTTCTGGATGCCGGTCTGACGGCGCGCGTGGTGGATCAGCAGCTCCGCCGTGTCGCGGACTATCTTTATAGCTGCAGGGAGATACACGTTCAAGGTTATTATAACAGTTCAAACATTCAAATCTTGAATGAGAGAGAGAGAGAGAGTGTGTACCTAAGCTTACCCACTATTGCAGTAATAAAAATATATCGAACGAGGTCTATCTGTATCCATTTGTATAGTTATCTGTATATGCTGTATGTTTTTAATACAAAAGTCAATGTATCCGGTTTCACTCTTATCTACAGAGACATCAGTAGGAAGGCAGCATGCGTGTAATCACCACAGACAGTCTGTCCAGGCACATCGCATGTTTCTCATCATTGTCTCATTTTTTTTTTTGTTGAGATTTTAACTAACAAAAACAGCTTGATCGATTGCAATGAAACTCCGTATGTAGATACACCTTATACCGATATTGTCCGAGGTCAGAACTTACGCGGATATAAGCGCAAGTCGTTGTTTATAATGCATAATAGAAATGTCTTCTTATTTCCCCACATTTAAGGTTTTTGTCACATATAATAAAAGATCTTGAGATTAAATTAATTATCTCCAACAAATGTATGGCAGAATGTTTGTGAAGTGTCCCACTGGTTCAACTATTAGTGTAGTGGAAAAATACAAAAACGTTGGGAACACAAAAAAAATGAACATCTAAAAAAATTGTGTATTCGATCTAAAGAAAAAATATGTAAACTAAGAACTTTTAATATCAAGGAAAATAGTAAACAAAGAGCTGTCAGTTTCAAATAAATGTACAAGTTTTTTGTTTACATTTTTGATCAATGATTCCAAAACAAGATATGATTAGATAGAATCCCTCACCTTCCTGCCGTGTATGCATGTTGTAGTCGACGACGACATGCGGCCCCGGCAGTCGCGCGTTGTACGCCTGCTCTATCTCGTTGAACAAGTTCTTGGAGCGCATCGCCTTCAGGTCGTTCTGTTTGAAGTTGATCCCCTGGTGGTCCAGTGACTTCAGGTAGTACTTCTCGTTCTGTTCCCGCCACGTTTTGTTGAAACCCTGTTCACAATCGTATAGGTACTTAGTAAATATAATCAAATGTAATACATCTCGTGTCCAACCCGAGGAGAAACGAATCATGAATAAATTCTCCTTGAATCTTCCTCAGAGAAAACGGGCTTCCTTCGAGTTTGAATCATCCTATCACGGAAATAATTTTGATAATGCATTTATCCTAATATAATATTACAAGTACATTATCATTTCAAATTGTTTAAATACTAGTTTTATATGACACGCGGGACACAGCTATCCCGCGTGTGGGAAGTTGTTATTTTGAGAAGTTGGTTATTAGTGAGTGGTTAACATTTTGCGAAGTTAGCATTCTGAGCTGAAACATTATTCTCGATTTTGTGGAAATATAGGGATCCACATCTCCAGCAATGAGCAAAAAAAGTTTCATCGCAATTAGTTCACTAGTGTTTGTGTGAAGGAGTAACAAACATACAAACTTGTTTTCTTACTTACACACACAAACTTTGACATTCACAATATTAGTAAGTGTCCCAGGGTATAATCAAGTGGTATAGTACACCGACATACCTTCTGCGCCTCTCTCCACTCCTCCTCCTTGGACTTGAGTCGCCGCAACACGACGGGTACGGCTACGAAAGGGTTCTTCTTCAGCCCCGCGATTATGTCCACCGCCTGTTCACAGATTACAACAACACTTAGCACCTACATTTTATTTATTTCAAATCGGCTGTGAACCGATTATGGCAATTTGGAAAGTAGCCAGTGTCAAGTATTATTAATTTTTGAAAGTTATTTGCAATTTGCATCAAAACAGTCAAGTCGTCATAGTAAAAGTCAAGTCAAGGAAGTCATTGTAAATGGTGGCTCTTTACAATGACGATCCCTCATTGTAAAGTGCCACCATTAAATTTTTGAGACCAGAAATTTATGACACGGCTATCTCATAAATTTCTACATACACTGTTTAATAATTTCTACATAAGTTAAAATAGTCGAAATTTCGAAGCATCGAATTTTGGAAGCAACGGAAGCTGACATACAGACAGACTACCAAACCATGCTGCATTTGAAATGATGATTTATGTAGCAACATATTATAATTACTTCGTTAATTAATAAAAAAATATAAAATAATAATTATTATATTCACAGGTCTTATTCGTGCATTTTAGGAGTGTTCTCGCGACAAAGACGTATAGTAACGTTGTAACATCGAGGTAAGAAAACAAAATATTCGAGTAGGACCCGAATAATATGTAATAATGTTGAAAAAACATTTATAAATTATAGAACTAAAAAAAACTTAAAATAATTTAAAATAAATAATGGTGATGCGTGAGTGATGGATGGAAGTTTAAGATATGAAGAAAAACTGTACAGAAAGCTGATAAATGGAGCAGTCAAGAAATAAATTCGGGGCTAAATTCAAATAATCAATTAATTATTAATACTTCATAACCGATTTCGGTTACATCGTCTGCATTTCAGATAAATTTTTTGTAGGTCCGATCTGATATTGTGATACAGCACATGACTAATTTAACCTATCTTGCCAGTAAAAGTGCGATCACTTGCCTATTTTATCCATTCACGTACGTTCATGTCTAATAAAAACTTATTTCAAATATATTTTGTGTTCACGTAAGTATAAAATAAGTAAATAAATAAGTGAGATAGCGGTTATTTCGAGATAGATTAAGCTGTGATTAAATAATCAAAGAATAATAGATCTACAGTATGATAACTTCCTGAATATTACAACAAAAGAAGAATAAGCAAGACCCATAGAACACCTCTAGGATGCCTAATCCGGGGTTAGGATAAGCTACATTTAAAAAAATAAATGAAATCTACAGATAGTATAATTTTAACTTCCTGTAGGGGTATTCAGAGAGGTTATATCCGAATCCGATGTCGGAAATGATCCGCGCTACCATGCTCGTTTGCAGTTGCTTTGTCGTCCTTTTGTCGCTTAAAATCATAGAGTAAATGAATAAAAAATAGAATACGTTTAAAAAAAACAGATAATTACAAAAATATGTTGTTTTAATTGTTATTTTTTTAATGATTAGATGTGTTTTTAATTTTAATATTTTAGCTGAACGATAACGCGGCGCTGTGATTTCACGACGACTTATTAGACATCATGGTAGGTTGGGATATCTCCAACTACTCAAGCGCGATTCAATAAGACAGCGACAGGCATGTCAAATCGATCTTAAGTTTCGGACCGGAGCTCTGTGAATACCCCTCCCGAACACCGACACCGCCGGGAGAAGAAGAAACGCTAGAAGTAAATGAGTGAGTGTGAAGGTGAGGGTCGCATCGTACCACCTTATCGCCGTAGATGCGGCGCAGCGCGCGCTGGTGCACGGTGGGCGAGGCGCCCCCCAGACAGTCGTCGAGGCGGTGCCGCGCCGCCTCCTCCACCGGCATCCGCGACAGCTTCTTCTGCACGCCCTCCAACACGCGGATCGTCGCCGCGTTCGTCTCTATCACCACGTCCAGCTGGAGGGGGAGGTAACGACGTTCATTTACTTTGTCTTTACGAACACTATTTCTTAAATCTATATCTGTAAACCCCCTATGAATCTTTAAAATAATAAACCTAAAATAAATTTAAAATGGCTACTAGAGGGTAATTTTTACACTCTTAAATAGTTTTATCGCTTGCCGATGGTACTGTAATGAATGTGCGTGATCTTAATTATTTGTTTATTTAATTATTTGTTTTTTAATATTTACGTTTAATTTCCGAAACTTTTAATTAACTATTGGCATTTTAATACTAGTAACTGGAATACAATATTTTGACTTGTAACTTACGTTTTCAATAAATGATTTGAATTTTTTTTAAATCTTTTACTGTGATACGAGACAAAGTTGACAGACAGAAACAAACGTTACATAACTTGGTTATCTATTATAATAACTATGGGGGACTATTTTATAACATAAATCTTAACCTAAATAAAATAATTTTCTCCTGTGCTTCGGAAGGAAGTTAAACTGTCGGTCATGGTTGTTATCTCTAATAGCAATCGTTAGATCAATTTAGAGGATTTAGCGTTATTAAACACTTTAATACTTGGTGAAACACACCACTATACGAAAATAAGAATAAAAATCTCAACATTAACATTATGTTTTTATATTTTTCGTCTGTTTTCGCGATGTCACGTTCATTTTAAACTCGTTTTTCAGTTTTAATCGCATTATATAGTAAAAGCTATATAATTGAGCAATATAACGTTTTGAAATGTAGGGCATTGTGATAAAAAACTTAACACATAATAAACGAAACGAGAAATACCAGAATTATTAGTTTTATTTCATTACGTTTTGAATTTAAAGACATCAGTAGGAAGGCAGCATGCGTGTGATCAACAAAGGTACTTCTGTCCAGGCACATCGCATGGTTCTCATCATTGTCTCACATCAGATAGGTCTAAAGACATAGTCCCATTGGACAAGCCTGATAACAGTAGGTACAGCATCAGAAGGAAGACAGTTGTAAACAGTCACTGCGGTAACACTACCACAAATTCTAAAATAGACCAGTGCAATTACTAAAGAAGACGAGTTGGGTCTTCTTCCTTCTTCTCGATGAGCGTGCTACATCTTAGACCATATCATCACTTACCACCAGGTAAGATAGCGGTCAAACACTTATCTATCTTGAACAAAAAAATCTGGACGGACACAATATGAGCAACTATTTATCACGAAAACTGCTCGGCTAACCATAGAACTTGGTTAGTTACAGTATAAAACGATGTCATCGAGTAACTCACCTCGAACCTCTCATCCTCACACCGGTAGATGTACTCCTCGTACTGCGTCTTGCGTGACGTCACGAACGTAGAGTCCTCGCTCCAAGTCGGGAACGAGACCCAAGTGTCGTTCAGTACCTACAAATGTTTACAATAAGGTTAGAGATATTTCAAGCATCTAGTTAAAGGTAACTTCTTTTAATCAAAGCAAAGTACTCTGGGACCCGCGTAACACCCGTCGAGTTCAACTCGACGTCGTTTTGGGAATACGATGCTGTCGATAACGGGATTGAAAAAAGCTACCGCAGAAATTGTCTATGGCTTTAACGTTGACAATTTCATTCTTTTGAAAATCTTTACTGATATTCTAAAGAGGTAACATGGTTTTTGGAGGTTATCTCCGATTTTGATACATTGCATCTTTAGAAGTTTCAACATACGCCACGTTCTAAACTATTTTTTCGAAAATAGAGAATTTAATTGAAATACAATAATTAGTCGGAACAATATATTTATAGCTGTTATGAGATGATGGTTACTCAAAAACAGTCGCTTCTTGGAGGTTGATGTCTTTAAAATTCAACCAACCAACTACTACGTAATTCCTAAAAAGAACTATAGCCCAGCCCCTGTAAAATGTTGCATGTAAATGTACAGTGTAAGTGTTACCTCTTTACATAGCGGAGTACGTCCGGAGCAGCGCCTCGAGGCGGCGTCGCGCGGCAGAGCGCAGTACGACGTGCCGAGACGTTTGCATGTCGTCAGATCTGTAATTAAATAATAATTACACTTCATAAATAACTCAATATGTCTATTGAAATCTCATAAAGGATGATACATAATTATCGACCGATACTACAGACTAAAATATACAAAAGTACAATCATCTGTGAGAGACTGATGTTTGTAATGAGACGATCAAATCCTGTCATCACTCTCTCACTCTAGTTGAACTTGAATGAGAGAAGGAAACATGTTGGGGAGTTACCCTAAAAAATGAGGTTAATGAAGCAAACTAACGACTTCTTATTACGATGCGTCTCTGAGCTAGACCGAGACAACTCGACAACATCGACAAGGAGATAGGCATATGTACATGACGAATTCACTTCCTTCCCGTCTCTAACGGCGTGTGCTAACCATCTGCGCCAAACTAGTTCAAGTCACAGGGTCGAATATAATCATCATATCGTACCATACGACCCCGTCCCACTACTGCACATAGTCCTAATTCATCGATATCCATAGATTTAGATTAGAAGCGGCCAGCATCTACCGAATGTGTTCCTTATATACATCACCAGGTAGAACATAAGTACCACATTATTGTTATTATTAGAGTAAGAGTGGTATTGTCGTTATGTCCACCTATTTCCCTAGGCTGTGTAAGACATACCGATATCCATGGCGGGCGTGGTGTCGGAGCCGGCGGCGACGGCCCGCTCGTGGCGCGGCTGCCCGATGGCCTCGTACCGCGCGCCCGCGTACCGCTCCCGCTCCCGCTCCCGCTCCCGCTCCCGCTCCCGCTCCCGCGACCGCGACCGAGTGAACACGTTCTCGCAGTACGAGTTGTAACCTGCGGACGACGGTCATCGATCAGATCTACTTCTTGTCGCTTACTTTACCTAACCATTGCTATTTACATAATTAAATAAACGAAAGTTGTGACTGACGGACTGACTAAACCGTAATACCGGCTCAAATGGGGTATTCAGAGAGCTTCGGTCTGAAAACAAAGATCGGAAACGTACATCTGTCTTGCTCAGCGCGATTTAATATGACAGAGACGGGGGCTGTAAACGGGCCCAGATCTTATCTTTGTCTCAGTATAGGGGCGTGTCTCCCCAATGTTTGGTAAAACGTCTGCTATTTATCTATACACTGCGCCACGCGAAGTCCCGATTCCGCAGGATTATCAGGATCAAGTATCCTATGTTACTCTTCATCACTCAAACTAACCCTTATGCTAATTTACATCCAAATCGGTCTAACTGTTTGACGGTGAAGAGGGAACAAACAAACAAACTTTCCGCTTTATCATATAAAGATAATTATATAACAGGAAGATAATTAAAAGTCCTGACTGACTGATTTATATATCAACGCACAATCCTAAACCACTGGCCTTGGAACATGAAGCTTGGAAAATATGTTATTTGTAACATGTAGATATACACTAAGAACCAGCATCCTAAATTTGGGAACTTTGAAAAATTCTTAGTGGAAACTACATAGAACACACTCTTCAAATTTCACGTCTCTTGAACCAGCGGCGTTGATACTTCAATCATTGAAACGATAAAATTAGTCGTCACTTTGAATTTTATATGTAGAGAAGATAGATGAAATCGTGTAAAAAATTTAGTATATTCTCAACCTTTTTTACGCTTTTCGCGTTCATTTGTGCCTAAAATCTGCGCTTCCATATTCTCAATTCTCATTTTAGCAATAAGTAATTTCTTCATAAAGAACGGACAAACTGACACTCAACCCCTAGACTTCAACAATTATCATCTGTTAACGCAGGGTCACCGTTAACGCTTTGAGGGCTTAAAAATACACACACGCGTGTTTGCGACTTTAATTCAGCAATTTGGAACTTTTCGGTTTTTTGGTCAGTCAGATGATTAAAAAGCCTTTTTAACAACACTAGTTTACAATAATAAGAACTGTAAATAATTTATTATAGTAATTGAGCGCGAGAATAACGCGTAACTTCGATCATGTTCCGTTTCAAACTGACTTGTCATTGTAATCGTTGACTACCCTCGTTTTTATTTATGACAGTTACGGTTATTTTGATTTGACGTATAGTTAGATTTTAGATTATGAAGTACCCTCAGTTTACCAATAAAATATAACGAAGTTTTTTCGCGGGAACTTAGAAATCGTATTGTGTTGTACTCAAGGTACCGATACAAGTTGGTAGGTTGGTTAGATATTGAGTGTGTTTGGACATTCATATTGTTTGGCTCAAAAGAATGGTAATATAGTATGAAATCTTGAAAACGAACATAGTACGACAAATAAATAGATTTTTTTTTGAAAACAGTAGTCAGGATACATTATATACGTTGTACATAAGTACACAGTAAACACAGGATGGTTAAATTCATTGCTCGGATGGTAAATCGAGCCGTCTAATAGTTAATTATAATGCGAGGTAGATGTAGAAACGGGAGTTGGAGCCTCGTTGCTTGTCAATTATTGAACATTTCTTCCATGATTATATTTCTACTCATATCTTTTATATATAATGTACTAGCTGCGCCCCGCGGTTCATCTGCGTAAGTCTCGATTCCGCGGGAATATCGGGATAAGAAGTAGCCTATGTGTTATTCCTGGTAATTAGTTACCTATATTCCTAGTTTCATCGCTATCGTTTCAGTAGTTTTTGCGTAAAAGAGTAACGTTAACGTTAAGAGTAAATCGCGTTTATCCTACTAATATCCAAGCACACCTACTTTGCTTGGATATTTGTTACTCATTCACGCAAAAACTACTAAACCGATAGCGATGAAACTTGGAATATAAGTAATTGAATACCGGGAATAACACGTAGGCTACATTTTATCCCGATATTCCCGCGGGAACGGGACTTACACGGGTGAGACTGCGGGGCGCAGCTAGTAATATAATACTGAGTAAGTAAGATATGTGTATATAGTATAGTACCGACCTTGTGGCTGCGTGTGAGTGGGCGTGTGCGGCGGCGAGGGCGGGCCCACGAAGTCCTGCAGCCACTTCTGTAGCTCGGGGTGCCGGCACAGGAACGGCGCCGTCACCGACACCAGCTCCGACGACGAGATTATCTCGTTCGTGAACAGCAGCAGGCATCTGGGGGAGGGGGCTCGCTTAGGTATGGTACTCATACGGCCGAATACTGAAACGCTACTCGACATTTCAGAACTAATTAAACAAAGATGCAGCTCTCAAACTCCAAAATTGCCATACTAATTTCAAATTTAGAAACTGCTCAATAATTTAAGTACCTCTCAAATTTTAAATGACGTTTCTGTATTCGGCTGATAGACAGACACGTCGGTAAAGCTAAATGAGCTTTGAAATTCATGAATTTGTAACGGTTTTTACGTTTGTTATCAATCCTGATTTAATTCAAAACAAATAAAAACATGCTTCACTTAACATGTTTTTCTCTAATCGATCTGAATTTTCAAACCAAAAGTTCCTGAGAAAACCAAACAAGCGAGTAATCATGTAAGGAAACTTTTTTTTCGTTTATAGATTCAGAAAACCTGAATTTTAACTAGTATACATGATAACAACTAATGCAAACCTAACCGTATGTATATTCTCAAATCTCTCCCTTTTTTTTGTTTTAAACCTATACTTACTGAAAATCAAGTTCGATACTCAAATTTATAATCTATCCCAACGTAACTTAACAACCTAAAACTTAGCTTTACTCGCTCAGACCTACTCTGACGTTGAATGTATCGTTGGACTGACCTCAAGAAGTTATCATAGACGTGATGATGGCGCAACGCCCGGCGTGCCCGGTCGAAGAAGCTGAGATCGTGGGGAGTGGCGAGCTTGGCGGCCTCCGCCAGCGACACGTCGCGGGAGATCCAGCCGCGGGCTTTCTTCGCGGGGGGAGCGCCCGGCGCTGAACAAACACAATCGTACATTTATCTTCCGGTTTCGCGACTTTGTATTGACATTGCTGGTGCCGATGATAAACAATCCGCTTAGCGATGCGATCAAGAATATAACAAAACCAGACAGACACACAGACAAACTATTTGAATACTCGGAAAAGGGTCCATTTTCATTCTTTAGGTGCGAAACCCTAAGGGAAAATAGAGTAAAAATATTTATTATTAGTAAAATATAAATTCTTACCCTTTTGAGATAAAAACAAACTCAATACTTACGAATCTGGTTATTCGAAGAGAAACTGGGCGATCTTTTCAGATGATGATGTTGATTGGGCACCGGAGGCGCGGGGCTGGCGACGACGCTCGAATGTTTCGGGACCTGTTACGACGGCCGTGGTTAGATTGAGGCGAGTTACACGGGGATATAGTGATGATGAGGTATGGTTTGTCAGTAGGAAGGCAGCATGCGTGTATTCACCACAATTTGGTCTGTTAATGCACATCGCACGGTTCTCATCATTTTGATATTTTTAAGGTTTTATTATTATTTCTAATTGGCTGTGAACTGATTATGGCCATTTGGAAAATAGTCATTAATTTTTTTTAAGTTATTTGCAATTTGCATCAAAACAGTCAAGTCGTCGTAGTAAAAGTAAAGTCAAGGAAGTCGTTCGAAGTCGAAGTTCACGCGAGCGAGCGTAGTTTATGTTTTTACACCGATTTCCACTTTCATTACACTTCACGAAACTAAATTGATTAATATGCCCCCGAAATTAAACAACTTACACGCATTTGAACTAGGTTTTAATGTTGTTATTTTCAATACATTGAAGTACCTGCTGCACATTCACTTTGCTTATGTTATCTGTATTTCTATATTATTTATTTTATTATGTATAGATATAATCTGCGCTCCAGATGTGGTTATTCAGCTAGTATCTGATATATATGTGTATACTATGCACATACCTGCTGGTGATGATGGTGCGCGTGGTGGTGCGGGGCGGAGGGCGCGTGTAGCGGCGACGTGGCCGGGAACCGCTCCCGCTCCCGCTCCCGCTCCCGCTCCCGCTCCGGCGACGGCTCGCGCGACACGCCCACCTGCTGAGTGCCACACGACTGTCGACTACTTGCGTTGCGACTTGTTTGTTTCACATACGAAACTCGTCTGATACTAACGAATTAGCGTTTTACTTCCTTACTTATAAACAAAATAATCTATACCCTTTTACAGAAACTTAGATCAAAAAATTTAAACAAAACAAACTCATACATTCGATTAAAAGTGACAGCTCTTTGTTTACTTTTTTCTTAGACAGTTCTATGTTTCTGTAAAAGTTGGTATAATTCTATCTATTCTAATTTTCTAAATTTAGTTATTTTTTTTGTTTGTTGTACAAATCTGACGTTTGTAAAGTTCTGCTACTGCTAATTTTGAATTCAATTGTGTAATTCGCCTACTACTAGTTATGTAACGTTTGTCTCTGTTTGTCTACCTTGAAACTTCATGTTACAGTAAAAGGTAAGCGATTTCTGCTCATTATTTAAACGCGATCGAGACCCAAGTTTTTATAAAAATACACTGAAATTTCTTCTTTTTTTGTTATGGTTACAGGTCATTGATCTTAGGTTGTCCTTTTATTTAGTTTGGACTACTGAAATCTTTACCTTCAAATTTTAGGAAACAAAAGGTCTAATTGCCAAAAACCTTGGAACTAAAGTTGTTCGCCTAGACCTCTAGAACAACCCTATTTCGACTTAAATTACTATACCTATCCCACTGCAGAGCAAAAGCCTCCTTTAGCCTTCTTCCTTTTCCCCTATTCCCTGTCTAGTTAGTTAATCCCTGGCTAGGAGATATCTAGGGTTATCAGAACTCAAAAAGAGCAGCCGCTAGTTTTTTTCATTTAGAAATCAAACGGTAATTAATTTCATCATTTAACCCTAGATTATCCCTCGATACGAAGTAGCGCCGATTCAGCTAGTGTAAAAGTCGGTAGAAGCCACAAACACGTCCTATTTTTTTATAATCTTTAGAATGAATGACTTCGTTTTCTGATAACTGCATTCTAATTTAGTATCAGCTGGCATTGTGCCCGGTATATTTTTACGTTCTTTGTTGTCGTTTCCTATAATTCTATGGTAGGTAATTATTATATTACAACACAAGCTACTCCACGCGGTTTTATTCGCGTTATTTTCGATCCCTGGTTTTTCTTTGATTACTCAGGATTCAGATTAGATTAGATAACAAAAACTTACATTATAATAAAGGTACAATGGGCGGCCTTATCGCTAAAAGCGATCTCCTTTGGATGGACCAGAATTGTAGGAGGGTCTTACTTGTTTTAAGTACCTTTCTTTTACACAGAGCTACACCCAATAGTGAAAATTGGTTTATTTCCATCAGTTAAATAGTTTCTGAATGCTTAAGGTACCTAATAATAATCTTTTTATGGAAAATAAATATTTATTCAGATCGTAAACAACTATAGGAAAGGCAAGGTATCTCTCTCCATCCTACGATAGCCTGGAAGAAATCGTTATAGTAGCGAAGACATCACAAAATTAAAGTCCTCTATTTATCATTATTCGAATCTTAAGATCACAATTTTTATTCTAATACATTTTTAGGGTGAGTGGTTCTTATCTTACCTGTGTGGTGGCGACAGCATAATGCGGCTCCTGGTCAGGCGGCTTAGTCACCGCCTTCGCGTCCGGGAGGAACTGACCGAACTCCGTCAGCAAGTCCTCTTGGTTCTCGAACAGCTTGGCCACCTGCCACACGCAAACATACCACCGTTAGTGTTAGGACTTGGAAGGGGTGCTTCGTAGACTTGCATACAGTTGTTCAGAACTCAAATAGAGCAGCCGCTAGTTATTTTCATTTGGAAATCAAACGGTAATTAACTTCATCATAAAATTAATTGTAATGATCTTCACGACGTCTGGCTGCAGGCATGCCAAAGTTGTGGTAGATGGTAAAATACAGACACCGACATTGGTCAAGTTGCTACTCCCGGAATTAGTTGATATACGAATTCCGCTCGTCGATAGTGCGTTCTGTTTTTTCTAGATGTATTTTTCCTTTAAAATATTTCTATGAACGCCCAATGCAGATTTTTCACTTAAAATACAATGGTATACGTTGCTGGTTCGAATTTCGCTCAGGGTCGATAGTGCGTTGTATTTTTTCTAGGTGTATTTTTCCTTTAAAATATTTCCATGAATTAATGCAGATTTAACACTTAAAATAAAATAGAATTTTAAGCATAGATCATCAATGTGAGACTGACCTGTGAGTAGACTTCCTGTTCAGTCTGCTGCTTGGCCTGCGGCTCCTTGAGGTCGCGATGACCACGTTGGTACGCGTGGAGGATCTCCAGGAACCGCTTGTACTTGTCGGGCTGCCGGGAGAACCGGGACTAAAGGGGAGAAACGGGGGGTTACATTAGTCCGTGTAGCCGTAACGAGATCTTAATTAAAGCATTTTAAAAGAAAATATTTTACAAAAAGAAATGCATTATCAAACAGGACAAGGCAGGATTTGAACCCGTGCCCCTAGTTAGCCGGGCGAGTGCGCTTACGCAACAAGACAACCCAGTGATACGATGGCTATTTAAGCTCGTAAAATTAGTGCCAAACCACTGTACATATTTTTGTTCTATGCCAGGACTCAAATTCACAACTTCTTGCACTCCTAACCAGTCACTGCAAGAGATGGCCATAGTAAAGGTTAGGACACTGTTGATTCCTTTAGCCAAACACTTTTGGGCAAGAGTGCTACATTTTAAACCATATAGTCAGTTCCCACCTGGTGAGATAGTAGAGGGTTATCAGAACTCAAATAGAGCAGCCGCTAGTTTTTTTCATTTGAAAATCAAACGGTAATTAATTTCATCACTTAACCCTTTGTATTATTGGCAAACATTCGTTTCTCATACAATCAGGATTTTAATAGAATCATAACTAATTGTAAATGAATAGCCAATTTATAAACAATTATGACAGACAACTAACTTATGTAACATAATGTAAAAGACAAACGATACATAGTTTATAGAGCAGCTAACCATCGCTTATACGTAAAGGGATTTAAGCATAATAAATGTTTATTCACCATGCTTAATTGCAATCAGTGACAGACTATAAGCAGATCCATTTTGTGTAATTTATTATTAGGTATAAGTATAACTTTTTTATACATAAAAGGGATTAACGAAGGTTATTCTGCTTTATTTATTTAATTACCTTGATCTTGTTGACATATTCGATGGCGTGGTTGAACTCCACAGGCTGACCTGCCGCCGCCGCCGGCGCCGCGTGCGCAGCCGCCGCGCCTCCGCCACCTAATACATAAAGACATACATTTTTATTATTATATTTTAATTGTCACCGACACAGGCATTGTATGTACGTGTTGGAGTAGATGCCGAAATCCCTCTCGGGAGCCAGGGATCCAGGAGGATTTGTTTCTCAAGATATATCTATAATGCATTGGCTAGGAAATGGTTTGGGTTTGCTTCTTAACTCTGTTTGTGTTTTCCTTGTCGTTTTTATTATTTCCCTTTCATTATTATACAGATGCAATTATGACTAACAAGTGTTTAAGTTTTTGTATGCAAAAAGCTTTTTAAATGGTGTGTTGTTTTAAGGTGACGTAATCTAAACTAATACGAGAGAAAAGATTTAAATGTATGTTTGTAAAGAATAGGCTTCGAAACTATGAAAAATCTTTCACCAACAGAAAGAACGTTATGGAGAAGTAACATAGGCTACTTTGGATATCGATATTCCCAAGGCCCAAGGGACGGGATTTTCGTGCGTATAACCGAAAACGCAGCTAGTATTGTTATATTCCACTGTCTGCACATCGAATAAAATAAAATCTTCTTTTCGTGTGGTAGTATGTCTCATATTAGTGTCGTTCCGGTCACCATAAGACCTAACGACTGCAATTCCAGATACCATCTAAAACGAGAGTATTCTCTCACCTGGAGTGTGGTGTATGGCCTGGGCCTCGAGCTGCTGGTGCGCCTGCGAGATCTGGTGCAGCGTGTTGCCGGGCGGGGCGGGCGGCGCGGGCGGGGCGGCGGCCACGCCCACGCCCACGCCCGCGCCCACGCCCACGCCCACGCCCAGGCTGTGCACGAGCGCGCCGCCGCCCGCCGGCACGGGCAGCAGGTGCACCAGCTGCTGCGGCGAGTGGTGCACGCCCAGCAGCACGCCGCCGCCGCCCACGCCGCCCAGACCGGTCGGAGACGGCATCGATACCGACACCTGCATCCGAGGAGAGACACGTTTCTTATTATAATATTACCTATTGCCAATGAACTCGAATATTTATGGAAGTACCAATCCTTTGAAAAATTGTCCATGCAAACGGTGGTTGCGAGGCCTAGAACGATGATTCGATCGCCAGTCTGTTACTGAAGATCGATCATACGTGGTACTGAATGGAACATGTCAATAGTGTGTGCATCTGCTGCCGTGTGACCGTGGAACATGTTTTTTCGAATTTAATAGAGAAGTTATTACTTAATTTTTTATTCCTCGTAGCCTATTTCGTTAGGATTTAGAAGTAGTGGTCCTAGCCGTAATGCCTTATTTCATTGAGTGCTATAGAAACACATAAGACAATGTGTGTTTGGAATATTGATTCAGCAATTTGCAATTCTTCAATCAGTTAAAGCTAGCACTGGATCTGGGAGAGACTACAGAACCAGAAATCCTCCCCCTACAGTAGCAGATAAACTGCTTGGCTCTTCAAAAATGTCAGACAAGCTGTAAAATTATTACCAAATCTATTTAAAAAGTAAATATGGTAATTTTCAAAAAATTGAAAGAAGTACAGGAAAATAAATTCAGTTAATGGCAACAACGACTGCTATAATGATAGACAATCTAAAATCAGGAAATGAAGATGACATTCAGGTATATTGAGTAATTCTTACCTGTCCATTACTCTGGACTTCTATCTTGTATCCGGGCGGAAGGAAGGTGTTAAAGCCGACGATCAGCTCCGGATGTCCCTTGAAGAGATTCGAGACGCGAGTTATAACGCCCGGGGTGTCTATCCTGTATAGAACATAAAGAATTACATATTATTAATGCTGACATAAGTAAGTCAGAACGCCAAACGGGCGGCGGGCGGTCAAGACGCGCCTGGTAAGTCGGCGTTCTATTTACATGGCGTGAGCTCTAACCATGTAATTTGGGATAGAGTTGGACTACCCTACCTCTTCCTGGAGGGGTCGTAAAACAAATCGCAATTTACGACACCCACGAAAAGATATCTAGGGAGATCAGAGAACTGAAACTAAAGGATTTTGGAGCGACAAACATCCGATATGCGACAGATGTAACTGGCTTAATTTTATTAAGCTTTGCAACGATATCAGCTATTTGTTGATATCAAGATTATAAAGGTCTCCTTCACGCAAAAACCACACAATCGATTGCGATGAAACTCGGTATGCAGATAGATGAACACTTAACAACACATATGCTAGTTTCCATCTCGATGTTTAAGCAATATCGGGTCTTACGGAGAAATCGCTTGGCGCAGCCGGTAGGATCGACATCTATAAACAATACTCACGTCTGACTTTTGAACTCCTTCATGATATCCAAGAAGTCGTTGTAGACTTGCGGCTGCGTGTTGAATTTGAACTTGACCTGGTCCAGGTAGGAGAGGGCGTCTTCCACCTTCAGCCGCTGGAACTGTTGCGGGGGGGTGGGCAGCGGGCAGGGGGAGGGCGACTGCCGGGAGAGGGGGGGGAGCGGCGCTAGTCCGGGCTGGGGGAGAGACCATGTATTAGTTAATCAAAGAAAAATCTCGTCATTAAACGTCAGCCAGCAGCATGATGTGCTTTCTCCTAAGCCTCGAACAAACCCACTGGTCATAATTTTAGGGTTGCGTACCCAATTGTTATAAATTGATAATGGAAACCTTTGTGTGCGCACTAGATCGTTTTTTTTAATCTTACGCTCTATGAGTTGGTTTGCCATTGAGTTTGGACAACTATATGGATAGTCTCATAAAGTTTAGCATACTTTTTATATACCACCTCATTGCTAATATCAGGGAGAGAACCAAACCGGCTTCTCCATAACTTTTCCCAGTTAGGTTCGTTGAAGATCTATTTCACTTAACTCTACTAGCAGTATCTCTCACCTTGATCCTCGTCTGCTGCGGCTGCTTGGCGGGCGCGTACTGCACGGCGCCCGGCTTCAGGTAGTTGATGACGGCGGGCGCCGCGGGCCGACCGCCGCCCGCGCCGGCGCGCCCGAACCCGCCGCCCCCTACCGATATCATTGCTGATGTACCTGGGACAAGACACATACGTTACCATCAGAGTGGTATTAAATAAAATACAACAATTGGCCTTCTCATTTAATTTTGTGTAAATACACAGCGCAAGCAACTTTTAATCCATGCTATTTAAGGTGCTGTAGTGCCCGTGACATTATTAGGTGGAGTAGGCTTGTACTTTATTATAATTATACTTATGTAGGTATACAAAACTTCTTCAACTTTGTACCTACAAAAACGGCAATGCGAAATTAGGTTTTTCCCAGGTTTTGTTTTTGTTCACGAATTAAATTGGATTATCTAAGTTGGTGAAGCTTGGTATACAGGTTGCTGCAGACCTGGATAAGACATAGGCTACTTCTTACCCCGATATTCGCGCGGGAACGGGACTTAGGCGGAATAAACCGTGGGACGCATCAGTAATTGAAATAAAGGCAAGTAGAAGGATATAAAAGTAAAACTTACCAAGTATTTGCGGCTGAGCCGACTGTGCCAAAGTGTGCATATTGGAAGCACCGGCCTGTTGTATCTGTAACAAAGATATGTACACTATATTAATTAACTAATCTTTAGTACCCCAAAACTTACAGTCAACAATCACACCATACCACCACACTACGCTAAACTGCGGTCTGCCTTCCTAAATATTGAGCCCATAGCAATAATATAGAGCTGAAGAGTTTGTTTGTTTTAGAACAACCGGTCCGAATTGAAAAATTCTGTGTTTGATAGTTCCAGTTATCTAGGAAAATTATAGGCTATATTACAACAGAATCGGGACTTCCGCAGACGCGAATGTAAACACAGGCGCTAGTCTAGATCACTAAGGACAATAAATAGAGAACATGAATTTGAACACTACAAAAATTTCCAAAACGAATTATGGTAATAATCCTCGGTGTGTTAGTTTTGAGATTAAAATGTAGCAATACTTAGGTGCACACAAATCTATAGCATAGACCTGCATGTGTTTTAGTAAAGCACTTATATTATTCCCATGCTTTTCAAATGCGACTGCAGCAACTATAAGCCATAGACGCAGCGTTGAGCTGGGTAACAAAGATATCTATGGATTTTCACGTACTTGTGTATAAGATTACCTTAGGACAAGCTTAGTTGTTTAGATAGAGAAGATAAGAGAACAAAAGCCAAATACATACAATGATGATTAATGACAGAGCTTTAAATATAAGTTGCACAAAATTTATTTATTTAGTTACAAATAGGCGGCCTTATCGCTGAAAGCGATTTATTCCAGACAACCATTAGTTTAGGGCTACAGTTTCATACTTTTATACATAAATAAACACCCAGAAGCAAACATAAACTGAAGCTCAATCTATAACCTATATTAATCTATAATCTATATTAGGTATTATAATTAGATTGTTTTAAATCTAAGCATCAATATTATAATTTTTTTATCTTTAATTTAATTATGTTTTGCTTTACGTTGCATTGTTATCTAGTTCTGACCCATTTCCAAAGCTCACTAACTAGTCGGGAAGTGGCTCAAATTGAATTTGCAAGATTTCGCCCGAACCGACAAACAAACAAACAAGAAAAGGGATAGTATAAAAACGTGGGAAAATACTATGACTAACTGACTGATGAACCACAGACTATATAAACCGCTGATAGTAGAGCGCTGACATTTGGAAAGTGTTCTTTATATTATGATGTATAGGTATCTGATTCGAAAGGGTTTTGCGGCATCCCCACGGGATCGGGAATTACGTGAGTGACACCGCGGGATACTGATAGTTAAGTATATTTTTAACTAGCAGCGCCCTGCTGTTAGTCTATTAGTCCTGTTCCCGCGGGAACAGGACTTTCGCGGGTGTAGGAGTGGGTGTGTAGTGTAAGTACCTACAGGAATAATTCATACTACTGAAGTACTGGAATAATACATAGGCTGTCGACATATCGATAACCTATTATTCCAGCACCCATATTATCTATCCAGTGGACGTCTGATAATAGTGAAAAAAGACAGGCACTATGCAGTACATTGCTGCTTTGAGGTAATCACCGGTAATAACCACGTTACGTCAAAGCAGCAATGCACTGCATAGTGCATGTCAATTTCTACTGTTGTCAGACATCTACTGGATAGAAAATACGGGTGCAGGTCTCCAGCTCCGCCTATATTCGAAGTCTCATCGCAATCGGTTCAGTAGTTTTTGCGTGAAAGAGTAACAAAGTCACATACAGACATAGATACATAACTTTCGAGTCTATAATATTAGTAGGTAAGAGAAATAAAATTATTTGTAATCAAGTAAAATGAGTATCCAATTGTTGGAACTAAGTAATCCGAGTTGTTACTTGCACTCATATTACTGTGTTTGGTTATATACCGATAATATGGAAAAATACTGATAATCTTGGCAAAAATGCTAATGCTGGGTTTTCTTTAAAAACTATTTCCTACCTACTGTCCGTCCTAAAACGAATAGAATTAGGTATGTATATAGAAACACATCATTCCCTTTTGTCCACTATCTTACCAGATGTATAATATGTATGTATTCAAAAGAAAAATAAACATAAGTAGTATATCCGTTGTTTAGTCACCGTAAGACAAGCTTTAGCAGCTTACCATGGGGCTAAATGGCGCTGTGTGTTGGTCACAGAATTTTATTTATTCATTTATGGTAAGGACGATACGATCAATACGAAATGTAGCACGGTCAAGAAGAATGACGACATCAATGAATGAGTGTCTGACCAGTCTTCCTTACCAGCTGCACCGGCCCACGTATCGGAGCACGGACGACATCTATTCACGAGTTGCCTTTCAGTAAATCTATTTAGATGTTTGAAAACGTATTTGCGAAGCGTCAAGCGCGTGGTATGTACTAATTATAGATTCGTTTGACTCACACATTTGGCTCGACTTTTGTTTGTAGGTAAAAAAACAGAGGTGTGACTTGAGTATTTACAAATACTTAGTTTGAATGATAATATTGTAGGTTAATGTTTAAAGTACCTGCCTACACAGACGTTAGAAATAGTTCTAAATTTTGTTTTACTGTTTAGTAAATAAAGATGATAATTTACTGTTTTATGTAAGTTTTACAAATATTTAAACGCGAAAGGTTGTATGTATGTGACTTTGTTACTCTTTCACGCGAAAACTGCTGAACCGATTGCGATGAAATTTGAAATATAGGTAGCTGGAGACCTGGAATAACACAAGCTACTTTTTATTCCGATAATCCCGCGGAAACAGGACTTACGTAGGTGAAACCGCGGGGCGCTGCTAGTATGCAATAAAGGAAGACGCTACTGGTTAGGTTAGGTTTAAAGACATTTATTCTCAAAAAGACATTACTGTCGCTTACCTGAGAACATAATTATAATAAAATCTATACATTCATCGAGTCGCTTTATATTACAACAGTTTTGTGAATCAACAAGAAAATAGTTATGTTAGGTAGGTACATCACAAACATTATCAAACAATGACTTGTAGGTAAAATTTTAACTACCTATAATATCATATTACAATTAAGTCACTTTCATCACCAAAACACACGACCAAACTGATATTACTAGGTATTTGATAATATTTTTTTAAATGCTGAGTATGTGTTTTGAAAGTTGTTTTTTGAATAAGCTAAATGGTTGTATGTTTTTTAACTGTGAGGGCAATTTATTATACAAATTCACTCCTTCAAAAGTGATCATTGTTTTGCCATAATTTGTTCGAGCTTTGCGTATTACAATGAAGCTAGCGCGGCGAGTACTGCGATGACTAACCTGCTTACGTTGGGTGAGCGTTATATTAGTATGGATATTCCGACTAAGTATTTTTCGAATAAGAATGCAAATACAATATTTATACAGATTTTTTATGTTCATAATATTTGTTTCTTTGTAAATCTTTTTAGTGGATGTTCGATAATGATAATTGAAAAGTAATTTGATTATTTTATTTTGTAAAATTTGCAGTTCTTTTATTTTTGTTTTTGGTGCGCTCCCCCAGATTTCGATTAGGTAGGATAGATGTGGTTTCACGAGTGCGTTGTAAATAGTGTGTCGTAGTTTGTGAGGTATGCATCGTACAATATGACGTAAGGAGCCACAAAGTGATCTTAATTTAGTTTTTATGTGATTAAAATGAATTTTCCATGACAGGTAAGTATCAATGTGTAGCCCGAGATATTTTTCGTCGTATTTCTGTTGCAAGGGTAGGTCGTTAATTGTCAGGGGTCCATGTTTTGGTATTGGTTTGTTTTTTGCTTTAAAAATTGTAAAACAGGTTTTTGATATATTAATAGTAAGCAGGTTATGTTGGAACCAATTATATAAGATGTTTAGATCGTTTTGAGCTTGTGAGATGAGGTGGTGAATGGATGTGCCAAAGTAAAACAAGCAAGTGTCATCTGCATAGAGGGTAATGTGTCCGTTTAAGCCGAGGTTGTGAATACTCCACTGCTGTCTCTAAGTTTATGGATCGTTAAGAAATTCCGCTTCATTTAATATATAGTACATATTAAACAAAGTCACTCCCGCTGTCTATCTGTCTGTTTGTATGTACGCTTAGATCTTTAAAACTACGCGACGTATTTTGATGCGGTTATTTTCAGTAGATAGTGATTCAATAGGATGGTTTACCTATGTATAACACATCCTGATATTCCCGTACGCTTACAAGTCTATGGGATGATTTATATTAGACCGTCACAGGTCCGAGCTTCGTTGTTATTGCTTTGCTGGCGAGCAGTCGATCGGTCTGTTGCAGATGAACATAGGCAATTTGAATACGATATTCTCGAGGGGTCGTGACTTCAGCAGATGCTCCCACATCACGAGGTCAACGCGTGCTTCAAATATCACGTCTCTAAGAACAGCGATTTAGGCTGTACGTTGATCCATCAGTCAGTTAATTATAAAGTCAGAATCAAGCTATTTAGAGATAATAGGGAAACATTTGCCCAGCAGTGGGACAATATAGGTTAATTTAAAAAAAAAAGGTAGATTTGAGTAGAAAGGAACCTAATTATTTATTTTATTTATTTATTTATAGTCAAATAACACAATAAAAAAAATAAAAATAAAAAAATATAATGAATAAATAAAATGATTTGAAATATCAATAATAAAAACAAAAATAATGTATCGTCAATATTATAACATCATTGATATATTGTCATACGATTATACGATTAGCTGATAAGATATTTTGATGCACTAATTAATTATTGTCGCACAATTCAAACCAGCGGGCTTATCCAGCGGTTTTCTATATCTATAAAATGCTTCGTTCCCTGACTCACTGACGGATTAACCAACGCACAGCCTAAACCGCTGATACTCGTAGTAGTAGAAACTTTAAACAGTGTGTTCTGTACCCCTACCATTAGTTGGTACGTAAAAAACGTAAACTGTAATGTAAACAGCTTGGGCATGTCCGTAACGCAAAATATCGGTTCCGTGTACACAAGGTCATACTGTTTTAAGTACGTCACAGTGTACGTATTTACGTAGCAACTCATGGTAGAGGTACTGTTCTTTATATGATGTAGAGGCAAAAGGTAAAAACGGGAAACTTTTAACTAAAACTTCACTGTCCCTGTGTAACCAGTACCCCTATGAGTTGCTACGTAAACGTCGACAATTTCTACTCGCTCCTTAAGCGGTAGCTTTTTCCAACCCCGTTATCGACAGCATCGTTTTCACAAACCGACGTTACCCTGGACATACTGGCCGCGCGACCCGTTATTTTGCGTTGCGTACATGCTCAAAACTCACGTTACAGTTCACGTTTTTACGTACCGACTCATGGGAGGGGTAAAGTCTGAATCTCATGAACCGTGACAGCGAGACAGTCGAAATTTTCACACATGATGCATTTATTTATTTATTTTTATAATAACATAAAAATAAATAAATAAATCCTGTGACAAACACACAGCGCCATCTAGCCCCGTGGTAAGCTGCTAAGCTTGTGTTACGGTGACTAGACAACGGATACACTACTCATATAGGTATACAAGATGTAACAGGTTAGCCCTTTTAATCCGAAAGGGGGTTGTTCTAGACGTCTAGGCGAACACCTTTTGTTCTACGACTTTTGAAAATTCGAACTTTTTTTTTGTAAATTTTGAGATTATGTTTCACTGGAAAAACAGCTGTTTTTGAAAATAAAGGTAATTGAAGGTTTGATTGTAGTAGACCAAACTAAATGAAAGAACAACATAAGGTCAACGACCTCGAACTCTAAGAAACAGCTGATTTTCAAGTAAACTTTACACCTAAATTTTTCGAAAAGTACTTCGAATTTTCAAAAGTCGTAGAACAAAAGTTGTTCGCCTAAACGTCTAGAACAACCCCCTTTCGGATTAAAAGGGCTTACCCGTTACATCTTGTATATTTGTTTTGTAAATACATACATATTATACATAAAAATAAAGCCAGACCAGATACAAATATTTATTTTAAGCATAAATATTTGCACCCAGCGGGAATCGAACCCGCAACCTTCTGCATTGCAGCCAAGCGTTCGCCCGACGCGCCACAGAGGTGGCACATATACACAAAAACAATAAAATAAATACATAACAACTGTCATTTTCCTGCAACAATATGGTACCCATCCGCGAGTCCGGTTCGCACTTGACCGTGTTTTTTACAACTGTTGAGAGAAAGATTATCATGATATCAGCCTGCAAAGTGCAGACTGCATTCACACACACGCAACCCGAGGTTATCGACACTTATCATTGTTATTGTTCACACATACCCATACGTTTGTATGTAATACATCTGTTTATCGGTCTAACAATGTTTACTACTTAGTAAAGCTAAGGCCAGTGGTATACCTATGCATCTAGCTATCATACCAATATTATAAAGCTAAAATTGTATCATTCATCACGTAAAACCCGCTGAACCGATTGCGATGAAACTTGCAATATAGATCGTTGCAGACATAGAATAACACATACGCTATTTTAAATCCCGATATTCCCGCGGGAACGGAACTTACGCGTGTGAAACCACGTATCTATCGTAAATATTATGAAAATTTTTGTTTAAGTAACTTATTAAACCAGTATGTTACTCTTTCACCCCAATACTGAATCGATTACGTTTAAACTTGGTATGCAGATAGCTGGAGATCTGGATTAACACATGGGCTACTTTTCATATTTATTTCCCCGGACCGAGTCTTAACCGGATGAAACCTGCAGCTATACACTTTTACAGAAACTTAGATGAAAAATGTAATCATATAACTGTTAATTATCTAAGAAAAAGTAAACAAAGAGCTGTCACTTTCAATCAAATATATGATTTTTTTGTTTACCTTTTTATATAAGTTTCTGTAAAAGGGTATAGTAATCTATAAATATTCAAGGACGTTGCCCACAGCTAAATCTACTAGCCCCTAAATCGAAGGCGTCCGATAAGGTGCTATGACACCCTCCTATTCGGAGGTTTCCTTTGTCCACAACATCACCCATCTGATATTAGATCCAAGGAGAGGAAACGTATGTGTGCTACGACTTAGATCACACTTTTAATCACCATCACGTGAGATAGTTGGCGAACGCCATCAATTACTATCAAAAAGTTCTGTTGTAGAGTTAGAGAAATATAATTTTGTTTAGTTCGATCATTGAGAAGGCGATGATGTGTCGGCGTGTCGATGCTCCACATTCAAGGCAAGGTTGGACAATAATGTTTGCCGTAACTGGTCATGGTTTGATACGCGTCCAAATATGGACGATTTGATATATTGTAAATAAATTTTAGGAGATTTATACGATATTTAATAATAAATGACGGCCTCCGGTTGCGACGCAGTAGATCGCGGGTTCGATTCCCATCAGGGTAATTTAACTGACCACTAATTTTTGTGTCTGATTCTGGGGTTTCTATGTCTGTAATACTATAATATTATAAAGAGGAAAGACTTATTTGTTTGTAATAAATAGGACCACTCCAGTAAGACTGATTTAAAAAAAATCTCTTGTATGCTTTTCGCGATTTTGTATAATAAAACACTTTATTTATCGGGTTTAATTGCGTTTTGGGTTTAATTTTACAGTTGGCGATTTAAAAATCATGAATAAAACACGATTAAGCCTGATAAATAAAGTGTTTTAATATCTCTTCTTTCATAAATAGTGTATAGTTTACGAACCTGTTGAACATTCTGCTGCTGCATCTGGGCATCGTCAGGGCCGAGGCGCGGGACGCCCGTACGTTTCATCATGGTGGTAGCAGTTCAAATACTGCCCATCACACTCGTCACCTGGAATAATACATTGTCTTTGTTAGGACAGTTTTGAGTTACAGCTGTTACTCTAGCTTAACTTTATTGTACAGATAGAGAAGTGTTTGATCACTATATCACCTGATGGTAGGCGATGATAAGTCTAAGTCGTTACTTGGTCCTTAGTAGTATCCATCGAGATTTACAACACTCATCTAGATAAAAGAATACTGCAGTGGAACAAGATCAAACCCAACTTCCGGGCTCTAGTGGCTATATCTGCCTATATTTCAGAATACAGACAAGTCGGTTTTGGCATATATGCCTAGACGTAAGTACATATCATTGAAGCTGCTTTACAGCTACAGACCTCCAAAATGTAGCTTTTTATTTATTTTTACCCCATACTTCTACTAAATTAGGAAGTATAAAATCAATTAGATACTCAATAGTTACTCTCCTATTAACTGGTGTGATAGTAACCTAACAAATGAAATTGCACAGCAGGTGGTTCATTAAAGTTAATTTATCAATTAGAAAGGCATTTCATTGATGTAAGGTCAATTACCTTTACATAAATAGACAAAAGTAAGTCTCCCTATATAACTGGGTTAACAATAGCTATTTATAAGGCCTTTAAACTGTCCCCTACCTAACAGTTCATTGGCTGATCAGATGGCAGTGAATAATAATGCTAATAATAATGCAATAATATGGGATCTTATAGAAATAAGTAGGGTTTGAAGAAACACATCTAATATGGTTTTGTTGGGTGTTTTTTATTTGTAGATTGACCTGTTATTTCAAATGAAAATTGAGAATTGTTAATGTCTCATAAATAAATAAGTAGAAAAGTTTCATATAAATAAATAATATTGATTTCAATTTAATTTTATGTGAAGATGCTTTTGTTTTTGACGTTTTTCTTTACCATAAGAGTGAGAGCATTTCGGTATTTTTTTCTAGGTAGATCAGCTAGGGTATCTACCAGACCTAGAACATTGAGGTTTTATCAATGGCTGGCCCAATGGCTTCCCATGGCTTCGGAATGGCATTCAAAGTCTCTGGATGTCTTAGTGAGCCTTGCGCTAGCCAAACAATTCCACACCCGTCCTCCCAGTCAGTTGTGACAAGGGTCCAAGAGATTGTTGCTTGTCGTTCTCTTGCAATAGGTAAAACCTACTTTCAAAGTCTTTGAAATGTGTTACTTATACTTACCTACTTACTGCAAAAAATAACGAATTGTTTTGTTCGCAAAACTATTTGCAACGCTCCGGTTAGTAAAATTGGGATTTTATGACCTTATAAATTTACGAAAATTTCGGTATTGGCTAATGTTTGTAACAATAGCACAAAGTACAATGGTTTTACGTCAGAGAGATCTTCCTGTCTTCGATCAAAGAAAGGTTAAAAAAAAATTAACACGAGATCTTTAGTAAAGAAATTATTATTATATTCTAATTAATACAGTATATTGATAATTGCATTGAAACGGGTCGAAGATACTTGAAAATTGAAATCTTACCATATTCAAGGTTTTTTGATAATATAGGAAGGCTCGTTGGCAGCAACCAATAATGAATGTGAATTGTGCAATCTCAATTATTTACGGTTTTTGACACGCAAAATCAGTTAGTTTTGCAGGAAAACAAGAAACATTTCTTTCACAAATTCAAATTCACAACTTATCTCCAAAACAAACTTTCAAAAGGTACTTTCTATCCAGATGTTATGTTGGTAACGGAAATGCAGTTATTTTTCTATCGGGAAGCGGGAAGATTTTTTTTCTATTCTTTGGTTTGATATTTGCTGTCTGTGGTTTGATTCAGTTTATCAAACATTGCTTGATTGATGGATGAAATTTTGTCCAAGGTTTTTGCGATTTTGCATAATAAAAAACAATAGTATTTACCGGGTTTTACTCTCGTTTTATTCAATAACCAAGAAGTCAACCTTGACAAAGCCAACTGTAAAGTTGGCCAAAGCTCGGTCGTTAACCATATGATGTTATTAAATAAAACGCGAGTAAAACTGCTAAATATTGTTTTAAATGATGGATGAAAATCACTCACGTGCCGTGCGTGTAGGGTTGCGGAATGACGTCACTTCCAAATTATCTTGAATAATTAATATTGCAGGGTGACCATGATCAATATACTACGAGTAGGATTTCAAATGTGACGATTTGCGATAGTGTTACATCACACTAATTAATATAGCAATACGGCCGACTAATGAAATTTAATAATTTGGATTTGCTGTTAGTAATTCTTATTGTTTGTAAAATCGTTAAAGTAACTTTCTACGGTCATCGTGCGACTGAACAGGCAGAGTCTAACGTCGTCGGTCGTACCAGCAATAGTGTGACTTTTACAAACTTATTACGCAATCAAACACGGCAGCAGGTACTCTCGAGGTAAACTTATACCAAATTGGAATTTCGAATCACTGGTCACGGCACCCACACAGGTTTCGTTCATAAACCGGTCCGGAGGCAACAGAGGCGATGACACAAACTCGTAGCTACTTATTTATAGCGGAAAACGTACACAAATCGATAACAGCCCGGCTAGCTAGGTGCATAATAGGGCGTTAGGCATCGCCCATTCTCAACAAAATGCAACACCGCTGACAACGAATTCCCGCCATTTTACGTTTGCGTACAGACAGGCAAATAACCATAATCGAGTTTAACTCTTTCACGGTACAGTCACTTACAAAAATGTTATTATTATTTCTACAATGAATCATTCCGAGCAGTTCTCATTTGAAGAAAAAGTTAAAGTCTATTAAGGATAATAATCTTTGTGAATAGAGCGGTAAAGTCCGGTTTACTGTGGGCCGAGGAAACGAGGACGGCGCGGTGGTATTCGTCACCGAACGTAGAAAATGGCGACTAAATACCAACAATTACATCGCGCGACTGACTGGTCGTCAATGTGAATCAATGTTATGTTATTCAAAGGGGAAATTACGTTAACCTACTTTATAAGCAGTCGAGATGTAATTCCTTTATCTATACAACAAAGATAGTACTTGGCCCCAGATAACGTTATAATCATTAAAAAAATTAAACATACCGTTGATTCTCTGTTGAAAGCACCTTCAAAACTTCTTTACAATTCAAAAGGTATTGAATATAACTCAAAATACTGGATTTAGACAATAAATTGGAATTAATATGCGAGAAGACGCGGTCCTCACGAGCACATTCGTGCGCCTCCAAATAGCGCAACGGCGCAACTTTTTCGAGCGCGGCGTCAACACGGTCAGGTGGGCGAGGTTGCGACATCGTCATCGCACCTTCTCACTCTCGTCAGATATCTATCTCTCTCGCACTCGCACAGAGAACCTGGCAGGGGCTAGAGGGAGACGAGCGGAGCCCTCTACAGACAAACGTCGCGCACCGAGCTGCGCGGCTGACTGACTGCTAGCAGCGCCTCCACCGCGACCGCTCGCTAGGCTGCAAGTCGCGTAATCGAGCCCGGAGCCTAGAGCAGAGCGGCAACCTCGCAGCTCTCATACAGCTAGCGAAACGGACACGAAATGCCACGAACCTTCGCCGAGGTGGTGGACCAAAACAAATCTCCTTTCTCTAAAATTATACAACACTTGCAATTGGGAACAGAACGCTCATCGTATCTAGTGCTATTAAATTTATGAGAACATAAACAAAGGAAGGTAATCGGCGATACGCTCGATAATCTTGCGCCGCATCTAGTATGTATGTTTATGCGTTTGACAACCCCCTTTCAGAAAGTATGCTCTGTGATGAATGACTTTACATACCTAGATATTTCAAAGACATGCAGCGAGTTACCTTGACAACAAAGTAGAAACAAGTTATGCCTACAGAGGGGCATGATAATATTGGAAAGGCTGCGGGGTACCGACACGAAAGCGGCTACAACTGACTTTTATGACATTGTCGTTATTGGTTTCTCAACTAAAAGATAGCTATTTTGTTTTGATCCAATCAATGTCCTACAGCTTTGTTAATTAAATTACACCATGATCGTCTGACTATTTTCGTGGTGCCAATGTTGCCTTCTATCTAAAGTAATCTACACTAATATTATAAAGCTGAATAGTATGTTTGTTTAATTGTTTGTTTGTTTGAACGCACTATTAATCTCAGGAACTACTGGTTAGAATTAAAAAATGATTTTTGTTTGATAGTTCATTTATTGAGGAAGGTTAAATAGGCTATAGGCTAAATAATATCACAGTACGACCAATAGGTGCGGGCGGAGCATCCATGAAAAATGTTGCAAAAACGGGAAAAAAATGCCCCTTTATAGGTTCTGTTGCGTGCGCTTAAAATATTACGCGTGAGCGTCGACGAGAACGGGACTTACGCGGGTAAAACCGAGACCGCTGCTAGTATAATATACTGAATTCTATATCTGTACTGCAATGTTAATTGAGTGCAACCATTTGACACTTCTCTTTATAGAAAAATTGTCAAATACAGGGAAGCAAAACGACAGATAATAGTCTGAAATTAATAAACGTACCATAGTAATACACAAACAACAATTTATAAAACTTTATTTTTTATTACAATTTAACAAAAAAATTATGAAAGGTGAGGCATGGTAAAGTAGATGATACATCACAATGATTTAGTAAAATATTTTCAACAGATAATGAATGTACAAGCAATTTTGTTCTGAATAAGCTGTAGGTACCAAGTCTCTAACTACTAAGTAAGCACTAATCAGATATTCTAAGAGCTAACTAGAACTACTAACCTAGTTACCACAAATAAGGTTAACAAGGCATAAGCAATGAACAATTTTAATGAAGTTATAAGTTTATTTTGAGGGCATAAGACTCTTAATTTTGAAGTTCAGGTTTGTTTCCAACGGATAAATAATAGGGCTAAATTCATATCATGGTGGCAATTTGAATCTGCTTATGTATGATTATGGTTTCCAGTCGTTAACCATTACTTTGAAATAAAATGTGTGAATGAAAGCATCCTTATGTATGCCAGAAACATGCATAAGTTAACTTTCCTTTAAAGAGAAGTAAAAATTTAATCAGGCACCGTCGTCGAGTAACTAAGTATCTCTGACAGATATAATTAACATAATTCATTAATATAAATATGTTAAACACAATTTTGGTTACCAATATATAAAAATATTAAACCTATAATTTATAGATTCTTAACAAAAGCTAAAGATACATTAAAATAATTATCCTTGACACCTTCTTTATATTCCATCCAACTACATAATTATATCAAAAGTAGTATGTAGGTATCGCTCAGCTAACTATAAACAATGTTCATGTGTGCGCGTAAACGATGCATACACATCCGCATTTATGTGTGTGTGTTATGTAGATTGTTTACGAACAAGCTTTTCATATCATGTTTGAGGGACAGAGAAAATCTGACCTCATTCTAAATAATAAACATAAACACTAAAAAATACTTGACGTCATTCCAACAAAACAAAAGTTAAGTAATACCTGCTATTAAACCTTATTTTTTTGCTATCTGCGTTAAATTTATCCATTGTTATAAATGGAGGATACCAAATGTATAGCCTTGAAACCTCTTATCGAACAAGTGACTTGACTACTCGCAATTACCAGAGGTGCGACGTTGCCAACATTCACAGCGCGCTACTGCGTCTTAATTTTACAAATGGTGCCGCCATCTTGTTTCAATATATCAGATATACAAAACGATCATCAAATGAATACATACTTTTTTGCAGTATATCAGCTGATTTTAGATAAACTGTTGCCTAACTTTGCCATAGATCATAATAGAGCTATTTTACATCTTTTCTGAGCATATAATTTAGAACAACCTATAGTTACGTAATGAGGCAGATTGTAACTGCATACACTGATATCGCTGCAAAATCTGTTCACGTTTGATAGAGGCACAATGCTCGAAGAATATCAATAGATGGATATGTGGTTATATTACAGATGTCTAGATCATCGCAATTGCATAGCGCCCTAACGATATAGTTAGGTATGTAGAGGACAGTGTCGGCGCAATATGGTTGGGATACGTACATAAATTGAGCGGGCCTTGAGCTGGAGCCGGGTGCGGAGGTCAACCCCCGAGGTTCCAGGGTAACTCTGGGGCCCACCCACGACCGAATACATCACTAATTCGGACATTTTTAACGAAAATACCACTGTATCGATCACGCACAGACGCCATTTTGAACCGACACTGAGCACAGCTAGTGGTGCGACGTTGCCACGTCGCACGTTTCCAATCCGCACTTCTATTTCTGGCTCCCTCCCCTCGCGCCCGCTGTGACGCCGGAGGACGGCAAACAGACTCGACAAAACATTCAACAATTTATAGGCATATCTCAGCTTCCCTTTTCGAAAAACCTATGCATCATCTAGTAGGCTCAGAGGGGAAGTGTGAAGCGGGGTGAGAGGGGAGCATACGTTACAAAACGATAAGATAATATTGTAGATGTACAAAATGGTAATATCATGTACTTATCGGGTGAGCGTCAAGCGCCCGGCTTTCACCGAGAGCAGAGCGAGGCGCGGCCGCGCAGGACCGCACCGACATGTGCCATTGGCCACCGCAAAGATCGATAGACAAACAGCGACGAGGACAAACCACTCGCACGCGAATATCGCCCTTACGTCACACTATATAGAAAATGTATTACAAGAGCTCGGACAATAAACAAACTACCTCACGAACACATTGACGTCCTCCACGTAGATACGTAGATACACACCGTTGTGAAAACGACGAAGCGAGCGGACGGGCGGCGAAGTAGTTAGACCTAACGATGTATATCATCCATGTATTATGCTACTTTTCTAGAGTCGAAATTCCTGTACCCCGTCGCGCCCAGCGCTCCCTATCGAAGGACAAAGGGGATATTTTACACGGAAAACAAAGGGAAATGCCGGTTTTAGACAATAACAAGAACAGTACTTAATCAAGTTTTTACAAGTTATAATGGATCGCGAGTTGCCAAGTCGCCGTCTCGTAGAGAGCGCGCGGACGCATTATGAAATTTGGATTTTCTCAATGCACATGACGCGATAACAACTGTTACAGATGTTATATAAAATTTAAACATCTCTAACATTAATTAGGGGATCTAGATACGAAAATAGGACAAACATGGAGTAGTCACACTATGCAATATGGTAACGAATTCCTTGTTCTAAGTTGTTTTCTAATGATTCTAACTACTAGAAACTGATTTATTTATTACAAAATTGATGATAAAGCTGAGAATAGGAAAGACGCAATCTGACAACAAGTCACTCACTTGTATTTTTAGCTGTAAAGCTGTTATTTCTTCACAAAACTCACTGGAACGTCACTTCTCGGTGAATTAACGTTTATTTTCAAGGTATTTTAAGATTTCTGAACAATATTAAATGCAGAGAAAAATTAAACATTACGTTAAACAAACGTCCTACGCGCAAAGATACCGAACGCGAACTGTTGGTTTTGGTTTGGTTGGGTCGTTGATTGGTGGGGGGCCGGAGCGCGGGCGGGCGGAAAACCGGAGAATGGCCGACCGAGGGTTTATTACCGCCGAAAATATTCAATAATAAATCACTACACTCTCTTTTATCAAACTGTTAAACACATAATAAAAAATACACTGTGTTTTCCATTTAGTTTTTCTTTCAGGATACTGTCACTTTTAACATTGTAACTTTTTGAAGTTGTTGTAATGACGCCGTCAATGCACTTTGACGCAATCAAGAATTCAATGGTTTCAGTGTATCAGTTATTTGACTTCAGCCTATGGATTCAGCTACAAGTAATGCCATCTATTGACGGTGTTATGGAATCAATCAAATGACGTTTCAATTTGATCTAATCATATGACCAATCAACAATATGAACTAGAAAATTCATTTCATGAAATGAGAAACCTAAAATTTATAGCACATTATTTGGTTAAACTCCAGCTTTGTGCAATATTCATCATGATAATTTTACTTATTTCATTTATTTAGTACTAAAATGTTATTGCAATCTGGTGTAACCCTTCCTTACGAAAGTGTAGAATACCTTTTGAAGATTCCACGACTTTGATTGTTTATTTACTTTTGCTGGATTACAATGGTAGAAGCCAATCGTAGCGAATGAAAATGTAAACAAACAACCAATGAGAAACAAGATCGTGTATTGTCAAAAAGATAAACTTTACTTTGTCGCGTGTAACAATTTCCAACAATTTTTATCGTATTTTTCACTCGAATTGGACTGATTTATTAAATAATTGAGATTTTTTAATTAAAAACCATGCGTGTGGAATATTTTCTACTATTTCTTACATTTTTCTTCGCTGTAGTTTCAGCAAGAATAGATCCCAAAAACTTGAAGTGTCTTGGTAAGTTTATTTATCTTTGAAATTAGTTTATTTTTGATCTTTTACTGCTAATTGTGGGTTTTCCTATTATTGCAGTATGCCGTACGACCTTCGAGGAGCTTAACGAAGCGATAAAAAGTGTAGATAAATGGAAAAAAGTGGATGTAAGTAGCACTATAAATTTTAGCGCTTTGGCTTTTGAACGTTTTTTAAGTATCTCTAAAACTTGGGGTTGCTGGGAAGATCCTCTACAGAAATCCCTAATTAAGTTGGCTGTACCTTTTTACCTGTTGAGATACAATTTTTTTTAAGTACTTATGTACCTACATTTTGTGTACAATAATAATTATAATATGAAATTGATTTCAGAAAAATGTTTGTTGGGGTTTCTGGAGACCTCTTTCACTTGTCACTTCAATACCACTCTTATCACTGCTTTCTAGCTACCCTTCGATAATACCCCTCTAAAATTACCGTCCAATTTTTTGTTTAAATAGGTATTTATGTATAATTTCCTAAAATTGTATTTGTGGTTGCTGAGGAGATGCTCTATATCCGTCCCTAATTGAATTGGATGTACCTTATACCTGTTGAGGTACAATTTATTTTAAGTAAGTACTAATTAGGTACATATTGCATACAATTTTAACATGCAGTTTTATTCAGCAAAATTGATATTGGGGTTTCTGTGGAGCATCACATCATTGATTAAGCATATTTTTTCACAATTTACAAAAATTGTTAGGCCAATAATAAGAATTTTTTTAAAGTACCTATCATGCAGTCCTTTGAATATGTACGTATACATGACACATACATACTTACGGTACCGGTTCCACCCACTCCATGCTCAATACTGTAATGCTCAATAAAGTAGTTTAAATAAAACAATATCCTGGTGGTGGGTATATCTTATGTTATATCTATATCTTCTATCTATACTTATAAAATAGGAAGAGAGATTTTTTTTTCTATTTACAGTACTTGGAAGTAGATTAAAAAAAGTTGTCTATGGGACTTAAGTAGTAAACAAAATTATATAATTTTGAAAATTCATGTCTGTCTGTTTGTCCCTTAAACAATTAAAAACTACTAATCCCATTGAAACCTGGTTTTCAATATTGGACAGTTCTAATTTCGAGGAACATGGTATACTTTACATCGAAATCCAATTAGTAGAGAAATGAATGAAAAAGTTGGCTATGCACTATTTCTACGCAGACGAAGTCGCGGGTAACAGCTAGCAGAAAAATAAAAATAATCATCCATTTAAATTAATAAGTACCTATTATAAATGTCAAAGTTTGTCAAAGAAAGTAAACAAGTGGAGTTTTGGCGGGAATGCGCTGAGAAGATGTGTTGCTAAATTTTCATTTTTGTGAAACTTTGTTCAAATGCGTGTAAATTGTTTAATTTCGGGGGCATATTAATCAATTTAGTTTCGTGAAGGTGTACAAGTGAAAATTAAAGTGAAAATCAGTGCAAATCATGGACTTTAGCTTAGTGTTCTCTCCAAAGCTCCGTGAACAAACATTGTAAAAAATGGCCTCCTTTTTACAATGATTCCCTTGACTTGACTTTAACTATGACGACTTAACTGTTTCATTCGATGCAAATAACCTGCAATTATTGATAATACTTGACACTGGCAAATGTCCGAAAGGAAAAGCCATTTTAAAGAAGAAGAAGAAGTAAACAAGTGTGTTTGTTAGATCTTCACATTGAAAATACTGAACGGATTGTAATGGAACTTGGTATGCAGATAGCTGGAGATCTGGGTCCATACCCAGTTTCATGGTAATTGGTTCAGCTGATTTTCCGTGATTGAGTAACAAAACATTAATCACAAACTTTCAGCTTTATAATATTAGTTGTATATTATAAAGCTGAAGTAAGTCTAAATAATATAATATATGATCAAACGAACTTACAAAGTGAAGTTCGATCAATATTATATGAATACGTTTCATTTGAAGATAAATTAAACATGTGGTAGGTTGTCTTATTATACTGGCAACATTTGCACGATTTTAGAGAGAGAGAAAAAAAACAAAATATGTAGGTAGGTACTCATCCCCTACCCATACCGACGTTCATATCAGACCGCCATTATTTTAGAGAGTAGCACAACATTTTCTTGAGAAGACCCATGTAGGATATCACTACTTTGTTAGGGTTATGGGTGGGAGGGAAGTATATATATCTTCAAATGAAACGTATTCATATAATATTGATCGAACTTCACTTTGTAAGTTCGTTTGATCATATATTATATTTCATTACGTTTCATTTTTCAGATAAATTAAACATGTGGTAGATGTTTAGAGACGAAAATGTTTGTGCAGGATATCTTAAGATAAGCATTAAGCTTACCTAAGTTCTTTTATTTTAGCTTATTTTATGAATAAAAAATATGTTGGTTCACATAATCATCTTTATTTTTATCAGAGACACTCTTATCAAAATTATAACAAAACAGAAAAACATAAATAATTAAAATTCTAAATTATTACATAAACAGTTTGCAATTAGTATTAATGAAATCATCTTACTCAAGAAGACAAGACAGTTCTAGCGAAAATATTATCATCTTTTAATATTGGGCGGTTATAAAATTTTGCAAAAGATTGCGAGCTAGGTGTCCAACCTGCAGATTTTCTTATTATATCTAATGACAGACCTGAGGTCCGCGCCGTGGACGTGGCCGCGTGGCGTGTGCTGTGCGAGCTGAACGTCGCCACGTCCACGCCGCTTTCATTCAACACCTGATTTATCCATCTGCTGATGGTTTGAGCAGTTGCTGGTTTATGGGGCGCCTTAATCGTCAAAATAAGATTTCCTTGATTACCAATTCCTAAATTATTTGTAGTGGAAATGTAGTCTTTTATGACTGTTGCAGGACAAATAGACCTCTTTTCTACATAGTAAGGAAGCGACAAAACTGGCTGGTCGCGTCCAGCAGCAGAGGTTTTTATAATTTTATCAATTCCTATCTTTACACCATTTGAATCAAATATTATATTCTCTAATTTGATTAGCGATAAAGTTTGAGCTCTATGTTTTGTGCATAGTGCTAGTAATATTACTAATTTTTTAGTATTTTTTTCTAAATAAAGGTCGCTGTGGGGCATCCAATGAGCAATACAATTTAACACTACCTGAGGATCCCACGTAAAAGAATATTTAGGTACGGCTGGCCTCAATTTATATGCACTTTTTAGGTGGCGTTTTACTAAAACGTTAGAGGCATGGTCACCACCGACCAATAAAGCCAATGCTGAACGATGACTGTTGATGGTACCGTAGCTGGCACCGCTTTTAAATTGATCCGTCAAAAAAATTAAAATATAGGACGGATCGCATTAAAAAGGATCAATGTTATTTGAAAAACAAAAAATCCACCATAGTCTATAAGTTACGTTATACTGGTCTAAAGTATTTTTTGACAGGGATGCCATCATAAGATCTAGAGAATTGCTTGGCGTTCCTTTAAGTGTGAGCGCCGTCCTGACAGCACTGCAGCACCCAGGGTAATGTGCTTCAGACGGTGTGGCTGGTGCGTCCTAGAAGAGGACGAAGAACGTATAAAGTCAGGGGTAAAATGTATTGTATGTGATATACGAATAGAATTCATTACGGGGAACCAGGGTTGAGTGGGCCAGAAAGGAAAAATAAGTATTCCTTCTGCCTCATCGTTAATTATTTTTTGAATGCATTTTAAAGTTAAATTAAAAGGTGGGAAAGCGTAAAAAAAGAAAGGTTTCCAATTGATTGTGAATGCGTCGACTGTTAAGGCATCTGGATCTGGTTTCCATGAAACATAAGTTTTACATTTTGTATTTGTACGGGAGGCAAACAAATCAATTACTGGTTCCCCGAATGTGGAAATAACACTGTGGAATTCGGTGGATGATAACTGCCAATCAATATCAGGATTCCTACGGGATTCTTGATCAGCTTCCACATTATCTTTAGTGTTAATGTAAGTTGCAAAAATCCAAATATTGCGTTCCTCGCACCATTGCCAAATAGATCTAGTTAAGTTGTTCAGATGGGGGAATTGTATTCCACCCATTCTATTAATGTAGCTTACTGCAGTCGTGTTATCTATGCGTAACAATACATTACTATTGACTTTTTTGGCGACGAAACATTTTAAACCAAAGAAGGCAGCAAGTAATTCCAAATAGTTTATGTGAAAACTACTTTCAGTGTCCTTCCAGCCCCCATTAACTCGTTTATCATTGGAAAAAGCTCCCCAGCCCGTCCGTGACGCATCGGTACAAATTACTTGATCATAATCGGGGATTACTAGAGTTTTTGTTGACATAGGGACATTTTTAGTCCACCATGCTAAGTCCGGTATGATTTCTGAAGAAGGTGTAAACATTACGTCATATGATTGGTGTTTGTTGAGAGCCAAATATTTTTGTCTCTCAAGGTTTTTCGTGTACATCCAGCCATATTTCATAGCGGGACATGCAGAGGTAAGGACACCAATTATTCGAGCAAACTGTCGAATAGAACAATTTAGTCGACGAGAAAACTTTTCGATCATTTGCAATATATTTTTACGTTTGTCTGAAGGGAGTGAAATTGTCATTTCTATGGAATTGTAAATAAAACCTAAGAATTTGCATGTTTGTTGCGGGTGTAAACTACTTTTATTAAAATTTATAACAAAACCTAGACATTGTAGTAATCCAAGGGTCTCGTTTACGTTATTTAAACACTCTTCGTACGTATCTGCTATGCAAAATATATCGTCTAAATAAATTACAGATCGAAATCCCCGAGATCTCAAATAAGTTACCACCTCTTTCATATTTTTTGTAAAAGTTAGGGGGGCAGATGATAGGCCATAAGGCATAGCGAGAAATTCGTAAGTAATAGTTTGAAAATTTGTATCTTGAAATTGGAATCTTAGATACTTACGATGACATGGTGCAATCGGGACAACTAAATATGATTCTTTGAGGTCGATACCTGCCATAAATCCGTTTCTAGGAATCATTTTGGATGCAACCCTATGGTCTTCCATTTTAAAATGACCACTTATTATAAATTTATTTAAATGTTTTAGATTTAAAATAAATCTGTGACCACCGTTTGACTTAGGCGTTAAGAAAATGTCCGAAATGAACTGATCATTTTTAGGTTCACATTGTTGAATAGCTCCTAAATCTTTTAGTTTTTCAATAGCTAAACACATTTTAGGTTTATCTTTATATGAAAGCTTATTCTGAGGGATATATTTTTGAACTACTTTACTCGAAAAAGGTATAAAATATCCGTAGCGAATCCAATTCAAGATAACTGGATTGTCAGTAACATTAAGCCAACAGCTGTAAAAATACTGTAATCTAGCACCGTGTACCTGTGTCACTGTCGAGTTGGTGCACGTTTGTTGGCCGTGTTCACCGCAGAGGTCGACGATCGTGACGTCATTGGTGGCGGCAACGATTGTTGGCCTCGCCGATACTGGAACTGGTGGCTCGTCCTGTAGGTAGACATCCGCCCCCCCCCCTGCTCGCCGAGGAGTAACGAGGGGGGCCCGACCAGTTTCCCTGTTGTCGAGGACGACTGTTATTTGAAACAGCTGAACTGGAAGCCTTCTGGATCTGCGTCTTTTTGATTTGATGGCTTTGTCTTTCGATTGCCCTTGATGCCTTTATCTTTTCAGATAGAGAGCTTCTAAATAGTGTTTCATCGCGGCTCTCATTGTGTAAGATAGTGAGGATAGACTTCTCTAAGCCGGGCGTTATGAGTTTTGTTCTTACTTGCGTTTCGATAAAATGGAGGTCAGTGAGTATTCGACATCCATCTGATAAACATTTTACAGCTTGCGCTTTGTCTTCGCCGGTAAGTAAAAGTGTCATTGCTTTACTAATCGCAGTAATGCCGATACCCAGTTGGTCTTGCTTGACCTGCATCTTCTTATCTCTAGATCTTATTTGATCTGCGACCGCAGCTGATATTTCTGGGTTGAGTGTTGGTGCCCTTAGCAATTTGCAATTTTCGGGTATCAAGTACGTTTTTAACAGCTTTTCTTTGGGTTCGGCTAATATTCCTTTTTTAAGGATTGGAAGCCAGCGTCCGGCTAGTGAAGTGTGAATGTCCGGTCCGTAGACCGGGGCGTCCTCTAACGGGTCGCCGAGCGCTTGTAGAAGTTCGGGATCAATCTCTGCCGCTGTGGGACTGTTATTCACGTCTTCAGAGGTTTGCGCTTGAGTCTCAGTACTTGACTCGGTTGAACTTTTACTAGGTTCATCAGGTGTCATTGGACCCGACGAATCAGGAGGCGGCGTGGTAGCAGGGGGCGTGTCCTTATTCGGATATGTTCCGTTATCTGATCGAAAGATATAAAAAATAATTACTAGAGGGTAGTTACAAAAAAAATGATATAAACGAGTTACGTTATTTTTGTCATGAGTTTTTTACCATGAACTGGAGATTAGAAAGTAACCATTGTGTTGACCCGCAGTCAACCTCCAGGTTAATTATAACGTTATGCTGTTCCTTCGTGTTAACCCGCAGTATAACCTCCAGGAAAGCTTAAAAACGTTAGCCCCTTTATACAAACACTTTGGTCACTAATCGAGAAGTAATGTTTTACTTACCCACATCTTCGTCGGAATCTGACGATGAAGATATAATACGTCTGCGTTTCTTCCGCCTTTGTAGTTCCTTAATTTTTTTTACTGTAGTAAGATATTTGTTGATCGGCACTTCGCTTCGGCATTGTGATAATCGTAGTGAAACGAAAAGGTATTAACTATATTTAAGCGCGTGCGCTTGTTGCCATGCACAAAAGCACAATGGCGGTCTGATATGAACGTCGGTATGGGTAGGGGATGAGTACCTACCTACATATTTTGTTTTTTTTCTCTCTCTCTAAAATCGTGCAAATGTTGCCAGTATAATAAGACAACCTACCACATGTTTAATTTATCTGAAAAATGAAACGTAATGAAATATAATATGTCAATCTATATAATTTCTATCTAAGTACCCATATATTTCCAGGTGGGTAACTTCAGAATGGATGCGAGTGGCAACACTCTGCAGGAAAAACTACCAGCTCACAGATCTGCTGTCTACATCTCCGAGATGATTGATGGCATTTGTAAGTTTTCTTCTTTTCATGCAGTAGTGGTGTGTCATTCAGTAAAGAGTTTTCATGTCACCCAAATTCGAGGAAGTTGACCTAACAACTGCTACTAGAGATAACAAACGGGACCAACTACTTACCTACTGCTTAACATGTCAGTCTTCAGTCTTCTTGGGCTCCCATTTTAGGACCTCCCGCACTTAGGTCCTCCAGTGGACCCATTGTACGTGACTGTAGGCTGTGATGTCATTCCAGCCAACCCAACTCCGACCAGAAGCGTAGGATCTTTTTGGGATCTTGCACGAAAACAATGACAATATATTAATGTACGGACCAAATTACAAACATAGTCAAAAATTAAATGAATTTAGACCATGCGATATAGAAGAAGTCAGCAGAATTATAGATAAACTAGACAGTAACACCAGTACCGGGTTTGATGGTATCGGTACTAAAACAATTAAATCTTTGAAATGTAATATAGCTGGTGTTCTTGCTAGATCAATCAATCAATGCTTAAAAATTGGTGATTTCCCTAATTCACTTAAAATTGCTAAAGTAACGCCAATACACAAGTCTGGCAGTAGAAACGATCCAAATAATTATAGACCGGTATCAGTACTGCCCGTTTTTTCCAAAATTTTTGAAAGAATTTTGTATGACTGTCTTAGTTTTTACCTATGTGAAAAGAAATTTCTAATTGACGAGCAGTATGGGTTCAGGCCAAAATCCAGTACTATATCTGCAGCTACTGATTTGATTACAAAGATAAAGATAAGTATAGATGAAAAGAAGTACGTGCTGGGTATTTTCATTGATTTGCGCAAAGCATTTGATACCGTTAGTCATCAAAAGCTACTTTTAAAGTTAAAAGACATTGGAGTGTCTGGTTTAGCACTAAAAATGTTAACAAGCTATTTACAAAATCGACTCCAAGTTGTCAAAATTAATGAATTTGTGAGCGCTACTCAAAATGTCACATCTGGCATTCCCCAGGGATCGATACTTGGTCCGCTATTATTTTTAATTTACATAAACAACATAAGTACAATAGGCCTATCTGGTAACCTTACACTTTACGCTGACGATACATGTCTTTTCTACTTCGGAAAAATATTTGGTGAACTGGTAAGTAGCGCTCAAAAAGATCTCGATAAACTTAACGAATGGCTACGGTACAATCTGCTGACTATCAATGCCTCTAAAACATCATTTATGATTTTAACTGCCAAAAATAAAATAATTCCAAAATATAGTCCACTTAAAATTAATGATGAAATACTGCAAAGATCGAAATTAGAAAAATATTTGGGGTTACTAATAGACGATAAACTCACGTGGAAACCCCATATAGACCAAGTGCAAACTAAATTAACGTCGGTATTAGGGTCTCTGCGTAAAATAGGACATTGTATACCTAATAGAATAAGAACAATTGTCTATAACTCTTTGGTTAAATCACATCTAGAGTACCTTATAGAGATTTGGGGAGCTGCTGCTCCAACGAACCTGGACTCCTTACAAAGAACTCAAAATAAAATTATTAAAGTCCTGCATAACTATGATTACTTTACACCAACAGATGAATTATACAAAAAAACGGAACTCTTTAATATAGCTAGACTGTTTAAATATAAAATGTGTATACTTGTAAAAAATATAGCCTCTAATAGTATATGTTCTAATATAAAACTGCGAAAGAAAACAAACACTCAGCGATTACGAAATAAAACAAAACTTGTACCAAGACCACCAAGAACAACTTACGGAAGGACAACAATTATGTTTGATGGAGTGAATCTATTTAACAATCTGCCTGACATTATAAAAGATAGTACTAGTTTGAATATCTTTAAAAGCAAGTTAAAAATGCACATTGCCGGGCTGTGATGATTTTTCTTTTCCACAACTTACTTCCAAACGTAACGACTTGGAACAGAGCCCAGAAGCAAATATGTTATTTATCCTTTATATGATTTTATTTATATCTCATTGTATGTGACTTTTGTGTCTTATGAGAATAAATGTCTTTAAACCTATCTTCACACGCCTCCCGAAGTGTTGTGGGGTTGCCAAGTATGTTGACCCGATGTGCAACCAGGCTCTCGCACTCCAGGATTGCGTGAGCGATGGTTTCTTCTTTCGACAGGCACGCTCTGCACAGCGGGCTGTCCGTGATACCTAGGACATTCATGTGTTTATTCACTGTACAATGACCCGTTATTGTACCTACCATGATTCGTAGGTCATCTTTTTTAAGATGAAGCAGAGATTTGGCTAGTCTTGGCTGCTTAACATGTAATTTGAGCCTTTTTGTATGAAGAAAACACGCAGGTTCTTATTAGAATGGGCCGTAATTTCATACAAAAAAGCTTGTCCCCGCCACGGCACGGATATGGCGCTGTAGTCCAGCCCAATTCATCCCTTACGCAACTTGGGTAATTATTATGGGTAATAGATAAGAGAAATAGGGGAACGGGGGGAAAAGTAACAACCTACTTTGGCAGGTTTTTGATATATTGTTTTAAATTTACACCTAATCTACTAAGTGTAACGGGTAAGCCCTTTTAAGCCGAAAGGTGGTTGTTCTAGATGTCTAGACAAACAACTTTTGTTCTAAGACTTGAAAATTTGAACTTTTTTTTTTAAATTTTGAGGTTGTTTCACTGAAAAAACAGCTGCTTTTGAAAATAAAGGTAATTGAAGTTTGATTGTAGTAGACCAAACTAAATGAAAGGATAACATAAGGTCAATGACGTTGAACTCTAAGAAACAGCTGATCTTCAAGTAAACTTTACACTTAAAATTTTCGAAAAGTACTTCGAATTTCCAAAAGTCGTAGAACCAAAGTTGTTCGTTTAGACGTCTAGAACAAACCCCTTTCGGCTTAAAAGGGTATATTAGAGACTTAATAGGTCCTACATAATCAAATAATGAATTATCATCATCTTCACGATGTTCCCGGCTGCATCTCTCTCGGGCGTTTCTACTTTTGCGTCTCCTCTTCGCACTATCTTCGACATCCCGTGTAGTGAGGCCAAATCAGTATATTAGCCCTTTCGGCGTCAGTATATCAGGCCTTACGAAGTTATAATCAAATAATGAATATATACACAGGTAAAAAGATGGATGACTATGTCCGTGTGTACTACAAGGCGACAGGCAAGCTGGCGATCATGATGCTGATGACGAAGGAAGGCGGCATGAACCCTGACTTCTCCAAGACCAAGTTCGTGACCGATGACGACCTGAACAAGAGCCTCGAGTACTATGTCAGTATCATTGCTATTACACTTCGTTAGCGTGATCTAGGATAGCGTACCTAGAAGTAGTATTAAGATGTCTTCTACATCTTAGTTCTACTTCTGTGAAATAGCATTGTTGTTACAAAATAGTATATGTTTTCAGTGTGAGAGAATGTTCGAGGAGAACGAAGATGAAATCACAGATCTCTACAAGAAGCGACCTCATGATGACGTCATGCCAGATGCTGAGAAAGAGGTAAACCAATACAAAATAATAAACAGATCCATTTCAATGGGCTTTAAGGGGGGGATATCCTAAACTATAAGACATAGCGAGAAATGCTGAGAGGAGTTGCGTTCCTGATTTTAACAAAAATTCAAAAGTGCATTATTTAATTTTAGATTAAAAAATCACTAACTAGGAATCAAATTTTGTCTTAGCACAATAAACGGTAAATTAAAAAAAAAAAAATGTTTGCAAAATAAGAAACAGCTGTAGTATTTATCCTAAAAAAAGAAAATACCTATCGAGCTAAACTCTTAAAATAACGGTGCATTCGTTATATTCAACCCTGTGCCTCACACTTAGCAACTAGGCTTGTACTATGAAAATGCTACATATCATAATAGCCGGTGTTTCATCATTAGAGTGTAAAGTTTTTTTAAATATCGTGATAGGTAACCACATGGTTTATTTTATTTATTCATTTAATTAATTAAGTAACACAAGAAACGTTCACAAAAAAAAACAGTCAAATTACAAATTAATACGAAGGTGAGTCTAACCCCGTTGAGAGTTCTCCGCCGACCAACCTTTTATCTTTTGCTATATTTTTAACAATCTACTATATTATAATTTGCAGATATGTTTCAACCACGCCAAGTATTGCGAGGACTGGATGATACCGAACGAAGAGGACACCACGTGGACTTCTGAGATGGAACAGGAATACGTCAAGGTATGCCGAGGATTTTAGATAGATTGATATTTTTTTTTATATAGGAAACATAACAAACACATAAGTATACAAAAAGTAAATACTAAAAAAACAAACGTTTTAAAAATAGACAGCCTTATCGCTGAGAGCTATTTCAGAAAAATAAATATCATAAAGTTTCTTTAGGATTTCCGATTTCTAAACGAAAACTTCGAAATCTTCTACGAAGGGTAACGCAACCCTAAAGTCCCCAATCGGTGAACGCTATGTTAACGTACAAATCACTGGCGTCAAAAAATCACTAGAAGGCGCCAGTGGTCAAAATATATCGCGCTAACGTTGCATTTCAAATTTAAAAATCTTGTATTAAATATCTATTTTGTTGTGACTTTAGTATTTGTTGTCATAGCGGCAACAGAAATACATCATCTGTGAAATTTACATCTGTCTAGCTATCACGGTTCATGAGATACAGCTTGGTGATAGACAGACTGTGGAGTCTTGGTAAAAGGGTCCCGTTTTTATTCTTTGAGTACGTGGAACCCTAAAAATGAGTCTCACTTAAGAGAGGCAGTAGAACAAGAATTCGTAGTTTTTATATCCGTCTGTATATTTCTGTAACTTATGCATTAAAAAACTGCATACTAAGTTTCATCGCACTCGGTTCAGTAGTATTTGCGTGATTGAGACACAAACATTTAAACTTTCGCATTTATAATATAAATGGGATTTACTTACACACAAATATTATTTTTAATAATATTTTAGTAGAATTTCGATGGGTGACGTAGAATCTTAGATTTAACTTATTCCTCAGATCCACGGTCCAGACCCCTACGGTTTCGGCGGCTTCGCACCCCCCAATATCCCAGACTTTCCAGAAGACGATGAGGAGGAAATCCAGGACACTGATGAGCCGGGAGATAGTCTGAAGGAGGAACTATAGATATAATATAGGAGGTCATATTTGGAGGGTATAGTTTTTGCATCTTGATAGACGACGCGACGATTTCATCTTCATGAGATTTGGTATTAGTAGTCACCAAACTCGAAAAATGTTTGACTGTAGAAACAGCACCCGTATTATGTAACTTGTTGAAAACTCAATTTGATAGGCATTATGCAGTACATTGGTGTCTTACGTGAAATGTACGTGTCTTACGTGAAAGTAGCAATGTACTTCTATTAAACTAAGTTTACAATGATTTAGACAATAGGCAACTAAGAAAAGTAAAGGCTTTAAAATTCCAACTTTAAAAAAAGCCAGAGTAATAGACTCATGGATCCCGAAATATCGTCTATTTTTCTCGAATTAGGCGCACGCATATTCGGGCGGGTGACAAAATTTGTCACCCGCCCTTCTGCTGTCCCTTCTTCTAACTCTTAAAATGACATATAAGTAGGTACATTATTGTGCGCTATTAACATCGCTCTTACAGTGAAGGAAAACAACGCAATAAAATTAAGGTCACGTCAAAGGCTTAATTGCGAATACCGAATACACAACTTATATTATGTACATTGATGAATGTCGTCAGCGTCGTTTCGTCAGATGCAAACACTATACCTACCTACGTGGGGTGGTTGTCTTGAGTATTACGGTTGTTTTTATACAGGAATTCTATTAAAAAAACACAATTTGTACTCATATTTACATATTTCCTGGGTATTAAGTTATTTTTAAATTTCCCGATAAAAATCGAAACAGAGTATTGTAGCGACCACCTACTCGGTGGACCCACGACATTGTAGCGGTCGCGGGGACGGATGGAGGTAGCTCGCGAACGCTATTTGTTGTGGGGTCGTATAGGGGGGCCTTTGTTCAGCAGGGGGGGTACACACCACTCTCTACTCGACTATTTATATATGTTGTAGCGTCCCCACCGACAGCCAATGCAGGCATTCCGTGCGGGGTCCGCTATACCCGAGTGAACACCCCGAAGGGCGGCGTCGGTAGTCCCCAATGCTAGACTGGTGGGGGGGGGGGGGGGAGCAGTGGGGGTAGGGGCGGAGATGATGAAGATGACACCTCGCCCTTTCGACTTTATTACAAGTCTAAGTTATGGTCGCGTACTGACTGGACAATACGCGGATAAGACCCGGGAATTATGTATAAAATTTCCATTCTATTAATGTAATTAGTAGATTTTTGCAAAGGAAATTTAAAAGAAAAACAGATATTTTGTTGACAATAATGACAATCTATGTTAAACATTCCATAGGAAGTACTTAATTACTAATTAATATAGAAAAAACACCGGAACCGACTAATGTTAAGAAGTGGAAAAGTAGGGCTGAATGTCACCCATTTCACCTTATTGAGAGCGCCAATAGTTCGTGGGTAAAATGGTGACATTCACTCGAGTTCAGCACTCTACTTTTCATTCTGTAAGGAAATTTAAGTTTGATACAGTCGTACAATGGTTGGAAGCGCATAATCTTAAAGTTAATTATTCTAAGACTTTCCTAATAGAATTCATACCGTATCAAAAGTCTAGTTTGGATATAAATTTGCAGTTTGGAAATGTACAACTAGAGAAAGTAAAAACATGTACTTTACTAGGCATAAAAATCGACTCGAATCTTACCTGGAAAGCACATATTGAGAACTTGAAATCTAAATTGTCAAGATTTTCATACGCCCTTTATGAACTTAAAATTAGCACAAACAAACAGACTGCCTTAACAGCTTATTACGCGTACGCACATTCCTGGCTTTGTTACGGTGTTATTTTGTGGGGAAATGCCACAGATATAGAGGATGTGTTGATATTGCAAAAAAAACTAGTACGTATCATTGTAAATATTACAAATACTGACTCATGTAGACCTTACTTCACTGACTTAAGAATTTTAACAGTGACATGTTTGTATATATTAGAGCTTTGTAAATTCATTAAAATGCACCCTGACATCTTTGATGAGGCAAGACCTAAAAGAATATTTACCCCTAGGAAAAACCAAAAAAACCAATTTCGAAATCCTCCTAGTCGCCTGCAAATGTACGGAAATAGTCCCTATGCCACCGCAATACGAGTCTATAATAAACTGCCAAATGGCTTAAGAATGGAACAAAATACAAATAAATTCATAAATAAGCTAAAATGCTTGCTGTGTGAAAAATGCTACTACAACCTTAACGAATTTTATAATGATAAACAGCTATGACATGCAAACTATTAATTTAATGTAAATTCAATCCTAATTTATTAATAATCGACAGCTAAATAGCTTAACCAATCAATCTATCTTTGACATTTCACTTTATTATTATTATTTTGTGATATCCTTGAACCTACATAATTTATCTCGAATTCAGTTGAAATAATATTAGTAATACCACAATGTTCTGACTATAGGGCCGCTACACGTTCAAAACCAGACTTAGTTAATATATTATTTGTACTTTATATTAAATTGCTATGCCCAAACGGGTATCATGATGAAGCTTATCATTTTATGTATCAACTTATTGTACTCATGATTATGCAATAAAAACTTGAAACTTGAAACTTAAAATACTAATGCACGTTTAATGAAACATTTATTGAGAATTAGTTAATATTCCAGAAAATGTCAAAATACCCTACTGCCAACAACAGAGTTGAGTCTTGGCGGGAACTCGTTGAGGAGATGTGGTGCTAAATTTTCATTTTTGTGAAACCTAGTTCATATGCGTGCAAATTGTTTAATTTCGGGGGCATATTAATCAATTTAGTTTCGTGAAGGTGTACAAGTGGAATGAAAGTGAAAATCGGTGCAAAACATTGACTTAGTGTTGACTCCAAGGCTCCGTGAAGATTGTTTGTAAATGGCCGCCGTGTTTACAAATGATTCCCTAGACTTGACTTTAACTATGACGACTTGACTGTTTCGATGCAAATAACTTGCATAATATGTTGAAATACATGACACTGGCTAATTTCCTAATGGCCATAATCGGTTCACAACCGATAAGAAATAGAACAACAGAGTTGGAGTCTTGGCGGGAACTCGTTGAGGAGATGTGGTGCTAAATTTTCATTTTTGTGAAACCTAGTTCATATGCGTGCAAATTGTTTAATTTCAGGGGCATATTAATCAATTTAGTTTCGTGAAGGTGTACAAGTGGAATGAAAGTGAAAATCGGTGCAAAACATTGACTTAGTGTTGTCTCCAAGGCTCCGTGAAGATTGTTTGTAAATGGCCGCCGTGTTTACAAATGATTCCCTAGACTTGACTTTAACTATGACGACTTGACTGTTTCGATGCAAATAACTTGCATAATATATTAGAATACATGACACTGGCTAATTTCCTAATGGCCATAATCGGTTCACAACCGATAAGAAATAAATAACAACAGAGTTTTGAAAAACGATTCTATTGGTTAAAATGTAATTGAGTTGGTCATGCATTAGACATGCATCTAGGCGGCTAAGCTGACACGTGAAAAAAAGTCTCGGCTAATCAACGTAATTCAATTATCCATCTATTCCAAAGCCAATAGTAAATAATAATAAAAACACCCCAGGAATGAAATAAGCCGTTTTTACAGCCTATCTACCCATGAAAAATGAATTTTCCGAACAGAATGGGTAGTGTGAGTTTTTTCGTAAAAAAAAACGCGAACGTGACGATTAAACTTAACGCGTATTTTGTATGGAAACTCAAAAAGCGCCCCTAGCGGACGATATCGAAGTTACCAGTTTCCATACAAAATACGCGTTAACTTAACCATCACGTTCGCGTTTTTTTACGAAAAAACTCACACTAAGGGTACAGAAAGCTGTCTTCCACTTGGTGCGTGAAGTTCGTAATTAGTTTAAGAAAATGACAGATTTTTGTTGCAAGACTGCCATAGAGTGAATTTAATTGTTTTTAATAAAATTGTTTAAAAAAAATAACAGTTTTTTAATATCATCATCATTATCATCCGAGCGATGTTCCCGTTTATGTTGATTTGACAAAGTGTTTCTCGTGCTGTTAATAACACCAGTTTTTTATATTTTTTTTCAACACTCATGATTTCACGTTTAAGAAATGAAGCCAAATAATATAGGGTGGAAAAAAAAACCTTAGTTGGAGGAAAAGAACCCATAATATTGATAATGGCAAATATTACTGAACGGAAAGTTTCGTGTTTCGATCTTATGTCAATGGTTTCGATTTCTGTTTTATTGGGGTTGTTAGGTGAGCGTCATGTTCTATTTTAGTCATATTCTGGTTAGATTATATTTATACAATACAATAAAATGTTCATCAATCCAAGATTCCTTTATCTATGGGAGCAAAGTTAGTATTTACTGTCTCATTTAAGATACTAGTAGGTTAATAACAAAATAGTTTATTTCTCATCTTAGTTTGATATCTAATAAATGAAAAAAAGAAAAAAAAATTACGCAGTTAGGTAAATCTTCTTCTTCTTTTCGTGTAGTGGTGTGACACACCTAGTGTTCGCCCTAACGCCTCAAACTTGACCTAACGACTGCTATCACAGATAATGACCGGGACCAACTGCTTAATGTGCCTTCCGAAGCACGGAGGAGCTCGAGAATATGATTTTTTGTCACTAAAATTTTCGGTCACCCATCCAAGTAAGGACCGCGCCAAGCGTTGCTTAACCCACACGACCATTCAAGATCGGCTGGTGCAGCTAGGCCAAAGAACTCCTCAAGTTAGGTAAATAAAACAATAACATTAAAATGGTAGATAAATATAATAATTAATAACTTATTAAAAAAAACACAATCACTGTGTCAATCTATTTCTTCTTCTTTCAATTTCTTTTTCTTCTTCTTCTTAGTAAATATTCCTTCTAATTCATTTTCACAGTTATTTTTAACGACTTCATCGTTTGCCTTTCGCTTTTTCTTTTTAGACTTTCGTTCCTCATTAGCATTATAATTTTCCACTATACCAATATTTTTATCACTGGCATTCCCATCAACCTCCATATTATTTTTGTCATCGATTTCAGGCGAAGGCAAAAGTTGCATTTCCTGTGCAGCCTTAATAACACAGCGTTTTTTCTTTTTTTTCTTTTTCCTTTCTTTTAATTCTTCAGAATCTAAAGTTATTTCTTCAACTACGGGCTCGGCGTCTTGATCTTTCTGCTTTATTTTCTTTGCATGGGAATAACCTTCGTATTTTGGTTGAGTTAGTAACATTTGTTCTTGTTGTTGTATCCTGGCTAATTTTCCTGTAGCTTTTAATCCATGACGAGCTCCTCTGAAAAATAAAAATAATTTAAGGATTCCGCCTAGCACGCAGAGAAAAAATATTTGACTGGCACCACAAGTCATAAATAATAACCCCTCCTAAGCAGTTTGGTAAAAACTGGTCAAGTGCGAGCTTTATTTGCGCCAAGTGTTCTGTACACCTATCCGCAATGCTGCTTAGACGGCCTCTGTGGCGCGTCGGCCGAACGCCAATGCAATGCAGGAGGCTGCGGTTCGATTTTCATGGGGTGCAAATTTTTATGCTTAAAAATAAATATTTGTATCTCTCTGGTCTGGGTGGCTTTCTATACAAGATGTAACGGGTAAGCCCTTTTATGCCGAAAGGGGGTTATTGTAGACGTCTAGGCGAACAACTTTTGAAAATTCGAAGTACTTTTCGAAAATTTTATGTGTAAAGTTTACTTGAAAATCAGCTGTTTCTTAGAGTTCTTATGTTGTCCTTCCATTTAGTTTGGTCTACTACAATCAAACCTTCAATTACCTTTATTTTCAAAAGCAGCTGTTTTTTCAGTGAAACAAAACCTCAAGTTTTAAAAATAAAAGTTCGAATTTTCAAAAGTTGAAGAACAAAAGTTGTTCGCTTAGACGTCTAGAACAACCGCCTTTCGGCTTAAAAGGGCTTACCCGTTGCATCTTGTATATAATACTAGCTGCGCCCCGCGGTTTCACCCGCGGAAGTGAAAAACGCGTTATCACGAGCATGGGCGGCCAAGCGGTTCTCGAGCGGGAACTCTGAGCGGTTGCACATTTTCGTTCATTACTCGGGTTCTACTAATTGGATTTCAAATCTAAAACTAATGGATCACTTTAAAAATTTCTTTCACAAATAGAAAACTACATTCCGTGCTACCGTAATTGTTTGTCGTTGCTTTGTCGTCCTTTTGTCGCTTAAAAAAATAAAGTAAATTTTAAATAAAAGAAATACCCCGACTACTTTCAAACAGATAATTTAAAATAATCTTTTTTTTAAATTTTATGTGTTTTTCATTTTAATTTTAGCTGACGGACAACAACAACACGGCAACTTCACTTGACGACTTATTATAAATCTAGTCTTCTGTCCTAGCCATAGTATTCCTTCAGGAACCCTTCAGACATCATGGTATCTTGGAGTAACATTGGCTACTTTTGATCTTGATTTGATGCATTAAAACCTTCCCGGGTCTAACCACGGGATGCAGCTAATAAAGGATATTAAATATTTCTTACTTATGTGCAGTTCTTCCTTCACAAGCCTTAAACAACTCTTCATCGGTCATTTGAAATACATCTTTCTTATCCTCTGTCTCACTCTCACTATCACTTCTTACTATCTCGGTCTTGCTCCCACCAGACATGAGCGCCGTTCGAACAAAATGATCCCTATATTGTTCATCACTGTTGTTTTTAAGTTGTTTTTTATTTATTTTCCAAGTGCTGTTTGTTATTTGAAACTCGTCAGATTGTACAGTTTTGATTTTCTTTGTTTTTCCGTTTTTTTCTTCCACCTGTAAAATGTAATTATTGCATGTGCACAAATCTTGTGAATTAAGTTTATTAGTGCAACTAAACTCATTTTTCAGTTTTAATCATGTACCATCATGTGTTTAACTACTTTTGGCATTGTTTCAAAACTCAATGTTTTGAGACCTTTGCACATCTCTTCTTTAGGAACAGTTGAAAAATCTAAGTTTATTAGTGTAGTGTTATTACCTCAACATTCTTAGCAGCCTTATCATAAAGGGCACTCCACCAATGCTCGTTGAAATCTGCCGCTGGGTCGTGACCGACACCTGTCATGCTACGTTTTATTTTAGGTTTTAAAGCTTGTGATATCCCATCTTCATGTTTCCCAAGACCTTTGCCTGAAAGTTAATGAATAAAATAAACTTAATTTACAATTGATTTACATGTTTGTTGGACATTGTTACAGCAGACACCATAACCACCATAGCTCCCTCAGTATCCACCACCCAGTCAACAACCATCACATCACTATAGACAATGTTGTTTTCATACGTAGATTTGTCAATGGTTTTATCTGATGATGTGGTTGTCATTGGATACATATTATAGTGTAGACAGGGATAATCTCCGGCTTGGTGTCCATTTCATAGTTTATGAGTAAAATATTATTGAAAACAGCTTCTACACTACAGGTTGGCTTCAGCTCCCACACAAGCCTTCCAAAAGTTCGGGGCGCCATAGCCCCGTGATACTGGACTTCTTTGTAGCTTTGTATTACTTGTCTATGTTATTCAGCTTCGGTAGTACTTATGAAGCCTACGCTCGTTGGGAAGCTTCAACCGCCGCAAAGCATGGCTTGGCCTTTTCGCAATAACTTTATGCATGACTCTCAATATTTACCATCGGTCCAGCCGTACTTCTCTAGCTGTTTCCGTGCGAAATCCATTGCGGTCAGAGAATAGAATACTAAAGTTCAAAAACGGTTCATTTTAAGTTTACAGGTTTTTTTACAAATACGTTCTTTTTATGTAAACTTAACCTCAAAAAGTCATGTCAAAAACACATAGCTGTAGGCTAGGCGCACTAGGTATTTTATTTCTTATCGGTTGTGAATCGATTATGGCCATTAGGAAATTAGCCAGTGTCATGTATTTTAATATATTATGCAAGTTATTTGCATCGAAACAGTCAAGTCGTCATAGTTAAAGTCAAGTCTAGGGAATCATTTGTAAACACGGCGGCTATTTACAAACAATCTTCACGGAGCCTTGGAGACAACACTAAGTCAATGTTTTGCACCGATTTTCACTTTCATTCCACTTGTACACCTTCACGAAACTAAATTGATTAATATGCCCCCGAAATTAAACAATTTGCACGCATATGAACTAGGTTTCACAAAAATGAAAATTTAGCACCACATCTCCTCAACGAGTTCCCGCCAAGACTCCCAGGCACTAGGTAGGTAGGTACATGTCGATTTTATGTCAAAAATTAAACTCTTTTTTTTTTTAGAAAATAGCTGCGATTGGCAGTGTGAATAGCTTTTACCTCATACAGCCTTCGCTTATTTATTTCTTGTAATTAACGTCATTTAAATGTCAAAGTCAAAATTGTAGCTCAGCTCACAGGGATCTATTTATTTTTCCGTAGATTTTCCAGGAAAACCAGCGAAAAATGTCGCTTGGAAAGTTTTTAGCACTGGATAAGGTAGCTAATTTCTTTAACATAATACGCCACAATGGTGGGATATTTGGATCCTTGCACAAACTCTACAGGTAAACAAAATAAAATGGATTATATAATTTGTTCACCTAGGTTATGTTTTGATCAATATTTGTTTGAGAAACTATTAACTTTTACCAATTCTTGGGCTTTTATAATAAATATATTGGAGCCAGTGATGTGCTCAAGAGAATGGTGTACCTACATTTCGGTTATAATATCTTGAAAGTCGGACAAATAGAAGTTGAGAAATTTTACTTTTACTATACTGACTTCTGATGTGCATTTATTGTTGTACAAGAATCTAAAGTAAGTGAATAAACTATTTTGAATTTTGAAGAACTGTATGGATACTATATGAAGTGTACTTTTCATATATCCTTGTTTCCTGTATATGTATTGACTGAAACCGCCACAAGTGGGGAAATTAACTATTTGGCTTGTGGTATGTGATGTGCCACCTTAAGCATACCCCCAATCTAGTATATTTCACTTTTATTCTGAAATATGTGATTTCGATTTCCTGTTGACCATTCTACTAGAAGCATTTTAGAGGTAGAAATACAACATCAAAAGTTCTCCTGTGATAGGAATTGAACCCAACTGGCACTGGAATTGAACTCAACGGGCACTGGAATTGAACCCAACTGGAACTGGAATGAAACCCAACTGGAACTGGAACTGGATGGACTACAATGAGCTATAGATGCAGTCTTATAATTAAAAGAGATGTTTCTGATAAGGTTAACTCAGCCCACCATAACCCACACATCATTTGCTCATATTTGGGAAACTGATCACCTGATTTAAACATATTAAAAAAAAATTAGATTTATTATTTATAGGTGATATGATAACAACAGTATCTCTACTATTTTAGACAAGACGACTTAAAAGATGGCACTCTGGTGGGTGAAGACAAGTATGGTAACAAATACTTTGAGAACCCTCGCTACTTCTACGGCAGGAACCGCTGGGTGGAATACAATGAGAAATTTAACATGAACTATGATGGTAGCCAGGTGAGAATATTGCTATTAAAATCCTACTAATATGAACTGTATTACTATGAACTAGCTGCGCCTCGCGGTTTCACCCGCGTAAGTCCCGTTCCCGCGGGAATATCGGGATAAAAAGTAGCCTATTTTAATCCAGGTCCCCAGCTACCTATATTCCAAGTTTCATCGCGATCGGTTCAGAAGTTTTTGCGTACACACACATATACTCAAAAACTTTAAGCTTTATAATATTAGTAGGATGTAAAAGTTTTTTGTGTAAGTAGTAAACAAGTATGTTTGTTACTTCTTAATGCAAAAACTACAAAACTGATTGTAAACACTCAATCAATCAATCGATCAAAATTCAATTATTCAATAAGACATTTACATGATGGTTTGAAACATCAGCAAATTACCACATTTTAATCTTTGCATATGTATTTACCACCTACCTTATATCTGTAATTGCAACGAACTGAACTAAAATTGAAATAAAGATATAAAACATTGTGTTTCAGGTGGCAGCTGAATGGTACGGCTGGCTTCATTACAAAACTGATCTCCCACCGCATCAGGTAGGTAACTTTCAACGCTGATATTATTTACTAGCTGCGTTCCGCGGTTTCACCCGTGTAGGTCCTGATCCCGTGGGAATATCGGGATCATAGTGGCCTTTATTACTCCTTGAAAATGTAGCTTTCTATTAAAGAAATTGGGCCAGTAGTTTTGGAGATTACCTGCAATATAATATATACTTACATATGTACATACTGCAATATAAATACTTACATAAAACATGAACTTACATACATGTTACCACTGTTACCTCTTTATTAATATTGGTATACCTTGATTTATATAGCACTGTGACTGAACATAAATCAATACATAAGTATAAGGTCCAGTGGAGAAATCTTGACTACAGTAGATTTTGACTAGTCTTAATAACTTCTGCATTTTACTTTATATTATAAAAAGTGCCGGCTATGACCGCATAGTGCAAAAGCAATTTCTACATAGATGGCACTAGATAAATTTCTACACAAGTTATTAAGAATAGCCGAAATCTGAAGTCGAGATGGCCCCGTTGAACCTTGAATAAACTTATATACCTACAAAAGGTACTAAATTTGCTGTTCGATTATTGCTATGCATAACATTTACTTTTCGTTTTTATCAATCAATTCGAGAGTTTGTTTAATATTTGTCTGTGTTCCCTCTTCACAGTTAACTGACTGATTTGGATAACAATTTACATAGGGATCCATTAGGTGATAAACAGGGACATAGCATATTTTTAATCCCGATAATCCCGCGGGATCGGGATTTACGCGAGTGAAATCGCGGGGTGCTGCTAGTTTTTTCAATACTTACGTGATATATTTTCAAAGTCCTGACTTACATTACCTATATTAATGCCCAGTCTAAGCCTCTATGAAAAACAAGTTTTTTGTTAAAAAATACTTTCCAAAACTAAAATTACTTTTAACGGGGTGTTTACCATGTTTACTAATTTATTTGCGGAGCTCGATATTTCGCTAGTAATTTCAACCAGCTTGTTCACGAGACGTTACACGTTAATAAGTAATTTTAGTAGTGAAAATAACCATGTCAGTTTAAAATCGTATACACTTCCCAAAAGTCTGCACCCGCTTAGGTTGCACCCATGTTTCAAGCGTAGGAAACATGTTAAAATTAAAATCAAGAAAAATCTGAACAAAATTGAGTAGTACAATTAGAATTGGCATTAATGATATTTTTCTCTTTCCTCCTAACTGCCCTGTCCTGGTATAGAACTCCGTAATGATGGTAAGCCTAGACTCGAGACTGTATCTCATACTAACCGCAAATGTGTTATGATACCAATATCTATTAGTTTTTAGAGACTAGAAAGGTCGCCTTAGGAATGATTTACATTAGACCGTCGCCCGCCGTGCCGGGTCCGAGCTTCGTTGTCTGTTGCTCGGTCGCCACTCGGTTGCAACAGACCGATCGACTGCTCGCCGAGCAATGGACGACGAAGCTCGGCCGGGTGGCGGTCTAATATAAATCATCGCTTATATTGATTTTAAACTCGTCTCTCTGTGACGGATGAGCTTCACCAGTTCTGTTTTCTTTATTATTATTTGAACTTCGGGTCTAGATCGCGTTCGAGACCACGGGTTTGGGTTTTGGGTCTTCTCGGGACCACGGCCGGTGTAGCCCGAATAGTCGAAGTAATTTAATCTCTAAGAGTTGAAGGTTTCATAATAATAATGAACAGAAATTGTGTAAGTTTAAAAGGTGTGTCTCATTTCTGTACCGGGCTACAGAAATGAGACACATTTCTGTAGCCCGTTTTTCGACGAAGTGCAATATCTTGTTTACCATTTTTTATAAACATTTTGAATGCAATTATTTTCCCAGGACCCTGGCAGACCGAAATACAAATGGATGTCGGAATGGACAGAGAACATGTCCGGTACAACCGGACAGTACACACCTTACAGCACAACCAGACCTAAAGTAGAACCTTGGGTTCCACCGAAAAAGGCTTAGATAACGTTGAATATATATATTACTAGCTGCGCACCGCGGTTTCACCCGCGTAAGTCCCGATCCCGAGGGAATATTGAGATCAAAAGTAGCCTATGTCACTCCTGGATAAAGTAGCTTTCTATTAGTGAAAGAATTTTTGAAATCGGTTCAGTAGTTTCGGAGATTACCTCCAATATACATACATACAAACTTACATTGTTACCAACGGTTCCTCTGTATAATATTAGTATGGATAGATGGTAGCAGAAAAAAACCTCGATGAACTAACACTAACTTTGAATAACGTCTAATTAATTTCTAATTTTTGTCACCGTTTTGTTAGAACAAGTCGCTTCTATGTATACTTGTCTCTGGACGAATTGCGTTTAGTCTACTTGTTACCATGGGGCACTGGAAAATCCTCGAAAAGAGGTTTTCACATAAAAAAACGATAAATATATTATAAAAGAAATAGAAAAAAAACTACCATCTTTTTGCTGTTGACCTTACCTAAGTTTTAAATTGTTTTATTTGTAAGTAGAAAGTGAATAAATGATATTTATAGTAAAGCAATTTGTTGAGTTTAAATCAGTTAAGTGGCCCTTACGGTCGAATACAAAAACGCTACTCTAAATCTGAGTTCTACTTAGACAAAAAATGGAATCAGTTGTCTGAGTATGTCTTCCCGGATGTCTACAACTTGGGGGTCTTCAAGTCACGACTGAACAGGTATCTCCTAGGGTAAGCGTGCTAGGGTAAGCGTCCTAGGGTAAGTGGTCAAACGCTTACCTATCAATTACTTATATTAAAAAAAAAACAAGCAGCTCTTTAACTCAAAAACTCCAATAGGTAGTATTTTTAAATTTAGAAACTGCTTAAGTATTTAAGTACCCCTCATATTTTAAGCGGCGTTTTAATATTGGAATTCTGGAATTTTGGGAATCTGGTATAAAGGGAACGAAGGGAAAATTTCACCTACCTAGATAAATCACGGCTCATGAGATACAGCCTAGTGACAGACAGACAGTGGAGTCTTAGTAAAAGGGTTCCTTTCCGTATTTACCATTTACGTAAGGAACGCTAAAATTTTCGAATAATTGAGTATGGTGACCTACTTATATAAAAAACAATAGGCATGTACTTACTTCAAGTTCATATCTATCTTTACATCAGAATTCATCAAAATTGGTTCAGCCGTGCTACAGGTCATCCAATCCATTATCAAGTTATATAAATAACCTAATAAAAGAAGAGCTTGTATGTTTGCGTGAAATACTGAACTGTATGAATTAATTCGTAAGCTGGCCGTTATTATAATGTTCTCCTCTTAAACCAGTTCTATGCCCCGGCGCATGATGCACAGATTCTCAAACTTTTGCCACGTTCGAATAAACATCTAAGCCCGTGCCTGTGCATCGAGCCTATGCAAGTAGTCAATTAAGCAAGCTTGAACTGTGCTTGTACTAAACAACGTAGGTACATACATATTATTACATTATTTAATCGATTTTTTTTTGTAAATACAATACCTACATAACTTTACCTTCAATAAAAAACATACCTACAAAATCAGTAACAAACATTTGATTAATTAATTACCTACTTGCTCGCGGCGGGAACCGAACCCGCAGCTTGATGCATCGCAGCTAGGGGTTAACTTTTAACCTATGCTTTTAACTCATATTTATTCTCTTAAAAATCTTTTAATAAAAGTAAAAGTTGGGTCAATGACCTTGATAAATCTGATAAACTCAAAATAACATTATCTTTAACATAACATGTGAACTGAAATTAAATTAACTAAATAAAATACCTGCCTGATTTAAATTCAAAATCCAAAAAAGAAGCCCAAAGTATGGCTTCCAAAAGGCTGGCTGATATTAAACAATATTTTACTTATTTCGCAAATTTGTTTTTATTGCTCAAGGCATATTTACTAGAAATATTTGAAAGGAAAAATTCATCTTCAAAAATTCACTTGCGGTTTAAGGCACTGGGGTACTGATCCAGGGACGCGAGTTCAAATCTCGCCGCAAGTGAATTTTTGAAGATGAATTTTTCCTTTCAAATATTTCTAGTAAATATGCCTTGAGCAATAAAAACAAATTTGCGAAATATTTAAGAGGAAAAAGAGCGACATCTCTTGGTCAACGCGTTAACTGTAAAGTTAATCATTGGCGCAGGTAAATCACTGGAAAGTGATCCTGTAGATGGCGTCTCAATCGAGCCGTAGTCGAAAAATAGTAGACAGGGAAACATTCATATTCTTAAATTCGCTGCTCGAGATGGGAACTTGCGTGGCCGAGCGGTTTAAGGCACTGGGGTACTGATCCAGGGACGCGAGTTCAAATCTCGCCGCAAGTGAATTTTTGAAGATGAATTTTTCCTTTCAAATATTTCTAATATTTTACTTTCCAGATGTACATTAATTACCATATTATGTAATAAAATTACCAATTAAAAAACTTTGAGAATCACAGATTCGGACCAACTGCCCACCAACACAGCTTGAAGCAAAGCGTTCGGCACTGAGCTTTTACTTTTATGCCATTTGAAAAACAACTTTAATCTTGAGTGTTAAGGCTCAAAATTCCTTGTAAATCTTTCTTTGACTATCACACTAATGCAATTTGAACTGTCTAGTGAAAAACAAACCTTGTGTCTTTCGAGTTACAGTACAAATTAGGTTACGTTCTTGTTTACAAGCGCGAAGGAACTTTTTTTTTTGCTAGCGTCAGGTAAAAATATCTTTCCAGCCAGTAAAAATGCAACGCCACGGAGGCTAAACGTGTATCAAACCTCTTTGTAAACTAAAAAGTTTCATTGAAAAGTGTTGTGTTGTGTTAGAAAGTGAAAAATAACAGTTTGAGTGGAGATATTTTAGTGGTTTTAACGTTTATGGTAAGTCTGTGAACAGTGATTTTAACAAAAGCTTGCGGTAACTGTATCAAGGTAAAGTTTTCGACGGACTTTATTTAGGCTGGCTTGGATCGAGAAGTCAACTTAAGCAAAATAGACTTTCTGACATTTAAAAAACGCAAAGTGTTAGAGTTTTTGAAAGAAAACTTATGTTTTATCAAGTTTATTTGGTCATAGACTATTGCTTGTACTTTCTGAATCCAAAAATCTTAGATTTTTGACTGAAAATAGTTGTTTCTTCATGTTTTTCTGAGCAAAATAATGAATAGATAACAAAGTTTGATGGAAATCGGTTCAGTAGGTACTTAGTATAGGTACCTCCTTGCCCTCAGAACTATAAACAGACATACAAAATCGCAATATTAGATAGAATTGCCAGGTGTCCCAATTTACACTGGGCGTCCCAAAGAGGGTCCTGCCAACAACCTCATGTTCCTATTTTTTTTAACAAACTCGATCTGGCAACACTAATATCGTGAGCCAACGATTCGATAGAATCATTGGTTTTTATTAATTACTGTTCAGATAAAATAACAACTTGTTTTCCATCCTTATATTTGTATCTATCTCCAATTGTGTACCTAAGTAGGTAGGTAGCTACCTATCTAGGAATATTTTAAACCTTCACGTAATTAGTAATTACTAATTACTGAACCGATGGCGATGAAATTTAAAATGTAGATAGCTAGCGGAAGACTTTTACCTCTTAAATAAATACCTGCCCTGCGTAAGTTACATTTATTAAACTGAATTTGAAATGAGGCCGGAATCCTAGACACAAATAGCAAAAATAACACGTTCGAATTATATTTAGAAGTCAAACTAAATTTTAGTCAATGGTTTTTAAACTTTAACTCAGGCCACAACCCAGGCCCCCTCCCTCCACAACAGTATAACGTTTGGGATGAGAGATATTTGCGTCCGACTGTCTGTCGCAACTTTTCACAGAATCGGCTGAACTGATTTTGAAACGGTTAAGGTCGTTAATATTGATAATAAACTTCATCGAGTTTTAGATGATTTATACAACGCAAGCTACTTTCAATTGGTTAGTTAGTAATTGGTATGTAAGGTTGGACATTGGTAGGTGGAGTAAGCTTGCCCAGCACCTATACCACCCTGCCAGCCTAGTAGTCAGCCATTGTCAGAGGAAAGAACTGGTGATTACGTCTGGAGCTAACTAATCCGTGGGTTTTCTCACGATGTTTTCCTTTATATTTTCCATATAACTTTGAACAAAAGTGAAGGTTGGAAAATGTCTGTAGAAAGATAAATCCGTTTACCTTAGTGGCTGCACTGACCTACGTATCGGAAAACTGTTAAGTGTGTTTGGCGATTTGACTCGAACTAGGGCACGTATTCTATTTTTCTCAAAAACGGTTGTGTAATTGTTGGTTATTTTGAAAGAAATTACTAGCACTTCGAAAGCTTCAGAAAAACTTCTAAATTGCCAAAAAATGTGAAACCGTTTTCGGTGAAAATTTAACAATGCTGAAGCGATCTTAAGGTGATATACCTAATCATAAAATATATAGGTACCTTCCCTGTGGTTGGAAACCAAAAACAAAAACAACTTTCAACGATTAAGTACCTAAGTTAAACTTTTGAAGTCACGTCCTAACTAACTTTTTTATGCCGTTGCGTAACATAAAACCGGCCAAGTGTGAGTTGGACTCCCACACGAAGAGTTCCGTGCAATTATCGCAAAAAAACAATTTGTTGTTTATATTCAATACACGAATGACATTTATTTATGTCATAATTAGATATTAATTAGAATAGATCCTTTTTAATTAGATTTGATTTTTAAATTATTGTTTTTTTTTTTTTTTTTTTTTTCTGCAGCTCTTGTCAAATTTATGTTAAACTTATATGTATTAGAATAGTTGAACATAGTTCACCAGAATTTAGGTAACTTATTTTATTATATTTTTAGTATTTGTTGTTATAGCGGCAACAAAATAACATCATTTCTATAAAATAAGTCAACGGTCTAGCTGTCACAGCTCATGTCAGCTTTGTCACAAACAAAATGATAATGGAGTAAAAGGGTTAGTGGGACTTTTGTTTTTGACGCGTTAGTGGAACGTCGTCCTGAATTATTAATTTTGCAAAATATAGTTTTATTGCGTTTAAATTGTTTAATTTCGGCGGAATGTTATCAATTTAGTTACGCGAAGTTCAACAAGTTAAGTGAAAATAAAAATACCAGTGACAAACACGAAATTAGCACGTTACAAACACATTACAAATGTTCCATGGGGTTGGAGAAAAATCATCGCCATTTTTTCTGCAGCCTTCACGCATTGAAAATTATTTCAAACGATTACAGTATAATAGTGGTAGTTCAATATTATACGAGAAACTGGCTAAATTGTCCTATATTGCTGACAGAAGCCATAACTAAGAAAAAGAAGAAGAAAAGGGTTAGTGTGTTAGTATAGTAAAAGTGTTCCGTTTTTACAGTTATCGTACAGAACCCTAAAAACATTGAAGTCGCCGTCATTTCCCGCCATATTCTAACTAAACTCAATAAATACTTTATCTACGCCACGGTTGTTAGAGTGACCTCATAAAAATCGTGAAGCACGATTGTCTACTCGACGTCGACCGAGAGGAAAGGGACGTTATGCGTTATTATGACAGTTTCTCAAACTTAATTCCTCTGGCCTTCTTTAAGAATAATTAAGGTTCGTGTCTGTTACGATTTTAAATAGCCAGAATTTAAGTCGGCAATGTAGGTCCGCCGAAAGAAGTCGCTCTCAGCCATAAGGCCGCCCGTTTGTACAACTTAATTTTAAGCTTTTTTAGTATTTACTTTAGTATGTGTTTGTTGTGTTACCTATGTGTATTATCAGATCACCCGTCTGGTGCTTGCGCTGGCGTCCCCTACTAGAAATATCTTTATTTACAACAAACGGTACAAATAAAGATATTTCTACCTATCTGATACCCAGAAAAATTAGACTTTCTATTGTTACACTAAATTTGTCAATTGTAAAGAGAAGCCTTGAGAAATAATCTTATTTCTCAAGGCGTCTTTAAAACTAATAGAACAAGTGGTTTGATTATTTTTAAATACCTACATAAATAATTATAATCAAACCACTTGTTCTAAAAGTTTTATCGTCAAATCGTCATAGAAATAATAAGACATTCACGGAAGGGTCAACATTTTAATATACAAATTTTATTTACAAATAATCCTTTTGAAGTTGGGTTATATACCGAAGTCTCCCAAAAACGCTTTCAACCCCCTTAATATTGTCCTAGGCCTTTTACCTCAGTGACTCAAAGGGGCTCTTTTCGCCTTCTTTGAGAAACTGTATTACTAAGGATGTGTTAATTGACTGGATGTACCTACTTATGAAGTAAAGAGGCTAATACTCGATAATTTGTTTTGTAATTTAACAGGGTTTTAAGTTAACTTCTATTGATAAGAAGTAAAGCTCCTATCTCTTTAAACTTATTAAAAGTGTCTCGCTTTTACACTTTGGGTACAGAACTCTAAACCCCTATGAGATTATTGTGTCTTGAGTCTACGTTTCGGAGTCTTTACAGACTCGAATCCTTCCCTCGCCTCCTGCTCTTTCTCCTTCGCCCTTCCTCAGAGTGGAAGGAAGGAAGGAACTGAGGAAGGTGTCTCTAAAGGCTCCGAAACGTAAGAACGGCATTGAAACCATGCTGAAAATAATAAAAAAAAGAACCATCTTAATCGGTCAAGCCACCTTCGAGTAATCGGTGAACAAACATAAATAAAAAAAAAATACGCGACGAATTGAGAACCTCCTCCTTTTTTGAAGTCGGTTAAAAACAATGCGGTTAAGCGCAAAAGTTGAGTTTCATTTAAAGACACAAATTCTCAACCTTCCATTTTATGCAACCGTCAATCAGTAACGGACATAAACATAAAAATAATAAATAAAAATAAACATAAAAGAGAATGTTTCACTCAGAATATTCCCACAGACTCTAACTGTTCTGTTAGTTTCAGTCATAAAACGATTACTAGAAGACGTTAGATTGAAATTAATTAAGGATTGTTATTCTGTCTGTAACTACCACTACTATAAGTATATCTATAAGTCTATACATATATCCCCTTACTTATAAACGATGATTAACTAATAATGACCAAGTTATGTGACGTTTATCTCTGTCTGTCAACTTCATGTCACAGTAAAAGACAAACGATACATAGTTATGCAGCTGTTACCCTGCGTTTATAAGTAAGGAGGATAGTTGATATCTATGAATCTCAGTACCTACGTACTTGTAATTAGTAGTTCTGCGAACAATAGACCTCGCTTGCACTTATGCACTATCAAGTGCGATTTGAACTTGTTTCGTAATCAATCATATTTACTCCCTTATTTACAAAATACTATATTTACACATGACTAAGTTATGTGACGTTGGTCTTTGTCTGTTAACTTTAAAACTTCATGTGTCAGTAAAAGATGAACGATGTGCTTATTGACCGAACGAGCGAAGCAAGTAAGGTCCAGTGTAGACGGGCCTTGCGCTTGTATCTTTGTATGTTTGTTCGACGATAACTTGAGTATCGTAGCTTCGATCTTCATGAATTTTGGTATGCGCGTAGTTTAGGTCAATAGAATTTATGAGTTCGAAGATGAGCCGGATCGGTTGGGGGGTTGGGGAGATAGGGGGTGCATAAAGAGAAAAAATCAAGTTCTAAAAATTTGTCAATAGATGGCGCTCAACATCCCTCCTAGATCGCGGTATCGTTGCGTTTGCTTGCTTTGCTTGAATGTTACAAATTGTGGTCGATTGTCGTAATTAAGGAATAATTCTTGATATGTTATCGTTTTTCTTGTCTTTCGTTATATTTACTCGTTTAATTAATAATAATTCTTATTTTGTAAAAAAATAAAGCTGTTGGTGTTAAAATCCTACAAAAAACAAAATCTCTGTAAATGGATTCTCGTGAGGTCTCAGTTCGGGGCGAACTACTAGTAGGTATTTATTGACCGAACGAGCGAAGCGAGTGAGGTCCAGTGTAGACGGGCCTGGCGCTTGTTTCTTTGTTCGACGATAACTTGAGTATGGTAGCTCCGATCTTCATTAATTTTGGTATGCGCATAGTTTAGATCAATAGAATTTATGAGTTCGAAGATGAGCCGGATCGGTAGGGGTTGGGGAGATAGGGGGTCGTGAGGTCTCAGTTCGGGGCGAACTCCAAGTTTAAAAATAAGGGGTTAAGACTGTATAATATTTATGATTAATCTATATTTGATGACCAGTAAATAAAGATTAAAGACCCTCTTATTGTATAGGCGCTCTTTCGATCTAAAGGACGACCTGTAGAGGAGAAGGAACGGACATAGTACATAGCTAGAATATAAAAGGGATCTAGCTCAGAACAAACAAAGTCTCTAATTATACAGTTTATTAACTGTTAAAGCACAAATAGCAATTGTAATATTTTCAACCGTCGAGAACGACAACGCGTTACAACCGCTCCAACGAGAAGTTTTTTAATGATAATCAATATGGCGGCTCAACTCCTTCCCTCCGATACGTCACCCAAAGTGCACAGTGGTGCAACCTGGATGCGACCGGGTGCAAGATGTTGTCCATAAGCTAACAAATATATACATTCACTGACAGACGAAATCAAATTTTGCCAGACTTGAAGAAACGCTTCGCTCGCTCGGTCAATAAAGGAAGAGAGGACAAAAAGTCAAAATTATTATCCTTTGGTCTAGAGGTAAATACCCCGACTTTAATTTCAAATGTAGTGGTTTCGAATCCCGGCTTTCATTCAAGATAAAAATATGTGGGTTACGGTGAAGGAAAACATCTTGAGGAAACCCACAGCTTAAAGTCACGCACAACGGCCCAGTATAAGGCTAATTGCGGAAACACACAGTTAAAAACTTTTAAGTTTTTTAGCGTGATGTACTCTGGTACCAAACGAGCCACAGCGTCAATTATTATTACAAGCCACCACGGCACCACAGAGTAAATTAGCGAAACTGTGCCGCACTTGTTTCGAAACCTTTTGTCATTAAACCAGAGGTCATGAGTCGAACGCTCAATTGGAGAAGCTAATTTCTCGCTCAATAAACATTTTGGTGTCATTTAGATTTTACTTGGTAGAAAAACTAATCGAGTACGAGTCGGACTTGCGCGCGAAGGGTTCCGTGCCATTTTCATTTAAAAATAAAACATGTTTGCTAAAAAACGCGATTTTATTCTGTTTTTTTTCCGAGTACCGCAAAAGGAGAGTTATGTTTTTGACCGCGTTGTATGGAAACCTAAAGCGATTAAACTGCGCCATAATAGTAGCGTATGTATATGACCATAAAATGGCTTAATTTATAACCTTAAATAAAGTGAAAGTCTCACAATTGTAGTCAGGTTCCCATAGACGTGTACCTAATTGTTATCACGGCCTAGTAATAGTTAAATGGGCGATTCGTATAATTGACGACGAAGTTCGAAAGACGAATTGTAATATTTAAAAAAAAATATTAAACTCGACAGCCTCTGTGGAGCGTCATGCGGGTGCCCGATTGTAATGTAGAAGGCTGCGAGTTCTATTCCCGCCGGGTGCAAATATTGAAGCTTAAAAACAATGAGTCTATTAAAGTTCTTTGCATATTTCTGCTTAAAAGTTAATATTTGTATCTGGTCTGGGTGTCTTTCTATGTATAATATGTATGTATTTACAAAAAAAAAAGAGTACCTACAATATGTAGTATATCCGTTGTCTAGTACACACAGTATAAGCCTAGTGGTTAGTTTGGGGCTAGATTGCACTGTGTGTAATGTCGTACAATATAATTTCTTCTATGGTTTTCGTGGTTTTATGCTTTTAAAGTGTTTTCTTATGTCGTACAATATCTATTTGTTTATTAATATTGTTATTTATTTAAAAATAATATTCCAATTTAAATTTATTATAAGTTTTATTTACTCATTACACCAATCAATAAATCAAATCATTCATTTTCTTAGTTATGGCTTTCTGTCAGCAATATAGAACAATTTAGCCAGTTTCACGTACTAATAATGTACTACCACTATAATTATACTGTAATCGTTTGAAATAATTTTCAATACGTGAAGGCTGCAGAAAAAATTGCGACGATTTTTCCCCAACCCCATGGCACATTTGTTTGTTACGTGCTAATTTCGTGTTTGGCACTGGTATTTTTATTTTCACAACACTCGTTGAACTTCGCGTAACTAAATTGATAACATGCCGCCGAAATTGAACAATTTACACGCAATAAAACTAAGTTTTGCAAAATAAAAATTCAGGACAACGTTACACTAACGCGTTAAAAACACCATAAATCAAATCAGGGAGTTTTGGCGGGAACTCGTTGAGGATGTGTGGTGCTAAATTTTCATTTTTGTGAAACCTAGTTCTAATGCGTGCAAATTGTTTAATTTCGGGGGCATATTAATCAATTTAGTTTCGTGAAGGTGTACAAGTGGAATGAAAGTGAAAATCAGTGCAAAACATGGACTTAGTGTTGTCTCCAAAGCTCCGTGAAAAATCTTTGTAAATAAATGGCCGCCGTGTTTACAAATGATCCCCTAGACTTGACTTTAACTATGACGACTTGACTGTTTCGATGCAAATAACTTGCATAATATTAATAATACTTGACACTGGCTAATTTCCTAATGGCCATAATCGGTTTACAACCGATAAGAAAATAAATAAATAAATCAAATCAAACAAAATTTATTTATTCAATAAGATATTTTGAGTTTTGGCGGGAATGCGTGTTGCTAAATTTTCATTTATGTGAAACTTAGTTCAAATGCGTGTAAATTATTTAATTTCGGGAGCATATTCATCAATTTAGTTTCGTGAAGGTGTACAAGTGAAAATAAAAGTGAAAATCGATGCAAAACATGGACTTTAGCTTAGTGTTCTCTCCAAAGCTCCGTGAACAAAGATTGTAAAAATGGCCCCCTTTTTACAATCCCTCGACTTGACTGTTAACTATGATGACTTGACTGTTTCGTTCGATGCAAATAACCCGCAAATACTGATAATACTTGACACTGGCAAATGTCCGAAAGGAAAAGCCTTTTTAAAGAAGAAGAAGAAGAATAAGACATTTATCATTCGCATTTGCACCGTTTTATCGGAATATGACCTCCAATCAGAAGAAGACACAAGAAATGTTTTTTTTTTTGCAATGATCAATTGATATTATATCAAATATTCATAATCGGCGGGATTTGAACTCGCGACTGGTATTCGAAACCGCGTTAGACCACTTCGCGCGGGAGTATTTTAGGGATCATTAAAAAAAACTACCTAGGATTTAAGACCATTGGGTGGACCCATTTCAAAATAATATAATTTAAAATGTAACGAAGTTTCTTTTAAACTCGCCGACAGCTCTGTGGCAGTATAATTCCAATTTAAAAAGTTGGGTTTGGCAAAATTCTTTAGAGATGAGATGATATACAAAAAAAAGTCTACCTGCTATCTTACCCAAGCTGTACCCGAGTTTTATAATAGACTTCTCTGACTTTATTGTGTAGGGAACAGGTAGAAATAAATAGAAATACCAAAATTTAAAGAAATGCTTTCCGAAAATTTGCACCTGACAGGACTTGAACCTGCATATTTGTGGGGAGTCCGGCCCCAAACACCTTGTCTATTTTGGAACAATGGAAAATTAAATTAATTAAATTTAGCCATCCAAATGTTGGAAATATACTTTAAAAAAATATCAAAATACAAAAATATATTTGCAATTACTTTCGTATTGAATAACTTTAAAAACGTTACGATGATAAAAATATGAACGTGAAATTTGGAAAGTGTGTACTTTGTTGTGTGTAGGCATCCACTAAGAAAGGATTTTTCAAAATTCTACACTTAACGAGGGGGTTCCAATTTTGTGTAAAGCTTTTTTTCGGCTTTTTTGCACGTTTTTTAGTTAGTTTGATGGCTAGTTTGACGACCTCTGTGGCCTCTCTGTAATGCGGAAGGTTCAATTCCCGTTGTTTCCAAAGTATTATGCTTAAAAATAAATATTTGTATCTGGTCTGGGTGTATTTCTTTGGATAATATCATAGATAAATTATTAAGATTAATGGTCTTTGATAATATGTATGTATTTACAAAAAAAAAATAAGTAAAAGTAGTAACACAAGCTTAGCAGCTTACCATGGGGCTAGATGGCGCTGTGTTGGTCACAGAATTTATTTATTATTCATTAAGTATTACGGCTTAAAAATATTTGCCCTGATATGCCTTTATTTAGGGAGGAAACAGTCGAGTACGTTTGCATGGTCATAAGTAGGTCCGTCCTTTTCTCTTAAGGACGCGACTGATGTGAAATCCCTTCCGATTGAATAATTTTATTCATAACCGGTATCAAATAGATCTTTAAACAATGTATTATGTTAATGTACATGATACAAGAAGTGTCCCCTTCATTTAAAAAACAATAAAAAATTACTTCAAATACCACTATTATACAGGCAAAGTTACCCCTGTTTTACAAAATAAATATTTTTTTCTTCTAAATCCTTAACCGCTATATTTTCTTATAGGCATCATAATATTAGAAAATACAATACCTAGAACCTCTTAAGCACATTTTATAAAAATATTATTGTAATCTTCGTTAATGATTGATTTTACGAGAAATTGTAGATTTTTTCATTAAATTCTATCTCGCTCATTTATATGCAATCGGACAAGGACCGATAATTATCATCTATCGCCGTCTTAAGAAAAAAACTTTAAGTTGGTAGGTAGTGAGTACTACCTACTTATTAATAAACCGTTAGTTTCTCGTTTCCTTAAAATAATGACTTGAGCTCGCCCGCTCGCCCGAAACTGTCATACGCTTTTATCAAAGTCGGTTAATCTGAGAATGAATGAATGATTGCGCTCGGTCAATGACCCTGCGCAAGAGTCGTTTTGTTGTACAGACCTACGTAAGTGAGTAATTGAGGCAAAACACTCTCTCGAACTTTATTCCGATTTAAGTATAGGTAAGTACCTACCATATAGATACCTACCGTAGGTACATATAGATTCAAGTGTTAAAGTACCTTTTTGACATGCTTTTTAATTGTATTATCAAAGCTATTAACCTACAATATTATAAAGCTGAAAGTTTGTGAGTATGTATGTATGTACTCGATCAGGTTAACCGTTGAACCGATTACCATAAAACTCGGTTTGTATAGCTGGAAATAACACTGGCAATTTTTATCCCGATTTTCATGGGTGAATGAAACCGTGAGGCGCAGCTAGTCCATAATATTGTCTATCATTGTGCTGACTGACTGACCGTGTCCCTATTTTATTTTTATTTTTTTCGAAAAGGTTCGGGTATTTTTAGAATAATGTAAACGTAATAACCCCTAATAATTTATATGAGCATGATCGGTGGCGGACCTAGGTTTTATAGCATAAACACATTTGCTCTAACGTCTTATCTAGGGACAAACACGTTTGTATGGAGCACATAGTAAGCATCCTTTCCTCTTAGGCTTAAATCTACAGTGCGTACTTTGACTTTGTTTAGACTGAGCTTAGCAAAAACTAAGCATAAACTTTGAATTGGAATTTATAGTCGAAATTCATTTTTTAATATACGAATAAAATAAAAAGAACATCGCTAGTCATCAACAGAGAAGCAAAGTTTAGATTATTATTTTTGGTTGGCTAAATTTGAAAAACTTCGACTTTACTGAGCAAAAAAATTGGATAGTTGCAAAGATTGCTTCATGAATACCAAAAATTGTCTTAAGTCAAAGTTTTTGCTTAGCAAAGTCAAAGTACGGACTATAGATTTCAGCCTTAATCTATGTGGTTTAGAATTTCCGTGAGAACGTACTTGATTGGTTCTGCTCACGGACCATAATATCTGCTCTGTGGTACTAACTACTGGGTTATCTGTGTCACTACTGAGACGGTGCTTTCGTGCAGGATATTAAGTTGTGGTCATTATTTATTGTGAGAAAAATAAATATAATTTTATTACGAAACTTGTAATAAGTAAGTTAGAATAGGCAGTATCAAACTCAAATAGATTATGTACCTATTCTATTATTAACATAAAAAAGGAACCATTCTAAATAGCTGTCCTCGCGGTTGTACCCGCATAAATCCCGATTTCGGGGGATTATCGGGATAAAAATAGCCTTTGTGTTCATTTAGATCTCCGATTATTTGTATACCATGTTTATCCGCAATCGGTTCAGTAGATTTTTGTATTTTTGCGTGAAGAGTAACAAAGTCACAGGTCTCGAACAATTTAAGTTTGGAACTGATGAAGCTCGACCGTTGGAGCCGAGTTTGGAATGCATCACTGTCAAGCGATCATTAACCTTCTAGTCCTTATTAGGACAAATGTCAATTCTTTGTTAGTAGGATTCATAATTTGATGGCATTTTAAAATAATATGAAGTTTGAATAAGCGTTTCTCTAAATAGCTTACCTACTTCATTAAATACCTACGCTCCTTTAATTAAAACTGCATTTCATCGAAGAACTACCACATGCCTAGCTCTGGACATCCGGTGAATGACAGATGTCGATTCTGCAAAAAATAACAGCCGGAGCGAGCGCATACGCATCATAGCATCGCTTCGCCATGTGCAAACGTAAGCCCAGTGGTTTTTCAACTTTTTTTTTATGGACCATAACCATAGGTTCAAGCACGACTCATTTTGAGCATACGTACAATTTTTTTTTTTTAGCCTATTCTGTCCTACTGCAGGGCAAAGACCTCCCTTCCCTCCACTCTTCCCTGTCTAGTGATAGTTGGGCCCAGTCCCTAATTTCAGTCCGTGATGTTTTGCGCCCACATGCGGCAGATGTAGATTGGACCTACCCATACAATATAGGTATTTAAAGAAGAACTTATCATCATAGCATTGCCATCATATTGTGACACGGTCAGTGAATGTCAAACTTTGTTATAATGACTCCCTATTCAAAATGAGTGGGGTCTTACCTTTCTTCGGCATTATTACAGTACAGAATTTTGTAATAAAACGTACCCGTACGTACGTAATAATACGTACATTGTTGCAATGTCGTTCTGACTTTCGGAGCTTCTTTTTATTTCAATACAAAGTCACGAAAATAGAAGAAAAATCTATATTTACCTTTTTTTTCAGTGATCGTCTTCGGCCATGTCGCTGGCGGACGTGACGTCAGCGCGGAGTTCCCCCACGCCGGACACGTGTCCGGAATGCGACGCCACTGCGTCGGTCACTTCTGATCTCCATAAGGTATCTACTGAGAAATGTTCAAATACTACGAAACGCTCGCTGAAAATAAATTTATCTTATTAATTAGATATTTAGGTAGCACGATGACAGGCGAACGCCCTGCGTGGTAGTCATGGTCACGTTATTATTTCTATGTATTATTCTCTAGGATTCTCAATCTATAAAAGGGTTTGACCCGACTGAGTGATGATCACCAGCCTCATTCACTGATAGTAGAGCTATATATAGCTGATCACTTTCATTATGATGTCCGAAAAGAAAAGTTCTTCGATATTGAACTGGGACTTACGCCGGTGAAACGCTGCTAGTACTGTATAATTTGTTCTACTCCTTCAATTGTTCTCATATTTTGCCCCCAGTACCAAGTGGCTTGCACCTGCAAGCCTGGCTCGGTGCAGTATGCCTGCGCAGACGACCCCGGGCCCCCGCCGCCAGCTAAGACGGACACTCCACCCGCGTTGCCCCCGCGACCGCCCACCAACGTCTTAGCTACCAGCCGACGTACTAACAGCTGTAAGTTTTGAAGTTTTTTACTAGGAGAAATGCATCATCTAAAATCCTCTAGTGATAGGATTCGAACCTGTGTCTCTTGCTTGCCGAGTACGCTAACTATAGCGACACACCACACGTGACACGTTATTGTTTTTTTTGTCATTTTTGACGTAGAAGAAGTAATTACTCTGCAACTGCAACTTTTTATTGTTTGTGCTTTATCTTAGACCTAGTGTCATTAAGTGAATTAGTGGTTTTAAACCTTGGTTGTAAAGGCAACCATCAGTTTATCTTCTTCTATTATGCAACACATCTACGTCGTATGGATACGACTTCTTAGAGAATGACAATGGAACCCGTGTAATGTACAGGTAGATTTACTTATGTATATGAAAAAAAAATCTAATTGTTAACGTTAAGAAATAGTGACATATTTGCGTGGGAAGGTTTCCATCCAATTCAATTGGACTTTTTGCAATAGTTTCTGTTTCTTTTATAAGACATTCTTTCATTGAAACGTGTGGAAAAAATATCGTAGTTTGTATAGGTACTTCCTTTTATTCATTTTGTATGGTTAAGTTTGATTTATACCGAAACATCTACAACGCAAGTGAAATTTTTCTATAGTTAGGTACAGATTTATGTGCGCTTTTTACGATGAAAGAAAACACTCGTAGTGGATAAGTTTTTTCCTGTGGACATGGTCGACTATGTTCAGAGCGTGATGAATATTTAGTCTGTCGTTATATTAGCCATATTAGCTAACTGATATATTCTACATTTTTCTTCTGTATTTGCGATGTTGAATTGAAATGAAACTCATTTTCCGGTCTACCGCGAGGAAGGAGTCTGTAAAATATCTAAAACGTAGAAACGGCATTACAACAATACTGAAAATAATAATAGTAATTAAAACTGGAAAATGAGTCTCATTGCAGTTGTATTTTAAATCATTGGATTTTATACTACAAGATATTATGACTGATGTGATCGCTCACCTAATTGCAATTATTTTCAGTACTAACTAGTGTTCGACAATTTTCTGCACATTTCACATAAAAACTAGACAAATTCTATATAAAACTAAAACTAAGTCCTCTTGAATCACTCTATCTACTGGTGATAACCGCATGAAAATCCGTTAAGTCGCTTTTAAGTTTATCGGTTACAGACAAGCACACAGACACACAAACAGTTTTTCAATATATTCACTTCTAATCATTATGTAGATATAGGTATTTAAAAAACCCTTAATAAATGCTAAATGCTGTAAGTAGATAATAAATGAACGCATGCGAAAAGCATCGATTTCACATAAAACCATGCCCACCTCCAACCCACCTCTCACACTGTATTCAATCTCTATTCCGTACTTAAGCTCATCGTAATATGGTACCCCATAAATATCTTATTACAACCATGTTACGGCTCATAAATACAATTCAATTGTAAAAACACGGGACCTCAAAACGCATGCGCGAAAACTGTCAAAATAACCTCTCTTTCCTACAAAGGGTCACTTAACACCCTAAAATTACAATAAAATGTATTAAATTTAATAAATTAACGAAAAAACAATGTAATTGTGAAATAAAAATGAAGATAGTGTAAAATGTGACTCAAAGAAGTGAAGTTGTAAATGGTTTCTTGTGTGATAAGAATTAGGAGGGAATTTTTTTTCGTCATTTTTGAGAAATTGGACGATAATTTTCTTATTAAGTACTGACTGTGTTTTGTTTCCTTTTTAATAAGGGGTCGTTTTACAACCAGTGGTTGTAAAATATTGTTGTGTTTATAGTGAAGAGGTCAATGTACGTTTGGCGTTATGTTTATTGATTAATTTATTAAAAGGGCGCGTTATTTGAAAATTGTACTTTTGATTTGATGCTTTTTAATTCTAAAATAAACATTTTTTAAATCATTGAACGGGGTAGCAAAATCAACGAACAGATTGTTTTTGGAATGTTTTTATTTTGTGTTGGATTTCTATAACATTTGAGTTTTATCTTAAAACTATACGTTTTTACCTAAAAAAGAAAGTCATTTACCTATTTCCGAATCTGCATTGATTTATTAGGTAGTGTTTTTTTAATAAAAATATGCCTTAGACATTGTTGTATTTGGACATTATTTATTAATTTTAACGTTATTATATTATATTTTATTTAATCCTTTATTGAGACTGTGTAATAATAATAATCCAAACAGTCTTGAACAAGTCTTGAAGAAAAAATTGCACAAGTGCTAAAAACTCATAAACTAGTACAAAATGAATATGGAAACTTGTGGAGTGTCGCGAGTGTTACAATACCAAGTGTCAGCAGCTCAGACTAGCGTGTCAGCTGATGTCACACAGCACTACGTGCCACCACCACCTTACTTTGGTAATTAGCCTGATAATGATAACACACTGCACCAGCATGTTTGGAGCAAAAGTAAAGAAACCGACTTGTCGGCAATGCAGCTGTCCGACCAACGGGATTGTATAGAACTTTGATGTTCTGGATAATCTATAGTGTAGCTGCTGCGTACTGCAAACAGTATACTTACACAATATAACCATTGATCTTTGGGCTTATTTATACACAAAAATAAAAATTTAATATTTAGCCAAAGATATTGCGCAATAAACAGGTTTGACAAATCAAATCGAGTTCATTTTTTTTTTGGAATTCCATATCCAAAAGACCGAAAATGAAACACTATCTAAACACTCCGTCCGTCCGCCTGTCTGTTTGTGTTATTTCCAAGACTACATTGCCCATAATCTATGACGTTTTAATTCCAGCATCGGTTGGCTGCAACGGCCAAGACAACAACTGCCGACGCCGCAAGTATGCGTGGTGGTGCGTCGGTTGCGGCGCCCTGGCCGCCGCCCTGGGAGGCCTTCTCGCTGCGCAGCACATCCTCGTTAGGGCCTACACAGCGTCACCGCATCATCTGGAGACTGTGCCGGCTGCTGTGCCTGCGGCTATGGTCAGTTCATGTGACTGTTGACATAGTTTACCTTGTAATTGGCGCCTCGGCGCATCACAGCCAAACTTCCATGCTTAATTTCCCGGGACTGGTCACATTAGTTGTATGATATTTAGGAAATTTAATACATTGCCATTTAAGGCGAAGTGTGTCGATGGATCCTTTAGCCGTATCCAAAAACAAATTTGCTAATAGTCCACTAATAACTAAACTAAACCCAAAAAAAAAAACGGATGAAACATCGAGGATTACCCTCGATGTTTCATCCAGACGAGTGATATTCTGATGTTCTGATTCACGATACACGTATCCGATGTTACTCTCCAAGATACAATGTATCTTAGTATTAAATTTCGTCAGTGGGTCCTGAGATTTCCCCCAACATACATACGTACGTTTTACTAACATTACTTCTTTATATCAACAAATGGTAAAAAAACAATAATAATATTAAGAAATATTATTGCGGGGCATTATCAAAAATTTCCCATGACAGGATTCGAACCTGCTCAAATATCTTGAGCAAAAAACATAAAAAATATTATTAATATTAGTTATTTATTTATTTATAGTTGGTGTTGACTGGTGTCTGTATAATGAGTCTCGCGCGACGCCGGAACCGTTACAGCTATATGGTAAGAAAAGTATGTTGCAATTTCCTTTTATGTTTATTTTTTTAATTTTTTCTTATAAATGTCTATACGTTAATTGTATCGAAAGTGTTGCCACAATTCAATTTTTTTTTTAAATTGTAATGTCAGAGCCAAAGGTTTAATTTGTTTTATTGTTTTCTCTTAAGTTTAAATTGCAAAGTATTAAAGGTGTGTCACCGTTTCCTTAATAATTGTATGTTGAAGATAACGATTTTATTTTATTGTGTTGTTTTTTTTTAAATTATAGTTTACGCTAAGACCATAACGAAAAATCGGAGTGGTCCTTAGGTCGAAAAGTTTAGTACCACTGTAATTTTAATTAAATTGAAAAAAAGATGTCGCGTTTATATTGTATTTGTTTATTATACTTCTTTTATCAGAACGAATCGTCACACAACTTCTCGTGAAACAAAATTGCGGGAAAACCGCGCGGAAAGAGGACGATGTATATCTAAGAAAGTACCATGAAACATGTTTGTTTTCCAGATCAAAGTAGTCGGAGCGTGTTGTCTTATCTGCGCTCTAACTTGTGTGCTTGTAACAATCACCACTACCGTTATACATATGAACAAGTGAGTTATATATACTTAAATATTATATTGGAATTTATTCCCGAAAATCATTAACGCCAAGATAATAAGATCAGGATTTAACTTAAATTTCTTTAGAACGTAAGAAATACGGATTTTTTAGACAGAGGTACCAAATAGTAGCAATTTATTTCTTACTCTGCCACTGTAAGACTCGATCTCGCGGGAATATCAGGATAAAAATTGGCAGGATCAAAAAAAACTTGTCTTAATCCAGATCTCAAGCTATCTGCATACCAAGTTTCACCGCATTCCGTTTAGTAGATTTTACGTAAGTCACAAACATACTCGTTTACTTACGATTTTGTTCTGTTTCTAGACTGCAAACGCTGAAGTTCTGCGATTACACGAAGCTGACTCGAACCTGCACCTGTTTCTCAATGCCACCGGATTCTCACGCCACTTCTGATGACGAAGGTACGTAATCCTGTCTTGAACTTCTTTAAGGTATCATTGATAGTATTTTCAAGGGGATATGATCCAAGAAAGTTTAAGAACCACTAATTGATTTCTATTATGCTAATATTCGTTAATGAAATTACCTCTGTATGAGTTTGAGTTTGAAGTATCTGTGTATATGTCTGTGGCATCGGATCTCACGAACGGATGAAATAATTTTGTTCCCTTTAGTTTTTTTTGGGTTAGGGTGGAAGTCGTTCACCTCGAAACTGGGACTAGGGACCAATTTGAGCGAACGACTTAAGCAATTAGCCCACCGGCGTCGGTGACTCACACGCTAAATCTTTGTATGTGTATTTACCAATTTAGGAATGTTACGAGAATGATTATGATGCAAGGAGAAGGATATGTATCTAAAGAAGAGTTTTCTGTGTCCAAATCCAGGTGTTCGGTGTGTCTTCGAAGGTGTCTCCAGCTGTGGGGTGGTGCACGGCGCGCTCTACTGGTGCCTGCGCGGGGTGTTCGCGCTCTCAGTGAGCGCTGTGCTCGTCTGCATCTTCAGCTGCATGCTGGCTTACCAGCTGCTCAGGTATTTGAACATTCGAACGTGTCTCCAGCTGTAGAACGTGTCTAGAAGAATTTTAGTTAGATTAGATAAAGTTTTTTTTATCTAATCTAGACTTTGTATACTACCCAACTAGCACAAAGTCCTGTAACGATAATTTGCTTTTTTGTGTGGAACAAGTATAACCACGCTGCTTTTTTGTAAATAGAAATAGTTTATTTCATCACATAAAATTGTTACATATATCTCGTATTGAGGTAGGGTTCACCTTTTAGATATACAGGGTGAACCATTTCGATGGGCTTTCAGGGGGATATCCTAAACTATTATAGAGATAGAAACTATAAGAAAAATGCTGAAGGAGCCGCGTGTCCGATTTTGATAAAAACTAAAATGGCAATATTACATTTTTAAAAAACGATAACTCAAAAAGCAATAAGTAACTCAAATATTATGAGAACAAAAATTAAATACAAATAAGTAAGGTAGTAAGCTTAGAGTATATATGACTACAAAGGTAGTAAGGTATTTGTAATCACGCGCAGGCGCTGTGACAATGTGCAAAGCGCAATTACAAAAACCGGGGCAATGATTTATAAAAAAAACAAAAAACCCGACTGCGTAAAAAACTCGATTAAAAAATACGCATAGAAACAACAAAAAAACCAAAAAGAAAAAAACAAGCCCAGTAATTTGAAATTACGCTAAGTAATAATAGTTTTGTAATCGATACAATAAAAAATTACTCACAGTCGGGACCCATTGGAAAAATTAGATTGGTAAAATGAATGGGTCCCGACTGTGAGTAATTTTTTACTGTATCGATTACAAAACTATTATTACTTAGCGTAATTTCAAATTACTGGGCTTGTTTTTTTCTTTTTGGTTTTTTTGTTGTTTCTATGCGTATTTTTTTTACGCAGTCGGGTTTTTTGTTTTTTTTATAAATTATATTTTTTTATTTTACGCTTTTTAGTTATTTTCATTTATTGATGGTAGGTAAGTCTCATAATCTATTCATTTCATTAGGGGGTTATAATGTACTAGCTGCACCCCGCGGTTTTACCCGCGTAAGTTCCGTTCCCGCGGGAATAAAAAGTAGCCTATGTGTTAATCCAGGTCCCCCAGCTACCTATATTCCAAGTTTCATCGCAATCGGTTTAGTAGTTTTTGCGTGAAAGAGTAACAACCTCACATACATACATACATACTTACATACAAACTTTCGCGTTTATAATATTAATAAGATTCTATTTCAGTTAGGGTTTAGTTATTTATTGTTTAAATTTATTATTATTCTTTTAACGTTTTTAGGTACCTAAGTGTTATTAGGCTTGTATTCAGTAGGTAGATACAATCTATGTAAATATTTTTTTAGTTTATATCAATAAATTCCTGTCACCTGTACCATCACGGCTTATACTTTGATAGTTCCAAGCGTAACTACGTAACAAAAATAAAAACTTGTTCGTTAGTAATAAAAAGCAAGAATACCTAATTGTAAATTAACTTTAAACCGTTATATTTCCTAAACGGTTCTTTAAAATGAAAAATGGTGAAAGAAACCTAATATTTATTTTTAAAAACCTATTCAACGATACCCATCTTGACATACTTTGACGATTTTAGATTTTTTAATTTTGACAATATAGCGTCTGGTGGTGACATAAGTTACTTCGGATTACTGTCATGTCTTTAGTCAGATTAAGACGAATCGATTGACGTAAGAATCATCAAAATCGGTCCACGCGTTTGGCCTCTAGAACGCCACATAGAAACATCCATACATACATACATACATAGACCGATAAACACATTACCCTCCTTTGCGTCGCGCAGTCGGGTAAAAATGCAGCGGGATCAGTCAAAACACGCATACAGTTTTCAAAGCTTGATAGCTTGACACAACTAGACATTAGAAATTTTTACAGATGATCTAAACTTAATGGCTTTTTATTTGGTGGTTCAGAGAAGTTGACGTTTCGAGAAGTTGGCATTTTGCGAAGTCGGCAATATGAGACGAGAAACTTTGCAGCGGTAGCGGGATAAGTAAAAAACACTAATTTATAGTTAACAATAGTTTTCTCTCATAAAAGCCCCTAAGCCTTCTCCTTATAGGACAAAGAGTGCATCCTCTTGTTTAGGCTATGTAGAGCAATCTTCTGTATGTGCAGTCGGTTGTCCAGTATCTTGATGGAGTGCTTCAAGTCTGCCACTTCCGCCTTCACCCCGACGTACTGCATTATGTCCGGTATTAGGTACGCCAGACGGACTTTACGGACCTCTTCCAGGCGGTGGGCTAGGGAGTCCGCCTGGGAAGATGATACATAAATATACACGGTGTTTCGATGAATGGGGGTTGTTCTACAATTCTAGACGAACAACTTTAATGATAATTTCTTCTATGGTTTTCGCGATTTTGCATAATAAAACACTTTATTTATCCGGTTTTATCGCGTTTTTATTCATTATTTGACCCGAGCTTTCGCCAACTTTACAGTTGGCTTTTTCAAGGTTGACTGAGATGTAATTTGTCTATTTTTAACATTCTAAAAAGTTACAGTAAACTACCGCCTCATAATTATTTGCAATAAAAACGTTCCAGTGTACGCAGACTATAGAGTTATTGTATTAGTTTTCAATTTAAATTATAATTATTTTTATCCCTAACTAGCTCAAAAAACTACCATGGCTTCGGAACGCGCCCTCACATGAGAAGAAGCCACGAAGAAACTCATGGGGGTTCTCTTTTGCTCAGAACTTTAATGATCTTGAAGTTTAGTTAAAAATCAGTTGTTTTAACTCGACTAGACGAGCACCTGTGGCCAAATTGGTTAATGCGTTGGGCTGGACTCTCCTAAGATTCAGGATCAAGTCCTGTCGGTTGCAAATTTTTGGAAAATATTTCTTTAAAAAGTAGAAATAGTCATCCAAGTGTAGGAAACACTTTAAAATACATCAAAAGGTGACTTACTTGATGAAATACTTTCCAAAAACTCGCATCCGGCAGGACTTGTACCTGCATCTCAAGCGTACCGTGCCAATGCCTTAACCAATGCGGCCATAGTTGCTCGTCTCGTCGAGTCGAAATCATAGATAGCATTTACACTTTTGCGACTGAGGCACGTAGCGACATCTACCGACTATCTTTGCAGATAACCAGCTATCAGATCGATCTAGAAGTTTCAGAGACTTAGCTGCACCTGCCGATCTTAAACGGTTCTGCGGGTTAAGCAACGCTTGGCGCGTCACTACTTGAGTGGGTGATCGAAAATTTGTGTTGCATAAAATTATTTTCTCGAGCTCCTCCGTGTTTCGGTAGGCACGTTTGGCAGTTGGCCCCAGTTGTTATCTCTGATAGCAGTCGTTAGGTCAAGTTAAAGGCGTTAAGGCGACCTGAAAACTCTAACATCAGGTAAGCCTCAACACTATACGAAGAAGAAAGAAGAAGAGCCTGTTCGTTACAAACAAATAAGTCTGTTTTCTTTATGATGGTAGTGTATATTATTCTACTAGTAACGTTAGGTACCTGCGTTCCAATACCGTCTCTTTCCTTGTCAATCGCTATGGTCTGCAGGCTCTTACTCTTAGTGGTTTTGATGACATTCACCAGGTAGTTGTTTTGACTGATCATCGCCTTGTTGTGTATCGTTAGATTCAGGTTCGCATCACCTGGAAAAAACATTAGCATTGGTATATTAAAATCTCTTTAAATCTTCGCCACGGGTACGTCGACTAAAGAAAGCATTTCTTCGTGTTTTTGCGATTAATACCTCGTAGCGACACCTAGTAATTTTTGTAGTTCAACTCCCGCCGGGTACACATTTATGGAAGCATTTCTTTAAAAACAAATTCTTTACGCAATAATTATACACATATTTACAATTTTCCCGGGTCCCGGACCCGGATAAAGTGTAAATATGAGTTCCAATCGTGTTAATTTAAAAAGTTTCATAATTATACAATCGATCAATCTCAACTCATATCATCCTTTCAATTGAACACCGCAAAAACAGAAGAAAAATCTAAGTTTTTTTATGTTAAGATAATTAGGGGCCTAATGGATCAAATGTTCAGAAACTTAGGTTGTTGCAATCTTATCTATCTATTACTTATTCATTTAGGTACCTATGTCTATATACCTATCCTTTATTTATTTATATATTTGAACAACTTGTATCACGCGGTTTCAACGATCTCCTGGGGAGCTATCAGCACACCAAGTTTCATTGCAATAGGTTCGTTTTGCGCGATTGGCGTTGTATGGGGGAAGATGTGTAAGGCAGTGGGGGAAATAATTATGATGATAAAAACCTGTCATCTTTTTAAGTTCCTCCAATTGTTTTAATTTCTGTTCAATCGTCTTCAAGCACTCGTTGTTTTCAATCTTGAGCTTCTCGAAGTCGACGGGGCGGAGGTTCTCGCTCAGTTCCGCCTTCACTTTGATCTGACCGCGGAGTTTGCTGAACTGGGTGTTTAGAGTGCTGGTTCGAAGGCGGAGTTTACCTATGCAGGCGATTTGTTGAACTTTTGAGCCCTTGGGGTGGTTCAATAACAAATGTTACAGAGACAAAATTTAAATCCAGCGTGGTACTATATATTTGGCCCTATCGCCTAAGGGTCTTTACAACGAATCGAATGAATAAATAAGGTTTTAAGGAAGGGGCTGGGCAAGGTAATCTTTCGATCAGATAATAGGTATCTTAAAAATTTAGACGGGTCACCTATAAGAGCATAAACGATTAATGTTCGCTTGACAGTGAAGCATTTCAATCTCGGTTCTAACGGACGAGATTCATCAGTTCCAAAGTAAAATTGTTCGGGAAATTACTGACACACCTTTAAAAAAACTCGGAACAAAATTCGAACGTTGTTGTTAGAATACCCACTATTTAATTAATAAAGTCTTAATGTATACGGAAAGAAAAAGTCTATATATAAGGTATACTTACCAATCTGCGCGTCACACAACTTGACCCACTCCGTCACGTACCGTATCCATATCTGTGCCGGTATTAGTTGAGCGATCCTTTAATATCCCAGCCTTCCACTATCACAAAGCTCGCTACCGAACTGTCCACGTCATTCAACGGACTAGTAAGGTTTACTATAAGGTTAACTTACCAATCTGTGCGTCACACAACTTGACCCACTCCGTCATGTACCGTATCCATATCTCTGCCGGTATTCGTTGCGCTATTCGGTCCCAGCCGTCCACTATCACTTCTTGTTGGAAGCTCGCTACCGACCTGTCCACGTCACTCACACGCACACCTGAGGAAAAAATTCAAAGTTTATGCTTAGTTTTTGCTAAGCTCAGTCTGAGCAAAGTCAAATTACGCACTATAGATTTCAGCCCAAGTCCCTTACCGATTTCCTCCATCTGTGCCTTCAGCATGGCTTGTTGTTTCGCGGCCTTTTTCTTCACCTTGTCGAGATGCTTCATAAGAATCTCGATCTCGTTGGAGACCAACTCGGCCCGCTCCAGGACATTGATTCTGGGACCAGTTCCGAATATAATGGTACCACCGACTCGGCCCATTGAATCTAGTCTACGGGAAGAGATTCTTGAGGGACTGGTTAGCAAGCGGGACGGGCTACCTGTGAAATGGTTAGATAAATAATTGTTGTATACAGCGTAATATTAAAGCCCCAAACTAAGCAAGACTTAGTACACTTGGCGCTACAAATTAGACCTTACACTATCTATATCTAAGGCTTTATCCTGAGTTTGACACCAGTTCCGTGATATAAATTGGTCTTTAAGGCTTTAAGGATGAGATCAATGGCTAACTGTTAAGTTAGAGAAACCTTTACCTGAATATTTCTCCTTTTGCAACTTTGTATTAAAATAAAACTTATTTTACTGTTTTAAAGAGTCTGCAATTGGCTCCTAAACGTGGGATAGTCATTGCAACGATGCTGATAATAAAAACAACGCAATTAAATCCATAAAATGGGTTTTACCTTTACCTGAGTCAAACATGCCAAAAGCAGAGGTCTTCGACTTGACAAAACTTCCGACATTGAGTGAGGAGCTGCTTTGGAGTTTGGTCGCAAACTCCAGCGCTTGTTGGATCCCTGACATCAGTGAGGGTTCCAACCTCATGATGGTCTTTTCAAATATCTCGTTTTCTAGAGTTAATATCTGAAACAAAGGATTAAGATAGGTCCCTTCTTTAAGAGATAGCTGCGTCCACGGTCTAAAGACATGGGACATTCGCCAATCCGGAGTAGGCACCCGTGGCGTCTTACTGCTTGACCCCTCTATGAGGAGGCCCTTGCCCTAGCAGTGGCCCAAATTAACGGGTTGAAGTGTGTGCTGCGTCCCGCGGTTTTACCCCCCGTAAATCCCGATTTCATGGAAATATTGGGATCAAAGGTAGTCAATGTTACACTTTGAAAATGAGCTTTCTATTGATCAAAGAATTTTAAAAGAAAAGATTGTTTGTTAGACTGAAACTTACTAACTAACAAACAATTAAATCTTTCCTCTTTATAAAATTAGTATAGAAGCTAGAGCTAGCTAGTTAGTTAGAGTTAGATCGGAAGCTAGAAGGTTAATGGTCGCTTAATAGTGATGCATTTTATACTCGGCTCAGACGGCCGATCTTCATTAGTTCCAAAGTCAAACTTGTCATTAAAATACACACCTTTAAAAAGATAAATCAAAATTCTTAAGTCGATGTTAGAATATCCACCATTTAGGTAGATAATCTAAAGCTGAAATCTATAGTGCGCACTTTGACTTTGCTCAGACTGCGCTTAGCAAAAACTAAGCATAAATTTATAGTCGAAATTCATTTTGTAATATACGAATAAAATAAAAAGAACTTCATAGTCATAACAGTGAAGCAAAGTTTAGGTCATTATTTTTGATTGGTTTACATTCTAAATTTTAAAAACATCGACTTTACTAAGCAAAAACTTTGGATAGTTGCGAAGATCGCTTTATAAATACCAAAAATTGTCCTAAGTCAAAGTTTGAGCAATATCAAAATACGGACTATAGATTTCATTTCAGCGATGTTTACCTTAATATTGTGTTTCAACTCATTAACTTGTCTTATAAGTTCTTGGTCTGACAATTCGTCTGTATCACTGAGGAATTGGCTCATAGACTTCTGGCTGATGCTGCTTCGATGCCCGCGGGTGGACATTTTGAACTAAAAAAATACTAGAAAATATTGCTGTTCTTCAATCGCTGTTTTCTTGACGTTGCTTTGGTAAATAAGTAAATAATGTCTTGGTTGCTATGGCAACGTTCGTCACTAAGGAGTATTTATCCAACGGTAACAAAAAAATTACGGGGTATTAACCAGGTATTAACCATGTTTAAGTGGAGAATGCGGGTGATCGCCCGAATTCTTCAGTCTCGTGAACAAGCGGGTTGAAATTACCAGCGAAATATCGAGCTCCGCGGATAAATAATTAAACATGGTAAATACCCCATACCCCGATAATAAGTAATTTTAGCAGTGAAAACAACCATGTAATTTTAAAATCGTATATGGTAACATTAAAGTTTTAGTTTTAATGATCGCTTGATAGTAAAGCTTTTCAAACTCTGCTCTGACGGCTAATAAGTATACATCAATTCCAAATTGGATAGATAGATTAACACTTTATTTGTCCAATAAAAATCTAACCTAAGAAATCAATGATTAAAATTAATTGGGAAAATAATCATACACAGGGGTCTGCAACGTCTCGGCTAAATAAATTAAATAAAACTAAGCACTAGGCTTGTACTATGGGTATTAGACAACGGATATAGGTACTTACTTACTACATAATATACTTTTTCCGTAAATATATTATACTAGCTTCTGCCCGCGGCTTCGCCCGCATTCAGGAAGTAGTACTGTTTGTATATCAATTATCGATTAAGGTAATAAAATGGTTAAAAATTGGATGCAAAATCAGTATAGGATCAGGATATGATCAGCATAGGATCAGCCTAGGTTTAACATTGGATCGGCATAGGTTCAACATAGGATCAGCCTAGGTTCAACATAGGATCAGCCTAGGTTCAACATTGGATCGGCATAGGATCAGCCTAGGTTTAAAATTGGATCGGCATAGGATCAACCTAGGTTCAGCATAGGATCAGCCTAGGTTCAACATTAGATCGGCATTGGATCAGTCAAGGTTCAGCATAGGATCAGCCTGGGTTCAACATTGAATCGGCATAGGATCAGCCTAGGTTCAGCATAGGATCAACCTAGGTTCAGCATAGTATCGGCATAGGATCAGCCTAGGTACAACATAGGATCGGCATAGGATCAGCATAGGTTCAGTATAGGTTCGGCATAGGATCAGCATATGATCGGCATAGGATCAGCATATGTTCAACATAGGATCGGCATAGGTACAGCATAGGATCTGCATAGGTTCAGCATAGGATCGGCATATGATCAGCATAGGTTAAGCATAGGATCAGCATAGGTTCAGCATAGGATCAGCATAGCATGAGCATAGGATCAGCATAGCTTGAGCATAGGATCAGCATAGGTTCAACATAGAATCAGCATAGGATCAGCATAGGTTTAACATAGAATCGGCATAGGCTCTCGGCTCGGTAGGATATAATGAGAATTATACCGTGCCGCCTACTGTACTGTATATGTACAAAACTGTAGGTAGGTATGTACCAATTATATTGAATAAAAAGTTTAAACCAAAATTTGTCCCACCTCCCGAAACCGACACGGGAATCGGATAAATAGGTACTCGAAAACAAATTAAAAAAAAATGCTATAGATACTTTCATCCCCAATTTAACACCCTTAGGGACTGAATTTCCAAAAAACTTTTTTAGTGCTTAATCTACGACTCCACAGTAATCTATGTGTTAAATTTCAAGTTCGTAGGTCAAGCGGTGTACCAATTTTCATAGAGATTTTCTTCTCCAATTTAACACCCTTAGGGGATGAATGTCTAAAAAAAACTATTTAGTGCTTCACCTACGTCCCTACAGCAATATCCGTAGTAAATTTTAAGATTGTAGGTGAAGCGGTAAACCAATTCCCATACAAACTTTCATCCCCAATTTAACACCCTTAGGGACTGAATTTCTAAAAAAAACTTTTTAGTGCTTCATCTGCGACCCTACAGAAATCTATGTGTTAAATTTCAAGTTTGTAGGTCAAGCGACTTGGAAGTTGCATACAAACGTTTTTCCCCCCTTTCCCCCCTTTAGGGGTAGAATTTCGGAAAATCCTCTCTTATCTGACGCCTTCATCACATAACGGACACACCCTCCAAATTTCAGCTCTCTACTACCAGCGGTTTAGGCTGTGCGTTGATCCCTCAGTCACTCAGGACAAAGAGTTTTATATATATAGATAAATAGATAACATGTGAATTATCTATGATTTATGATGGATGATACATAAAAGACACCCAGACTAGAAACAAATATTTATTAGTTAGTTTTCCAACTGCTGTGCCCCAGGCCCAGCCTTTCTTTATTGTGTTTGTCTAATCCTACCTAAAAAAGTATAGTTTGCTTGCCAGTGGGTTTGCAATCAACATCGACAAGCCTTGGCCCAAGAATTATCCCACAAATAACCGATTTTATTCATTGTTCTAGCCATGAACGCAAGAAGATGTACTGGGAACAATTGGAGCTTCGATGTAGGTCGCTCTATCGACCACCGTCGGGGCAACCAGCCGCACAACCCGTACAGGTAAGGAATATACCGATTTTGATGGAACTTCCACAGAAGACAGGTTATTATTTGTATTTTTTTTCTTGTTTCTGTAATCTTAAACTATACGAATTTAAACTTACATGGTTGGTTTTACATTCACAAGTCATGACTTGACCATGGCTTTCATGATTGTTGTCGCGAACAAGCCAGTTGCAATAACTATATAGCAAAATATCGAGCTCCGTAAAAAAATAACATGGTTGATATTTTTAATCTGCAACTGTTTCCCAGAGCACCTGCAACTGCTGCACACAATGCCATCAGAGTCAACCAGCTTGGGACATCAGCCTGCAGCATCGCTTCTGGGCACCAGGTCTGTTACTGTTCCTCATCATTACAACTATGATCAATTACAGATTTTAGTCACTTACGGAATTTGATCAACTACACCTACAGAACATTGATCACTAGAATCCCACTATCCTCCTTAGCCTATTTGCAGTAGGTACCTAATAATTGTAATTGTTTACGAGCTCGTTTTTGGCAAATAGACCTCCTTAAATTGGATAATTTTTGCGTGAGGGTTCTATTGTCAGTGGAAGAACCAGCCCAACTCTTCCATAAATTATTTAACTCTTCCATACATTCCATAAGAACAGGCAGAGGCTACGATAGCCATTATCTTTTAGAGCCGGACTACCGAACCTAAATATCCATGCATGCAGGAACACTGTTAGGACGAAGAGGTTGGGTTTAGACAATCCTGAAGTTTTCATTTATATCGTTCGTTTTGTGCAGGTCGTATAGGCAACCTTTACTCCCCGAACCCTGGCACCGGAACTGGTCGGAAGACGTCAGCTTGGAGCTGGTTTCCCTGGCCCAGGAGTAACGCACAGACGTAAGTACTTCTGATCCTTTAGCAGTTAGCTGCTTTGGCTGTGAACTCTTTAGATTAAGGGTTATGTATGTATACGAGCTAATCCCTGTCGGATTCATCGAAAACTATTTTTGGCTAAAATAAAGAATACTTAAAACACCCTTCGACATAATTGCCAAGATATCGAGCGATGTCGTGCGATGTGTTGCGATGTCTCTGGAGACACTTGTCACGAAATATTGTCCCCTAGTGAATACGAGGCTGCATGCATATCTTCTCTTTTTCTTGTTTTTAGCAGCATGTATAAACATAGAAATGTTGAAGAAGCGTATATACCCTGCAGAAGGCTGCAGGGTATATACGCTTCTTCAACATTTGTCAACAGTTTCCTATCAGCGGCCTTTCTGGAGCACTCTGCAACAGCATGAGCTTTTATGTCGTCGGACCATCTGGAATGTGGACCGCGTTAGTCCTTTCGACTCTTGGTCTCTATTCTAGAACAGAAAGTGACTTTATATGTGTGCCCATTACTTCCCAGTTCCCGGTGCCGTATGGGAGCCCCACAATCCGGGGACTCTGCCTACGGGTTCTGCGAGACAGACACCCCCTCACAGAACCCGCAGCCGAGCTACGAGGAGAGCGCGTACCCCCCGGATATGAGGGCGCAGACCCAGACGTACCAAGGGAACTTTTCACCAGGTAAATAACTATAATCCTTACTATTTTATAAATACGAAAGGAACTCTTTCTGTCTGTTACGCTTTCACGTCTAAACCGCTGAACCGATTTTGATAAATTTTGGTAGGTAGAATTTTGGTATAGAGGTAGACAGAACCCTAGAGAAGGATGATTACCTCTCCAAAGTCCCATCTATTTACTTACTTTTTATTTTTACATATTTATTTATTCCTTATCCTGACATCTACCCCCCAGTAGCTAACCGGGGTAGCTAACCCCCGACTCGTACCCCTGGAAATAGCTCCTTAATAAGCCCATTTTAACTTTTTTTATTATGTCAATCTAATTTACATAATCTTCCTCCCCCCAGGTACCTACCTCCTCGGCTCGTAACCTCCGGAAATAGCCCTTAGTAAACCTATTTTTTTTTACGTATGTCTAATCAAATATCTTCCTCCCCCAGGCACGTACCCTCCAGGCAGCTATCCCCCCGGCTCTTACCCCCCGGGGGGGTACCCCGCGAGCTACGGGGAAGGGTTCGGCGAGCCCTCGGGGAGCTACGACGCCAGCACCGGCGTGTGGGGACCGCCGCCGCCGTACAGCCCGCAGGGGCGGAGCGCTAGCCGGTAAGGGAGCCCTGTCTGGTGCTGTTTTAAGACTTTATGTAAAATTCATTATTTATTTTCGGTTTAATCCGAGCAATAAAGCATTGAAAGTATGAATATTAAGCCTTTTATCAATGTCCTACATTTCCAGATCTGGATAAAATCCTTGATAATATTTTAAATGCAAAAGTAACTCCCCCCGTGCACCCCGTGTTTTTTTCCGTGTAAATCCCTGTCCCACGGAATTATCGGGATCATGGCACTCAAATTATCTATTTACAAATCATTCAAATAGCTCGAACCTTTAACCGATTAAAGGCAACAAACAAACTTTCGGATAAGTATTGTTTCAATTTAGATGTTGTTTTTGGTGTGAATTCTATTTATGGAATACGTTCCAGGCACCACCTCCACCAACAAGACCCCGCGTCAGCCACGCTGCTCCACCACCACCACACGGAACACCCCCACGATCACCCCCACGACCACCACACCTGCAGGAACTCGTACCTGGTGCACGAGCGACCGTCGGGGGGTCTCAACCCGGGGGGCGATGCCAGGATGAGCCAAGATGTGGGGAGAATGAACCAGGATCTAGCCAGGTATATTTAATCATCATGTACTAAACTACCATCCATGTTTACACCAAGTCAGTTCCATATCAGTTCCAAGTAAATGAAAGAACAACTCAAGGTCGATAACCTCTAGCATTAAAAAACAGCTGATTTTTAAGTAAAATTTAACTAAAATTAAAAGGATGCACTTCAACATTTTATTCATTTTCAAACGTTTCTTAATTTTCAGGATAAATCCAGAACTGGCAAGAATGAACCCAGATATAGCAAGAATAAACCCAGACTTACGAATAACCACAGATCTGGCACGTCTAAACCCCGACATGGTACGCCTGAACACAGATCTGGCACGTTTAAACCCAGATCTGGCACGCTTAAACCCAGACATGGTACGACTAAACCCAGATCTGGCCAGAATAAACCCAGAAATGGTCAGAATGTCCCAGGAAATTGCCCAACTGTATCCGAATGAAGACAGGGTACAAGAGGGTAACTTTAACACTCTTAGGGGCCACTTAGTGCCATATAGGTGTCAGAGGCTAGGCATGAGTGCTGGCAATTTGCACAGGGATTGCACAGAAAATGTTGCCATTGAGTGTATGCACCAGAAAAGTGCTAGTAAAGGTAATTTTTGAAAACAATAATTTTTGTACGTGTTTCATCCTACTAATATTAAATGTAAAAGTTGGAGTATGTAAAAGAGTATGTGTTTGTTACTACTGAACTAGTGAACCGATTGCGATGAAACTTTATATTATTAATAAAAACAAAGTATCCTAATTATAAGTATACTTAAACACAAAACAGATTAGATTTTTTGCTTTGAAATAATATTTTTTTTTAGTTTCAGATCAAAGCTCTGATTCGTGTCAGAAGCAAGGCAAAGAGAACTTGGGGTTCCAAAACGATAAACATTCACCGATCAGGTTAGTTACATTCTTTCATACAGTTAGGTATATATGTATGTTTGTGTGTTTATGTATTTGTGAGTGATTTATGCCATTTTATGCACAGAGTAACTAGATAGCTTACTTCGTTAAAAAACGGTCCCGTTTGATGTTAGACAGACCCCTGTCTGTCCTTTTTTCACTTTAGTGTTCGTCGGTTAGTTAGATAAGGACGGGACCAACTGGGTTTAACAGGACCATTTTGATATATCAAAGCAAAAACGACCTTAACCTTACATAACATGATTGAAATTGATATTTCAAAAGTTGTCAAGTGCACAGTCTTCTAGGAGCGACGACGACAAATGTAACTTGTCTCTGGGTTTATGTGAAAACGAAAAAAGACAGCTGTCGAATTTTAACGTCAAAATTGTTCATTTTTGTTCAAGCATTTTGTTAGGACAAGGCGCTTCTATGGTGTTACGTTGTAAAAATAAACCCGTTAATTGGCCTCCCCTTATTGACGTTAAGCAGTAAGACGCCACTGGAGCCTACTCCAGATTGGCGAATGTCCCATGTCTTCGGAACGTGGTGAGTCCTAGGACATGTCGGTTTCCTCACGATGTTTTCCTTCCCCGTAAGAGCGATGTTATTAGCGCACATAACAATTTCTTCAACAAAAAGACATTGGTGCGCGGTCGGCCGGGATTCGAACCCACGACCCTCGGAATGAAAGTCGGGGTATAGATCTACTACTAGAACAAAACCGATCTCATTGTTTTTTTAAGCTGCACCGCTCTGAAATAATAAAAAAAACCATTTTGTGTCAGATCTTCGATGCAAGATTGTCGCGGTGTGAACCAGAACGCAGAATCGGAAGTATATTTTGCTGACGTGTCCAGTTGTTGCAACGTTTCCGTGAAGGTAAAGGAATTATAAATAAGTATTTTTAGAGAAAAAAAACATCTTTAGAACCATTTTATAAAAAGAAATGCATCATCAAACAGATCTATCCGTGGCAGGATTCGAACCCGTGCTCCTCGTTTCCGGGCGAGTGCGCTAACCATGTTTGTGTTTTCGTGCTCAGATCTATAATTTCTAGTAGAATGCCTTAAGCAATAAAAATTAAAAAGTTAGAACTTTTGTCAAGAATTTCGAAATTCTGTTCCTAACAGGATTTGAGAACAGCATCACCTGCCGCGGTCATTACTTCGATGGGTGACCGATAATCTGTGTGGCATGTACTTAAATATATATATATATTATATAATATAAAATAATAATTTTATTTCAGATAAAGAATCCATATGTTACAATTACTATACTTAAATCTTAAAAAACCGATCGAATTCGCGTACGAAGGGTTCCGTTAATCCGTACCATTATCATAATTAGGTACCGAACTCTAAAAGTAAAGACGAGACCCAGCGAAATCCCTAAAAGCAACTTATCACTAGATGGCGCCACGGGTGAAAATTATATTATGATCCCGTTTTTACCCATTGGGTACGGAACACTAAAACTGGCCTAACTATGCGGTGCTAAGCTAAACTACTTAATTTAGTCGAATGTGGCATAAAATTTTAACATCACCTACCTTTTACAGGCTGAATGCTGTTTAAACCCATCAGTATCCGCACTTGTCGGAACAATTGAAAGCCATCCGGAATCTACATCCGAATCCGAAGGCTCCTTTACTCTAACGCGACAACAGCGCCCCCAACCACAGGTCGGATCCAAACGAAGACAACAGAAACACAAGAAACAAATACAACACCTAAACCAACAGAACAACATACCTCTACAAATCATGAACAACTTGTTACAACAACAGAACAACTCTTTACAACACATAAACAATCCGAATCAGCACTTGAACAGTAACCAACACATGAACAACCCTTTACAACAATTGAACAACTCGTTACGTTTAACAGAACAACAGATCGAACAACTCAATCTGAGAATGAATGAATGCAGAATGAGTGAAGCTAGAATGAACGAATCGCGAGACCGGTTAGAACGTTTGAGTGATTCGAGAAACGAAATCGATAGACTAAATGAGTCGAGAATGAGTGAGAGGGAACGAATGCATGAACGGTTGGAGAGAATGAACGAGTTGCGAATGAGTGAGCGTTTGAATGAGTCTAGAGGGAATGATTCCAGGGAACGTTTGAACGATTTGAGAATGAGTGACAGAATAAATGAAAGGGGGAATGACACAAGAATGAGTGACCGTATGAACGATTCTCGTCTTGACCGAATGAACGATAGCCGGCACAGTGGAAACGAATCCAGAAGAATTAATGACTCTTTCAACGACTCAAGATTGAGTGAACGAATGTCGGAACTAAATTCTAGTATTAGAATTGAGGGTAGTCCCAAAATGAGGTCCCATATCAGTCCCATCAGGAGAAACCCCAAAGAGTCTCGACCAAATTTTGACCATTCCCGACAGTCTTCAGACCATTCCAGACAGTCAGACCACCAAAGGCCAAGCCTAGACCTTTCAAGGCAGTCTTCAGACCATCACAGGCCAAACCTAGACCATTCGAGGCAATCGTTAGACCACCCCAGACCATCATTAGACCACCCTAGGCAATGCTTAGACCATCCCAGGCAATCAAGTCTAGATTCTAAACCAGAATTCTTTGTCCCGCCACCTCCTTTAATATCTCCTATTTCCCCAAAAACGGAAGAATCCCTGCTCTCCGATGAGGAGGTTCCTGAAAATTCCGAAATTCCCAAACTACAGGGAAATTCAAAAACTTTGGGACCTGATTCTCAGTATGAACAAAGGGGTGAAAAGGAGGAAATTTTGAAAAGTAATCATCATCATTGCTATAGTGATACCAATACGATGGACTCAGGGTGGCAAAGCGGGTCTGAAAAACAGGTCACAGATTAGAATTTACTAAAAGCTGGGAATTTTGTCGTATTACTTAAAAATTATTGTCAAAGTATGGTCCTAAAAATGACTTTCTTAGAAGTTTGGTCTTAAAAATGATTGGTCAAAGTATAATCCTTAAAATGTAATTTATGATGTCTAAAAATCATGTTTTTAAAATAGTGTCTGAAACCCAAGTTACTGATTAAACTGATTAAAAAACGTTATGGTCTAAATATCCTAAATATACCTATAAGAATAATTATTTTTTAGAAGTGTGGTCCTAAAAATTACAATTTTAGAAATTGGTGTTATCCTATGAATATATTCTTTAATCAGACAATTCTAAAATTATGATTGGTTCAGTCGTTTTAAGTTAGACTGCTAAAAAGTTAAAAGTATGAGTTTAAATAACTTATCGTTTTATGATGAGTTTTTAAAGTATGGTCGGCTTAATAATTGACTAGGTACTAAAAGAGTACTCCATAACATGTAGGTATGTATGTATTTACCATACATGAACGTACACACAAACATGATCATTTCTTTTCAAAGTGTGGTTTAAACACTGAGTTGTGTAAAGTCATGAACTTAAAGTTATATTTTCTTCAGTTTTAAAAAGTATGATCCTAAAAAAAAATTAAATAAAAAACATTTCAAAAAGAACTAAAATACAAGTTCCTTTACTATTATAATTATTCATTACACTTCGGTGACAATCGAATTTATTATTAGGTGTATTTAATAGTTAATCAATTAACAATGAATAATGTAGATAATTTACAAATAATAATTAGGTACCTAATAGTAGAATCTCATAATCTTTTATTGATGTGATATGTGTTGGTTACTTTGTTTTTTCTATGGTTTAAAAAATGGAAAGAGTAACTATTGGTTGTTTTCTTTAAGTAAATTCTTTAAATTTTTAAAGTCTTGCCAATTCTTGTGATTTTTGTCATAATGACAAGTATGTACACTCACCGTTAAAAATCACTGATAAATAATCTTAGATTTCTTTTTTTTTTAGTCTTTGGTAAGTTGTAATATGGTGATGTGTCGTCAATAAATCACTTTAAATGTATTTTACATTTAAATTAGTTAAATTGATGAATTTGCAAATAAATTTATAACTACCAAATTAATAAAACACTATCATGTAAATTTAATTGTATTTACTTCAGCACTTTAAAATTTCATAATATGTATTTGTCGCAGAAGGCTCCAGGATGGGGCTCCGTGGGCGCTCGACGTCATTATTTTCCATCGTGGGTAATCTCGAGCAAACGAGTGCAAATGATACGAAGTAACTGAGCGAAATAACTTTATTGCTAATTACAATCAGAACAGACACGTCCGCTCGGTGCGGCTGCAATCGTCAGAATGACTGCTCGACCGCCCGCTGCTACGGCCGCGTCCAAGCGGGACCACGTGGCTCCCGCTTGCGTTCAGTTGTCGGGCTTGATTCTCCGACACGGCCATCGCTGATGGTTCACACGTCCTCGTGTGGGCAACCTGGAAAATCATTTGATCGCAGTACTTTTGTTCGGCTATTCTGACTACTTAGGGTTCATTTGAGGACTGTTCACTACTTACAATGAAATTCTCATTTTTACGGTTTTTACGACAATGATTACTTTTAATCAACACCATGAACAACATAGCGAATTACATCATTATTGGAATGTCTCTACAATCACATCTCATTACTAGATCGCAACAATTCAACTTTTCACATTGATCAATAATCAAAAATCACAAGCGCTGCACTAGCAGCTCATCTCATTTCCGCACCAACGGAGACGAGGGTAAACCCTTAAAACATGCCGTCGCACCAACGACCCATCTTGTTTTCGCACCTACGAAATCAAGGATAGCCACAAAAGCATGCCGTCGCACCAACGACTCATCTCATTTTCGCTACGACGAAAATGAGGATAACACGCAAAAAAGACATCTTACTTTACAACGCCACAACGCTTAGGTACAGTATGATGGATTAGACACTATCAACATCACCGTCCTCTACATTTAAACCTTGTTCTACATCTGCCGGACCCTCTGGGTTCGGTACTCTTCTTACTCTATCGTGTGGGTACTTGTATGTTCTCTTTGAAGTTAAAGATTTCAGAAGGTACCTGTCATTTTCTAAAACCTCTAAAATTTTAAAAGGTCCCTTAAACTTAGGGTCCAATTTGGTTTGGTTTCTTTCTTCATTTTCAATGAGAACATAGTCTCCCACACCGAAACGATTAATTTTTGCCTTATTCTTATCAAATCTGACTTTATCGTACATTGCAGATCGACTAATATTCTGAGCTGCATGTTCCCGTATCGCATTTAGATCAACTTCATCAACGTTGTTATCATCTATCGCCATTAACCCCAGAGGTCGTGCTACTTTTCCTATCATTAATTCTAATGGGCTGGCTTTAGTAACCCGATTCACGGTTGAGTTCATCGCTAATTGTACCTCGCCCAACGCATCCTGCCAAGAGCGATCCTTACTCGACTCTACCGCTGTTAGCATACTTTTAAGTGTGCTCATCACCCGCTCTACCTGTCCATTGGCACGACTGCCCCCAGTTGCGATGAGATGCAACTGAATGTTGCGACTCATACAATAGTTAGCAAATTCCTTACTAGCGAAACATCTGCCCTGGTCAGCAACTATGCGAGAAGGCGAACCAAATAAAGCCACGCTAGATTCCAAAGCCTTAATGCTACTGCTGGTATCTATATTCAGGGAGTGAAAGAGCAAGGTAAACTTTGTGAAAGCGTCTATCAGGACGAAGACATACTCTTTGACGTCATTCTTGCCACTAAGCTTTCCTGACGCGTCAATGTGGACTGTGTGCCATGGAACACTTAGTTTGAGAATCGGATGTAGCTCCGCTTGAACTCTACCTGTACTTGGCTTGGAAATTCTACAGGTAATACAATTATCGACAAATTTTCGAACAAACCTAGACATGCCTTGAAACCAGTAGTACTCATAGGTTTTCTCGAGTGTTTTCTCCCACCCTAAATGCATCACAGACTCATGAATGTTGTTTACAACCGACCACCTAAATGCACGAGGGACTATAGGTAAACAACGATTCCTATTATTTCTCTGTATCTTACGATGAAGAATGCCTGACCTGATTTCATACGTACTTCTGATGTTTTCAGGCAACACTTCATTCTGGAGATCTGAAAGAATTTTTTGAATTTCAGGATCTCTCTCTTGCTCTACCTGAAGCCAGTTGCTAGAAAGTTCTGCAATATTCACACGTTTCTGATCTACGCGCATCGGTTTAATTGAAGTGGGGGATAGTTGTGGATTACGGGAGAGACAATCGACATGCTTCATTCTGGAACCCTGCCTATAAATGATATCAAAGTCAAAAGACTGAAGATAAGCCCACCACCTATGTACGCGCGGAGAGAGCTCTACCTTACTCTTGGTGGCCTTGACAGAATTGCAGTCTGTGACGATTGTGAATTTACGGCCCTGTAAGTAGTGTCTGAAATTTTTGACTGCGTTCACTACTGCCAAGGTCTCCAATTCATAGGAGTGGTACCTAGATTCGGGTGAAGATGTGCGTCGACTGTAAAAAGCAACAGGATGTTGTTTTCCGTCAGCTTTTTGAATCAACACAGCTCCGTACCCGTCTGCACTCGCATCCGTATGAATTTCTATTGGCAGGTTCGGGTCAAATATTCGTAGCACAGGCTGTGAAGTCAAGAGGGTGATTATTTTCTGCCTGATTTGTTCATGAGTAGGCTCCCATTTGATTTCACAACCCTTACCACTGGTCAACTTAAATAACGGGGCCATAATCTTAGAAAACCCGTGAATAAATTGTCGAAAATAGGATGCCAAACCTATGAATTGTCTGAGCTGCGTGACAGAGCTTGGAGGTGGAAGCCGAGTTAGGGCCTCTATCTTTTTAGGATTTGGCATGACTTTACCATCCTCGACAATAAATCCCAAATATTCAACCTTACGTTTTAAAAAGACACACTTTTGAAGATTTAATGAAAACCCTGCTTTAGTTAATGTCTCAAGAGTAATACGAAGGCGCTCTATCCCCTGCTCTACATCAGACGCTACGATCAATAAATCGTCGACATAGGCCACCACGAAAGAATGGCCTAGATCTCCAAGAGCTCGCATGACAGCTCGTTGATAAACAGACGTAGCGTTTTTTAAACCAAACGGCATGGTTAAATATTCCCATTGGCCGTCGGGTGTAACAAACGCAGTCTTCTCTATAGAGGAAGACTCGCAAGGGATTTGATGATAGCCGCTAATGGCGTCTAAACAGGTAAACCATTTTGCCCCACCTAGTCTAGCAATTTGGTCCTCAATCAATGGAAGTGGGTATCTGTCGGCTACAGTGTTCTCGTTGAGCTCCCTGTAGTCGACGCACATTCGGTCAGAACCATCCTTCTTCTTAACCAACAGTACAGGACTGGAAAATGGAGAACAACTGGGCCTAACTACTCCTGCTTCTAATAGTTCCCTAACTTTTTCTCGAACAACTTGCCGGTCGGTCTCGCCGAGGCGATAAGGACGACGCTGAACTGTTTTCGTAGGGTCAATCAAGCGAATTTCAAGCTGACCTGTATTTACACGAGACGTAGCTACACCTCGAGAAAAAGATGTCGAATAGTCTTGCAAAACTGTGATCAAATGCGACCTATAATTTGCGGGTACATCGGTATCTATGTTTTCAAAATCTAAAGTGCCACTATCACGCGATTTCTCACAAATCAAAATCTTTTTGGGATACGACAAAACAACACTATCCGACGACACGTTAACATTAAAACCCAGCGACAAAATTTCTCTGCCAACAAAAATATCCTCGCTCATAAAACTATCAGGTACCACATGAAATAAAATTTCTAAATTGAAATCACCTATTGATACTCTAGTTAAAACTTGAAGCGTACTGTATACACTATGCTGACCTATCCCCGTTAATTTTACTACATTGTTTACTCGTTTTCCAGAAAATTTACCTGCGATACTTTCTTTAATCAGGGAACATTCAGCTCCAGAATCGAAACAAAACAAGTATGACTCACTATTATTACTTAGTTGACCACGTGGACTGCTCACGCTGCACACGTTGACCTGGCGCTCACGTTCAGCCGCGGGCGATGGTCCCGCTGCGCTCGTCCCCGGTGTCGTCATCCTTCCGCCGCCGGCACCGTTAACGCCTGATCTGTTATTGCATTTCGACGCAAAGTGGCCCAACCCGCCACACCGGAAGCAAACGACTCGTGACTGCGGGTTGCTGATGGCGGACGATGACGTCACTGTCATCGGTCTCCTTTCCTTTGAGCGACACTCTTGCGCACGATGACCTACTTTGCCGCACTGAAAACACCTCGCTGGCGGTCCTGTCTTGACACGTTTCGAATCCGTGCGGGTCTCATCCATCGTTTGTGGCGCTTTTCTTTTCATAAACGTGGTAGCCTGCAATTCACGCTGCAGCCTGTCTCTCGACGTGATCTCGGTCGTAAACGCCAAACGTTGCAAACGCTTATCGAACTGCGTGAGATGTGCCAACACAGTCGATACTATAATCTCTTCTTTGGTCATATTTTGCCATTTTGAGGTTAGTTTTGTTATTAGTCTTGCTGCATAAACCGACAGGCACTCGTTTTCTTTCGGTTTACTACCATGTAGATTAATGAGGGTAGCTGCCGATGTTTCGATGGTGTCGTATCTGGCAGTAAACAACTCTTGAAACTGTGACCACTGCATGCCGGGAAAAGAAACATGTGACAGCCATTGCGAAGCACTTCCCTTTAATGCACCACTGAGCGCTATTATTAGCGGCCCTCCTTGTAACGGATTTTCATCAAAACAAAGGTTAACCGTATTGCACCATGCTCGTGCGTCTGCATCGGGTTTCTCCGGATCAAATTCGGGTAGTTTGATATTCTTACTGTTCGTATTTGCCGGTTGTTTGATTGCTTCGATCAGGCTCAGCATACTGTTGTTTTGGAGTTCGAACATTTTTCGCAACAGGTCTTCATTGGTTTGTGGCGGTTGCAAATGCGCAGATGCTGGCTGCCGTGCTCGAGGTGATCCCACTTCTGATGTCGCAGAAGGCTCCAGGATGGGGCTCCGTGGGCGCTCGACGTCATTATTTTCCATCGTGGGTAATCTCGAGCAAACGAGTGCAAATGATACGAAGTAACTGAGCGAAATAACTTTATTGCTAATTACAATCAGAACAGACACGTCCGCTCGGTGCGGCTGCAATCGTCAGAATGACTGCTCGACCGCCCGCTGCTACGGCCGCGTCCAAGCGGGACCACGTGGCTCCCGCTTGCGTTCAGTTGTCGGGCTTGATTCTCCGACATATTTATAATTATATTAGTTTTTTTTTAACTACAATAATTAAATTATTTTGTTGTATTTTAATATAATTGAAATTGGTCTTAAATCTAAAAATTACGAAAAATCTTCCATTTTATAAGCAATAATAAAACTGTAAATATTTGTACTATCTAAGTACTTTATTAGTGTAAATTGTTAGAACGTACTATTAACTAAGTATTTTAATAATTATTTCATTTATAATTTTTAATATTTCATGGCGAACGCAATACAGAACCGAATAATAATCACTTACATAACGTATGTGTTTTCAGCAGTCAAAGGTTAACAATACATTTTTGCATAATTATAAAACTTATAATTATGATTTATTATCATAATTATAAAACTTATGCACTTATGTATTATTAACATATTATGATAATAATACATAAGTACTAATAGTTAATTCAATAAACGCATGCATTTTAAAGTCAGTACCGTCACCATTATTGGCGTCTTTATTGTTTCCCGATAAAGAAGCAGCAAAAATATTAAGTACTAGCTGCGCCCGCGGTTTCACCCGCGCAAGTTGCGATCCCGCGTTGTTCTTACACCAACCTATCGCAATGCAAAAATCCACACTTAAACGGTCGCCCATTGAAGTACTGATGGAGCCAGGCGCTCCCGCGCCTGGCATCATCAGTACTTCCCTGGTCGTCCGTTTAAGTGTGGATTTTTGCATTGCGGTAGGTAGGTGAAGTAAGGCAAAATTTGTTCATGACGATGGATGACGATCGATGACGATGGATGATGATCAATGACGATAGATGACGATGGTTAAAAAATAACAAAATTACGCAATTTCTATTTTTTATCCGGATATCCGGACTTGATATCCGGAAAAAAGTAGCCTATATGTCAATCGAAATCTTAAGCTATCTGCATACTTAATTTCATTCAAATAGGTCTAGCCTTTTAAGAAATTAGCGCGCACAAACGCACAGACAAACAGACAAAAAGTTAAACACGGAAATGGTCTGTTACGTTAGTATATACCCCTATAAATAGTTTTTTCAAAATATCTTTTAAAAATAGACACCGCTAAGTTACGATTTTATTATAAGTATAGAAGATATAGATTGATTAATTGTGAGTCAACCATAAAAGATAGACATGCTGTCGCAGGATATTTTTAACCGACTTCAAAAAAAAGGAGGAGGTTATCAATTCGTCTGGATGTATAATATTTTTTTTTTTGTATGTTCACCGATTACTCGAAGACGGCTTGACCGATTAAGATGATTCTTTTTTAATGGATAGGTGGAAGCTCCAAGATGGTCTCATAAAAATTTGATGTGGATCTGATGAGGGTCTTCGGAGTGATGAACGGAAATGCTCTTCAAAACGCATTAATCAATCCAGTTGTTTATCGATTACTCAAAGATGGCTTGTCCGATTGAGATGATTCTTTTTTAATGGAAAGGTGGGAGCTCCGAGATGGTCCCATAAAAATTTGATGAGGATCTGATGAGGATCTTCGAAGTGAGGACCGGGAATGCTCCTCAAAATGCTGTATTCAATTCAATTGTTCATCGATTACACGAAGATGGCTTGACCGATTGATATAGTTTTTTTTTTAATGAAAAGGTGGAAGCTGCGAGGTGGTCCCATGAAAGTTTGTTAAGAATTTGATGAGTATCTTCGGAATGTTGGACAGGATAGCATCCCAGAATTCAATAAATTACTCATTTTTGGACTTTTACCAAAAAGAATAGACCCCTAAAGAACTAAGTACAGATTGATGGGGCACCTGAAACCACCTTCTCATCAGCAAACTCCTCAATAATTAAAATTACGGTAACAATATTGTTGATTTTTAGGTAGGTAGGTATACTAAAAAGGGTAAAATAAAAAAATAATTTAAAAATTAAAAAACCGACTTCAAAAAGAAACAAAAAATAATTTAAAAACAACCAAAAAAAAAAGAATTGATAAAAATTACCAAAATAACCTCTACATAGGTACAGTGCCACCGACTAATTAATCTGTTTTATCATCTGAAGTCGGGCAGTTTTATTGATTGGTTCCATATTGTACTTAGTTTGGCTGCCCGACTTCAGATGATAAAACAGATTAATTAGTCGGTGGCACTGTACCTATGTAGAGGTTATTTTGGTCTTTTTTATCAATTCTTTTTTTTTTTTGGTTGTTTTTAAATAATTTTTTGTTTCTTTTTGAAGTCGGTTTTTTAATTTTTTTTTTTTTTTTATCTACATATTAAAATATATGGCATGTTTAGCGGAACAAATCTGTCATACATGATTTCTGTGTAACTTAAACCATTCAGGCTGCACACGCGCGACGGAAGCTTAAAAAATGGAGTAAATTTTCCCGTTTTGGAAACTTTTCTCTTTACTGCTCCGTTCCTATCTATCGTAGCATGATGAAAAGTATTCTATAACCTGCCCAGGAGTATAAAGTATTATTGTACCAAGTTTCGTTAAAATCCGTTCAGTAGTTTTTGTTTCTATAACGAATATACAGACAGACAGACAGACAGACAGACAGACAGACAGAAAAAAAAAATACTGATTGCATTTTTGGCATCAGTATCGATAACTAAACACCCCCCGATAGTTATTTTGAAAATATATTCCATGTACAGAATTGACCTCTCTACAGATTTATTATAAGTATAGATAAAGCATCTAAATTGATAATGATTATAATTACGATAGTAAAACCTATTAATATTATCATCAATTAATAAAGTTAATATAATTTAAAGGCAGAATACCGTAAAATTATTTGGTTGAATTGAGTTTGTTGCGTTCGCCCGTAGATTTATAATAATGTTAAAGTAGTTTTACTACTTTTAAGGGATGCCATTTCAAATTTACTCACGAAAACGTCCTACAGGAATTGTTTCAATAATCTTGTAACTATTTTCATGACTCGTTTCTGATTTATCAAACTAGTGTACTAATTTTATTGTTTGTATCGAAATTTTATCAATGTCATTTTGATTTTGACATTGTTTCATTGTGCATTGTTTCTAACGCAATTTTTTTAAATTAATGAAACTCACGCTAATTTTATAATTAAAATGTACTCTTTACGTTTATTGTTATTTAATTAATTATAATTAATAATTAGATATAGTAAAATAATTATTGCATTTTATTTCGTGTCGTGAGTAGACGATTTTTGTATTACTTAATACTTAGTTAAAAATGGAAATGCCACATTGCACTATTTAAATATTATAAAAACTTTGAGGGTCATTTTAATAGCACTGTGGTAATACCATTACATAATTGGAATATCAGTATTTTTATTATAATTAAATACCTATTATTGGTTCATAAAATTACCTATTATCATAAAGACATTACCTATAATTAAAATAGTTTTCTTTTTTTAATAATTATTAATTATGTGTGAAACTACTGTTGTTAGTATTATTATTGTATTAACTTTGATATAAATTAATAAAGGTTCCGATTATTATAAAAAAGTAAAAGTAAATAAATATTGTACGTTACACACAGCTCCATTTAGACCAACTAAGCAAGCATGGGTACTTCACAATGGATATACAATATACATCATACTTTTGTAAATATATATACTCAATAAAACACTTTATTTATCCGGTTTTATCGCGTTTTTATTCATTATTTGACCCGAGCTTTCGCCAACTTTACAGTTGGCTTTTTCAAGGTTGACTCAACCTGACTTTTGTCAACCTTGAAAAAGCCAACTGGATAAATAAAGTGTTTTATTATGCAAAATCGCGAAAACCATAGAAGAAATTATTAATATACAAGGTGTAACAGGTAAGCCCTTTTAAGCCGAAAGGGGGTTATTTTAGACGTCTAGGCGAACAACTTTTGTTCTACAACTTTTGGAAATTCGAAGTAGTTTTCGAAAATTTTAATTTTAAAGTTTACTTGAAAATCAGCTGTTTCTCAGAGTTCGAGGTCATTGAACTTATCTTGTCCTTTCATTTAGTTTAGTCGACAACAATCGAAACTACAATTACCTTTATTTTCAAAAACAGCTGTTTTTTCAGTGAACTATAACTTCAAAATTTTCCAAAAAAAAGTTCGAATTTTCAAAAGTCGTAGAACAAAAGTTGTTCGCCTAGATGTCTGGAACAACCCCCTTTCGGCTTAAAAGGGCATGCCCGTTACATCTTGTATATACTTGTCTTTACACCGAAACCAAATATCCGCAGTAGAAACATACAAAAATTTGTTACGCTTTGGGAATCGAACCTGCAACCATCGCACTACAGTAGACGGAAACGATTACTTTTATTTATGATTATTATTATGTAAATTGTGATTATTAATTGTAATTAAGTTTTGTATTTTGTTTAAGACGTTTGTTTTCATTTTAAATAATTGATTAGAAGAATTAGACAAATGGCCAATTATTGTCCCCCTCCCCCTGTAATGTAATTTTATTGTCAGTTCATAAACGGTTCTAATAAAAGACTGAAATGTGACCTTTTCTTTTATTACCCGACTACGGCAGGGAGGGTTATGATTTTGACGGCGATGTATGTTTGGATGTATGAATGTTTGCCTCTAATCTGTATCTGTACTACTTAACATTTTTCAACCAATGAGGCACAGCGGTATCTTTAGAGGCGTCTAGTCTAGACCATGAGCTGGTTTTAGGATATGATTACGTCACTATAGTTTTTTTTTGCGGCTCTGAAGGCAATAAAGTCATGGGTTAATAAATATAAATATCAAAACTGCCATCAACTGCCATGTGAGGTAAGTAAAAGGGTAGATGGCGCTGCGTGCCTTAAAAAGGTAAACAATAAGAAATGCAATCCTTAATTTCGACTCGATTGAACATGCATCCGTGGTCAAATTGGAAAAGGCGTAGGGACGGATCCCCAGAGATGCAGGTTCAAGTCCCGTCGGGTACGAAATTTTTTGAAAGCAATTCTTTAAGTATAGTCATCCAAGTGTAGGAAACACTTTAAAATATATCAAAAACAAGTAAAAGGCCTCAATTATTACAGGGGCTACAAATAAAAATAAAAACACAGAATATCGTCAAATGGTATTTAATTATGTAGATAGCATAATAATATTATGAGGTTTCTTTAATTGTTATTATAAATGAAAGTGATTACAAAAAGATTTATACGCAGATTATTGCAGACGTAGCTCTGAGCTATTCACATGAATAATTTTGTATATCAATTTGTCTCTTTCTACGTCGCGTAAATTTACGTTGCTTTACGCGTGAGTGATAGTGACAGCACGATATTTATATAGGTACGTAAAAGCAAAAGAGAGTACATAAAATTGAGAAGTTTGTTCTAGCACAGAAACTATCGTGTCAATGGTAGCTTGCTTTAATTACTTACATGATACAGAGCTCTGTTTTATATTATATACATATTTATATGTTAAGCTTTAGATATACGACGACACTTAAGTGGGATTTACATTGCGAAACTAGTGGCATGCAATTTATAGTCATTCTCACAAAAAAAAGGCGTCGACACAGCGGTGTTATTTATCTATTTAATTAAATTGCTTTCAGTAATTGCTACGAGGTTGTATTTGTGAAATTGACTTAATGCATGACACTAGTAAGTTACACTGTTACAGTTAAGTTGTGTTTTCATTACAACATCACAAAAAAGTTGCTGGACACTATTTTTATCAAAAAATCGTTGGTGCTACGCTTTTTTTTTGTAAAGATGACTTTAACTTTCGCGACACTAGTTCCGTAAAGAAAACACAACTTTACAGAGATAGACCACATCCTACAGCACACTTTGAAACTAATCATCGATGTTAAAATGTTAACAATCGAATTCCCAGCTGTCACCCAGGGGGACAGGGCTATAGGGGACAACTGGGAATAATCGGAATAATATACGTGTGCTGTAGGTGTGGTCTGTTTTCGTCACTCAAAGCGTCGTACATTTCTAGTTTGAGGCATCATAACTACGTCTCTCACAATAAGTTCTTACAGAAGGCAGGTCTTACATTTTACAATTGAATTTATAGTCAAGTTTTAATAATAAGGTGCTTTGGCTGAAATGCCCTGTCTCTAAAATGTGACAGATAAAAATAAATTATATTTAAATCTTGTGTACCTACAGAGACAAGAGAGTCGTCTTCGGCTCCTGCTGACGTCGTACAGCGCCATCTAGCCCTAGAGACTAAACTTTTATTATGGTGAGTAGGTAACGGTCAGGCACTATACTTTTTAGTATTTAAGTACTACTATTTTAAAGTAAATAACACCCATAACCCGAATAAGAATAATTCATGTGAAATTCATTTTAATTCAAATTCATTTATGGTCAGCATAAATATTTGTCTTATTACTCGGACTTGACTATAAATACAACTGTAAACTAAAAACCAATCTTATATTCTAACTTAAAAATATTGCCAGAACTAATATTAAAAGCTTGGTAAAAAATAAAAAAGCAAAAATCTAAATAAAACTTGTTCCCAAATAAAGATGTTCGGCCACCGCCAACTTACGAAGTTCTTAATTTTGAGAACAAACAATATTACGTCAAAAGGTATGACCGTGGCCAAAGACCTTTATTTTTATTTTTAGTACACTTTATACAGACAAAATAGTACCATAAGACTAGTGTGAACTTTTACTATTATTTGCAATTATTAATTCATAATAATAATTAATTAGGTGCCTACCAAGTTAATCGATTTATTAGAAAAATAACTTTAATTAATCTTAAAATAAAAAAGAGATGCAAAATGGCAGTATCAAGGTGTAAGAGTGAGACAAAATAATAATAACAAGGCACTACCCAGTACCATTATTGATTGTAGTAGATGTCATGTGCAAGAATTAGCTCATCAATTAAAAAGGCTTAGTTTTGCACATGCAATGAACGAAGAAAGTATACGAAATACAGATGTATAGGTTTACCGTTTATTAGAAACAAATATCCTATATAAAAAAAACGAGACGAATTGAGAACCTCCTCCTTTTTTTGAAGTCGTTAAAAACTAGATAAATCACTGGGTTAAGCAATGATGATAACAATTATAATAATTGTGATGTTATGAGATCTAATTAAATGTTTTGTCATTTAGATTTACTCTAGCTCTATACTAGTGTATTCCTATTTGCCCCCATATCGACAGAGAGTGACAAATGGTAATTTTTATTACACAAAAATGAGACTTAAACAAATTAGGGCCCTCATAGCTTGGGATCAGTTTTAAAATATAATAATACGGCCTAAAAATGTAAGGCTTCAATAAATCGGTTTTGGATAAAATTTGATATCGTTAAAACTAATATGGCGGATCTGTCAATCCAATTGTGATTCTAAATTCAAAACGTTACATTTCAATTCTAAAAATTCTTAATTTCTTAGAAAATATGCTGCTAAGCTAACTAAAAGGATTCCTAAGCAGGAGGTAGGAATTGAAGCGCTGCTTATTTCTTGCGGGGCTTGGAATACTAGTTTATTGTCTGGGGTATGTTCGGCTACGGTTGCTGGGGTCCCGTCGTGGTCGCCGAGTCGTTGGTTCGCTACTTTTAGGTTTTTCAGAAGAGCTAATACGTCCTCTATAACAGAAAATGTGAGATTAAATTATTAAATTGATCCGTAATAAAATACAATCGAAACAAAAGCGGTACCTACGTATCTAGGGTATCTATACTTGTCTTAAAAAAGGTAACGTTGAAATGTTGGGGTTTTGATGAATTTTAATATGAAGATACACTGTATCTTTATTTTACTGTATCATATTTTTTTCATATTTTAATAATGGCAGTTTGGATAAGATTTAATAAAAAAAAAACACTGTGTCTTTGGGAGTAACATGAGTAATCTCTTTGACTGCTGACGTTAAAGTTGCAAATTATCGTAAATCGCAAACAGCTGAATCAAAATCGCAAAACGACGAGTTTTCAGCAGCCAACCGGTTGAGTAAGGAATCAGTATGCGGGCGGATAGTAATAAATAAAGTACATTGATAATGTAATGAATGAGTAATTTGGAGCCAAATGATGTAATTTCTAACTATTTTAGTTTTTGAACAATTTTTTATCGATGTATTTTACCATCTATAGTCACCGAGTAGACTAATTGATTAGGTTCTAAAAAGCTTAAGAAACTAAATTTTCATTTACCATCTGCCACCCGGCGAGTGTGTTGTATGGGGGCAGATGGTAATTAATGTTGTAATAATATTTAAATAAAATAAAAATAGCCTATTTACCTGCTTCCTTGTCACCGTTCTGATAGTCGACCTTGATGAAAGTGGTCAATGATACTTCGTACAGCTTGTTTGATTCGGAGTTCGTTGCGATCGAGCGACGCCGCCGCCCGTAACCAGTGATGCCATTACTGCATTGTACCTGAAATAACAATAGTAGATGGTAAGATGGAAGTGGTAGATGGATTACTATACAATAATTATCAGTGTTGTGTGTAATAGTATGTTCCTCAATAATAACTTCAATTCTGTTTACACTAGTAAATACAGTAGGTCTTACCCCAGGACATTTGTCAAGGCAAACAGTGACTGTGCCTTTGAACTGAACATAGGTGCTATCCGGGAACTTGAACGCTCGGAACTTAGCCGTGAGCACGTCGCCGTCTGTGGTCACGAAGTTATCGAATAAGTACGGGTCGACTGAGCACCTGGAAAATAAAGAAAAATAATGAATACCGTTTGCCGCCAAAATACTCATAATACGAGGGGCGGATGGTAACAAATTTGAAGTGTTAAGGTCGTAAGAGAAACAACAAAAAAATTCTTATAATCACAATATACCTTCATTCACCAACGTAACCTCATTATAATATTGGTAGATTACTAATTTCCGTTTAGCTATTCGACGTGGAGTGCGACAAGGAGATCCAATTTCACCAAAACTGTTTATTGCCGTACTGCAAGGTATTTTTACCAAACTAGGTTGGCAAAGAGAGGGTATAACAGTTTTATGAAAACACTTAAGTCATCTTAGATTCGCAGACGACATAGTCCTATTTGCCGAGACAAGCAAAGACCTTAGAAGAATGATAAGCGAGCCAAAAAGTAGGTCTTATGATGAATCTAGACAAAACAAAATTAATGACAAACCACACTAAACATCCTATTTTCATCAACAATAACAAATTAGAATACGTGGATAGTTACATATATTTGGGTAAACAAATATCTTTTCGAAAAAACAATATGGAAGAAGAAATTGAACGTCGCATTAACAACAGTTGGAAAAAGTTTTGGTCACTAAAAGAAATATTGAAAGGAGACTACTCTATACACCTGAAAAAAACAGTCATCGACACTTGTATACTACCATGCCTCACATATGCTTGCCAGGTGGGTATTTGCTTCTTAAAGAATAGTTACCCATTTAATATAATGGTCTCCTGCTGCTTCCCAGTGTCAGTGACGTGCATGTAATTGACTAGAAGTCCGTACACGGGCGCCGATTTCTCGTTCAGGAAGATTTCCATCGACAGCGGCGTGCCGGGACTCACGGAGATCTCGCCTGATACCCTGGAAATATAGAAAATTAACGATAAGTTGGGTTGAAAGATCTTACAAGCAGGATGCATCATCAAAAGTCTTCTTGTGATAAGATCCAAAACCGTTTGCTGAGTGAGTGCGCTAACCACTACCCACGTGATACGGTGAAGTAAGAATTAGACATCAGCTCCGTGGTTTTTTTACATTGAGCAGTAAAAATAAAAAATATTAATGAATTGGCTTTTAAAAGCTTTTTAAGATAGAATTTTTCAGTAGTTCTTGACTAGACTATATAACTATGACGATTTGAATGTTTTATAAATACATTTACTGACTGTTACAACTTGAAACAAAATATACTCACTGTTTGCCATTTTGTTTGACGACTGCACCCAATACTGGTTCCGGTGCCTTACCCTCTTCGTAGCGCGTTATGTTGAGGACACTGGATCGTAAAAATTAAATAACTTAATGGTAAATTGATATCTATAGTTTTGTTCATTCGCAAGTGAGCGTTTGACCAGCGCGAATGTGGATTCACAAAAGTGCGTTGAAATGTAACAAACTTGACTAAAATATAGAAAGACGACAGTTAAATAATTCTACCCTGTCTACATACAAAAAGTCACCAAAAATTAACCATTGCATTTTTTTTTGTCAAAATAAAGAAGTGTTTGACTCCTATATCATGGCCTAGCGAAAACTTGTTTCATGCCACTTTACTACAAGCTATTAGTAAAAGTGGTAAGCTCGCATTAGTGCCAGAATCTGAGCGTGCCAGTTACTACGTAAGCCATGGTGGTAAGTGATGATATTGTCGATGATGTTGCACGCTCATCCGGGAAAATAAGATACGATCCGTCTTCTTTAGTAGCTGCATCGATTTACGTGTAGCTTCCGATAGAGCGCAATTGAAGAATGCCGTGTTTGCCATATGCCCCAGCAGGGGACTTAGAAGTGAAGAAGAAGAGAGGTTGGACATACTCGGGCTCATCGAAGTCGTCAAGCGGGAAGGGACTGACGTCTCTCGACACGCGCATCTTGCCTGACACTGCGCATCTCACCGAGACCGTCTCGCGACCGCCTAGCAGGTCCTCTATCACGATCTTGTGGTAGAATGTCTTTTTACCCTGAAACATGATAGGAATATGATTTAACAGTTGTAAATTTCTAGCCAACAAATATAATGCTTTAGATATTGCAGATCATCTAAGCTTACGAGAATAGATTAATGATTACTAGCAGCGGTCCTCTGTATCCCGATCCCGTAGAAATATCGGGTCAAAGTAGCCAGTGCATTAACCTAGATCTCCAACTATCTGCATACAAAGTTTAATCGCAAACATACATAAGTAAATAGCGTGGCATCTTAATTTTTAATGTGTGAGAAAAAAAAACTAACAATAAAAAGTGAAAACAAAAAACAAATTGTTTGCATATTAGCGTAACAATACTATATATTGTGACAATATGTCTATGTAGCCCCTGAGACCAACATTGCAAAGCTGGTGGAATTAAAGCGATTACTTAATTAGGTACCTACATAAATAATTAGATTTAGATTTGATATATTATTATTACATAAAGATGTAGATAAAAACGTGGCATTTCTCAGTTGTCATTACTAGAGCACTCCTGGGTGACAATAATATATTTTAAATTAAATACCCGCGTGCCACCACAGTCTTGCACGTCAAAGTCTACAAACTTACAGTTCTCTTGTTGAGCACCCTCATGACTCCACACTTGCTGAAGTCCTGAAGATCAAGCAGAAACATTGCTGTATTGCTATCTAGCTCCGGCTGGCATGGTTTGTAATCTGGAAACACAAGAACACATCACGTTACTTGTCTTTTACGCTGCAGATGTCTTAAGTTAAAGGCGGGTAAATAATTAAACTTCTTAGTTCCTAGGACAATTGGTGAGAGATAGGTACGCGCGGCTGGCAGTAAAAACATTGTTTGCAACATGTGTCTATTTACATGACTTTATTTTTGAATCCAATGTGCCATTTCGAGCGATTTAAATACCAATTAAATATTAAAAAAATATATGTGAATCGCACGACCGCAGTTAGTGGAATCAACCACTCGCTGCAGAAGTCAGACATCAAAGTGCAACGAGCGATTCAAAAATAAAGCTCCTGGTAAATGATGAGAGTCATCTATTGTGCCGAGTTATCCCAAATAATTAGGGTTTAAGCGGACCCCTGGATTAAATAAAAAATAAATAAATTAATAATAATAATTAATTAATTATTAATAATAGATTCCGAGACGAATGTAAAAAAATTAATAATATATGACCAGGACGACAGACAAAACTTATAAAACTCAGACATGTCGCAAATTACATAATAAATAAGGTATATTTATATACCTACCTAATAGAATGTAGGTAAATGTAAATTTCTACAATTCTACCAAACAAACAGAACTATAAAAGGCAGTTATGCATGTAATCTCTTCGTAAATATGTATGTATTCTAGGAGCTATATTCTCATGTGTCCATTGTTTCATTAGGTAGGTAAAGCTAGGTACTTTACATAACTTATGTCCGTTTTAGTTTAAATACTATGAGAAACTTTCACTGACTACCGACCCGGAAACATTCCTGGGGCTATGTTTGTTTATCGAGTACTAGCCCGTGGTTTCACCCGCGTAAGTTTCGTTCCCGCGAGAATATCGGGATAAAAAGTAGCTTTTGTGTTATTCCCGGTATCCACCTACCTATATTCCAAATTTCATCGCAATCGGTTTAGTAGTTTTAGCGTGAAAGAGTAACAAAGTCACTTACATTCTATACATACAAACTTTCACGTTTATAATATTAGCAAAGACAAATAAGTAATCTTAATAAGAAAAAGTAAGATTTAAAAGCCGTAAAATAACTACTACACTGCCGTGTAGAAGCTACTGGTAGATATACAGTTTAGTTATAGAACAATCGTCTTTATCTGATTATGGAACAGGAAATCAACAGGAACTTATCTTTTAACTCAAATATCTTGCTGTATTTGGGTTTGGAAAAACGTTTAAAGGTGACTGAAATAGTCGCCAAGCGCGGTCCAGCTCCTTTTTTATAATAGTGGTGTGTCTCACCAACTTTAAAGATTTTACGGCGCCCTAAGGCCTCTAACTTGACCTAACGACTGCTATCACAGATAACAGGAACAGGTATGAGTGAACTGGTATCTCCTAGGTAAGCTCACATCTTAGACCACATCGTCGCTTTCCATCAGGTGGGATACTGATCAAACGTTTACTTATCAATTATTAAAAAAATTACAACCGGGACGAACTGCCTAACGTGCTTTTAGAAGCACGGAAGAGCTTGAGAAAGTGATTTTTTGCCACACAAATTATCGGCCACTATCCAAGCGTCGTTTGACACGGAACTGCATCATTTAGTTTCTGACGTACTGAGAGGAAATGGAATCGGTTGCCTGAGTATGTCTTCCCGGATGTCTACAACTTGTGGGTCTTCAAGTCATGAGTGAACAGGTATCTCCTAGGTAAGCGTGTAACATCTTAGACCACATCGTCGCTTTCCATCAGGTGAGGTTGGTTAAACGCTTACCTTTCAATTATAAAAAAAACGACCATTCTAGATCGCTATCCAGCGAGAACTCCTCATGACTGTGTGCCCACACTCAGCGGGACCCTCTATCCTAAAACGATAGGAGTATGTCTAGGATTTAGTTCTAAATTTGTTCTATCAAGTGCAGCCAAAATTAAAATTTGTTCCGTCAAGGGCGTTAGTTTTAATTCTACCTGCAGCCAGCAGGACACTTTTTGTTCATTGACTTTCCTTACCTTTGATCTGGTCGAGGTATGCGATCTTCCTGTCCCCATCCATCGGGATCGTCACCTTCATGATCTCTGGACTGCATTCTATCTGGGCTGGGGATCCTGGGGACAAAGGGAATCGAACAGTTAGAAAACAAATACTTTTACACACCTACTGCTCTACAAAGTTACTTTATTTGACCAAAAAGGTCAACGTAAAGCGACTCTATATTCCCTAAGTGCATAAAGTGCTCATTATGCACCTAGGGCATAAAGTAATTTAAATTTGGAACTAATTAAGGTTCTGGTAGCATACGGCCATTTTGAACTGGCCACCTAGACATAACACATTAAAAAAATAAAAACTGGGCTATTTTTTTCTATTTTCATGGACGGAAGGGTAAATCAAAAAGTTTTGGTTAGTATAAAGCCCCAACTTTTTTTTTTCATCAGCTAAGGCCGATGTGTGGTTTCGTCATTTTGATGTAACATTGTTAAATTTAATTAATATAGAGCTGTCAATATATTTCATATACGTTGCATTTTTGTAGCCCTTTTATTGTCTCGCAGTAGATGTGTAAAGTAGAGTATTCACCTCGGTACTAAATTCTGTCTTTATCTTGGGCTTTAATATGACGCCCGCTATATAAGACAGGACTTTAGTACCTCGGTGCATAATAGTAGTTTATGCACCGAGGTACTAAAGTCCTAATACACTTAGTCCTTCGTACGCTTTGGATTCAATATGACGCCCGCTATATAAGACAGGACTTTAGTACCTCGGTGCATAATAGCGTGGGATTCAAGCGCCCAAGATAAAGACAGACTTTAGTACCGAGGTGAATACTCTACTTTACACATCTACTGCGAGACAATAAAAGTGCAACAAAAATAAGTATTTAACTAACAACAAAAAAATAGAATAATGCAACGTATATGAAATATTGAGAGCTTTATATTAATTAAATTTAACAATGTTACATCAAAATGACGAAACCACACATCGGCCTTAGCTGATGAAAAAAAAAAGTTGGGGCTTTATACTAACCAAAACTTTTTGCTTTACCCTTCCGTCCATGAAAATAGAAAAAATTTGCCCAGTTTTTATTTTTTTTATGTGTTATGTCTAGGTGGCCAGTTTGAAATGGCCGTATGTTACCAGAACCTTAGTTCCAAATTTAAATTACTTTATGCCCTAGGTGCATAATGTGCACTTTATGCACCTAGGGAATAAAGAGTCGCTTTACGTTGACCTTTTTGGTCAAATAAAGTAACTTTGTAGAGCAGTAGGTGTGTAAACTACTATTATGTGTAAACAAAAAAAAATCTAAAAACACGACTACTATAAAACCACAGATGATAAAAAGAATGGTTTTATTTTATTGGTAGGAGAATATGTGTTTTATTTATTATTTTGATTTACTTATTGAAATTGATAAAACTTGGAATATAATTATGTAGGTAGCTGGAAACCTGGAATACATAGGCTACTTTTTATTTATTTTATATATTATTATTATTATTTATTTATTTAACTAAGATTCTACAGTCAATACAATACAATACCTACCTATAACTTATAATTAATACACTAAACTTAGACCAAATTGAATCTTCATTTTGTAGTTTGCTCAAGTAAATTTAAAATCGTTGCTGCCGGATTTGATTTAATTGGGTAGATTTACAAGCAGGTACATTTAGCTCACAAATTAGAAAAATTAGAAAAAAGGTAAAAGGTTAAAAAAAAGTATATTAAACAATTATATTTTGCCCAAGCATCGCGTGAATGTGTATGTATGTTGTGTGTGTGTGCATGTATTAGTTGTGTGTAAAATTTTATCCCGATAATCCAGCGGGAACGGGACTTATCCAAACATTAGTTGCCTTTGTTTTGCCCGTAGGTACTCGCACTTGGCCGGTTTTTAAGCCCACACTATTTCTCGGTGTAGTGTAAAGTAGGTACGTACATAATATATATACTGTATTTCCGGGTATAAATGAAATGAAAGGTACGTCTACACGGGCATGTAAAGGGCGCTTCACACGCGACGGGCATCGGAGCGAGACGGTTGACGAACCGTACGAACGCCGGTGTGGCCGTGACTTTGTTGGGAATTGGAGGTTTATAGTACGTATGTAAGTGAACGAGTATGTTTGTTACTCCTTCCTGCTAAAACTACTGAACCGATTGCGATGGCACTTGGTATGTAGATAGCTGGAGATCTGGATTAACATATAGGCATTTTTTATTTCGATAAACCAGCAGGAGAGATCGGGGATCGGGGAGTAGGCCGTTTTTAGTGTCATGCTGATTTGCCCAGCAGGCGGGTTTCCATACAGATTCCGCCAAACGTAGCCTATGTCCTTTTCCAAGGTCCCATCTATATCACACTTTAAGTATTAAAATCAGTTCAGCGATTTAGACGTAAAGTAACAGAGATAAACAGAATTATTCGAATCTATCTTCTATCTATATGTATACTTATAATAAAGGAAGAGAGGACAAAAAGTCTGTACTTGGAAGTAAATTATCTAGAGGACTCACAAAAAGTAGTAGAACTGTTTTTAAACATGTCTGTCTGTCTGTTTCAATTCAATTCAAAATAGTTTATTTCCTTTAGATTTTTGTACAACATTAAATACACATGATCATTTGGCTACGTCTTAGGTGTATTGATTTTAGTGTGTCTTCGGAACGCGCCCTCCGATGAGAAGAAGCCACAAGAAAGTCATGGGGGAATCTGTCGGATCCTTATACAATTAATAACTACTTATCCGATTGAAATCTCGTTTTCAATATTGGATAGTCCTATTTTCGAGGAAGGTCGTGGTATTCTTTGCATTGAATCCAATCAGTAGAACCCGAGTATTGAACGAAAAAGTGCAACCGCTCGAGAACCGCCCGCGCCCTTGATAACGCGTTTTCACTTCTGCGGGTGAAACCGCGGGGCTAGCTAGTTTATAATAATAGTGTAGATCCTAAAATTGAAACTACACAAAAAATCACTACCCATCCAAAGCTTGCTTGGAAGAAATCGCTGTCAGCGATAAGCAAGGTATTTTGTATCGACCATTTCGCCCAAAAGTACAATTTAGTTCTAAGCTTTTTAACAAATTTCAAAAAAAGGAGAAGGATCTCAATATGTCGCGTAATATAAATATTTTTATTTTATTACTTTTTGTATATGTCACCGGAAAATAATAAGAACAGTAAGTTTATGAATTTCCTAGGAAATTTACTAATTTTCGTAGGATTCTAAACGAGAGATAAATTGTATTATTTTACGACCACATTTTCGCAAATTTATAAACTTACTAACCTCATGTGTAAAATAATAAGTGGGTTTCAAGTGCACTCCGATTGGTTAAACAAGTCACGTGTTCTTTCTCCTTTCTCATACATCATGCCGGTTTTTTTTTGTAGAATTAGCCGCTTTGCCGACCGCTGCCGCGGCACGCTCGCTTCGCTTGCTCGCCAAAGCGCTGCGTGTAATCATGTACTACCATAAACCTAACCTATCTTAGTCGGGGTGTTACATATAGATTATTTCGTGGTTTTAGATATTCAAATTTGTACCCCTGTCGACATCGACCAATCAGAGACCAGGGTGTAATTTTCCGTATTTTAAAGAAGCGTAAAATTAAAAGCTCTTCTGTTATTGGTCGAACCGTTTAGAATTTAACGAATGGATATCCGTTAGCTTATATATTTACTACGAGACGTTGTGTGTTTATAAATTTACGAAAATTTGTTCTTAAAATAATACAATTTATCTCTCTTATAATACGAAAGTTTATAAATTTCCTAGGAAATTAATAAATTTATTTTTCTTATTATTTTATGGTGACATATTATTATACTCGTAGGAACTAGCTGCGCCCCGCGATTTCACCCGCGTAAATTCCGTTCCCGCTCATATACAAAATGTAACGGGTAAGCCCTTTTAATCCGAAAGGGGGTTGTTTTAGACGTCTAGGCGAACAACTTTTGTTCTACGACTTTTGGAAATTCGAAGTACTTTTCGAGAATTTTAAGTGTAAAGTTTACTTGAAAATCAGCTGTTTCTGAGAGTTCGAGGTCATTGACCTTATGTTGTCCTTTTATTTAGTTTGATGGTTTACAATCAAAACTTCAATTACCTTTATTTTCAAAAGCAGCTGTTTTTTCAATGAAACATAATCTCAAAAATTACAAAAAAAAAGTTCGAATGTTCAAAAGTCGTAGAACAAAAGTTGTTCGCCTAGACGTCTACAACAACCCCCTTTCGGATTAAAGGGGCTTGCCCGTTACATCTTGTATATTGTACAAATCAAGATATCTATTCTATCTATATACATACAGTTACTGACAGGGCAGCTTTGTGTAATTTATTTATTTTATTTATTATCTCCTCGTGCTTGTCGGACACGACCTAACGTGTGCATACGGCGTTACATCAGATAATTAAGTCATGTTTAAGAACTAGCTTAACTACCGACTTACTTAGCCTGTATATTACGTAGTTAATAGACCAAAACTTACAAGCGAGACTGAGCTTTATTCTAGACTAGCCTAGTCTAGTTAAAGAATTAACTTTATTCTAGACTAGCTGCGCCCCGCAGTTTTATCCGCGTAAGTCCCGTTCTCGCGAGAATATCGGGATAAAAAGTAGCCTATGTGTTATTCCCGGTATCCAGCTACCTATATTCCAAGTTCCATCGCAATTTAACTTACGTAACTTTTTGGAATATTAAAATAGACGAATGACATCTCCGCTACCTTCTGTTTTGCAGTGAAGTATTCACTCAAGACGCGCCATTGATGTCAACAAATTGGTAAGAATTTTGAACTTACGTTTTACGAAAATTCAAATTTGCCCAATTTTTTTTATCATGTTGACTTAGAATCTTGATTTGTGTCCACCAAATAGGAGACTATACACATAACATAATCAGGTCGTTCATTTGATCCCACTGCTGGGCAAGGGCCTCCTCTTAGAGGGGTTAGGCAGTAAGACGCCACGGAAGCCTACTCTGGATTGGCGAATGTCCCATGTAAAGAAAAAGATATTGGTTCGCGTTTGGCCTGGATTCGAACCCACGACCCTCGGAATGAAAGCCAACACAGACAACAACAGGGAATATACTCCTCAGTATATGGTTTTAATTTCAACTTCCTACCTCTAAGCGTTCTCGAGATAAAGCGGATGGATAATCAACAAAGTGATATTCTATCTAAGGGTTCCTTTTTAGGGTTCGGTACCCAAAAGGTAAAAACAGGACCCTATTCCTAAGACTTCGCTGTCCGTCCGTCTGTCTGTCACCAGGCTTTATTTTTTTTTACCTTCTGAAGTACGAAAACATCTTATCTTACTTTTTATCTTACTAATATTATAAACGCGAAAGTTTGTATGTATGTGGGTATGTACAATGTATGTGAGTTTGTTACTCTTTAACGCAAAAACTACTGAGCCGATTGCGATGAAACTTGGAATATAGATAGCTGGAGACCTGGAATAACACATAGGTTAATTTTTATCCCGATACTCCCGCGGGAACGGGACTAACGCGGGTAAATCCGCAGAGCGCGGATAGTAAAAAATAAATGTAATAAAAATTGAAATACCTAAGTTAGTATGTCCACGAACTGATAATGAATGCGAAAGCACGTAGGGATCGCGAGCGGATGTCTGTCTGTTTGTCGGCGATATATGCCGATTCAGTTACAACGTTACTGTTACAAGTAAACACGTATGAATAACTAGTTGTGTGCTACACTTTCACCTCTGTATAGGTCTCGATTTCGTGGTAATTTTTGAAAAATCTTTTCTTATCGGATAATTATAAGAATTCCCCTTTTCACCTTATTTTAAAAAAATTTTGATGCCGATAACCCCACGGGATTTACGCGGGTAAAACCGCGGTGCGAAGCTATATTATTTATATGATTATATACAAGATTTAACCGGTAAGCCCTTTTAAGCCGAAAGGCGGTTGTTCTAGACGTCTAGGCGAACAACTTTTGTTCTACAACATTTGAAAATTCGATTTTTTTTTTGAAATTTTTTAGTTTATGTTTCACTGATAAAACAGCTGCTTTTGAAAATAAAGGTAATTGAAGGTTTGATTGTAGTAGACCAAACTAAATGAAAGGACAACATAAGGTCAATGACCTCGAACTAAGAAACAGCTGATCTTCAAGTAAACTTTACACTTAAAAATTTTAGAAAAGTACTTCGAATTTCCAAAAGTCGTAGAACAAAAGTTGTTCGCCTAGACGTCTAGAACAACCCCCTTTCGGCTTAAAAGGGCTTACCCTTTATATCTTGTATATGCCCCAGGAAATGTATGAATCCTACGAATTGTACAATTTCTAGGTAATGTATAATTTTATATGATGCAGGTATCAATCTGATAACCAAAGTTTTTTGCCTTTTCGTTAAGTTTCCGCAACAAGCCAGTGGTTTTACTAGTTTGCTTTTTTATATTGTAGTGTAAAGAACCATGTTAGTTTAAAATCGAACGGCCGAACCGTTTTTGATAGCTAAGAAAACTCGCGCATAAGTCACCTATCAAACACGAACACAACATTAAGACCAAGCAGCAATAAAAAATATGTCATGAACGGCCCACCCACTTACCCCATAAATCCACGAGTCACACGCACACGTATGCACTTTCGAACATCGCAACTTTTTTGATCTAGCGCCCAAGCGCGCGAAATCAAAACTGTTATTTATTTTTTCATAGGTTGGAAACCGATTATGGTCGTTTGGAAAGTAGCCATTGTCAAGTATTTTATAATACGACCTCATTGGTGCGTCGGGCGACCGCCTGGCTGCAATACGGAAGGCTGCGGATTCGATTCCCGTCGGCTGTAAATATTTATGCTTAAAAATAAATATTTGTATCTGATCTGGGTGTCTTTCTATGTATAATATGTATGTATTTACAAACAAAAGAGGTATAATATGTATTATATCCGTGGTCTAATACCCTTAGTACAAGCCCAGTGCTTAGTTTAAAGCTAGATTGCGCTGTCTGTAAATGTCATACAATAATATTTATTTATTATATTTATTTAATAATTTGCAAGTTGTTTGTTTTGTATCTTCAAAACTTGTATCGTCCGATTATTCCCAGTTGTCCCCTCTAGCCCTGTCCTCCGGGGGGACAACTGGGATTTTTCCCCAGTTCTCCCCGGGGTGACAATTCGTTCCATCCGTTCGTGAACTACAATGCCACAGACACACACACCGACACGTCAAAATTATAACACCCACTTTTTTCGTCGGCGGTTAAATATATTAAACGAAGCTGAGACATGTTTGACACATTTTAATTACAGAATCAGTACTCGGGTGGCTTATTAAATTAAGTATTCGCTCCGGTATAGTTCATTATTTATTAGTTATTATTACCTACCATAAAAGATCTAGGTTAAAAATATCATAGGAACCTGCCCGACGGGTTTGTTCACCTACAGACGGACAGGGCAGACTTTCATTAACATATTTATATAGCTATCAAACCCATCTCGATTATTTATAGGTACTGCACGGATAAAAAGCGACTGTACTGTTATTTAGGGCTGGGACGATATCGGTAATCGACACCTACGATTTTATCGATGTTTTTTGGGTATCGGTAAAATCGTTTTTTTTTTAAAGAAATGATTTCCAAAAATTTGCACGGGACAGGACTTGAACCTGCATCTTTGTGGAGTTCGGCCCCAACGCCTTAACCATTATGGCCACAGGTGCTCGTCTAGTCGAGTTGAAATTAAGGATCGCGTTTCTTTTTGGTTTACCTTGAATGCACGCAGCGCCATCTACCGGCCTTCATTGCAGACTTGCAGCTTGCAGTTTCCTAATTACATAGGAATTAATACTAATATTTTAAATATTCAGAGCAGCTACAAAGGTATTTAGGGTAAAATTAAAATGGTTACGTATATCATTAGGGTTTTAAACTAATAATGGTTTTCAACAAACTATTAGAATAATAAAACACTTTATTTACCGGGTAAAACGTCGGTCGTTTTATTAGAATAAAATGAAATACGCTTACTATCCTACTAATATTATAAATCCGAAAATCTGTTTGTTTGTTTGTTTGTTTGTTTGTTTGTTTGTTTGTTTGTTCCCTCTTCACGGTCAAACGGCTCGACCGATTTGGATGAAAATTTGCATAGGGATAGTTTAAATGATGGAGAGTAACATAGGATACTTTTGATCCCGAAAATCCCGCGGGATCGGGACTTACGCAGGTGATAACTATTTCTTAGATGAAAATTTGCATAGGGATAGTTTAAGTGATAGAGAGTAACATAGGATACTTTTGATCCCGAAAATCCCGCGGGATCGGGACTTAAGCGGGTGATAATATTAATGGATGAAAATTTGCATAGGGATAGTTTAAATGATGGAGAGTATCATAGGATACTTTTGATCCCGAAAATCCCGCGGGATCGGGACTTACGCAGGTGATAACTATTTATTAGATGAATGATAATATTAATGGATGAAAATTTGCATAGGGATAGTTTAAATGATGGAGAGTAACATAGGATACTTTAGATCCCGAAAATCCCACAGGATCGGGACTTACGCGGGTGATAACCATTCAATGAATGAAAATCGACACAGGGGTAGGATAAGTGATGTAGAGTGGCATCATCATCATCGTCATCCATCGTCATCGTCATCCTTCGTCATCGTCATCGTCACTTACTGACGAAATTCAAACTTTAACTTACTTCACCTACCTACCGCAGTGCAAAAATCCATTGCCCATTGAAGTACTGTTGAAGCCAGGCGCTGCCGCGCCTGGCATCATCAGTACTTCCCTGGTCGTCCGTTTAAGTGTGGATTATTGCATTGCGGTAGGTAGGTGTTCGAACAACGCGGGATCGCGACTTGCGCGGGTGAAACCGCGGGGCGCAGCTAGTTATTTATAAAACCCATATTATTAAACGCGGTACTATTATAAAAACATAAATTGCATATACCTACATCTTTAACCGGTATACTACCTACACGATACTACAAAAATGATCCAACTATTACAAAATTGATTGTAGTAAAACAAAAAATAAAACATTTTATCGATAATATTTATGTTCAATAATTATAGTAATATTTGCCAATTACGGTCTACTTTCATGGAAATAATGAATGCCATTACACCTACCTTATTTGGTTTAAAACACAGTTTAATATAAAATTTTAACTCACTTCCAATCGCTCATTAAGTAGGTATGTATTTATTATTTTAAATGGTGTCATTATTATTATATGACGAAGTGGCATTTTTACGTACGCTTATCTTGTTTGTTTGTAATATTCTTTATTCCCTTATATCTATCAAACATCCTAATGGATTTCTTTAATTAAGGCAACGATAGATTTGTCTTATTATCTCAAATGTTCTAAAATAGATGACATAAAAAGAAATTAGACAGAATATGAAAATCATCGTTTGGTTTCGTTTTGTTACAATCGTTCTGACAAGTCACAACATTTTGTCGATATTCTCATAATATTTTGATGATTTTTCCCAACACTAATTGTTGTAGACTATAAACCAAAACAAAAATAAGGACAAACAGACTAAACAAACAAATAAAAGAGCAAAAGTAATCTCAAATTGTTTATCCGCATAAAAGGTTATTTTTGAATTTTGATGTGTTTTATTGTTGATGTTGTGTTTTATAGTATTAAATTAAAAAAAAATAGTTCTTACATTTGTCTCATTTTTGATATTAAATATTACCTTATGTACCTTAATTTGCTTCTGATTTATAAAAGTAAACGTGCGATACGGACTCGTACTCGAGTGTGACGTCATCACATATCACTTGCTCAGCCCGCTCTCATCACGGTGTCGTCTTACGTTTCATTAGCGGAGCGTAAATGACGTCACGTTAGCGACGATTAGCGAGACTCAATATTTATTGTAAGTTTAAATGCTTGTAAAATCAATACTAATAGGTATTTTTGAATACAACAAAAAGTAGTGTATTTGTATACATACAAGCTTAACTGTCACAAACTTCAACCGATTTTGCATAACTATTACCTATTCTTCATTGTTTCTTTGACAACTTCTTAATTTCACGTTAGAGCCACGTACGTCTACTCCGGTTTGGAGTGTCCCATGCCTCCATCACGTGATTATTCCAGGGATATGTCGGTTTCCTCACGATGATTTTCCTTTAGCATAAGAGCGATGTTATTAGCACACATTTTTTTTTATCGATATCGACATTAAATTAGACAACGTGTCTTATCACTATTTTATTTTAAATGTAGTATAACTTTCATAGTGTAGAAAACGGTAACGCCCAACAATCCCTATAAATAACTTAGTCGAATGAGCGTTTACTTTAAGTTATTTTAGGGTTCCGTACTACTTAGATAATTATTTTAAATAAAGTGAAATGAAAAAAAAAACTTAGTTAAGATAGGATATTGGACATTCTATATGAAATTTAAGATCCACAAAGGACTGACCACTATTTTATTAATTTTATAGGTATATACAATATGTAACGGGGAAGCCCTTTTAAGCCGAAAGGTGGTTGTTCTAGACGTCTAGGCGAACAAATTTTGTTCTACGACTTTTGAAAATTCGAACTTTTTTTTTGAAATTTTTGAGGTTATGTTTTGAGGTTATATTGCACGACATTACACACATCGCAATCTAGCCCCAAACTAAGCACTATGGGTACTAGACAAGGAATATTCTACATATTTACTTTGTTTTTGTAAAAACATGCATTATTATACCTACATAGTAAAACACCCGGACTAGATACAAATAATATTTACACCCGGCGGGAACCGAACCAGTCTGCATTGCAGTCGGGCATTCGCCCGACGCGCCACTGTCGATTTTGTTTTTTTATTTATTTATTTACACACAACATAATAGAACATAACACACCCTAATTCAGAGTCAAACCTTCGTGTAATTTTCAATTATTAAGGTGTTTGAGCCCACAGCCACTTAGATAGATCAAAAGATCTGTGCTTGGGTGTTTACAAGCGGGGATTCTAAATTAAAAAAAAAAGTGGCAACTACGGAACAGCGCGTGGACCAACACGCACTTGGCCAAGAAGTATTTATTGTTTTCTTTTACGCTATCCTTATACGGGTCATGACAACGACTAAAAATAGTCTACCCATACCTTAATGAAAGTTAAATGACTTTTATTAGTAGAGTTCTTGTTTTTAAACTCGTTTTATCATAGACAAGAAACAAGATCGGTAATGTTAGCATTCTTTTTATTCCATGGTAGATACTCTGTGGAATTTAATTAAAAGTGAAATCTAAGAAGACGTACGGAGTTTTGGCGGGAATGCGTTGAGGAGATGTGTTGCTAAATTTTCATTTTTGTGAAACTTAGTTCAAGTGCGTGTAAATTGTTTAATTTCGGGGACATATTAATCAATTTAGTTTCATAAAGGTGTACAAGTGAAAATAAAAGTGATAATCGGTCCAAAACATGGACTTTAGCTTAGTGTTCTCTCCAAAGCTCCGTGAACAAACATTGTAAAAAATGGCCCCCTTTTTACAATGATTCCCTCGACTTGACTTTAACTGTGACGATTTGATTGTTTCGTTCGATGCAAATAACCTGCAAATATTGATAATACTTGACACTGGCAAATGTCCGAAAGGAAAAGCCATTTTAAAGAAGAAGAAGAAGATGTACGAACTTTAAGTACATTATGGTTTATGAGATCGCGAACTTACAGTGTACCTACACATACCTACCTACACGAGAAAAAGTTCGGCGAGCCACAAGTCCACGTACAAACTCGCACGTCTATCACCAATTTTAGATTGTGGTGGGAATTTAAACAAAGACGTTCGAATTTCGATTTAATCTTTTTTACCCGACTGCGCGACGCAAAGGAGGGTCTATGTATGTATGTATGTATGTATGTATGGATGTTTCTATGTGGCGTTCTAGAGGCCAAACGCGTGGACCGATTGTTTCTGACGTCAATCGATTCGTCTTAATCTGGCGAGTGTGACTAAAGACATGACAGTAATCCAAAGTAACTTATGTCACCACCAGACGCCATATTGTCAAAATTAAAAAATCCAAAATCGTCAAAGTATGTCAAGATGGGTATCGTTAAATAGGTTTTTAAAAATAAATATAAAATTAGGTTTCTTTCACCATTTTTCATTTTAAAGAACCATTTAGGAAATATAACGGTTTAAAGTTAATTTACAATTAGGTATTCATGCTTTTTATTACTAACGAACAAGTTTTTATTTTGTTACGAAGTTACGCTTGGAACTATCAAAGTTTAAGCCGTGATGGTACAGGTGACAGGAATTTATTGATATATAAACTAAAAAAATATTTACATAAATTGTACCTACCTACTGAATAAAAGCCTAATAACACTTAGGTACCTAAAAACGTTAAAAGTATAATAATAAATTTAAACAATAAATAACTAAACCCTAACTGAAATAGAATCTTACTAATATTATAAACGCGAAAGTTTGTATGTAAGTATGTATGTATGTATGTATGTGAGGTTGTTACTCTTTCACGCAAAAACTACTGAACCGATTGCGATGAAACTTGGAATATAGGTAGCGGGGGGACCTGGATTAACACATAGGCTACCTTCTATTCCCGCGGGAACGGAACTTACGCGGGTGAAACCGCGGGGCGCAGCTAGTACATTATAATCCCCTAATGAAATGAATAGATTACGAGACTTACCTACCATCAATAAATAACTAAAAAGCGTAAAATAAAAAAAATAATTTATAAAAAACAAAAAACCCGACTGCGTAAAAACTCCATTAAAAAATACGCATAGAAACAACAAAAAAACCAAAAAGAAAAAAACAAGCCCAGTAATTTGAAATTACGCTAAGTAATAATAGTTTTGTAATCGATACACACAGAACACATAATAAATGAGTAAAAAATTACTCACAGTCGGGACCCATGCATTTTACCAATCTAATTTTTCCAATTTTTAATGGAGTTTTTACGCAGTCGGGTTTTTTGTTTTTTATAAATTATTCTCGGCTGTAAGGAAAGGGTTAAGTTTTTCGCGCCAATCTTGTATGTATGTTTTTGTTGTAATATTCTTCCTCAGCTTGTATCTTCCAAACCAGTCAATGGATTTATTTTTTAAAAGATGAGAGCTACGAGGGGTGTGTGTAATTTTCCGATCAAATTTTTCCCTTTGGAATTGGTGAAGCTCTTCATCTTTGATCTTCCGAACAGTTTGGCTTTGGAACTGGTGAAGTTCGTCCGTCGAAGACGAGTTTGAAATACAACAACACTATAAGGCATGAGGCGACCTTTTTCCTTTTAGCCTCTAACAGAGATCTGTCCTTACTTATATCCTATCCTACCTAAGTGATAGATAAGGGTTGTCCACCCCTAGGATTTTTTATTTTATTTAATGGACCGATTTGGATGAAAAGTCTAGTTATAGTTTAAGTGATGGACAGTAACATCTAGGATACTTGGATCACACGCATAAAGTCAAACACGTATAAAGTAAAAAACGCAAAAAGACAAAAACGCATAAAGTCAAATACGCATAAAGTCAAAAACGCATACTTTTGATCTCGATAATCCTGCTAGTATTATTATAAAAAGGAAATTTTGCATAGGTAATTGGCCATCTGCGATCGTCCCAGAAAAGATGCTCACAGTAAGTAACGTACGGAACTCATGCAAGGTGTGGATAGTATAACAGGTTGGTTGGCTGGCCAGGTCCGTCCTACCCAGTGCCCTACAGGTCGCCTGGGTCCGGTTTATGTGTGTCATACGAAGCTAGGTTACTTCCATAATTCTAACAGACATACGGAGTTACTTTCGTAGGTACTTGTAATCATTGTAAGGGTTATAGTACAGCTAGCTGTGCGGTTTCACCCGCGTAAGTCCCGTTCCCGCGGGAATATCGTAATAAAAAGCAGCCTATGTGTTATTCTTGGTATTCAGCTTCATCGCAATCGATTCGGTAGATTTTGCGTGAAAGAGTACCAAACTCACATACATACATACATACATATAAACTTTCGCGTTTTTAATATTAGTAAGAAGAAGTAAGACTAGCTGCGCCCAGCGGTTTCACCCGCGTAAGTCTCGTTCCTGCTGGATTATCGGGATAAAAAGTACCTTTCCAATGTTATTCCCGGTATCCAGCTGCCTATACGCCAAGTTTCATCGCAATCGGTTCAGTAGTCTTTGCGTGAAAGAGTAACAAAGTCACATACAGAGATACATACAAATTTTCGCGTTTATAATACTAGCAACGCCCCGCGGTTACACCCGCGTAAGTCCCGTTCCCGCGAGAATATCGGGATAATAAGCAGCCTTTATGTTATTCTCCGTATCCAGCTACCTATAATACAAGTTTCATCGCAATCGGCTCACTAGTTTTTGCGTGAAAGAGTAACAAAGTCGCATACAGGCACAACACAAATTTTTGCGTTAATAATATTGGTAAGATTTATACCTGCTATTTTAATGAATACCTGTCCAGTAAGTCATTTGTACTTGACTTTAAATAAACCCGGAAAGAAATATAGCCTACCTAAATAAGTCTAGATCACCTAGATTATCTCCTAGGGCTGCTTTAACCATGCCTTGAGGAAACTCGTGCGTGATGCAACTTAGTGCAAGACAGGTCTAGTGATGGGACGTGAGATACACGGATTATTGGGATCCAAAAGTATAAACTTATTAAAATTCACACAATTTGTTAACTTATTTACAGTATAGCGGGTCTTAATTGCGTATTATTATTTATTTTCTTGCCTTTTAATAAATAACAATAAGCGATTAAGACCCGGTAGAATGTAAATATCCAAAAGTATACTATAACAATATAAAAGAAATCTAAAATTACTATTAGGCATTTAAAGCGGTTTGTTGGTATTTAAACTTTTATTATAGGCTTCTAAAAGCGGACTTTATGGAGCTAAAGCTAAGACTAAGGATTTTAATGCTGGCTATATGGACACAGTAAATCTATATCTTCTCTATATCTCTATGCTTCATAAATGAGTCTAGATCACCCAAAATCGAAATTTTAATTGCCTTCATTTTCAAAAACAACTGTTTTTTCAATGGAACATAACCTCAAAATTGGCGATTTTTTAAATTTGTTGAAAAAAAAGATGTTCGCTTATAGTTTAACCCTTTCGGCTTTTAGCTTAACTGGTCATTCTTGGAACACCAATACTACCGATAAATGACATATTTCATGGATATATTATGTTCTGACATTTTATTAATAATATCTTATCTTACTAATATTATAAACGCGAAAGTTTGTATGTATGTATGTGAGGTTGTTACTCTTTCACGCAAAAACTACTGAACCGATTGCGATGAAACTTGGAATGTAGGTAGCTGGGGACCTTGATAAACACATAGGCTACTTTTCCTGATATTTCCGCGGGAACGGGACTTAGCGGGTGAAACCGCTTGGCGCAGCTAGTCATTTATAAAATGTCGGACCTTCCGTTTTAGCTAATCGGGATGAGTTAGTTCGATGTAACTCGGCAAGTCAGTGCAGCACCCAACACTATTCCTAAACGTAGCAATCATTGAAGTTATTGTAACATTCCCGCATGTGTTACTTACAAGTAATGCACTAGAAACTAGACCTAAGTAGGCAATACCTGTAAACAAGTACCTACACTACATTTTATATCGTGTACTTACCTACTTTGCTTTAAGTTAGACCTGGATTTAGGGCTTAAGTATCTGCTGTTTGACCTATGGACTTTTTTTTAACCTGGGAAAATCTGGATGGTGTGTGTATACCCACTAAAAACCCAAGACTTAAGGCCATGTAGTGTTCTGTTGATTTTCATTTTTTAATCTGTGGATACAGATTTATAAATGTCTTCTTTATTTATAATATTACTAGCTGAGTTTTGGGGGGAATGCGTTGAGAAGATATGTTGCTAAATTTTCATTTTTGTGAAACTTAGTTCAAATGCGTGTAAATTGTTTAATTTCGGGGGCATATTAATCAATTTAGTTTCGTTTTGTAGGTGTACAAGTGAAAATTGGTGTAAAACATGGACTTTAGCTTAGCTTCCAAAGCTCCGTGAACAAACATTGTAAAAAATGGCCCCCTTTTTACAATGATTACCTCGACTTGACTTTAACTATGACGACTTGACTGTATCGTTCGATGCAAATAACCTGTAAATATTGATGATACTTGACACTGGCAAATGTCCGAAAGGAAAAGCCATTTTAAAGAAGAAGAAGAAGAAGAAGAAGAAGAAGAAGAAGAAGAAGAAGAAGAAGAAGAATATTACTAGCTATAGCAACGCCCCGCGGTTTCGCGGGGGAAATCGCGGGGCGTAGCTAGTATTTAATCATATTACGATGTAGGCTCATGTGAAATCCCTTCCGATTGAATAGTTTTATTCATAACCGGTACCAAATAGATCTTTAAACTTTGTATCATATTATTGTACATGATACAAGAAGTGTCCCCTTAATTTCCAAAACAATAAAAAATAACTTTAAATACCACTATTATACAGGCAAAGTTACCCCTGTTTTAAAAAATAAATAAATTTTTCTTCTCCGCTATATTTTCTTATAGGCATCATAATATTAGAAAATGCAATACCTAGAACCTCTTCATCGCATTTTATAAAAATATTATTTTAGTCTTTGTTAATGATTGATTTTACGAGAAATTGTAGATTTTTTCATGCAATTCCATCTCGCTAATTTATATTATGCAATCGGACAAGGACCGATAATTATCATCTATCGCCGCCTTAAGAAGGGGTTTTTAGAAATCCCAACGGAATCGAGACTTACGCGGGTGAATCCGCGAGACACAGCTACTCTTATGAAAGTACCATAACACCCTAATAGTGGGTTATAAGTATAACACTTTGAAAATACAAGTTTAAAACAAAGATTATTTTAATTTCATGGGAAGAAATGTGTAGGTAATCGTGTATCTCAGTCATTTAGGTGTCTTTTGTTGTTAAAACTGTCACAAATCGTGTGGGAAAACCATTAGTTTAGATAAATACAAGCTCCATGGAGAAAACAAGAGAAACTATGTGAAAATATGTTGATAATTCTTGTTGAAATTATTTTAATAGGTAGGTAGGTGGTAGGCATGGTGTATGGGAAACAAATGAAAATATTTTTGTGGCTTATATCCTACTATTATAAATGCGAAAGTTTAGATGTTTGTTTGTGTTATAATCACGCAAAAACTACTGAACCGATTGCGACGAAACTTGGTATACAGATAGTTGAAGATCTGAATGAAAATATAGGCTAGTTTTTATCCCGATACTTCGCGAGATCGGGACCTACGGAGGTCGAACCGCAGAGCGCAGCTAGTTATTAAATTATAGATTTAGCGGGTATTCTAACAAAGTTCGAATTTTGTCGTTTTTTTAGAGGTTTGAGATTAATTTTCCAAAAAAAAGACTTTGGTGCTGATGAAGCTCGTCCTACAGAGCTAAGTTTGAAATGATTTTCTGTCAAGCGACCATTAACCTTCTAGTCGCTTATTACTTAATAAGAGAAAATAAAATAATACCTGTCTAAATTCTTTAGTTTAGTTTTTAAACCCGTATATCACTTTTACCTTTTTTCTTTCAAACAGTATTATCTTCTTCTTCTTTAAAATGGCTTTTCCTTTCGGACATTTGCCAGTGTCAAGTATTATCAATAATTGCAGGTTATATGCATCGAACGAAACAGTCAAGTCGTCATAGTTAAAGTCAAGTCAAGGGAATCATTGTAAAAAAGAGGCCATTTTTTACAATGTTTGTTCACGGAGCTTTGGAGAGAACACTAAGCTAAAGTCCATGATTTGCACCGATTTTCACTTTAATTTTCACTTGTACACCTTCACGAAACTAAATTGATTAATATGCCCCCGAAATTAAACAATTTACACGCATTTGAACTAAGTTTCACAAAAATGAAAATTTAGCAACACATCTCCTCAGCGCATTCCCGCCAAAACTCCAACAGTATTATCAGTCCCCTACTAAGATTGCAATACTCGATTAGTAAGCTTTTCTATATACTTATAATACTAATAATAAAGGAAGAGAGAACAAAAATACTGTACTTGGAAGTAAATAAAAAAAGTGGTCTAGGGGGCTTAGAATAAGTAGTGGAACAAATACTTAAAGAAATGCTTTCCAAAAATTTCGCACCCGACCGGACTTGAACCAGTGTGAACTTAGTGAAACAAAATTATATAATTTTTAAAATTCATGTCTGTCTGTCTGTTTCTCTGATTATCTGTCAGTTCCTTATACAATTGAAAACTACTAATCCGATTGAAATCTGGTTTTCAATATTGGATAGTTCTATTTTCGAGGAAGGTCGTGGTATATATACTTTGCATCGAAATCCAATTACTAGAACCCGAGTAATGAACGAAAAAGTGCAACCGCTCGAGAACCGCTCGGCCGCCCGCGCCCGTGATAACGCGTTTTTCACTTTCAAGAGAGTTTCAAAAACCTCGGGGCGCAGCTAGTCTATTAATAAACATAGATTAAAGTGGGAGTAGTCGGAACATGCTTTGTCGTTATTCGTGACAAGAGATTATGACGAGTGACACAAAAGCGACAAACATCAACAAGAAGTGGTAAAGCTAATCCGACCTTAATCCATGCTTATTAATAACTATATTATTAATAAGCATGGATTAAGGTCGGCCTCTGACGACCTCTGTGACGCGTCAGGTGAAGGCCCGACTGCACTGCAGAAGGTTGCTTTCCGCCGGGTGCAAGTGTTTATGCTTAAAACATAATGATTTGTTTCTAGTCTGGATGTTTTCTATGTACCATATTTAAAAAAAATATATATGTAGTATATGCGTTGTTTAGTACCCATAGTACAAGCCTATTTAAGGCTAAATTGAGCTGTGTGTGCAATCAAGCCGTGCAATATTTATCCCACAACAAAAAGGGAACATAAAAACACAGTTTCAAATAAAATTACTTATGACAAAGAAATTAAATTCTCAGCAAAGAGAAGACAATAATAAATACGATATCATCTAGACGATACACAACGGTTTCTCGTAAAACTGATTACGGGAAGCTTAGCTTTGAATTTTACGATCTATTAAGTTTTTTATGGCTTAACTAGGCTTGATAGCTTCTGATACGATCACTACCTAATTCTAATTACTTTCTGAACGCTCGCGATGTTCCTGGTTGCATACCTCTCGGAAGCCCTGCCTGGGTTCGCTGATACCACAAATTACTAAGTCAGCATTGACCATATTGTACTGCAAATAGATTTGGCAATACTAGGCCGCCTGCCAGAGATCCTTCTTGGGAGCAAGCACTTTCCCCGCCACCGTAGTGGTTTGGTGGTAGTTAGCGTCCAATTTTCTCCGATGAAATCAACGAACTCGAATATACATGGAAGTAGCAATCCTTTAAAAAATGTTCCACGCAAACGGTGGTTGCGGCGCCTAGAACGATGATTCGACCGCCAGTCTGTCACTAAAGATCGTCCGCCATTGGTCGATTCCAAGGTTGATCACACGTAATACTGTACGGAACATGTCAGTGTGTGCATCTGCTGCTGTGTGACCGTGGAACATGTTATTTTTCGAATTTAATAGAGATATTAGATCTCAGTATTTATTCCTCTTAGGATGAAATACTCTAAATAATAAAAGGAACGCGATTAAATCCGGAGAAATTTCTTTAAGGCGAATGATTGATGAACTAATTAAACAAGTACTTAATATAAATTAAATACCAAAATATTTTTGTATATTATGTTGTTTGTTTGTAATATTAATTACTGAGATAGTTATATTGATAACCAAATGTACAAATTATGAAAGATGCATAGGTTCAAGTACTGTTATGTGCTAATTTCTTTAAAAAATTCGACCACTTCATTTAAATTTTAATCTAACATCGCAAAAACCGAAGAAATCGAACCAACCAATCGAGTTTTAATATTACGGGCTACATTGATAGCTACACACCACTGTCGCCAGTGTTGCCGCGATTCTGGGAATTTTCATTGTTTGTTGCAGGTAGGTAGGTAAGTAAGTACCAACGTAATTAATGTTCGCGCGGAGACACCGACTGCATGACTTGCTTAAGAAAATATTCACTAATGACCGTGGTTATTTTTATTTATAACTAACGTTTACAAATCCATTAGCTTAGCTTGTCAAATTAAAGATATAATATGTTGTGAGTTTGATACAAACGAAGTTGTGCGTTTGTTTTGTTTCTTCTTCGTTAGTCTATTGTTCCTGTTTCAATTGTCATTGGTTTCTGTTTCGTTCGGCTGTTGTTTGTGTTGTTTCGATGGTCATTTGTATTTGTTTCCGTATAGATAGTCTTTTGTTTCTCATTCGATAGTTTATTGTTTCAGTTTCGATCGTCCTTTGTTTTCTGTTCAATCGTCTAGAACGATGCTATTAAACCTATAGTATAGTATAGGAGTATAGTATTCCTAAGGAAGTTATACAAGATGTAACGGGCAAGCCCTTTTAAGCCGAAAGGGGGTTGTTCTATACGTCTAGGCGAACAACTTTTGTTCTACAACTTTTGAAAATTCGAAGTACTTTTCGAAAATTTTAAGTGTAAAGTTTACTTGAAGATCAGCTGTTTCTTAGAGTTCGAGGTCATTGACCTTATGTTGTCCTTTCATTTAGTTTGGTCTACTATAATCAAACCTTTAATTACCTTTATTTTCAAAAGCAGCTGTTTTTTCAGTGAAACATAACCACAAAATTTTCAAAAAAAAGTTCGAATTTTCAAAAGTCGTAGAACAAAAGTTGTTCGCCTAGACGTCTAGAACAACCGCCTTTCGGCTTAAAAGGGCTTGCCTGTTACATATTGTATTACTAGAATTAGACGAATGCTCACGTAGAACTAAAAAGTGTTCCGTCACATTGAGCATGCTGTCCCTTTCTAATAACACTATGCTGCATATGACAGCATGCTCAACAGCTTTCTAGTTGTAGTAATGTAACTTCTTTGAGTATTCCATAAAAATCATGATTTTAAGTGTATGTCAGACAGTTGTCGATTAGAAGTCAAGTCACGGAAAGATGGCACCTAATTTAATTAAAATATATAATGGAGTTCACCGTTGAACGGGTCCGTGACTTGTAAGTCATTAATATGCATCATTTAGGTAGAGTGTGGCGACTACGGTGTATTTTAGACAGGTCTCTTTTAAAAGACTTGAAAGGTTGATGGTCGCTTGACAGTGAAGCATTTCAAACTTGGTTCTGACGGCCGAGATTCATTAGTTACAAAGTCTAATTGTTTGAGAAATTACACACACACCTTTATAAAAGTCGGAACGAAATTAGAACGTTGTCTTTAAAATACCCACTAACTATTAAAATACCCTTATAATTATATAAGAGGTTACATTGGTAACATGTATATAAGGTGTAACGGATATATGCCCTGTTAAGCCAAAAGAGGGTTTTTCTAGACGTCTGGGCGAACAACTTTTGTTTTACGACTTTTGTCTTTTGTCTTCTTTTCGAAAATTTTCAGTGTAAAGTTTACTTGAAATTCAAACCTCGCCGCGACTGCATTTTTCCTTTAAAGTATCAAGGTATGCCTTGAGCAATAAAAACAAATTACGAAATTTTGCTAAAATTAATTATTTGCAACTGTGGTAATTACCGTTTATATGTGGTAATTACCATTATTTTTAAAATTATTATTTTTTTTTAAATTTAACGATGCTGAGGCAATGTTGAGGCGATTAAGTTATAGAATATACGTGACCAGGCCGGTCAGTACCTAAATAAAATCATCCATGCATCATTAATGCAAATTAATAACAATATCGGTCCTAAAGTTAATCCCTGAAACACTCCCAAAGCTTCTAGTAAATTAAAATTAATAAATCGAGATCGTTTCGGCTAAAAGTATTAATTTTATTACTTAAGATATTAAAATAAGCCCAGAATTTATAATTTAAGTCTTTTAATTAATTAAATCCAACGAAATTAGATGAAAGACTGTATCAGAAGCTCCCGACGGATCTAAAAATGATAAAATGGCGTCGTTCGCGGTGTTATAATTAAAAGGAATTCTTTATGAGATGAAGATAATGGTGTTTGTTTTTGTAAGGTTGTTGGTACTTATGTTTTTATTATGGTGTCTGTTAAGAGGTTAAGGTTCCTTACAATACAACATTCTCTTAAAAATAAAAACTACATTTTTAGGGTTCCGTATGTAAATGGTAAAAACAGGATTCTTTTAGCTCGTCTGTCGGTCACCAGTGGCCCGATTCAGTAAAAACATAGCATGCGACAAGCAGGCGGGATGCATGAGCATTGCGGAAGTCGATTTGATGCCGGAGCAAAAATAATAGCTATTTTATAACTTCTTTGAATACTGATAGGCTGAGGAACAAGGGGAGGTATTTCAATAATTAAGTAGCCCTTAATTTTTATGGCTACTTAACAAATTAAGTAGTAATTAAGTAAAATAATATTTACAGAATACAAATTAACGCACGTCTCCTGCACGTCGCCTGCATTCCGTATACTATGTTCTTACCGAATCGAGCCCCAGGCTGTACGAGTATCTCACGAACCGTGATACGAGTAACCTCCTGAACAGTTTGATTTTGGAACTAGTGAAGCTCGTCTTTCAAAGACGAGTTTTAAATGTATCGCTATCAGTTGGGACCAATACACCCCCAGATAATATTAATAATATTATGTAGTTTAATCGTCCCAATGTCTGAACACCGTCGGGCCTAGTTGACTATTATCAAATTCGAAAGGGTGTAATTGGTCCCTGGTCCCAGTTTCGAGGTGGACCACTTAACCCCAGGTGACCACTCTCCTTCATGTCTCTAATAGAGACCAGTCCAGTTCATTGGTTCTCAGAATAATATACGATATTTCTTACAAAACTTTTCTTAATATTAAATCAGTGGGATTGCAGAGTGAATACGGAGTATAGTCGTGTTGTGAATTCTAAACAGAGGCAGGTTTGGGACGATGACGTCAACGCGAACTAGCAGATGGTTAATTTCTTCTATGGTTTTCGCGATTTTGCATAATAAAACACTTTATTTATCCGGTTTTATCGCGTTTTTATTCATTATTTGACCCGAGCTTTCGCCAACTTTAAATAAAGTGTTTTATTAGCAGATGGTTTATAGAATAGTGGACTTTTTTGCAACACAGCTTAAGTTTTGGCTGTGTTTCATTTTTGGCAAAAAGCCAAAAGTTATTTTTATTTTAAGTTTGAGCTATGTACCTATCCTAAAGTGACTCGTTTCGGAGATATGGGCCTATGAGGTTTTAAAGGAAACTGAAAGTTGTATAAAACGTAATGTCGTAGTTGGATTTGTCTACCAATCGAAAGAAGACGTCAAAACAAACAATCTTTAAGTATTATAATTAATAATACTTGACACTGGCAAATGTTCAAATAGAAAAGCCATATTAAAGAAGAAAAAGGGTACGGAACCCTATAAAGTACAAAGAAAACGTCAGACAAAACCCAAAGACTAACAAAAATGAGTAAACAAAAGACTGGTCGAGAAAACACTTTTGTTTAGGTTAGAATTTGACTTCTTATATAAAATTTTGTTACGATGGTCATTATTAAGAATCTATTGACACTGCATGCATTAAAATCAGTTCAGTAGTTTAGGCGCTTTGTTGGAACAGATTCATACGTAGCCGACACGATGTGACGAACTCTCTTCAGTGCAGAAGTTTGCGGTTCGATTCTCGCCGAGTATTTATGCTTAAAAATAAATATTTGTTTCTGGTCTAGGTTGAATGTATTTCAAAAATAAAGTATAAATATTTATTAAGAAAGACTAAATACTTACACAGGAAATAAATACTACAAAGATAAATTAACAATATAAATAATCTAAGGTGAATGACCAAACCAAACGTGCCCATCACAGTGGCGGCATTACCCCGTTGAATCGCCAACGATATATTCTGGGCTAAAAAGAGTCCTGACCGGGGGTCCAGACCCTTTTCTCTGAGGCGACGACGACGCCCCAACTCAGCTACAAACCGCCTCGCGTCAGAACCCCAAATGTATTAAGTATAAATGTAGTTCATTTCCTTGCCTAGTACTCATGGTACAAGCTTAGTTGGGGCTAGAGTGCGCGCTGTAACTTCTTGCATTATTTATTTATCACTTTGTTTTCATCGGTTCGTCTCCATCTGTCAAAACATTTCTTCCTAATGAAAATTGTCTTAATATCCTGCCTATAGTTAAAAAAATAATATCTTTAGAAAAACACACTTTCGTCATTTTTCAGTGTGGGCGTGTGTAGGTTGCAAATTACATCTCAAATAAAACCGTTACCAATCTTTTATCGACCTTAAGTCTTCATATTAAGGTTTAATTTCAAACTAAGCTTTCGAACCTCTAGTAGGTGTAAGCGCTATAGTTAGCAATCGGTTATCAACCTTAAGCCTTTGTGTTGAGGTTTCTTTTGTAAAGGAGAAGTATTGCCTTTTTTGGCAAGGTTAGACGTGGGTTCAAATTAATGAGGCTACAAGTGAATCATATCATTTTAACGAACTTTTAAGTGTAATGTGAGATGAATTTGCTTTAGTTTAAAGGAGTCTTTTTTTAACCGACTTCCAAAAAAGGAGAAGGTTAATGAAACACAATATTTACCGGATTTTACTCGCGTTTAATTTATTAATGGTATTGTCACAATAAACCGAGCTTTAGCTAACTTTACAGTTAGATTTCATGGTTGGTTGTAAACGTTAGCTTTCGCTAACGTTACCGTTAGCTTACGGTACATTGTAGCAATAGCAAGGGTGTCTTTCTATGTATGATATGTATGTATTTACAAAAAAAAATAGTATATATTATGTAGTATATCCGTTGTCTAGTACCCATAGTACAAGCCTAGTGCTTAGTTTGGGGCTAGATTGCGCTGTGTAGAATGTCGTGCAATATTTATTTATTTATTAATAGCATCCACGAATGCAGTAACTTTAGAGGTCATCCGGCGGGAATTTCACCCGCAACCTTCTGCATTACAGTCGAGCCTTCGCCCGATGCGCCACAGAGGCCGTCGAGCGTAGTTAGTATAGTTACCTATATCTTGCTTCTTACCAGCTTCTTACTAATATTATAAACGCGAAAGCTTGTATGTGACTTTGTTACTCTTTCACGCAAAAACTACTAAACCGATTGCGATGAAACTTGGAATATACGTAGCTGGCGACCTAGAATAACACATAACTACTTTGTATCCCGATATTCCTACGAGAACTCATAATCATTCATCAAGGCTCCAAAACTGTTTGAATCCACATTTCAGCCTCGCCATTTTACTTTGGAGGTCAGTGAATCTCGCGCCGCACCAATTTCACAACTTCGCACGTGGGATGACGGATTGGCACAAAAAACAACCGTTAGTTATCTATTAGGTATAAGTATTAGATACTATTAGTTAGTGTTATTGACATTAGTTTTGTGGATTGAGGCTAACGACCGGGCTGACGTTAGGGTTGACAACGAAGTTGTTCCGTAAATTTGTTTTTATTGCTCAAGGCATATTTACTAGAAATATTTTTAAAGGAAAAATTCACTTGCGGCGAGATTTGAACTCGCGTTCCTGGATCAATATTCCAGTGCCTATGCCGCTCAATCGAGCCGTAGTCGAAAAATAGTAGACAGGGAAACATTCATATTCTTAAATTCGCTGCTCGAGATGGGAACTTGCGTGGCCGAGCGGTATAGGCACTGGAATATTGATCCAGGAACGCGAGTTCAAATCTCGCCGCAAGTGAATTTTTGAAGATGATTTTTTCCTTTAAAAATATTTCTAACGAAGTTGTTCCTTAAATGTGACTGAAAAAAAAATATAATAAGAAAAATTTAATAACCGACTTGAAAACAGTGAAAACATAAACAAACAACCTTATTCAACATGGACATGTTCCTCTATTTACTTAACACTATTTTGTTTGAAGGTTTTTTTCTTTATCTATCAGTAACACTATCGATCATAATAATAAAAAAAACATAGGTCGTTAATTGCTTTTTGCAAAGACTGAGTATTTTTTTGGATTTGAAAAAAAAAAAACTAAATACCTAAGCCATCTGAGTTTTTAAATTTTCTTCTGTTTCTTGATTTTGCATTGTAATAAAATAAAGCATAATAATTATTCGGGTTTAACTAGCGTTCACCGCGTATCGCGCTCGCGATTTTAGTTTTTGTTAAAATCGGGGACGCAATTCCTTTTTTTTTTCCAAATTATTCGCTATCTCTTAGGCTCGGCGCAAACGGGCCACCGGACGGACCACAGCCACTTGACACGATTTTTCATTTTATTAAAGCACGAGTGGCCGCCACCGACCACACGTGTGCGCCGCATTACATGTATGAAAACTACAGGCGAAATATGCCAGTGGTGGCGTTTCGTGGTAGTGGCCGGTGGTCCGTGTGCCCTTATAGTTCATGGGGATATCCCATGGCCAGGCCTGGCCTAAAGGCCAGTTCAAATGGTTCACCCTGTATGAGCTGAATTAAAGTATAGGTAGGTATACTATATTTTATAATTTAATACGGTTGGCAACCCTAGACTAAGTGGTTGTTTTAAAACGAGATATTAGGCTAACTAGGTAGCCATAGTATAGCTGAGACTGCACCTATGAACTTAGGAGACTACTATTTTTTTAATTTAAATACTGGATTTTAAAAACGGTATATTGATAATAAATAGAACTCGGTCAAGTGCGAGTCGGACTGGCTCACGAAAGGTTCAGTACTATTAGACATGACGACATCACGTTTGTTTCTAGTGCCAATATATTGATAAAGCGGCAATAGAAGTTCATCATCTGTGCAAACAACTGCCTAGTTATCACGTTTCATGGAATACTGCCTGGAGACAGAGAGACAGATGGACGGACATAAACTGAACTAATTATATAGGTAAGTAATAGCGTCCTCATTAGACATCCACCCATATGCATTCTCGGCGGGGTCCGCTGTACTTTCAGGAAACTCCCAGGAGCGCACTCGAGGATCATTTCTAGACTGATCTAGTCCCCAATGCTGGCGAACCGTACAACAAAATTTCTGTTAATTCAATAGTATTTTTGGTGGCCTAGCATAGGCCATTACCCTAGTGTAGGAACCAAGCGTAACTTGTTAAAAGCTATCTCAAAAATACATTTAATGTAAGCCTATTTACTTAATCCTTTTTGTAATTTTAGTGAGAACGTACGTAAACATTTTTTTTATTACTTATTTATTATTTTTTAATGCTAGATTGGTTCTCTATACAGGAGAGTAGCCTCGTGCCCAATTGACACTACCTGTACCCATCATCTATCCAGTGGATGTCAACAGTAGGAATTGACAGGCACTGCAGTACATTGCTGCTTTGACGTAACGTGGTTATTACCGGTGAACACCTCGAAGCGGCAATGTACTGAGTGCTTGTCAATTTTTACTGTTGTCAGACGTCAACAGATAGATAATATAGGTAATACAGATTATCCAGACAATACCGGAGCCTTATTTTTAAATCGCTCGTTACACTTCAGGCGATTTAAATAATTCGATATCTGCTGATTATCGTTTGATGCCGGACTCCTGCTGCGAGTGGTTGATACCACTCGTTGTGCACGTGCGCCCCTTAATCGCTAAGTGCTCTACGGGTCCAATATAACGATGCGTTTAGGATGTTGGTGGGACTGCCATGGTGGTGCAGTGCCTCTGCTATGTTTGCAGATGCTCTTTGATGTTTACAGCTTTCATGCTGTATTAAAGAAAACCTTTTCTTTAATACAGCCTGAATCGACCAAGCAAACGTAATCGACCAAGCAATGAAGTCGACCTCAGCTTCATTATAGTTCCATTGTAGTTCCAACAGCATTTTGAACGTCATCGCGGCTAAGTATGAGCCAATTTTGATGCACTGTGTAAGAGTGACAGGTGGCTTTGAAAAAAAAATGAACCTATTTTATTACTAACATAGCTCTTTAAGTATATACTAACAATCAATGGATCTGTGACATCTGATAAATAAATGAATTGAATTGAATTACCTTTGTCTACGGAATTCTAAAAAAACGTCTTATTCACAGTTTGAATCTAATCTTCCTAAGTATGTAAGTGGCTGTATGAAATGAAGGGCGTTCTCGACTGCATGCAGCTCGAGCGTAAAATTAAAGTATCATCGCGCATGCGTGATGAGCGCTGGTCGTGGGCTGAGTGTACACCAGACGGAAAAACGCGGCGTTTTTAGCTGACTTCCTTCAAATGAAGAAGGTTATTTATATTCGGGTAGTTCCATTTTCAACTTGATCGCGTATTATTGTAAAATATAATATACTTTCTTACCTCGACGCGACGGTCGCGATGGGATTCACGGGTGAATTTAAACGGCTGTTCTTTTTTTTGTGTATGTTACAGGATTTCTTCACCGTTCGGGGTCCGATAGAGTTGATCCTTTTTTGTGTAAAAAGGTATTAGCTACTAGTTGGTCCCATTTTAAGTTGCTGAAGATCTGATGAGAACCTACGAAATGATAAGCAGAATAGCATCGAAGAATGAAGTGAAAGACTAGATTTGGACCTATAGAATTGGCCCGTTATTATAGACCAATATCGGGTCGGATGTTGTTGGGCGGGTTGTGAGTTTGTGGATGTGGTTGTGTTTCTCTTTTACAACTTTTACAAAATACTTTATTTATTCTTACATATTTCTAACTCAAAAAGTTTAAAAGTCTAATGCCTAATGCCTAGTCTGCCTAATGGTTAAAATAAAATGAAAAAGTGAAAAGAAAAACAACTTTAGGGGAAGTTTAATTTTTAATATATAATACTATTTTCTTGCCGTGATTAATATGTAAACTCATAATTATTTTTCCCGGGCCTTATTCGCGTATTATTATTTTTAAATTCTCTTACCTCGACGTTTCGATCATGTTACAATGATCTTGGTCGCGAGGGGTGTCCCCTCATCCTTGTAACATGATCGAAACTATTAAAAATAATTATACGCGAATAAAACCCGGGGAAAAATAATTATGAGTTCAAATCGTGTGACTTTAAAATGTTTAATATGTAAACTCATGCAAAATTACAGCTTCTTAATACTAAGCGTGTCTGAGCTAAGCCGCGGACGGACGGACAGACAGACATGATGAAGATAGTTTCGTCATGAAAATAATGTTTCGTTCGGAAGTATAGTATTAGGGTATCTTGTTGACTACGAAACCAGGTTGTAAAACAAGTATCGCTGCACGCTAGAGTGTTTATTGTCAGTGTAAACTCTTCCTATAATTTTATTCATCTAATAACTAAAGTAACCTGAGCGAGACGAAACCGAAAAATGTACAGTTTTATGATGTTGTAGCACACGCAAGGTCCTAATAAATGATGATCATTACTACGGACTTTTTGTGGGTGAATTGATGATTTTTAGGGTTCCGTACCCAAAGCTACCTACTCTCACCAGGCAGTATCTCATAAACTGTGCTAGAAAGGAAATTTTCACAGATGTATTTCTGCAGCCGCTAAAATACTGAAAACAAAATAAAACAAATATTCCCTAACAAAAACGTGCTTTTAAAAATCATAAACGCAACGTTACTGCGATTGATTTTTACCACTGACGCCATCTAGTGATAGACTAGCGTCGAACTGGCGTCAGTTATAAAATAAATCATAACGTTCGCGTTCCGTTCACGAATTAGTTGGTCAGTGTTCATTTTAGAATTCCGTACCCTATTGTAATATCGGAACCCTTGCCTAGCGCAAGGATCGCACTTGGCCGGTTTTCTTATATTTAAGTACTTTAATTTACTTAAGGCGGCGATAGATGATAATCATCGGTCCTTGTCCGATTGCATATAAATGAGCGAGATGGTATTGCGTGAAAAAATCTACAATTTCTCGTAAAATCAATCATTAACGAAGATTAAAATAATATTTTTATAAAATGCGATGAAGAGGTTCTAGGTATTATATTTTCTAATATTATGATGCCTATAAGAAAATATAGCGGTTAAGGATTTAGAAGAAAAATTGATTTATTTTGTAAAACAGGGGTAACTTTGCTTGTATAATAGTGGTATTTAAAGTTATTTTTTATCGTTTTAGAAATGAAGGGGACACTTCTTGTATCATGTACAATAACATAATACATTGTTTAATGATCTATTTGATACCGGTTATGAAGAAAATTATTCAATCGGAAGGGATTTCACATCAGTCGCGTCCTTAATAGATAAAATTTAATTAGCGATTTAGCAGGAAGATTTTATTATCATTACATAGTATTTAAAACAAAGTCGTTTCCGCCTGCTTGTATGTTTGTATGTATGCAAATATCTTTACAACTACGCACGAGATGCAGCTAGTTTATTATAATACTAGACTAAACTGTTAATTTATTATAGTATGCCTGTAAGAAATAAAAAAAAAACTTGTAACTAACACACAGCGCCATCTAGCCCCGTGGTAAGCTGCTAAGCTTGTGTTACGGTGACTAGACAACGGATATACTTACTTACATTTAAAACCTTCAATATAGAAACTGCATTGACACATCGACGAACTAAGCATCTACAATAGGTATCTACCCACATCTCATCCAAACAGGTTATCTATCTTATAAAATACCAAAGACTTATTTATTGTACTTTCAAAATAGAATGGACATCAATACAAAAGCTTTGAAGGGCCAAGAGGACTATACAGTATACACTGTATACTATACAGCGTGTTTCGACGATGACCAATTAAGCCGAAAGGGGGTTTTTCTAAACGTCTAGTCGAACAACTTTCGATCTACGACTTTTAAAAAATCTAACTGTTTTCCGAAAATTTTGAGTCAATATTTCACTGAATAAATAGCTGTTTTTGAAAACAAAGGTACCTAATTAAAGTTTTGATTGTAGTTGTCCAAACTGAATGAAAGAACAGAATAAGGTCAAAGACCTCTAACTATAAGAATCAGCTGATTTTCAAGTAAACTTTAACCTGAAAGTTTTCGAAAAGTACTTCCAATTTTTAAAAGTTATAGAGCAAAAGACGTCTAGAACAACATACTTTCGGCTTAAGTTATCGTCATCAGAACACCCCGATATACTTGACGCCGGCGAGACAAGGTAGTTCTTCATATCACAAAAGAAAAAAAATGTAAGCCGTCACGGGACGCCTGACAGATGTGAAACATTTGACATTGAGATGTGTTTTTCATATAACGTAGCGATATACGCCACGGCCGGAGTCTTGGCGGGAACTCGTTGAGGAGATGTGGTGCTAAATTTTCATTTTTGTGAAACCTAGTTCATATGCGTGCAAATTGTTTAATTTCGGGGGCATATTAATCAATTTAGTTTCGTGAAGGTGTACAAGTGGAATGAAAGTGAAAATCGGTGCAAAACATTACTTAGTGTTGTCTCCAAGGCTCCGTGAAGATTGTTTGTAAATGGCCGCCGTGTTTACAAATGATTCCCTAGACTTGACTTTAACTATGACGACTTGACTGTTTCGATGCAAATAACTTGCATAATATATTAAAATACATGACACTGGCTAATTTCCTAATGGCCATAATCGGTTCACAACCGATAAGAAATAAAAAAAAAAAAAAAATACGCCACGGCCTGTATGGCCACGTCAACAATCAAGTTTACCCTCGCCTATAGATGTTTGACATTAAAACATCTTTTTCACATTTCATTTCACCTTAAGGTGGAGCATCGATTAACTAAAAGCTAGCAAGAAGCTCGAGTTGCGTTTAATATTTTTCGTTTAGTATGAAATATTTTGCTAATTAATTAGATAAAACTGTAATACCAATATGCAGTGCAGAATCACTACTAATCAACAAAGGAAAAATAACCACTGTTCAATACATGCCGTTTCGTTGTAAAATGAAAATCTCTTTTTTAAATTACGTGTTTTTTTATCTTGTAAAAGTAATTGTTTAAACAAACTAACAAAATGAAAGCAAAAGAAGAATAAATTAAATACCATAATTATGGTTTCCGTATGTTTTGTAATTACTGAGATTTATTGATACTCAAATTTACAAATTCTTTAATTCGTCATTTTTAGTACTTACTTAGAATGTTCTAGGATACAATTTATATCTGATTCCATCAGAAGAAAGACAGTGCGGTAATGATACCACAAACTGAAAGATGCTTTCGACATTTTATTCGTCACTCATCGGCTGCATCTTAGTTCCCACAGCAATGCTATTTCAATTAACGATAGACAATCCCCCTTACTTATAAACGCTAATTAATGCGCTGCATATCTATGCATCGTTTGTCTTTTACTGTCACATGAAGTTTCAAAGTTGACAGACAGAGACAAACGTCACATAACTTAGTCATGTGTAAAGAATATTTTATAAGTAAGGGAGAATATTGTCAGCGCTGCAGACTTTATTTAAAAGGGAGCATAGAATATATTTGACACAACATATCTATACTGCCTTATTTTTTAATTAAAGACTTCAATTTGACACTTAATTCTATAGAAAATATGTCAAATACTAGGAAACAAAACGTCAGGTTATAGTCTGAAATTAAAAATCGTTCCATAATAGTAGGTACTAGTACATAATAATACAGCTTTGAATGGCAAAAATGAATGACATTTTGATTGCTGTTATATTATCTTACTTTTAAAACTAACTTAGCTCAGTTTGCGATGACTGATCGGTTTTTAAATCCCATCTATAGTTAGAAATTGGGTAACATTCAACAAACTGGCTCCACCAATCCCACACAGGCAATACCTCAGACAATATAGGTAGGTAGGTATAATATAGGTACTGACCTTTAGCCAAGGCTGCGTGTATGACACACAGACAAACAATCAGTTTCGCTACCACCATCTTGATCATTTTATCTCGATCTGGAAAAACGAATAATTTTTATTAGTGAAATAATTTAGCAGGTCTCTTAATAATAATACTCCCTTATTTATATAAAATAAAATATTATTTACACATGACTAAGTTATGCGACGTTTGTCTCTGTCTGTCAACTTTGAAACTTCATGTGACAGTAAAAGACAAACGATGCAAAGTTATATATGCAGCGCATTAATTAAAGTTTATAAATAACCCCCTTATTTAATCCTACTAATATTATAAAGTTGAAAGTTTGTAAGTTTATGTGTATGTATGTATGTGTGTTTGTTACTCAATCACGCAAAAACTACTGAATCGAATGCGATAAAACTTGGAATATAGCTGGATACCGGTAATAACTCATAGGGTACTTTTTATCCCGATATTCCCGCGCCAATCCGGAGTAAGCTCCCTTGGCGTCTTACTGCCTAACCCCCTTGCCCAGCAGTGGGACAAATTAAAGGGCTCACTAACCATCGGGTGAGATAGTAATGGAATGAATGAATGAATTCTTTATTATACACACCAAATCTTATCTTACTTAATATTATAAACGCGAAAGTTTGTATGTATGTAAGTATGTATGTGAGTTTGTTACTCTTTCACGCAATATTTAGTTTTTAATATAGTTAATATGGAGTTCCGAAAGGTAACGCCTAACACAATCAATTAAACAAACACAACTTTAAAAAATACATACGCGACGAATTGAATCCTTTTGTAAGCCAAAACAAACATAACTTTAAAAAATAGGTAGCACAATGGGCAGCCTTATCACTTAAAGCGATCTCTTCCAGGCAACCTTTGGATGGACAATAAGTCAAGAATAAGCGCTTGAATATCGTGTTTAGAAAAAGTGCAAATTGATTCCTTCTACGGTTTTCGCGATTTTGCATAATAAACTCTAACTGTTCTGTAACTTTTTAGAATGTTAAAATTAGACAAATTACATCTCAGTCAACCTTGAAAAAGCCAACTGTAAAGTTGACGAAAGCTCGGTTCGTTTAGAACAATGAATAAAAACGCGATTCAACAGGATAAAAGAAGCGTTTTATTAAATGCAAATTGATTCATTTTTATAAAACACCCACGTCAAAGGTTCCGTCAACAATACCAACAAGGAACCCTAACAGTTTCTTCTGAAATCTAATTATAACTTTATAAACGCACTGCTATACCATTTTTGATGAACCAATTTGATAATGATAAACAGATTCCCACCTCTGAGAATGTATGTTTACATGTGATTGTTCCGAGTTCATGTTAAATGTATCATTATTTTAATTACGAGTGAACGGTGCCGGGAATCGAACCCGCTACGGTCCGGTGGGGGGCGGCGATGCGTACAGACAGACAGGCTTAGTTTAGCGGTACATCATGTTACCTATTGTTTTTGTTTTTAGGGTACCCTAACCAATCGGTATAAACTGCATACTGAGACTTCACTGTCCGTCTGTCTTTCACCAGGCTATCAGCCGCATAGAGCAATACTCATCTTAAAATTTGAGTTCTACTTAAACAACTACGCAGCTCTCAAACTAAAAATTTCCATACTAATTTAAAATTTAGGAGCTGGGTAATTATTTCAGTACCTCTCAAATTTTAATTGGTGTTTCTGTATTTTGCGTGTATCTCTTAAACCGTGATCGGTAGACAGTTAAACTTTCCACATAATTATGTACTTACATAAGTATTTCTGCTGCCGCCATCACAACAAATACATACTAAAACCAGAACAAAATATGTATTTTAAAAGTTGTTTATTTGTTTTTTTTTTTCTTTACTTTTAAGACTTTCTGTGTGTTTGCATCTAACACATTATTATTATATCGGTTGATTATTTCAATCTTTCAAGTAGAAGTAGTTTTAAAAATATAATGTTGTAGAATTTAGTAAACTTTTTTTTTGTTTTTAAAAGTGGGGGTCCCAAATAACAAATGTGATTTCTTTGTGATTTCGGTACGGAACCCTTCTTCCGCGAGTTCGACTCGGACTTGTCCGTTTTTTTCCGACTTTTGTTGAAAGAACTTACGTATGTATGAGTTTTGTTTGGACATGATAGTACCTACTATAGTAGGATCCCGCGGTTTCACCCGCGTAAGTTCAAATCTAGCAGGACCTGCATCCGTGTTATCTATCCAGTGGACGACTGATGACTGTGGAAATTGACTGGAACTTTGCAGTACATTGCTGCTCTGACGTAAAGTGGTTATTACCAGTGATTACCTCAAAACAGGAATGTACTGCAAAAATCCTGTCAATTATAACTGTCGTCAGACTCGTATCTATTACCAGACTTTGTTATTGTATTACCAGAATTGATGCTAAATAAATAAATAATAAAAAGTTTATTTACTAAGATCTTTACAAAGATTATCTTAAACTATGGTCTCAGCACAAGGAAAATCTTGAATCGCGGGAGCGGGTAAATACAATTTTACCAGACTAGCTATTACCAGACTTTGTTATTGTATTACCAGACTTTGTCATTATATTACCAGACCTGAAGCTACGACACTAAGCAGTGACATTATATTCGTAATTCCGGTTATAAAAAAGTTAAATTATTTTTCTTTAATGGCCTCCTGTTTTTGAGAAGGTAGAAGCCTGATGAAGTCATATAATAAAATGTTAATGTACCTATAATTTCTGTCTTAGATTACCTAGATGGTGGGTATTTTGTAACAACGACGTTCGAATTTGGATGATCTTCCGTCTGAGACGAGCTTGAAATGCATCAGTATCAGGCGACTCTTTCTCTTTCTAGCCTCTAATAGACTAATAGAGACCAGGAGCCTCATTTTTGAATAGCTCGTTGCACTTCAGGCGATTTAAATAATTCGATATCTGCTGATTATCGTTAGATGCCGGACTCCTGCTGCGAGTGGTTGACACCACTCGTTGTGGATGTGCGATTCACGTAGAAAAATTACACAACTTGAACGAAAATCAGTAGAAATCTAGGTATTAAAATCGCTCGAAATGCCTCATTTGGTTCAAAAATAGAGCCCCAGCGGCCTTAGCCAACATTCTTATCGAATAACGAAATCGCCAAAAAAAGCTCGCGAAAAATAAAGCGTGACCTTATGTCAATTTCATACAAAAAAAACTGTCGATTGGCGATTTCGTTATTCGATAAGAATGTTAGCTAGGGCCGCTGTCCAGTTCTATGATATTTGCATTATTTAATTAATAGAAATCTACATTATCAAGTACATTATAGACATTTATATAAGTACTTGCTGCGCCCTGCGGTTTCAAGCGCGCACAGTCCGCGTAACTTCAGTTTCCGCGGGAATATCGAGATAAAAAGTAGCCAATGTGTTATTCCAGATCTCCAGCTACCTATGTTCCAAGTTTCATCGTAATCGGTTTAGTAGTTTTAGCGTGAAAGAGTAACAAAGTGTCATACAGATATACATACGTACAAATTTTCGCGTTTAAAATATTACTAGCTGCGCACCGCTGTTTCACCCGCTAAGTCCCGTTCCCGAGGGAATATCGGGATAGGAAGTAGCCTATGTCCTTAATCCAGGTCTCCAGCTACCTATATTCCAAGTTTCATCGCAATCGGTTCAGTAGTTTTTGCGTGAAAGAGTAACTAATATTATAAACGCGAAAGTTTGTATGTATGTATGTGAGTTTGTTACTCTTTCACGCAAAAACTACTAAATCGATTGCGATGAAACTTGGAATATAGGTAGCTGGAGACCTGGAATAACACATAGGCCACTTTTTAATCCGATATTTCCGCGGGAACGGGACTTACGCGGGTGAAACCGCAGGGCGCAGCTAGTAATTATTATAAGCCCGCGACAAATACCTCAGGTTCTCTCTCATTATGATCAAAAAAACCTGTTCCCGATAAGGGATTGGATTTTTGGAGTCGCGAGTACCGTAAGCAAACCAGCTTCTACAGTCATGTGACTCAGTTCCTTCATTTATTCAACTGGCTGCGCCCCGCGGTTTCATCCGCAGAAGTAAAAACGCGTTATCACGGGCGCGGGCGGCCGAGCGGTTCTCGAGCAGTTGCACTTTTTCGTTCATTACTCGGGTTCTACTAATTGGATTTCGATGTAAAGTATACCACGACGTTGCTCGAAAATAGAACTATCCTAAATTGAAAACCAGATTTAAAAAAGAAGTAGTTTTGAATTGTATACCGAACAGACAAACAGACAAAAAAATTAAAAATTATATAATTTTGTCCCTTTTTGTTCTCACTTATCCTAAGTCCCCTAGACAAATTTTTTTAAATTTACTTCCAAGTACCTACTGAATTTTTGTCCTGTCTTCCTTTATTATAAGTATATAGAGTATAGACTATAGGTGCGAACCACGGTTTATCCCCCAAGTCTAGAATATCCATTTAGAACAGATAGAATTTCAAAGGGCAATATATATCTATCTAAGTTTATAAAAGAAAGTGTTGTTGTTACACCATTTATAGCTCAAGAACGGCTGAACCGATTTGGCTGAAAATGTGGTGGTGGGGAGGAGCTTAGAACAAGGAGCAGGATATAGAACACTTTTTATCCCAATATTCCCGCGGGAACGGGAACGAGACTTACGCGGGGCGCAGCTAGTTTAGAATAATACATCAGTAAAATAAGTTACCGCTAGAATATCGAAATAAAAGTAGCCTATGTAATATTTCTTTTTGTTTTTATCGCTCAAGGCATTTTAAACTTAGAAATATTTGTAGCAAGGAAATATATTTCCAAAAAAGGCAAGGAGAGATATGGCCGAAAAATAATAACATGACACGTGATTCCTGTGTAGCTCAGTGGTTAGAGCAGTCGCCTGGATAGCTAAAGGACGCAGGTTCGAATCCTGTCATGGGGATTTTTGAAAATATATTTCCTTGCTTAAAATATATCTAAGTAGCCTTTGTTTTAATCCAGTTCTCCAGCTGTCTGCATACTTAGTTTCATAAGAATCGGTTTAGTAGTTTTTGCATTAAGGAGTCACAAACTGACTTGTTTACATACAGAAGATGCGTATGCGTATACGCACTTTAAGTCAACCCGTTGATGTCTTTTATATGGATATTTTATTGATTCTTGAAACAAATCAACTCGTTGACTTTGAAATCTTCTTTGTCTATACCTATACTTAAGTAATATGTAATAATAATTGTAATATTAATAGCGGTGTTGGTCTAGTGGTAAATACCTCGACCTTCATTTCGAAAGTCGTGGTTTCAAATCCCGGCCTTAATGTTTTTTTCTTTGAGGAAAACATATGTGCGCTATTATTTAAAATCGCTCTTACGGTGAAGGAAAACATCGTGAGGAAACTCACGGCTTAAAATCACGCACAAAGGCCCAATATAGAGCTAATTGCGGAAACGCATGATATAAACTTTATGTTTACTTATCCTATCCTATCATATTAGGAATGCTGAAAATTTGAGAGTAGGTATGTGTGTATTTTTGTTACTCTATCACGTAAAAACTACTGAACCGATTGCAATACAACTTAGAATATAGGTAGCTGGAGATCTGAAATAAGGACATACGCATTGAATACTTTTTATCCCGATATTCCCGGGGACCAAGATTACACGGGCGACACTGTGGGGCGCAGGTAGTCTAGGTAATCTAATTGTATTATTTATAAAGAAGTATTTCAGTCCATTTTCAATTTTCATGATCAAAAACAGACCAAAATACTATTTCACTCTGCTCTACTATTTACCTTATAATGTGACTTACCTAAGTTAGTAACTTTCGCTTCACCTTTTATCTTTAAATTGTACTTAAAACTGTAAGTGACTCACGTTAAGTAAGTTGAGATCTCTACCATGTCGAAGGACATACACTTATTTACTTACTTAGTTGCAAAACTACGTACTTAAGTAAGTAAAACTCAATAAAGAGCTCTACCTATTTTCTTAAATATTTCGTAAACTAAATTCCTTTTAATAAAAATACTATAATAGCCGATTTGTTTGTTTTGTATTTATGAATATTCACGTTTCGAGGTCTTTTCAAGTCCGCTAGTCACAGAAAACCAGAGAAGTTATTCGTCTTATAATTAAAACAATACCAAAATACTTACTTGTTGAAATATATAAAAGCTACACTACTCATAAGAGCACAACACTTAAAACTTAACCTATAAAAACTGACAGCTGATCAAACAAGATGGCGCCCGAGCTGTGAGAGCGGCTTGACCGTCGCCTGCGCCGGTTGCACGCGTACTGAAGGTTTTATGGTATATATAAGGCTGCGTGTACGCAGGTGGTAGAACTTTTTCGTTTATGATACAACTGGCTAAATCCTGTGGTTTCTGACATGTAAGGAAATATAGGGATGAAAGATGCCGTTTGTCATTTCCGTCTTCGTTTCTTGTCAGCCTGTTACCACTAGTTACTTGGCATCATCTGACACATTACCTCTCATCACCAGTCACCAGCCAGCCATCGGCCACCTATCACCTTTTTTCCGGTGTAACTAGGCAGCCGACGCCAGACATCTGTCACCTGTCTATCACCTTGCTTTCCTCTCATCACTACTAGTCAGTAGTCATCTATCAAGATGACTGCTGACTAGTGACAGTGCTATGTGCTAGTGCTGACAGATCGCTAGTGTAGCTAGCTATCTGCCTCTTTCTTCTCTTTCTTTCGTCTTATCACCAATGAGGAGACATCTGTCATCTAACACCTTTTTTACGTCTCATCATCAGTCAGCAGTAATCTTTCACCAGACAAAACCCATCTGTCACCTGACACCTTACCTTTCATCACCAGTCAGCATTCGTCTGTCACTTGACACCAGACACCTGACACCATCCAGATATCTATCACCTGACACCAGCGATCTATCAGCTGTCACCTTAGCTCTCTACACCAGTCACCAGTCATCTATCACCTGACACCAGCCACCTGTCACCTGTCATCTTACCTCTCATCCATCACCATCAACATTTTGCGCAAAGGATTGCAAACATACCTACTCTGTTACTTACTTACACATGAAGTTTTACCTTTGTAATATTAGTAGAGTATTAGAAAATGTATAGGTGAATAAGAAAACATATTGTTTGCTCTACCTATTTACTATACATATTATACAGGTTGTTACTATATTTATACAGGGTACCTATAAGTCGTACACTTACAAAACCAACAATAGCGTTAGTCTCTTCTAATATAGAAGATTTATTTTTTGTTTGTTTGTAACGAACAGACTCCGAAACTATTTCATCGAATTTACAATGTCTTTAAAAATGTAAAATTACTTATAAATTACATTATAGAGGAATGATATATGGGTAAATACTTTAAATCCCGATGTTCACACGGGATCGGGACTTACGCGGGTGAAACCGCGGGACATCGCGGGCGGTAAAATTAATATATTTTTAATTATGCAATACTATTAAATAATCATGAACGCAGCTTTACAAAATCACGATTTGTTGCGAAGCGAGAGCCTTAACAGTAAAACCAAGTTACATTTACAATAAGCTATGGCGCTAGTATCTATGCCAAGTTACAAATCTTATCACAATCAATTTAGTTCCAATTTTTACCACCTCCAGGTTTAATGTGGCGTAGCCTTAAACGGTTAAACCAAATTAATTATAGACTTACTCGCAGCGCTAGTATCAACGCGAAGTCGTAAATTCTCTAATAAATATCGTAATTTCAAGTTTATCCGCTGTCACGTATAAGTTAGCAGTATTTTAACATGAAGGTTTTAATACATTTTAATCGGTTAATAATGTCCTAAACTCAAACACTGATTAATACCAAATTAGACTCTATAACAAGACATTAAAGTTGTTTTTTGTTTGCAAATAAATTGCATCACATTTAGTTCGATAAGAAGGGTATATAAGAAGTTTGATAGTAAGAAAAATTGAATCGTATTAGAAAGTGATAAAGGTTAGAATCCAGTGTTGATTTATAAGAATGATTGCATTAACTTAATGTGTGGGTTTCCTTTGTATGAAAGTTAGCAGTTATTCTGCTTAGCAAACTCCATTAGGAGTGCTGAGAAGGTGTTAATTTTTTGCAAGTAAAAAGACCATCCTACTAATATTATAAACGCGAAAGTTTGTATGTATGTCTGTTTGTATGTGACTTGAATATGTTACTCTTTCACGCAAAAACTACTGAATCGATTGCGGTGAAACATGGAAACTAGATAGCTGAAGACCTGGAGTACCACATATTTTTAACCCGATATTCCCGCGGGTGAAACGGGGCGTAGTCTATAATTAAGAATTATTTATGCTAAACGAGAAAGCACGAAGTTTATCTTTGTTCTTTTTTTGTAACAATTAGGTAGCTAGGTTTATTTTTTATTTAAAAACAGGTATATTTTTTAACATATCCAAATTACATTATTTATTTTAAAACACTTTGTTTATCGGGTTGAATCGCGTTTTATTCATGGTTTTAAACGAACCGAGTTTTCGCCAACTTTACAGTTGGCTTTTTCAAGGTTTTTACTATTTATTTTTATTAGAGACTCGCTGCGCCCCGCAGTTTCACCCGCGTAAGTCCCGTTCCCGTTTCAGTTCCCGCGGGATTAAAAGTATTCTATGTCCTTCTTCTGGTTCTAAGCTATCTCTCCACCAATTTTCAGACAAATCGATTTAGCCGTTCTTGAGTTTTAAATGGTGTAACTAACACGACTTTCTTTTATACAAGATGTAACAGGCAAGCCCTTTTAAGCCGAAAGGCGGTTGTTCTAGACGTCTAGGCGAACAACTTTTGTTCTACGACTTTTAAAAATTCGAACTTTTAAAAAAAAATAAATGAGGTTTTATTTCACTGAAAAAACAGCTGCTTTTGAAAATAAAGGTAATTGAAGGTTTGATTGTAGTAGACCAAACTAAATGAAAGGACAACATAAGGTTAATGACCTCGAAATCTAAGAAACAGCTGATCTTCAAGTAAACTTTACACTTAAATTTTTCGAAAAGTACTTCGAATTTTCAAAAGTCGTAGAACAAAAGTTGTTCGCCTAGACGTATAGAACAACCCCAAACAAATTTCGAACTTTTTTTTCGAAATTTCAAAAAGAACAACAAATTTCGGCTTAAAAGGGCTTGCCTGTTACATCTTGTATACAAGATGTAACGGGTAAGCCCTTGTATACAAGATGTAACGGGTAAGCCCTAGATAGTGGTCAAGCGTTTGGCGATAAAAAGCGACGATGTGGTCTAAGATGTAGCACGCTTACCTAAAAGAAACCTGTTCACTTGCGACTTGAGATTAATACTGTGAATATAATAATTATAATATACTTATTACTGTGAGAGAGGGCACCAGTTCGAATCCCGTCACGGACGCAATTTTGATAAAGCATTTTTAAAAATCTTACTAATGACAGTTTGTGTGTAAGTAGAAACAAAAGAGTATGCTTGTTACTCCATCACGTAAAAACTTCTGACCAGTACGACCCTTAGTGTGAGTTTTTCGTAAAAAAAAACGCGAACGTGATGGTTAAGTTAACGCATATTTTGTATGGAAACTGATAACTTCGATTTCGTCCGCTAGAGGCGCTTTTTGAGTTTCCATACAAAATACGCGTTAACTTAACCATCACGTTCGCGTTTTTTTTTACGAATAAACTCACACTACTGGTTCCGATTGCGATGAAACTTAGTAGTCAAAAAGCTGGGGATCTAAGGTAATACATAATGTACTTTTTAGCTGAATATTCTTAAGGGGTCGGGACCTAAGCGTGTGAAACCGCGGGACGCAGAACAGCATTATATGTAACAATGCTGAAATTAATATTAAAAATAAATTTAAAAACCAACTTAAAACACTTTATTTATCCGGTTTTATCGCGTTTTTATTCATTGTTCTTAAGGAACCTAGCTTTCGCCAACTTTACAGTTGGCCTTTTCAAGGTTGGTTGGTTTAAAAAATAACATAAAATATCGTCTACATACAGTGCCACCGACTTATCTGTTTTGTTATCAGAAATTGGGCAGCCAAACTAAGTACATAATGGACCTAGCCAGTAAAACTGCCCGACTTCAGATGACGAAACAGAAAGTCGGTGGCACTGTATGTACTTATAGGTTATTTTGTATCCCTTTTTTAAAATTTGCTTGGTTTCGTTTCAATTTCAAAACGCATAAACAAAAAAAAAACCAACTAAACGCCTTGAAAAATAGTCAATTTACGACTACGAGTTACCCTATCAAGTTAAACTGAGGCAAATTGCTGTTATTTAAATAACAGGCACTTTTAATTGCTCAGTAATTATTATGTAATGGCTTTTTCTTTTCCTACTAAACCCCTTTTCAGTTATTTAACTGTTTAGGAATTGGGGTATTTACTGTATTTTTGGGATTCCGTACTCAAAGGGTAAAATTCGTAAAATTGGTATTCTATGACCCCGCTATGATCTCGCTCACTTAGATGAACAGAGTATTATGTCAAATGCGTTGTTTTTTCAGGAGACCAATTTCCAACTTTCTTGGAAGCTTATCTCAGATTCTAATTATGCGAAAAACATGGAGATACTACCCTGTCCCCCGCGCCATTTCAGGTCCGATCGTTACAAGTCCCTGTTCATTAGAAAGATCTCAATTTTCTTAAATAATAAATAAATCCTGTGACAAACACACAGCGCCATCTATCCCCATGGTAAGCCGCTAAGCTTGTGTTACGGTGACTAGACAACGGATATACTACTTATATTTATTTTTCTTTTGTTAATAGAATAGAAATATACCCAGACCAATTTTAACAATACTGCATTTCTTATCCAAACGCCGAGATTTATGAGATAATACCCTGTTCATTCTCGGGTGCTAAGTCCCGTTCCCGCGGGAATTTCGGGATAAAAAGTAGCCTATGTGTTAATCCAGGTCCCCAGCTACCTATATTCCAAGTTTCATCGCAATCGGTTCAGTAGTTTTTGTGTGAAAGAGTAACAACCTCACATACATACAAACTTTTAAAATGGCTTTTCCATTCGGACATTTGCCATTGTCAAATATTATCAATATTTGAAAGTTATTTGCATTGAACGAAACAGTCAAGTCGTCATAGTTAAAGTCAAGTCGAGGGAATCATTGTAAAAAGGGAGCCATTTTTTACAATGTTTGTTCACGGAGCTTTGGAGACAACACTAAGCTAAAGTCCATGTTTTGCACCGATTTTCACTTTTATTTACACTTGCACACTTGTGTCACGAAACTAAATTGATTAATATGCCAAACAATTTACACGCATTTGAACTAAGTTTCACAAAAATGAAAATTTAGCAACACATCTTCTCAACGCATTCCCGCCAAAACTCCAAGAAGTAAGATAAGAAGTAAGATTATAGCTATACAGTTGAAGTTTACACAGATGATGTATTTCTGTTGTCGTTATAATTATAACAACAACAAAAATACAATAAATTAAGCAAACATTTATGCAGGGCTTCCATATACCTAACAAAAGCATTTTTTTTAATATAAACGCAACGTTATTATTTATTTATTATCGGCTGTGAACCGATTATGGCCATTAGGAAATTAGCCAGTGTCAAGTATTATTAATAAATTATGCAAGTTATTTGGTCGAAACAGTCAAGTCATCATAGTTAAAGTCAAGTCTAGAGAATCGTTTGTAAACACGGCGGCCATTTACAAAGATTGTTCACACTAAGTCCATGTTTTGCACCTTCACGAAACTAAATTGATTAATACGCTCTCGAAATTAAACAATTTACACGCATTTGAGCTAGGTTTCACAAAAATGAAAATTTAGCAACACATCTTCTCACCGCGTTCTCGCCAAAAAAATCAAAATAATTGTTGATGGTTGATCCAGTGTTCATTTTTGGGTTCCGATTGTGACAGTGATATAAATTCAAACCTTTGTGCGCAAGTCAAACTCGCACTTGGCCGGGTTTTGGTTTTATTAAGTAATTTGCGGTTAGGTAGGTACTTAGTTGCTTACCCTATAATTTTGACTTTTCAAATGAATTTAACTGCATTGTGTTATCTACATCTATACTAATATTATAAAGCTGAAGAGTTTGTTTCATTGTTTCTTTGTTTGAACGCGCTAATCTCAGGAACTGCTGGTCCGGTTTGAAAAATTATTTTTGTGTTTGATAGTCCATTAATCGAGGAAGGCTACTTTTGATCCCGATATTCTTACGGGGTCTAGACTTACGAGGGTAAATCCCGCGGGTCGCAGCTACAAAAACGAAAGTCGTGTTAGTTACACTATTTATATCTCAAGAACGGCGGAACCGATAGTAATGAAATTTGGTACAGGGTTAGTATAGGAGTATAAATAAGATATAGGGTACTTTAAATGATCTTACGGGTTAAGCAACGCTTGGCGTGACACATACTTGATGGGTCAACAAGAACGATCGCACCAATTAAAATGAAATTTTGTACAGGGTTAGGTTAGGTTAGGTTATACTAATATTATAAAGCTGAAGAGTTTGTTTCATTGTTTGAACGCGCTAATCTCAGGAACTGCTGGTCCGGTTTGAAAAATTATTTTTGTGTTTGATAGTCCATTAATCGAGGAAGGCTACTTTTGATCCCGATATTCTTACGGGGTCTAGACTTACGAGGGTAAATCCCGCGGGTCGCAGCTACAAAAACGAAAGTCGTGTTAGTTACACTATTTATATCTCAAGAACGGCGGAACCGATAGTAATGAAATTTGGTACAGGGTTAGTATAGGAGTATAAATACGATATAGGGTACTTTAAATGATCGTACGGGTTAAGTAATGCTTGGCGTGACTCATACGATTCGATACGATATTCCAAATTTAAATTACTTTACGCCCTATATAGGTGCATAATGAGGACATAGTACCTTGAGAATAAAGACTCTCATTACGTTGACCTTTTAGGTCAAATAAAGTAACTTTGTAGAGCAGTAGGTGTGTAACACCTATTTTTAAAAAATCATAATAAAAAAATAAGGATTTTGTGTTTTAAATATAAAATCGGGCAACTTTGAGTGGTATGTAAGTTCTATGGGTTCTGTGTGGGTATTGCATTGATTGCGGCGCATTGCAGATGCGCGTTTTGCACATGTGGCTCTAGGGATGGGGGAGTGAAATTGTTAAATAGCAATTTTTGCTAACAATACTCTGCTGAGCACCCCAATACCAACTATTATTAAATATTTGTACAAGGTTTTTTTTGGTTTTGTTTATTACTATACTTTTGATATTAAGAGAATCTGGTATAATAGGAATCTGGTATATTGGTCACCTGGTATTTTGGGTATCTGGTGTACCTAATAGGAATCTGGTATATTGGTCACCTGGTATTTTGGGTATCTGGTATAATGAAAACAAAGGCTTTAGGCAGATCTAAGTATCTACCAGCTTGGCCATTCAGAGGGGGAATATTGCCAGCCTTTTGAAGACGATGCCTCTTGCGGACCTCCTTGATTTTATTTGTAGCACAGAGCCTTTTTTGTTTTATTTTATGGTTGAGGATTTTTTTATGTATTTTTATTTTATTGTGGTTTTTTCTAAGATCAATTAGTTTTAGTTTCGTTTTTAGTTATTTATTTATTTATTTTTTAGGTTCACCAACAGTAAGATACACCAAAGCTAATACAGAAAGTAACATTTTTCTATAGATGGACAAGTGTGCTTACTAATTATAGGTGTACACAACGTTACCATAAAAAGTAAAGTACGATTAAAGTTATTTTTATTTTTGTTATGTTAGTTTGAAGTTTTATTGTGTTAAGCCTTACATTAGTTAACTACCTCTATCTTCTATTTCCTCTACCTTCTCTTTTCATCCTAGTTGTGTCACCCGACAGCGATTTTGAAAATATAATCTGTGGTGTGGTTCTCGACTTTTAACGCTGCCTGTAAAAGGAGTTTTGTTGGGAACGCCGCTTGGTGAGGAAATTTGGTGCTGAATTTTCATTATCGTGAAAACTAATTGTATAATTGCGGAAGCATATTAACAGAGTTAGTTTCGTAAGAGTGTAAACGTATAGGTAAAGAAAATGAAAACCAGTGCCAAACATGAACTCTCGCGTCATCTCAAAACCTCATGTAAAAATCATTGTAAATCGCCGCCATTACAATGACTCGTCTTGAGTTTTAACTACGACAACTGACTGTTTTTATCCAAAGAGATGCGAATAAGTATTAAAAAATATAATACTTGAAACTGGCTAGTTGCCAAACGGCCATAATCGATAAGAAATAGAAAATAAACTGTAAACAACAAAGAATTTTCCGGAGTTTTGGCGGGAACTCGTTGAGGAGATGTGGTGCTAAATTTTCATTTTTGTGAAACCTAGTTCAAATGCGTGCAAATTGTTTGATTTCGGGGGCATAACAAGCAATTTAGATTCGTGAAGGTGTACAAGTGGAATGAAAGTGAAAATCAGTGCAAAACTTGGACTTGTGTTGTCTCCAAAGCTCCGTGAAAAATCTTTGTAAATAAATGGCCGCCGTGTTTACAAATGATTCAATAGACTTGACTTTAACTGTGACGACTTCACTGTTTCGATGCAAATAACTTGCATAATATATTAATAATACTTGACACTGGCTAATTTCCTAATAGCCATAATCGGTTCACAACCGATAAGAAATAAAATAAAAAGAATTTTCTATTTTCCTTCGACACGACTATATAATTTTATTATCTTAACTCTATCGACATCACCCCATCCCTACCGCGTCCTGGTGACGTCACGAACGTACTTGACCTCCCGAACTAGCCCCGGGAGCTCCATATACAAGCTGAGACACGTGGATTTACCTGCGTAAGTCCGTTGAAATTGCGAAAGGTCAATTAAGCTAAGCGTTCACCTTCCGGCATCATGGGCTTAGGTGGTAACTGGCACGCTCAGATGCTGGCATAGTAGAATTAAAACATTTAGCGACTTCTGTGGCGCGTCAGGCGAACGTTTGGCTGCAATGCAGAAGGTTGCGTGTTCGATTCCCGTTGTGTGGTAATATGTGTGTTTAAAAATAAATATTTGTATCTGGTCTGGGTGTATTTCTATGCATAATATGTATGTATTTACAAAAGATAAATAAATATAAGTAAGTAGTATATCCGTTGTCTAGTCATAGTAACACAAGCTTAGCAGCTTACCGTGGGGCTAGATGGCGCTGTGTGTTGGTCACAGAATAAGTTTATTTATTTATGTTACTCTAGCAAAAACATCTGCCATACCGATCGTTGTTTTATCGTCCTTTTGTCCCTCAAAATAGTATAGTAAATTTAAAAAAAAAAAATACCTCAACTACTTAAAAAAACCACAGAAAATTAAAAATATTTTTTTTTTGTAGCTTTTTTTTAATTTTTGTTTATTTTTTTAGCTGAATGAAATATCGGCGACTTAGTGACCTAAGAAAGAAGAAAGAAGAAGATGGTAGGGCAGGATATCCTTATCTTACTCCGACTGTGTGATCTCAAGGAAAAGTAGTAAAATAAAGCACATTTATAAGGTGAAAGCGGTACCCTACGCTCTTAAGAGAAACCTCCCGAAATAAACACGTCCCAATTATGTGATTACAGGAAAAACAACCATTAAACGTGAAACGAAGAAAACTAGACCGTTTCGTCTTCAAGTTTTGGTTCAATTTGGCATATACTTGCTAATACGTTTTTAGCAGGCGCTATTTTATGGGTTTTAGGGTTTTGTAGTCCACAAGAAATTCTTTCATCATGTCCGTCTGTCCACGGCTCAGAGAACCAGTAGGTAACTTTGCATTAGTATAATATTTATTTATTTAATTAGGTACACCAACAGTAATACACATTGATATAACTCAACAAAAAACAATGCCAGAACACTATGGTTATATGTGTTTAATAAATAGCTGCGCCCCGCGGTTTCACCAGCGAAAGTGAAAAAACGCGATATCACGGGCGCGGGCGGCCGAGCGGTTCTCGAGCGGTTGCACTTATTCATTAATTACTCGAGTTCTACTAATTGGATTTCGATGCAAAGTATACCACGACGTTCCTCGAAAATAGAAGTATCTAATGTTGAAAACCAGATTTCAATCGGATTAGTAGTTTTTAATTGTAAAAGGAACCGACAGAGAAACAAACAGACAGCCCAAGCAGCATTGCAAGCTGCATAACAGCTGCATTTCTATCCATTTTTATTATAAAAACTGTATTCAAGCTGCATAAAGGCTGTTTAAGCGCTTATACAGCCTTTATAACTCCAAAAAGGGCCCAAATTAAACAGCTTTATTTTAAAAAATTATATAGCTTTGTTCCACTACTTATCCTAAGTCCCCTAGACCACTTTTTTTTAAATTTATTTCCAAGTACAGACCTTTTGTCCTCTGACCTCTCTTCCTTTATTATAAGTATAGAATGAAAAATAAAAAATAGCATATTTATATAATAGCATAGTACATCCCCCACATGTGAAATGGGGTGATTAATTTTTCACCGTTTATCCTATCGTGCGAGGTATCGTTAGTTAGGTCTTTTTCAGGATCAGAACCCATTAATCATAATTAGCCTTATAAATAGAAGGGGAAAAAGGTAGAAGTAGTGGGAACACGCTTTGTCTTTTTCCGTGACAAGAACTTTCAAAGTTGATCAGAAAAATCTAATTTTATTATGTGTTATTTTCTATTTTGTAGGTATAGTATGTTATGTAGTGATTATGTTCTTAAAATAAATGTTTATTCAATATAATATATTTTTCATTCAAGAGACAATGGGTTTCGATTCGATAGACCATGAAACCGTGCGCCCGCGCTGCAGCTAATAGATTAGCATTAATTAAAAGAAGCTTCTATATCTACTTGTGCTTAATATTAAAGAGCAAAAATTTAGAAATATTTTTAGCAAGAAAATACAAGATGTAACGGGCAAGCCCTTTAAAGCCGAAAGGCGGTTGTTCTAGACGTCTAGGCGAACAATTTTTGTTCTACAACTTTTGTAAATTCGACCTCTTTTATGAAAAATTTGGAGGTTATGTTTCACTGAAAAAACAGCTGCTTTTGAAAATAAAGGTAATTGAAGGTTTGATTGTAGTAGACCAAACTAATTGAAAGGACAACATAAGGTCAATGACCTCGAACTCTCAGAAACAGCTGATCTTCAAGTAAACTTTACACTGAAAATTTTCGAAAAGTACTTCGAATTTCCAAAAGTCGTAGATCAAAAGTTGTTCGCCTAGACGTCTAGAACAACCCCCTTTTGGCTTAAAAGGACTTACTCGTTACATATTGTATATTTCCAAAAAAACAATCCAAAGGAATCAGGATTCCTGTGTAGCTCAGTGGTTAGAGCAGTTGCCTGGTTAGCGAAAGGACGCAGGTTCGAATCCTGTCATGGGGATTTTTAGGAAATATATTTCCTTGATAAAAATATTTCTAAGAGCAAAAATTTATGTTTGTACCGAATAGGGTCCGAAATTACTGGACCGATTTCAAAAACTCTCTCACCGGTTGATAGCTACATTATCGAGGAGTAACGTAGGCTTCTTTTGATCCCGATATTCTCAAGGGATCGGGACTTACGCCGGTGAAACCGTGGGGCGCTTCTACTCATCTATAAAAATACATCTTTAAGTTACCTTAGAGAGCGCGCATCTCGTTACCTGCCGCTGTGCAAGCCCCACATATAAGCAGACTTTGCCATGATAGAATTACAGAATACTTACAGAATTAGACCCCAGAGAGGGGAAGAGATCCCCTCTCTGGGGTCTAATTCTGTAAGAAAAAACCGCGTAGCTCCGCTTTAGACTCCAGTAAACTTTTCTAAATACTCTTCTTTTCTCGTTTACTATATGGAAACTTGATTGAAAGCTGTGAGTATAAAGAAACTACCTACATAAAAGAGCTATGTCGACACTGGGATACATACGTAAGATCAACATTAATTAGGTAAAAAAATCACTTGAACACTATGTTAAAACTTTGAACGTTCTGTAAAACTGTGTGAATGTCTTTTTCCTTACAGAATTAAGCCCCAGGGCCCTGATTCGGTCAAAGCATGCGGAATGCCGGCGGAAAGCAGGCGACGTGCAGTAGATGTACGTTATTTCGTATTCTGTAAATGTTATTTTATTTGATTACTACCTAATTATTTAAGTAACCTTCAAATTTAAGGGGTACTTAATTATTTAAATAGCTCCCCTTGTTTCTTAGCCAATTAGTATTAAAGGAAATTCTAGGATAGCTTTTATTTTTACCCATGCAACAATCCGACTTATGCAATGCTCGTGCATCCCACCTGCTTATCGCATGCTATGTTTTTACAGAATCGGGCCACTGGTCGTCCATTTAAGTGTGGATTTATGCACAGCGATAGGAAGGACAATGCTAACAAAGTCACGGGCACATCTGTATAGGAGTTAAATAAATAAAGCCATATTTTATAGGTAGGTACCTACACCAAATACCTATTGACATCTGACAACATTATTTACCTAAGAGGTTAGAAGAAAAACTAGTTATTTTGTTTACAAGTCAATGATCTTTGTTCAGGACACAGCAAGGACTTAATATTCATTGGATCAATATACTACCTACAGATTATTAAACTTTAGCTATACTATACATACACTGAGTTTCGAGGAGTCGTAAAATTAACTACACCAAACAATTTTGAGTTAAACCCGTATAGGTATTTTATGAATTATTTCAATAGTCTTTCAGGGGGATATCCCAAACTTTAAGAGATAGCGAAAAATGCTGAAAGGAGTTGCGTTCACGATTTTGACAAAAACTAAAATGGCATTATTAATTAGTATTTTGAAAAAATGTATTACCCTAGCCATCAAATAGTAGAGGAAACTCTTTAAAAATAAAATCAATTTATCGTTAGTATATTTAATAAAATAAATTTGTATTAAATATTTAATTAATATAAATTTTAAAAACTAAAACTATAAAAATCACAACACAGAGGTTTACAAAAGATAACACAAAGTCAGCAAACTGATGCGTGATTTGCTGAACAAACTGTTTTAAAACAATTATTATTAAGTAAATAGGTTAGTGTTTATTTATGTAAATATGGTTAGCTAGTTAATTTTTAAACCACCTGAATCTTTATTCAGTTCAATAATACATTTTATTTTCGTAACCGTTTCCGAAATCTTATAGAGGTAGGTACATTTTATCCGACACCAGGATCCCTAGGTACGGTTTCATAATTAGTTTCGAAAGTATCAATCTCGGAACTTTCGTAACTGGTTACGAAAAAAGATTAGGTTAACAAAATTTAATGAAACAAACCGATTGTTATTTTAAAAATAGGTAATTTTTCTAAATAAAAATAATGTTTTTTTATTATTATTTGTCAATAATATAGGTACCTAACTTTTTTTATAACATTATTCGATTCTGATAATTTTTTGTGAATTGGAGTCATTGGCTTAAACTTTTCCTTTTTCCAATTCAGTGAGGTAATTACGCAAACAATTAGAAGAATCGGATAAAGGGGTGAAAAAGAGTTTTTTCTCGTATGACTTCTCTCTCGCTTCAAGTTGCGCGTCAAAAAGTCCTCGTTAAAATTTAATATAAAAATATACAATATTAATGAAACACTAAACTATTCTATCCATAGAAAGGCGGGTAGAAAGGGGGTAGGGGAGGACGGTAAGGCCTGTAGAATCCCCCTCCATAACCACCGTAACCACCGTAACCGTACCCGTAACCAAAACCACCCCCCACGATGATAGGTCGGCCGAAACCATAACCACCGATGAAGTGAGCTGTAGTGGTCTGGAAAAAAAACAATTTGTTATCATTTTATTTCGTTTTCAGTGCTAATGCTAATGCTTTGTGTTTTTGTATTATTCCTTCATAATATTTCTGATGTTATGATTAGGGACATGTATTTTTAACTAAGTAAGTACCTTTTTAATGTCAAATCAAAATATTTTTAACCTTTTAAATATCATTACATTTGTTTTAGAATCGTTAAGCAAGCTAGTGTCTTAGGAACGGAAAATATAAATATAAGTATATACAACGGATATACCTACGTATATCCGTTGGTTAGTCACCGTAACACAAGCTTAGCAGCTTACCACGGGGCTAGATGGCGCTGTGTGTTCGTCACATGATTTATTTATTTATGTCTATGGGTTAAAAAAAATTGTCAGAGAAAAAAAAACATAATTGAGAACCTCCTTCCTTTTTTTGAAGTCGGTTAATAAAAGAAAATCTTTAAAAATATTTTTGTTTGGCAACCGAAACGTTTTGCGTTGTAAGTATATTCATTTATTTAATAATTCCTTACTTTACATTAAAAGACAAATCTTAGTTTGACACTTACTTGAATTAACACTAAAACTGCTAAAACAAAGAAAAATTTCACTAAAGATGCCATTTTGTTTAAATTTCCTTAATTTTTCTTCACCATTCAATCGATATCGTTCGATTTTCAAATACTGAATTTTAAAACATGGCGTCCAATATTTTATAGAGAAACAGTATCTTCCTTGGAATATTTTAAAACGCTCTAATTGCAAAGTCATAAGATTGAGTTTCCTTTGTCTGTTTGTGGGAAATCCAAAGAAAATTAATGGTCATTTAACCCATAAGTGCAAACTAACATGACGAAGAACAAACAAACAATAATATGGATTACTAGCTGTGTCCTGCTGTATCACCCGTCTAAGACAGACTACCTAACTTTTACCTACTTGTAATTTTAGTAAGGATTATAGTTAAGATTATTTCAGTTCCACTATAGTTCTAAACATGCAATGTAAATCACAGTCATGATAATTGCTAAACACTCCATGAGTTTCTTGTGTCTTCTTCTCATTGGAGGTTGTGTTCGTTTTGAGTTTGTGTTTAAGTCCTGAAATTTCCCTAAGTCTAAGTCATTCAGTCAGGACAAATGATTTTATACGTTTTATTTAGTAGAAACATATTTTTTCCCAATGTTTGATGCCTTCGATCAGCATTTATACATCTAGCCAGTACAATAACTAATACATTATTGAATTGTGTGTTTAAGCATCTAGCCAGAATGATTATAGAAGAAAAACTTTAAGAATATCAGAATATTCAACCTGTAGATTGTAATTATCAAGTATATCCGTTGTCTGGTTGAATTTTTAATCTGTAGATTGTAATTTTCAATCTCCTGGTTGAAAATGTTGATTGAGTCCCAAACTAAGCAACTAATCTTATCTATATATTTACTTAAAATAAAGGAAGAGAGAACAAAAAGTCTGTACCTGGAAGTAAATAAAATAAAATATGCATGTCTGTCTATTTGTTTCACTGTTTGTTCCTTAAACGATTAAAAAATAATTAATAGCATTGAAATCTGGAACCTCGTGGTATACTTTACATCGAAATCTAATTAGTAGAACCCGAATAATGAACAAAAAGTCGGCTATGCACTATTTCTACGCAGACAAAGTCGCGGGTTACACCTAGTACATACTATGAGTTTAGACTCTGGGATAGATGGCGATGTTTGCAAAGAGTGCAATATCTATTTATTTGATAGGAAAAACTTTATGAACTGAGGTAAGGTTTAAATCCGTCGAGTTATTGGATAATGGCAGCAATTCTGTTGTTCATTTACCTACCTAAATGAAACTAAACCGTTTAGGATGGCACCAAGAGAATAGGAATACTGTCTAAAATTAATTTTAGGAACTCTTAGGTTAAATTTTAGAATTTTTGACAGCAGAATTGCCACCATACACATCTATTATCTTCGGATAATAGATGTGTATGCGGCGGGATTTACATTATGAAACTAAAGCTGTACAACTTATAGCCTGGAGTTTTGGCGAGAACGCGTCGAGGAGATGTGTTGATGAATTTTCATTTTTTGTGAAACCTAGTTCAAATGCGCGTAAATTGTTTTATTTCGGGGCATATTAGTTTCATGAAGGTGCAGTGACCGTGAAGTGTAATGATAGTGAAAATCAGTGCAAAACATGGCCTTAAGCATTGTCTCCAGAGCTCCGTGAACAGTCATTGTAAATGGCCGCCGTTTTTACAATGATTCCCGCGACTTGACTTTAACTATGACGACTTGACTTGACATGCAAATAACTTGCAAATATTAATGATACTTGACACTGGCTAATTTCCAAAATTTGGCCATAATCGGTTCACAACCGATAAAAAATAACAACTTAGAATAACTTCCTTTCCATAAATTGTTACGTAGACACAGACACTGCTGTACTATTTATGTATTTGGTAATATTGCTTCCAGAAACTGATGCGAGACGCCTTTATGCATGACACTAGTTTGGTAAATATATAAATTAGGCTAGTTTTAGCGGTAGATATCAACCGTTCAACCATTCAACCGTTTGAATCAAAGAGAATATAATCACTATGTTTTAATTTCAATGAATAAAATAGTAGTTCATAATATTACTATATTGCATAATTATTATTATGAAATATCTGACGGTGTTCTCACACACCTTCAAAATGACGAATCAAAATACGAACGTCCTTGTTAGAATACGGACTTTTAGGTTACCTATCTAAGTGTAGATATCTAAGTGTAGATCCTAGGTGAATTCCCAGTTCCGAGATGTTCAATTAGAAGCTGAATGCTAAATATTTACCTACAATCGAATACAAATATTGTGAAACAATCCTAGTGTTTACTTTGTGTGATGTTGTACTTTGGAATTTTTTACTCATCCTACTATGTTTTATTTATCTATATTAAGGACTAGCTGCAACCCGCGGTCTCACCCGCGTAAGTACCGATCCCGTCGGAATATCGGGATCAAAAGTAGCCTTTGTTACTCTTCGATAATGTAGCTTTTTATTGGTTAAAGAATTTTTGAAATCGGTCCCGCAGCCTATTTGTAATATTTAGGGTTGGGTTTGTAACTGTTTTCGTTCAGAGTACCTGAATTTTTTAGTGATTGATTTAAAAGTACTCTATCAAGGTGACATTTGTTTAAATGAAACAACATTGCTGATATAATTATTATAATAATAACACATAATATTAACACACAAGTTACAATGTTAGTAAATATTATGTAGCTTATGTGACTAACAACATGCATTATGTTTTATTATGTACTAAGCGACTCATAGGCCAGACTGCACTGTTGCATATTGCAGAAAAAATACAATTTTCCGTTAAGAAAAATAGAAAATGTTAAATGATTAAATAAGATATTTCATATCTTTAACTATTATAAATATTTGGCAAGAAAATATCAAAAAATCTAATATAATAATATAATTTCTGAAAATAGATATTGATCACAGTTCGTAGGCTAAAATATGGCCAAAAGTGGTGCGTAAGAGTTGTTAATTAACATACTTGTCTCCCGCTATAAAGTAATTTTTCGCAACTAGTTAGAAACAGAGTACACTTACAAAATTGATAAAAATCTAACAATCAAATTAATTTGCAGTCATTTTTAATTTATGTTATTATTTTACGTAAGCAGGGAATTTAATTGAGGATTTACTCTGTTCGCAACTAGTTACCAAACACGACCTATGTGAATCGGTGACATAAATGTTATACATATTTTTGCAAAATGTGGACACCATTTAAAAAATATTAAATTTCTAAAATAAAAATTGATTTTTTTGTTAAAGATAGATAGATTTTGATATGTATGTATACCTAGGCACCTAATCTTACAGTGATCTAGATTGAAAAAGCAAAAAATTATCTTACACTTACGTTAATTTTAAATTATAATAATTTATTCTAATTACAAGTTATGATATGTATTTTATAACACCAATGTTTTATTAGAATCTAATTATAAATGCCTCAGCCAGTATCGATATGTATATGTTTCAATCGAAGACTTATTTTTTATTACAATCTAATTATAATTTATTAATTTTAAAGATTAAACACATTTATTTTTAATCTGATTATAAATTGCGAATAAGTCGCTAATCTCTAATTAATAATTATAAGTTATATAACATTCATAATTGTTTTGAAACATTTAAATTTTATAATCTAGTTCCTACGTTGTAATTAGAAAATAAAATAAATATGTCTTTCTATTATTCTTATTTTTTGTTCTTTTTTTATTAAGCTTTATTAAAAATAAAAGTTTTGCTAATCGATCGGCCGTTTTTCAAAAGCGTTGTCTTTTTTTTCCGTTTATTTTTCGAATTGCGCCAAAACTAAACACGTGTTAACAAATTTCGACTTTGTCGATATTTTTTATTTATCCGCAATTCGAAATATAAAATAAATATAACATCCAATTCATAAAAAATACTAGAAGTCTCTTGAAATGACTAGCATTTTTTTACTGGGCTCAATATTCTGTTTTTCAAAAACTTTCAAAGAGACTCATAGTATTTTTAATAACAATTATTTTTACAAATAAAAAATAACATTAACTGTTTTTCGTAACAAATTCAAACAACGTTGTAACAATTATTTTTTATTTGTAACATTGTTTTTTTATTAAAAAAAGTTTTTTAACATTTATTTAGCAACGACTGATAGTAAAATGGGAAAACAGAAAAAAGTCAAAGCCCTTAAAAGAAAAGGAAATATGTAACAAGTTTTAAAGTTTCAATAACGTCCAGTTTCTTTTTCAATAGTAAATGCCAAACCATCAAGCCAAGCCATCGTGTTAATCATCAAACCTTCAGTCGTTGCTCATCAAATGCCGTAGAATAAAAAAAAAATTAATGCAGTCTGTAAACGCCGATGCGTTTTTCGCCTGCTGTGTGTTGAACGTATTCTTTGATTTGATCGGTGGCGACTGGGCCGATGCAGACCAAAGCTTCTTTGAAATAACCGCAGCTCTAGAACAAAACGGTTAATGAAAGAAAATAAAAAATAGATGGACTTTTTTCGTGTAAAATCCGATTACCCGATCTATCACATTTTTTCTGGATAATACCTACACCAACTATATTAATGCGATACGTAGTGATACTAGTCAGGTATCGGGACTAAAAACTAAATAATAATTTTTAGTATAGTTGATATGGAGTTCCGAAAAGTAACACCTAATACAATCAATTATACCAACATCATTTTTGGAAATGAGGCTAGGAAGTTTAGTGCACATGTCAATTTTGAGACTTAAACCTAGTTTCAATGTTATAACTTTCCTAGTTCTTGGTTTGATTAATTTATTTTTATGTCTTATGTTAATATTGTGTTTGTCCACCTTTCTAGGTATTTCGTTTCATATTCTTTTATTAACGTATGTCTGTCAATTATGTTTCGCAACTTATACAAGGCGTAATTAGCACTCGTTAGTTTTTTACAGTGTTTGTCTATGTGGCTTCCAAAAGTGAGAGTAGAATCCAAAATGCAACCTTAAAAGTTTACTTTTGAACATAATTTTACTATACTTTTCATATTGTGTTTTCATTATCTTACAACTGTAGCTTAAAACATTCGTTTTCTCTGAATTTAGCACTATACCGTTGTATAAAAACCAATATTTCAGTGTATCTATAATTAATGTGGTCTTATTTTCTATACCTTCTACTTTTTTATTTATGATCCCTATATGTGTATCGTTGGCAAATAATGTAATTATCGCCCAGTCTGATATTCAATTTATAAGGTCATTTATACAAATTAAAAAGATAATGTTCCCAGAATAGAACCCTGGGGGACCCCTATCGTTCAGGTGGCTTTATCTGATTTATTTTGGTCAACATCAGTAACTTGTATTCTTTCCTTTAAATAAGAATCCGGGCATACTGGATTCTATTTACCCTTAAATCCATAGTAACTTAATTTATCAATAAGAATTTCATGTTGTAAACAATCAAATGCTTTGGATAGATCAGAGAAGTTACGACAGTATGTTAATGTGTACACGTACCTTCCTCGGCTTCTGTCGGTGGCGGCGCTGCATGATACAGCAGAGACCTCGCGATATGTCGCACTCGCTCGATGTCACACAATCTTCATTGTATTGTTTACCGCCTGATGTTGGGGGACGGCAGACGTGCATTTCACCTAAGATTAATAATTACAAAAAATATATATTAATTATAATGAAGTAAATGGCCTATAATAATTACATAAGCTACTTTTTATCCCGAAATTCCCACGGAACTTGCGCAGCTAGTTAATTATAAAGGTGTAAGTTTGCGTGTAAGTATGTTTGTCATGCTTTTTCACACAAACTATTTAACCGATTGCAATGATACTTGGTATGCAGATAGCTCTAGATCTGGATTAGCACACATTTCATCCCGATATTCCCGTGGATTAGGGACTTATGCGCGAAGCCGCGGGGCGCATCTAGAAAAAATAATAAATATAATATGAGTTTTTTTTATTTATATTATAAGGATAACCGACAATGTGTGTGGTGCTATTTCGTACTTGAGAAAGCATCTTAATCAGTTTGTCCCGACTAATATCTACAATAGTAGTTAAGTCAAGTTAGATACATTATGGCTATTTCGTAACTTGTTTTAATTGCTTAATAATAATTCATATCTACTACAGAAAAAAACATCATGGAAAAATTACCCGCGGCGAGGTTTGGTTTGGTTTTTTTGAAGATTATTTTTTCCATAAAAATATTTCTACCTTACCTACCCTTTTACTCTACCTAAACACTGCCACCAGATAAGACACAACACAAAATTTAAATAAAAAGTTATGGTTATTATTGACATTTGGCATTAAAATACTACAATTACCTATATTACCTGGTACAACTTCATCGCAGACAAGACCGGCGTCGCATTGGTTCTCTCGGTTGCAGATCTCTCCCAGTTTCCGACCGGCGAACGCTGGGAGACATCGCCCTCCGTCCTCTGTCACACAAAATTATAATATAAGAATACTAGTGGCAGATACACCAACTTTGACAAAAATAGATTATTTATTATTTATTTATTTATTGAATGACATATTTTAGGACATACATTGAGTTAAGCATAAACAAATGCTACAAAACCTCAACGGTTTGTCTTGGCATCTCCAAACGAAGCTACTAACATTATAAATACATTTCATTATAGATAGTGTTTAGAACGTACACTCTTTTATAAACAAGTTTTATACAGCATTGCACTAAAAATAAAATAAAAACGTTGATGATTAAAAATTAACATGTTCAAATATTATTGTCATTCACTACATTACACTAGTAAAAGGCCACACAAGTGCAGACGTTAGGTATCCGTTAGATCTTTTCTTACAATATGATTATATCATATAAGGAACATACCCTCCAAATTACAGATTACTACCATCAGCTGCCTAGGCTGTGCGTTGAACCATTATTCAGTTAGGACAAAGTCTTTTATAGATTATAGATTTATTTTGATCTAAAAACGGATGGCGCGCAAAAATAAAATTGAACTTATACTTTAATTAGATAGGTAGGTTAGGTTGGATAGGTACCCCGTTTGTAAATTACATCATAATTAGATCACTAAAAAGGTCAACAGAAATAATTTTCCAATAAATAAACCTTTTTCATATTACCAAAAAACCTTCTGATGGGAATAAAATGGGTCGCGCGCGGTTCAATCCTTTTTAACCTTCACTAAATTGGAATCTAATTTCGGCATCTAAGATAAAAACGGAGATATAACAGCAAGGCTTCCCTGAATTCAGAATTGATTAGATTAAGGTTTCGTCATAAGAAAATTTATAGGTTAACATTATAATTTAGAACAAAAGTTTATAAATGCGCGCTATAGTATCTTACTAATATTATAAATGTGAAAGTGTGTGTTTGGATGTTTAGATGTTTGTTACTCAATCACGCAAAAACTACGGAACCGATTGCATGAAGCTTGGAATATAAGTAGTTGGATACCGGGAATAACACATAGGCTACCTACATTTTATCCCGATATTCCCGCGGGGACACTACTTACTCGGGTGAAACCGCGGGGCGCAGCTAGTTAGAAAATAATTAAAATCTGCTTTGTAAGCTTTGTTAAATTAAATGTAATATTAAGCTGAGTAATAAACACCTCAAAGTCAAAGTACGATTTGGCCCACATTTAATTTACGTAACCAGTTACGAAAGTGGCCTGCATTAACGCTTATATGAAATTGATCAATTTTTAAATAAATAATTGTCGGGTTATTAATTGTTACAGATTTCTTTTTAATACTTCGCAATGTATCAACTTGTTAGTTACTAAAATCACCTTCGTGACTAGTTACAACTAGTGACTAAAGTAAAGTGTCCAGTTTACTTTAGTCACTAGTCGTCGACAGTATCATAGGCTATGCACCCGTTTACGAATGTTCCCATGTAACCAATTTCGGAAAATACCTTGGAAACCAGTTATAAAACGTACTCGTTCGTAACCAGTTCCTAACGTTACCCTTGTAAAAAGTAACGAAAGGCCTTTGGTAACCAGTTACAAAACATCCCCCTTCGTAATCAGTTATGAATGTAACCTTTTGTAACCAGGTACGAAAGTAAAACTATATCAAAATCAACTGGGGTAATTTACACGTGATTTACTGAGAAAACCCTAAAATAAAGTAATTATGTTTCAACAACAATAATGAAAATAATCTACATGTGTAATTTAATAACTTAATCCAAGTTACCCTTTAGAAGGGTTTCACTTAATTAATTTATGATAATAATTTTAGCAGTGGCGTAGCTGCCATACAAGCTTTGTTTCTAAACTGAATTCTTTGATATGTAAGGTTGCCAGGAGGTTACAGGAACGTATTATCTAATCAAGTCAGTAATAGTAATATCGCATTAGAACTATTTAGGACTCAAACCATCTTGATATTAGTATTGTTGTGATGATTACTTAATACATTATACTATTGTATGGAAATACTTTCTCATATGGATGCAAAAAAATCTCAACTGCTTTACGGCTACGTCCACTAGACTTGCTTTTATTAATTTTCTTTGGTTCAAATCAGAAAAATTTAAAACATTCAAGAAACATTTACAAGGATAATCATCAAATATTCTACCGCGATTGGTAGGTCCCTATTTATTTATTTTTAATAACTTGTAACAGTTTTGCATTCATTCTTCTAGATGAGCATGTTATATCTTAGACAATATCGTCACTTACCATCAGGTAATCAAACGCTCCTATATCGTTTGTTAAAAAAAAGCAAGCAAAAAAGAGAAAGCAGTTGCTGACGAAATGTTATAGTTATGTGAAGTTACATTAATTATAATTAAATAAATATTGCACCATGTTACCCAAACTAAGCACGTACGTGTACCACGGGTACAAGTCGACGGATATCCTACTATATGGATATACTACTTGGGTGGATCAACTATTTTTTGTACAACCCTGTCCTTGATAATGATGTTGTAGTATTAGGTAATGTTTATGAGAAAATCTAGATATTTCGACGTGTTAAACTGATTAGATCATTGACAATTAGAACCATATAAAAATATGTGTAATTTATTTAATAAATTATACAAAATAATTTCGTGACCCAGGAGATAAAACTTCATTTCCATACATATTTTTTCTGTCCCTAAGCTGTACCGTCAGTACATAATACGATGTCATTCAATAATTCTTCTTTACATATTGATATATTAATCGTTAATATGGTACCCAGTTATATCTTTGAATGAAATTTCTAATTTGCTGATTTGGTATTTAAGTTTTCGGTAGTTTTTTTTTGATTCAAATAACTGTCCCAAAATCAAATGAACACACGTTGTCCTTGGGTCACGATGTGAAAAGTACCGATAAGTGCAAATGAAATAGCGCCTGCATTAGTTAGCCAATAGAATATTGATCTGAATATCGGGTGATCACGCCCTACCAATTAAAAACTATATTTTGACTCGGTCACTTTGTCCGGCGCTCTCGAGAAGACTGAGTGTGTTTATTGTGCTTCTGTTGGGTCACGTCAAAAAATCGGTGAGTTTTAACTTATCTATAGCAATTACAACTGTGTTTCTATTTCTTTTAAGTCTGATATGTATTATCAGCATGCATTTTGGTGTTTCAACAAAAAAAACCATAACAAACCTTACAAAAACTTTGAATTTTCTTCTGGGTCACACTTCCACTGGGTCACAAAATCGGTGACCCAAGAGACAGTTTCCGTGACCCAAGAGAATTTTTAACTTTTTTCGCATAAAATGATCAAAATTTAATAATAAAAAATCGAAAATGGTGCTTATGCGTGTTTATGCGTATGTTTGTTGTAAGTTTTTACGTAAAATCGTTTGCCATTAATTTTAATTGTTCAGTTTAATTTCGTCACGTACCTTAATTATCAACATAATTAAATTACAACCTATCTTTACTTACATTTAATTTGTATTAAAATTTATTTTAGGGGAAATATCACTACCCTCTGCTGAAGGACAAAGACGTTATAAATAAATAATGAGCCTAGTTCGCCCTCTATCTTAGAACGTGATGTAGACCTGCCACCAAATGCTCAAATAACGCCACAGAACAACGTCTTGGGTGGAAACAGCTGATGATCTTGTAGCTGCAGGTCATGATATAACAAATGAATACACATTTTATGAAGCCTTGAAGGATGTTAGCAAAGTAATTCTTTACTTTATTTACGACCATTCGAGGGGACCCTAAAACACAGGAACTTGTTTTAGTTCCCGTCGTTGTTTTTGTAGCAGAGGCTTTTGCGACTGTAATTCTCCCATATATATCACCCCCTAGCTACCAGTAAAATAAGTTAAGAAAGAAATATTAAAGTTAAAAGTCTAAGAAAGGTTGTAGTTGAGTGAGCGATATGAAGCGTTATTAAAATCAATTGCAGTTAGAGAACAACCAAGTACGACAATACAAAATAAGGATATAGAAAATCGTGGTGTAAGACTTGGAGACTTTTTGCTAGTCCATGTTAAAGCTAGATTAAGTAAGATTTTTAAATATGCCTGTATTGTTGATGATTTACATGATGGATGACTGACGGTGAGATTAGAGTTAACTTTTTTTAATTATGAATTTGTGTTGACTTGTGCTAGGTACTTCAATTGAAACTGCTTTATTAGCATCATTTTAACTTTTTTGTCTTTTAAGTCAGATGTAATACCTGACTTAAAAGACAAAAAAGTTAAACTAAGTTAAATTTGATTAAAAGACACACTAAGTTAAATTTGATTTATGTTTGATCTCAATTATTATTGCCGAAGGAGTGTAAGAATTTTATATTTTGTACAGCTTAATTATTTAGGTGAATCCATCATCGTTTGTTCTTAATTTAATTGTATGTAATATCAGTTTACTTCTCTTGAGTCACAGCATTTGTCTCCTGGGTAACGTATTGGTCCCCAAAAATTTAAACAGGAGTAGTGTTATTTTAATTTTAATATAAAGTAATACATACAATTTTTGACGGAACAAGCATTTAAAATTAAAAAAGATATACACAATATTAAAATAAATATGTGGTGTTTACTGTGACAAGTTAAATGAAAAAATATTACCATTTTTGTTAGAAAGTGACTCAGGAGACAGAAATATGTTTATATTTTTCAAAGTAATTAGATATTTTGGTTTCAGCTTATATTTTATTAATTGCTACAAGTACAAAATTTTGTTAATACACAAATACTGATTACAATACTGTATTTTATTTACTTTTTACCGCTTCATTGATATGTGAGCTAGGGGACATAACCACGTAACGGGTATTGAAATTCATCGCAAAAAGACAGAAAAGCGCACCAAAGTTCGATGCACGTTATAGACTTATAAACTTCACAAATATTTTAAGCAATTTTAAGTATAATTTATGAAATTAAACACAATTTATTTTTTTACACAAAAAGTTGATTCGGAACAGAGAATAGTTGATTCACCCACTTACACTTTTTTTTCAACATACATAATAATATTATACATAAAAAACACTCAGACCTGGGACTAATACGCATTAATGCTTGCACCCAGTGGGAATCGAACTCGCAACCTTCTACATTGCAGTCGAACATTCGCCCGACGCGCCGCAGAGGCCGTCAAGTTTTAGTTAAGTAATGTAAAGGTAGAATAAGATTGCTTCCGTCCACTCCACACTTTAAAAGCTACGCCACTGACTCGGGTATAAGCTTCGAAAGATTTAACCCCAAGGGTTAGCCCTCGACCCTAATGAAATGAATCTTTCATTGCCATACCTCGTTAATAATCGGATAACATCCTGCTTTGTTAAAGCAATTATTTAAGTTGTACAATATTTGTACTATATTTTTAAATATATTCTATCTAGTATAATGCTTTGTCCTGACTGACTGACTGACTGACTGACTGACTGACTGACTGATGAATCAACGCACAGACTAAACCGTTGAAAATCATAGAAATAGTAAATACAGAGTAACTAGAAATCGTAAAAAAAACGGCCCCGCTTAGAGAGACCCCAGTCTGTCCTTTTTACCCGACTGCGCGACGCAAAGGAGGGTAATGTGTTTATAGGTCTATGTATGTATGTATGGATGTTTCTATGTGGCGTTCTAGAGGCCAAACGCGTGGACCGATTTCGATGATTCTTACGTCAATCGATTCGTCTTAATCTGGCGAGTGTGACTAAAGACATGACAGTAATCCAAAGTAACTTATGTCACCACCAGACGCCATATTGTCAAAATTAAAAAATCCAAAATCGTCAAAGTATGTCAAGATGGGTATCGTTGAATAGGTTTTTAAAAATAAATATAAAATTAGGTTTCTTTCACCATTTTTCATTTTAAAGAACCATTTAGGAAATATAACGGTTTAAATTTAATTTACAATTAGGTATTCATGCTTTTTATTACTAACGAACAAGTTTTTATTTTGTTACGAAGTTACGCTTGGAACTATCAAAGTTTAAGCCGTGATGGTACAGGTGACAGGAATTTATTGATATAAACTAAAAAAATATTTACATAAATTGTACCTACCTACTGAATAAAAGCCTAATAACACTTAGGTAGGTACCTAAAAACGTTAAAAGAATAATAATAAATTTAAACAATAAATAACTAAACCCTAACTGAAATAGAATCTTACTAATATTATAAACTCGAAAGTTTGTATGTAAGTATGTATGTATGTATGTATGTGAGGTTGTTACTCTTTCACGCAAAAACTACTGAACCGATTGCGATGAAACTTGGAATATAGGTAGCGGGGGGACCTGGATTAACACATAGGCTACCTTCTATTCCCGCGGGAACGGAACTTACGCGGGTGAAACCGCGGGGCGCAGCTAGTACATTATAACCAATCTAATTTTTCCAATGGGTCCCGACTGTGAGTAATTTTTTACTCATTTATTATGTGTTCTGTGTGTATCGATTACAAAACTATTATTACTTAGCGTAATTTCAAATTACTGGGCTTGTTTTTTTCTTTTTGGTTTTTTTGTTGTTTCTATGCGTATTTTTTAATCGAGTTTTTACGCAGTCGGGTTTTTTGTTTTTTATAAATTATTTTTTTTATTTCACTTTATTTTCGCCGGTTAGTTAGATAAGGACAGACTGGATCCAACTGGGTTCAACAAGACCGTTTTGATAATTATCAAAGCATAAACTACCGTAACCTTGGAGAACATGACTGAAATTGATATCGCAAAAGATGTCATGTGCACAATCTTCTAGGAGAGAAGACGACGATGTAACATGTCTCTGCTGAAAGTAGAGAGCTGACATTTGGAGGGTTTGTTCTTTATATCGTCAGTGGAAAGGCTGCTATCGCTAAGCTAAACATGAGTTTTTTATGTCATTAGATTGGATTATTTTCTGCGTCGTTTGATGTTCGAGTTCGAGCCAGTTCGAGCATTATTTTGACCGTATAGCTTTTAAAATTAGAATTAGAAGTTCGGACGGTGACAATTAATGACAAACAAACTTTAAACTTCGATTCCCAAAAGAACTATTTTGGCAGTTTAGCGAAATAGCCTTTTCACTGACGATATGGTGTAGGTATCAGAAATAAAAAGGATTTTTTTAAACTCTCACAGGATCAGGACTTATGCCCGTTCTAGCTGAACTGACCTGTTTCCAAGGAACTTATATTTTACTAGTACAAACTTTCTTGCCTGTATCTAAACACATGAGCCCGCGACAGCAGTCGCCATTGGTGGCGCAAGGAGAACTGTAGCAGTGTACAGGCTCGTCGATGACGTCATCTATACGGTTCCCTTCCAGGGCTTCGGCGTACACTTCTTCCGGTTCCTGTTGGAAAACGGCGCTGGTTAGTCTTCTCTGGTGGTGTGGTGGTGCTGCTAGTGGTGTGCAATATTTCGATACCTAACCTAACCTACATGAAATATTAATATTATTACAGGATAACCTACATTCATAACTCCCACTCATATATCAACACACTCCCGTTTACTTATTCTCAGTGATCATTACTTTTTATAGGCACTGAGTTACACAATTCAGTCTCCGCTGAAAAAGGAAAATTAATAACTAATGACATTGCATCCCAAAGCCTTTGTAGGTACTCCCGTAGGGATTCAACGGAGACTTGGAAATTTTTCTTTATTACGAGCCTTTTCATCTAATTTTAGATGAAAATATTTTTTTAAATGGATGAATTTAAAAATAAAATTGATTTGTTTTTTTGTTTGATTTAATTTTATTTATTTTTATACAGCGCAAACAACTTTTACAACATGATATTTATAACGATGTAGTGCCTGGGACATTGTCAGGTAGAGTAGGCTTGCCCAGCACCTATACCACCCTCCCAGCTTAGTCAGCCATGCCCAGTGGAAAAAATTGTTTAATACGTCTGCACGTCTGGAGCTAACTAAGCCGTGGGTTTCCTCACGATGTTTTTCTTCACTGTAAGAGCGGTGTTGGTCATTGTGAGCACTTATGGGGTATAGACGAGCTTTGAAAATTGAAAATTGATGATAATTTTATAATGGAACAGGTTTGACGCTTAGTTGGCATTTCAAGAATTTGACGTTTTGAGAAGTTGGCTATTTGCTTGTTGTTGTAAGTTGGTATTCTGAGCTGAAACGATTAACTTAACCTTTGTAGTCGCTATGTCCATTTGTAATAAGTTTAACATAGAGCAGCTATGCTATGTGGTATCATCTAATTAGCATCCACCGCTACTAATTGCTATTTACTGTCAAAAAACATATTTCGTATTCTACATTGCTGCTTTGAAGTAATCACCGGTATCAACCACGTTACTTCAAAGCAGCAATGTACTGCAAGGAGAAAGGTCGCCTGATAGTGATACATTTCAAACACGTCTCTGACGCACGAGCTTCACTAGTTCCAAAGTCGAACTGTTCAGGAGAGTAACTTCCTGAACAGTTTGACTTCATCTTAAAAAACAATAAATCTAAATTGGAACATCGTTGTTAAAACACCTATAATTTAGGTAATCTAAGAAGTTAAAGGGCCCTAACTCACTTGGACAATGGGATAATTGTGGCCGAGTATAGGTACCTATTTAGTTTTCTAGACAGAATTCTAGAGCACCTAGAAGGGTTGGTCCGAAAGTATATAGAGGAAAGATTTATTTATTTGTTTGTAACGAATAGGCTCGGAACCTACTGGACCGATTGCATCTTACTAATATTATAAACGCGGAAGTTTCTATGTATACAGGGTTATGGGTTTCGAATCCAAAACCGTTCAGGGGGTGATTTTCCACATCAAAACGATTAACTTTTGTTCTACGATTTTTAGAAATTCGTTTTTTTTTATTTGCAAATTTTAAGGTTATATCTCACTGAAAAAAGACGACTGTTTTTGAAAATAAATTCAATTTAAGTTTTTATTGTAGTAGACCAAACTAAAAGAAAGGACATCTTAAGGTCAATGACCTCTAACTCTATGAAACAGCTGATTTTCAAGTAAACTTTACATTTAAAATTTTCGAAAACTACTTTGAATTTCAAAAAGTCGTAGAACAAAACTTATTCGTTTTGATGTGAAGAATCACCCCCTGAACGGTTTTGGATTCGAAACCCATAACCCTGTATATGTGACTTTGTTACTCTTTTACGCAAAAACTTCTGAACCGACTGCGATGAAACTTGGAATATAAGTAGCTGGATACCGGGAATAACACATAGTAACACTTTTGATCCTAATTTTCCCGCAGAATCGGGACCTAAACGGGTGAAACCGCGGTACATTGCTAGTCGTTTACAAAACGACCGTTTTGCCTTTAGGCAAAGTTTTTAAAGTCTGTTACATACATTTTGTTGCAAATGAGTTAGGTATTGTTCTCAGAAATACTAGTAGTTTAGTACAAAAGTCACGGTCATTGGTATATAGTGTTTTGCATAATAAAATAAACAATAATTTATTTAGATCAGCAGTATTAGTACCAGCAGCGACCGCCATAAGGCCAGAGTTCACATCGCCAGCGCATACATTGAAGGTCAGCCGAGAAATTAGCACACTTTATTTTTAAATCGTGACATTTCATTTCGTCGACATTTGCAACTTTTTATATAAATATACTTACCTACCTAAATTATTTTTCACTTCAATAAATATAATAAATATTGCACAACATTACAAACATCGCCATCTAGCCTCAAACTAAGCACTAGGCTTGTACTATGGGTACTAGATAACAGATACACTACCATATTAAATAAGTACAACGTTGAAACGAGCTAAACTGAAATTGTTTGTCAAGTTCATCGAAAATTGTGGATTGTTTCTTGACAGAAAATTGTTAACTACTTTGCACATGGATTGTAAGTGACATAATATTGTTTACTACATTTTCGTGTAGTTTTAAGACAAAATTCTTCTTATTGTTTCAAAGCCTATCCAGAATCAAGGCAAACATAGACAATTTAAGTTTAAATGTAGATAGACAGCAACATATAATTGTTTGGAAACACTAAAATGTACTAAACAATGTAACTAATCAATACACAAAAAATGTCAACACCATTTCGTTATGAAATAATCAACAATTTTCTATCAACCCGACATGGATTGTCAGTTTAGCTCGAATATTCCCCTTCAAAAAATTATTCGTGTGATCATCTCTTTACTAAGGTTACCTGGATAGACCCCTCTTAGTAGTAAGGCCCTATTGTGCAACTTTAGTATATAATTTTCTCTGTTTGTATCTAAATGTTATTTTTGTTGAGCATAACATAATAAAGCGTTCTCTATAATATAGTACCTACTTGCCTATTAAATAAATAAAACAAATCATAAAAACAATCTAAAGAAATAATGAAAACCTATATTATTATATTCTTTGCGAAAGCCAAATTTTATCGAAAACATAACCATTGTACAACATTCCATTGTTTTCTTTATAAATACACTTGAGAAAATATTATAAAAGAAAATGGCGCCTTGAGATCTTTTTCCAACAAAGAGACCCTTTGTTGTTGATATTTACGCTTACTTATTGACTAGATTCAGGCCTTTTGTTCCGATATTTGAGCCAGATTTTGGTCGAGGCAAATAACTGTCAGTTCTCCTTCTAACAAGCAATAATATTCTATAATCTATGACATTGTTCCTTTTAACAACAAACAATATTATTATTCATTCTACTATACTATACATATTAATCGTGAAATTTTGTGTGTAAGGGAAGAAGTACGCGAAAACTTCTGAACAGCTGAATCAAAAGTGATTGATATAACGGTCATGAGCACTGCCAATAAATGTAGCAACTATAATAATTGACAATTGAATAGCTCCCCCCACCCCAAGCATTCGAATTACTGACCATCACTCCCATTACCAGTGCCAATAAGTGTTGCAACTTTAGCAACTGACCTGCCCGTAGTGCCTATATGGCGACCGTCCGTAGCCATGGTTGTTCAGCATGTCGTTGTTAAAGCGATTGAATGGCAACCCCCAAGTATTCGAACCGACTATCACTCTCATGACCACTACCAATAAGTGTAGCAACTATTGTAACTGTCCCGTTCATAGTGTAGAAACTTTAGCAACTGACCTGCCCGTAAGGGTAGTGCCTATACGGCGACCGTCCGTAGCCCAAGTTGTTCAGCATGTCGTTGCTGAAGCGATTGAAGAGACCTCCCCAAGCGTGCGAGCCGACTACCACGCTCATCAGGACAAGGGAGATGGACATTGTGATGCTGTGGACAAAGATATCGGATAAGTAAGCTTATATTGCCCTTGCCTTAAATATAGTTTCATTTCGACGGCCTCTCTGGCGCGGTGGGCAAAGCTTGTACTGCAACGTAGAAGGTTGCGGGTTAGATTCCCGCCGGGAATAAATATTTCTGCTGACCATAAATGTTTGTTTCTAGTTCTGGGTGTTTTCTATGTATCATATGTACCTATGTACCTACTTACAAAAAATATGTAGTGTATCCGATTTCTAGTACCCATAATACAAGCCTAGTCCTTAGTTTGGGGCTAGATAGCGCTGTATGTAATGTCGTGCATTTTTTTTTTTTTGTGATAATATATTTATTTTTACACAATGGTCTACTTTAAACCATAGTCTATAAGCAGGTGGCACTTAAACCCCATCATATACTATACTAGCTATATCCCGCGGTTTCACCCGCTCTGCGTAAGTCCAGATCTCGTGGGAATATCGGAATCAAAAGTAATTCCTCAATATTTGGATAAAGTATTTTTGATTTCGGTCCAATTGTTTCTGTGCCTATTAACTTCAAACAATCAAATAAATAAATAAATAAATAAATCCTGTGACGAACACACAGCGCCATCTAGCCCCATGGTAAGCTGCTAAGCTTGTGTTACGGTGACTAGACAACGGATATACTACTTATATTTATTTTTCTTTTGTAAATACATACATATTATACATAGAAATACGCCCAGACCAGATACAAATATTTATTTTTAAGCATAAATATTTGCACCCAGCGGGAATCGAACCCGCAACCTTCTGCATTGCAGCCAAGCGTTCGCCCGACGCGCCACAGAGGTCGTCAAAAAATCTTTCCTTAGTAACGATAAAATCTACTAAACTTGATAAATTATGTTAGATATGTCGTCATGTCATGTCACATAATAATTTGAGACATAATATCTTCCATCTATATCTGTTACCTGCGTCACTACAAAATATGATATACCAATTTCGATACGACCTTCACCTTTGACTTTCCATCAGTCTACAGGTAGGGACGGAGAAATTGTAGGTTTAGGTGTCTAAGCCTCACCTGCGCTAGATAAGTATCTAAAATTTAGAAATCTTTCTATACATTTGAAGGCCTCTGTGGCGCGGCGAACAAATAAATCACATAAATGACAAATCAATTGAAATAACTAGGAGTTCGCCCCGAACTGAGAGCTCACGACCCCCTATCTCCCCAACCCCCCTACCGATCCGGCTCTTCTTCGAACTCATAAATTCTATTGACCTAAACTACGCGCATACCAAAATTCATGCATACCTCGCTTCGCTCGTTCGCTCAACAAATTGAAATCTAGTTCCTAGATGTTTATTTGTTTTATTTGGTAATTAATTTAATCGTTTGTCGTTGCTTTGTCGCTTAAATAAATAAAGTAAATTTTAAATAAAACTAGGAGTTCGCCCCGAACTGAGATCTCACGACCCCCTTTCTCCCCAACCCCCCTACCGATCCGGCTCTTCTTCGAACTCATAAATTCTATTGACCTAAACTACGCGCATACTAAAAGTCATGAAGATCTGAGCTACGATACTCAAGTTATCGTCGAACAAACATACAAAGTTACAAAGATACAAGCGCCAGGCCCGTCTACACTGGACCTCACTCGCTTCGCTCGTTCGGTCAATACTAGGAGTTCGCCCCGAACTGAGACCTCACGACCCCCTATCTCCCCAACCCCCACCGATCCGGCTCATCTTCGAACTCATAAATTCTATTGACCTAAACTAGTAGTTCGCCCCGAACTGAGACCTCACGAGAATCCATTCACAGAGATTTTGTTTTTTTTTGTAGGATTTTAACACCAACAGCATTTTTTTTTTTACAAAATTATTAAACGAATAATATAACGAAAGACAAGAATAACGATAACACAACAAGAATTATTCCTTAATTACGACAATCGACCACAATTTGTAACATAAACATGAATTATTTACATTGAACACTAATAGACGTTTACGTTCTCTACAAAAATGTCAGATCTTGGAGTACTATCGCAAGCAAACGCAACGATACCGCGATCTAAGAGTGTTGTCAAGCGCCATCTATTGACAAATTTTTAGAACTTGATTGTTTTCTCTTTTTGCACCCCCTATATCCCCAACCCCCCTACCGATCCGGCTCATCTTCGAACTCATAAATTCTACTGACCTGAACTACGCGCATACTAAAATTCATGACGATCGGAGCTACGATACTCAAGTTATCGTCGAACAAACATACAAAGATACAAAGTTACAAAGATACAAAGATACAAGCGCCAGGCCCGTCTACACTGGACCTTACTCGCTTCGCTCGTTCGGTCAACTACGCGCATACCAAAATTAATGAAGATCGGAGCTACGATACTCAAGTTATCGTCGAACAAACATACAAAGATACAAAGTTACAGAGATACTAGCGCCAGGCCCGTCTACACCGGACCTCACTCGCTTCGGTCGTTCGGTCAAATACCCCGACTATAACTTTTAAAAACCATAGATAATTTAAAAAAAAAAAGAATATTTGGTTTAATTATTTTTTAATTATTTGAGAGGCATGTTTAATTTTTTTTTTGCTGAAGAGAACGCGACGAATTATAAGACATGGTAGGGCGCAATATCATAATGTACTAATCCCAAGATTACCCTTACTTATAAAATATTATTTATACATGACTAAGTTATGTGACGTTTGTCTCTGTCTGTCAACTTTGAATTGAAACTTCATGTTACAGTAAAAGACAAACGATGCATAGTTATGTAGCGCAGCGCATTAATTAGCGTTTGTAAGTAAGGGTAACTAAGTAAGTCATACGAAATTAGGGGTAAAGACATAGAACTAGACTGGTCTCTATTGGAGACTAGATGAAGAAAGGTCGCCTCATAGTGATGTATTTCACCAGTTTCATCCAAAGTCAAACGGTTCGGGAGATTACTCACACACGTTTAAAAAAAAAATTAATCAAAATTCGAACGTCGTAGATGATTTTATATTAGACCGGGTCCGAGCTTCGTTGTCCATTGCTCGGCCGCCACTCGGTTGCAACAGACCGATCGACTGCTCGCCGAGCAATGGACAATGGACAACGAAGCTCGGACTCGGCCCACGCTCTAGACGGGCTAACATCATTCATCCCTAAAGAGTTAGAGGCAAAATCTATTCTTGTCTAAGTTAAACCTATTTTAGGTTTATTACGTAAGCACAGCGTATTTCAGGCTCAGTTAAAGCTATTTTCATTCGTGCACGTCACTTCATTGAGGGCTGTAAAACACGATTCTCATCATAATGGAGTTTATTTTCGTGGACAAATATTATTAGCCCATTCCCTATAAAGGTAGGTAAGTCGCCTTATACAGGGTGTGCCGTAATTAATGGATAAACAAAAAACACTAAAAACGGCTTTTTATAATAATATTTATTGTCAGGCAACATACCCATAAATGCTTAAATTTAAATAACTATAATAATTTTTTGAGTAATACTTTTGACATATACCTACTACTAATATTACACCTAAACTGAGATTATAAAAAAACAGATTTGTTTCTTTGTAACTCCGGACTGATTTCAAAAATTTCTTCATCAATAGAAATCTACATTAACGAGGAGAAACATGCTACTTTTAGCGGAAGTACCTATTCTGATATTCTCTCAGAATCGGGATTTTTGATAAATATTTGCTCCCTTTCGTATAAAATATTATTTACACATGACTATGTTATGTGACGTTTGTCTCTGTCTGTTAACATTGGAACTTCATGTGACAGTAAAAGACTATTGATGCATAGTTATGCAGCGCATTAATTAGCGTTAATAAGAAAGGGGGTTGAAGTATAAATGGTTTCTAACAAAATTACCAAAAATTTAAATAGGTAACCATTTAAAAAAACCGAACAGAGTTGAAGGCATTAAAGACATATTTTAGTGGTAGAATAATATGTCCCCAGACAAGGCAAATAAAAAACGAAGAAAAAACCTAATAACGTTTTTTAATAATAAAAATAATAATTGGCCGTTTTATCTAATTTTAAATGATTTACACAGCGCAAGCAACTTTTATTCCATGCTATTTTATAACTCTGTAGTGCACGTTGTATAGGTGCAGTAAACTTGCCTAGCACCTATACCACCCTCCTAGCTTAGTCAGCCATGCCCAGAGAAAAAAACTGGGTTTTACCCAAATAGGTAAGTCCTGATCCCGTGGGAATTTGCAAAAGTCCTTTTACAAATCTACGGCTCTACAAAGTAACTTTATTTGACCAAAAACGTCAACGTAAAGCGAGTCTTTAGTCTCTAGTCTCTAAGTGCATAAATTGCGCATTATAGACCTAGGGATTAAAGTAATTTAAATTGGGAACGTTGAAAGTTATGAAGGCTGTGGTGAAAGAGGATTAATCACTAAAGTTCTGGTAGCTTACAGCCATTTAAAACTGGCCACTTAGACAAACACAAAAAAAAACTGGGTTTTTCTTCTATTTCATTTTGACGGAAGGCTAAGGCAAAAAGTTTTAGTTAATATAAAGCCCCAACTTTCCTTTTAAATGTCTGATTTCTTCATTTTGATGCAATATTGATAAATTTTATTAATAAACAGCTGTAATAATATATTTAATACACGTAATATCAATCTATTGTTTTGTTGTTAATTATATGCTTTTTATTGTCTCGCAGTAGATGTGTATCTAAAGTAGAGTATTCACTTCGGTAATAAAGCCTGTATTAATCTTGGGCGCTCGAATCCCACACTTCACTCAGGACTCTAGGTACATAACTCGAAGTTTTTAACACCCTCGCTACGCTCGGGAGTTAACTCTAGAGTCATTCGTACGCTTTGGATTCAATATGACGCCCGCTATATAAGACAGAGCTTTAGTACCTAGGTGCATGAACTATTATTTTATCAGATGCCCACATCACATTAAGAACACACTCTTCAAATGTCAGCTCACTACTATCAGTGGTTTAGGCTGTGCGTTGATCCATCAGTCAGTCAGTCAGTCAGTCTGAAAAAAGTATATTTTGCAATAAAATTCTAACGCGTCTAAAGCTTTAGCGAAACTTCATAATAATTCCGAAACCTGCAAACTGTGATCGCGAAAAATCAAACAATGCGAAATCAATGTTGATACGATTTAGTTATAGACATAGAATACATGTATTTGCTAATGGTCCATTATGTCATTGAACCTTTTATAAAAACCCTCTACTACTCGTACGAATAAAACAAAAGCGCACTGTTTTCTCAAGAAATTACTAAACTTAACATTTCTTTTCGACTTTAAACTTATTTTTTTTTGTACTGAACACTAAACTTGTCATTAAAATAGGGTTCCTTAGGCAGGGACACTTACCGAGACATGACGTCGCCTTCTAAAGGACACTGTTACACTGCCGATCTATACGAAGAGAGTTCTTCAATGCGCATGAACGAAAATAAAGGCTAGGTCTCTATGGCCCATGAAATTATAAGACTCTCGTCTATAAAACATTATTTATCGGGTTTAATCGCGTTTTATTCATGATTTTTAAACGACTATGGAAGGTTGAGGTCGCTTGCAAGTGAAGAATTAGAAACTCGACTTAGACTGACGAGTTCCATCAGTTCCAAAGTCAAATTGTTCGTTTAGTAGTGTGGCTCACCTACCTAGTGTCAGAGTTTTCAGGTCGCCCTAAGGCCTCTAACTTGACCTAACGACTGCTATCAGAGATAACTGCTTAACGTGCCTTCCGAAGCACGGAGAGTTCGAGAAAGTGTTTTCTAGCCATACTAATTATCGGTCACCCGTCTAAGTAACGACCGCGCTATGCGTTGCTTAACCCGCACGGCATTTCAAGATCGGCACGTACAGCTAGCCAATGAGCAGACTATACTTGATCATAATCATAATACGATCATATGACGGCTTCTGTGGCGCGTAGGGCGGACGCTCGACTGCAATGCAGAAGGCAGCGGGTTCGATTCCCGTCAGGTGCCAATATTTATGCTTAAAAATAAATATTTGTATCTAGTCTGGGTGTCTTTCTATGTATAATATGTATGTATTTATAAAAAAAAAGTATAATATGTAGTACTATATCTGTTGTCTAGTACCCATAGTACAAGCCTAGTGCTTAGTTTGGGGCTAGATTGCGCTGTGTGTAATGTAGTGAAATATTTATTTATTTTATTTATATGATAATAAGTGATCATAATATATGGTTTTAATTATGATTTATTGTATTGTAATTAATCTGAAATAAATGATAAATGATTATTATTATAATATGATAGTGATTGATCTGGATGCGAGAAGCCGAAAATAGATCGAGGTGGCGTGCAATTGGAGAGGCCTATGTGCAGCAGTGGACTGCAACAGGCTGATGATGATGATGAGTGATTGATCATAACATTATGATCCACTATCAGAGATTATGATCACTATCATTTCACATTGTCGCAGCACTGAGAACTCCATTGTAAGCCAGCCTTTACCCTATAGTGTTTAGGTACCTACGTCATCCAGTAGTCAAAGGGACTAGGCTTTTAAAACCCCTACTGACGTGCTTACCTTTAATTAAACTAACTTATTTTGTTTACTACCCCGTTTTTTGTTCAGGGCGCGGTTCGAAAAATTAGAATTTTAACTAAGATTATATCATAGATAGTGGGTATTCTAACAACAGCGTTCGATATTAGTTCCGCCTTTTTTAAAAGTGCCTAAGGTTGAAATCTATAGTGCGTACTTTGACTTTCCCCAAACTGAGGTTAGCAAAAACTAAGGATAAACTGGAATTCATAGCCGAAATTCAGTTTGTATTATATGAATAAAATATAAAGAACTTCAAAGCAAAGTTAGCAAAATCAAAGTACAGACTTATAGGATTTCAGCCCGAGTAATTCTCGATCCTTTAGAACTGATAAAGTTTGGCTGTTCAGAATCGCGTTTGAAATACTTTACTGTCAAGCGACCTTAACTTTCTATATGAATCGTGTCTAAATTCTTTGATATGTAAGTTATTTAATTATTTATGCGACAGGCAAATAATGCGCTATTTCATAAAAATGTAAACATAATTAAATCTCGCAAAAATGGCTTGTAGCGCATAGCTTTAATTCACTTACTCATGTGAAATCCCTTCCGATTGAATAGTTTTCTGCATAACCGGTATCAAATAGATCTTTAAACAATGTTTAATGTTATTGTACATGATACAGGAAATGTCCCCTTCGTTTCAAAAACAATAAAAAATAACTTTAAATATTATACAGGCAAAGTTACCCCTGTTTTACAAAATAAATCAATTTTTCTTCTAAATCCGTAACCGCTATATTTTATTATATGCATCATAATATTAGAAAATACAATCCCTAGAACCCCTTCATCGCATTTTATAAAAATATTATTTTAATCTTCGTTAATTATTGATTTTACGAGAAATTGTAGATTTTTTCACGCAATTCCATCTAGCTCATTTATATGCAATCGGACAAGGACCGATGATTATCATCTATCGCCGCCTTAAAGAGTTTTAATTCTGTAATTCCGGTCCTTTTGACTGCCTCTGTGGCACGTTGACTGCATGCAAAAGGTTGCTCGTTCGAATCCCGATGGGTGCATGTTATTATGCTTAAAATATTTCATTTTCTGGTCTAATTGTTTTAAAAAAATATTTTCTAGTACCCACATTACAAGCTTTGTGTTTACTTTGGGGCTAGATTGCGCTGTGTGCTGTGTGTAGTGTCGCGCTATATTTATAATAATATATTATACGTAGATATAGTATAAGTACTCGATTATCTTTTTTTTTCTTTAAGCTTCGTGGTTACAGGTGGCCACTATCCATAATCATTTATTAAGATAAATAAGGAAATAGGCAAACAATATTTAATCCAAACTTCATGATTTCTTTTTCGTTAATCAAATTGAAAAGCCAATCTGTCTTAAGAGCGTATTAGAACTTCTTTGTCAAAAACTGTATGAACATTGAAAAAATTGTATCCTTCCAAAATTAAAATTGTTTTTTTTTTTCAAAGCCAAGACGGCCATTCATTATTAAAAGCAAACTTCTTTGTTCACTAGATCATCTCGCGGAGATAAAAACTAGTTTAGTGTAAACACAGAACACTATTACTCCTGGTGTAAATCCAGATCTCCAGATATATGCATACCAAGTTTAATCGCAATCGGTTCAGTAGTTTTTTCGTGAAGGTGTGTAACAATGTAACAAATGGTTGATTGGCGTTACTGAACCGATTGCGACCAACTATCATCTTAATTAGAGTTAGAATAGGAGATAAATGTCGTCGCCTCATAGTGATGTACTTCATACTCATTTCTTCACCAGTTCCACTTCCAAAGTCAATATGTACGGTCTATCTCACTCATCTTCAAAAAAGATAAATCAAAGTTTCATCTGGTAACTTAATCTAAGAATTAGGAAGAATAATAATATGTTAGGATAGTTACAAAAACGATGTTACAATTTCTAAGTACATTTATTATTAATAACAGCCATACACTTAAAGTAAAAGAGTCAACAAAGCCTTCACAACGCACACCACCAACTGTAACAGACCAGGTAACAACCCCCCTCCAATCCCCACCAGCACATCGTCAGCCAAATCAGCAATAGAACTTATCAAAGTCGACAGCAACCCTTGCAGATTCAACACATTCGAAGGCGGCGTATTTGGATTAGCGCCGAAGGCATACTCTGGTAGGGCTCTTAGGAAGTTCACTATAGCTAACGCTTGGGAGTATAGCTTCAACAAGGAGGTTTCTAAAGCTGACAGGTCGACAGGGATGAGGCAGGAGACGGATGGTGGGAGGGTGTCGAAGATTGATAACAGGGAAAGTAGGAGATTGTAGACGTTGTTCAGGAGAGGTAGCAGAATGTTGACCAGAGGGTACACGGCTGGGAGTTGGACTCCTCCAGTTGCTGTGCTGGTTACTGGGGGCTGGAAGGAAAAAGGCGAAATTAGTGTGGCTCTGTGGCGCGTCGAGCGAAGGCCCGACTGCAATGCAGAAGGCTGCGGGTTCGATCCCTGGCAGGTACAAGTATTTATGCTTAAAAATAAATGTTTGTTTCTGTGGTCCGGGTGTTTTCTATATTGTATCATCATAATTTATTTATTTATTATTTATTTTTTTATTGTTTATAGTCAAAAAACACGATTATGAAACCAATTACATTAATTGACTAGGAAAAAGTTTCATTCAGTTTTCTCACAAAACCTCAAGCACACTGACAATATCGATTCCATTCGTAAGTATTTATTTACAAAAATGTAGGTGTAATTTGTAGTATAACCGTCATCTAGGGCCCATAGTACAAGTCTAGTACTTAGTTTGGCTAGAATGCGCTGTGTGTAACGTCGTCGTACAATATTTATTTATTTAAATGAACCTTTTCCGGTTTAATCGCTTTGCTTTTATTATTTTCAGCATTGTCGCAATGCCGTTATTAATTACGTTCGGTACCTTTACAGACTTCTTCCTCCGGGTAGACTGAGGAGTCAAGGTTTTACCCTAGTTCCTATAATGTTGTACTATGAAAATTTAGTGTAAAAAAATCAAAAATTAAAGCAAATAACGTTAATAGAGGCTTTATTGTCTTTTTATAGTTAGTAAATTCCAAGTCATATGACATTTAAATTGAGCTTATGAAAACAAACGATAATTAAAACCAATTAATAACAATTAGCGGGGACTCTATTTTACTTAGGGCGTGCTTTGGGCAGGCGGCCTCAATATAAATTGATTAATTTCCTCTCCCCCATGTGGGGCAGAGGGCGTCCACAGTGCACCGCCATCGCGTTCTATTTTGAGCCACACGCTTTATCTCGCTCCAAGTTTTGCCGATGCTTGTCGCTTCCGCTACCACCGTTCGCCGCCAGATTTGTTTGGGTCGTCCACGTTTCCTTTTACCTTGAGGGTTCCAGTCTAGCGCTTGTCTAGGGATGTGGTTGGGACCTCTACGTAGGGTGTGGCCGATCCAGCTCCATTTTCGGCGTTTGATTTTTAGGTCGATAGGGATTTCATTACAGCGTCTCAACAGATCTTCGTTGGTAATTTTATCCGGCCAGTAAATTTGTAGTATATGGCGCAGGCAACGGTTCACAACCACTTGGATATCTCGCGTAATGTCATTTGTTACCTTCCAAGTCTCACACCCGTATAGCAGGACGGATAAAACGTTTGACCGAAATATTTTGAGCTTAACTCTTCGCGTCAATTTCCGTGACTGCCATACTGGTCTTAGCCGGGCAAAGGTTGCTCTCGCTTTCAATATAAATTGGCCTTTTTTAATTTGTAAAAACATTTGCGGCCATTTTGGTGTTTTCATTTTAAGTTATGAAGCAGCTGCTTTTAAATTTTGTTCTACACGTCTTAGGCGAACAACTTTATGTTCAACGACTTTTGGAAATTCAAAATAGTTTTCCAATTTTTACTTAAACTTGGAATACAGGGAACCCAAGAAACAAAAATATGTCACATATAAGCTCTATAAGCGAGTTGACGCCTCTAAATAGGCCATTGAATCAGCTCTATATTAATACTATAAGCGCTTATATCATCGAGAAAAGGCGCACATTACGTAGCTAATTAGTGATGTTGTGGCGATATATTAGCTCTGTTGAATTACATCTAGTTTCTATAATAGTGATAAACAGTCACAGCTTCCCACTTCTCTGTGATAAAACAATGATTAAATTGTCTTTATATCGTAATGTAGCGTTATACTGATCACCGAGACCAAATTACAGAGCTACTTGGCTTTGAACCAGTGTCAAAAACATCAATATGGGAAAAGAAAGATTGAAGTGACAGGAGTGTTTACCACGGTGAGTGTTGTGTTTTTATTTATGTAAAATGGTGTGCGCTAGTTGTAAAAACTTAAGTATGTGTGGATTCACCATTGTAAGGTGATAGAACATGCGGTGTGAATTTCACTGAGTAACTATTAAGTGGTGTATGCTAAATTTTTAATGCGCCTCTATTTTGGCACTGTTTTATTACAAAATTTAAGTAAAAATTTATAATTTTTATCATTGAACACATTTATATCACTAGTTGGTGATATATGTGATTGCTTTGTCACTAATAGCGGCCATGATAATAACGTGTTTTGGAAATTGGGGTTCCCTAGAGAAAAGCAGTACCGACAAATTTTACGTTTGTCGTCATTGTATTTTACTGTTTCTTTTCTCTACTTTCTCCCTTCCTGTTTTGTCCTTTTCTAACCGAGCACTTTTTTCAGGAGACTGACACGTTTGCGTGCGCAAATGCGGCTCATTATATCATATATGGCTCAAAACAGGGAGCCATTGAAGGGGAGTCCCTGTTTTGAGCCATATAGCACCACCGCATTTAAGAATGCAACAAATTCTTGTTCGAGAGGCACAGAAAATCCACGGAACCCCTAAGCTGCCGGCACACCGCAGAGTTCACGGATCCGCCCCCGTATCGTTTGAAATCACGTCACCCAACGTATCAGACTGCATGTGAACTCCTGAAGACTGATTTCAACACTACCATAAGATGGGCGCAAGAGCGGAACGCAAAAACTCCTAAAGCTTGGGCATCACCATAAACCCTACACTAAGCCCCCCTAAGCCCGTTGGGTTTACGCTGCCGAGGCGGGAATGCGGACGGAGTAATGCCTTCCTATCTATGTGTGGCTGGAGGGAGTCGTCGGAATGTGAGTGTGGAGCTCCTATCCAGGACATTGAGCACTTTGTGGTGGAATGCCCCCTCACAAAATACTATGGTAACCCAGCAGACCTGTACTCCCTGAAAAATGACGCCATCTCCTGGATTAGATTGTTGAGGGATAAAATTATATTATAGACTTTATATTTAAGCTTTACTTTTTGATGATGTAATACATTGTGAACGACTGTATTAAAATTAGGCCATACGAATAAATAAATAATATATCCTTTAATATACAATTTAATAAATAATTATTTTAGAATCAAATTTTTCACTGTAATAAAAAATATTAACTTAGAACAAGGCATACTTGGATACTGTATTGCACCTAACAACGCGGGAACCGATTGGTATGAAATTTGGAACAGGGTCAGTTTAGAGGTAGAAATAAGATATAGGGTACTTTAAATGATCCTACGGTTTAGGCAACGGTTGATATGATATAGTGATGGGTCAAAAACAACGGCTGGATCAATATAAATGAAATTTAGTACAGGGTTAGTTGAGAGGTAGAAATAAGATGTAAGATACTTCAAATGATTGTACGGGTTAAGCAACGCTTCATATGACATAGGTAATGGGTCAAAAAAACTGGAAGGAGCTTGTTATTTATTTCTAATAATCTCTTGACGGCTTGCTGAGATGCGTTGAATTCATTGGAATCAGTCACGACAGAATTTTATTCAGAGATTTTATTAATTTTGTCTTCACTAGAATAAAAAAAACATGACATTTTCTACGGAACCCTCAATGAACACTTATTTCTTTGACTCAATTTTCCAACATGCGTAATGGAGGCAACAGATAATAAAAAGGTACAGAAAAAGTTGATATAACACGGATAAGCTCTATAAGTAATAAACTTACCAACAATCTATTACAGTTTAGCACCATAATTTCAATTATAAATTCATTTTGTCACTATAAAAATCTTGAACTATAAGTGTTCTGTACTCGCTCTTAGGAAGCTCCTTAATACTATAAAGAAGTTAAAATGTCTGATATATAATGCCTGAACTATACAATTAAACAACGGAATATTATTTAATCAATTAGAAACAAAAGGTGACGTGATAACATGATATAGTGCCAATCTGCTCTGCAGCGCCGTCAATACATCACTAAACTATAAAAGTTACATAACTGTAATAATTTTGCTATTTAGGCCTATAGGTACGTAACTGGACAGCAGTTATGGAGATAAGTAGTAATAAAACGGTATTATTGAAATCATTATAACGCAGCTTCAAAACTGTAACTTTATTAGTGACAAACAGCACTATATCACTAATTATGTTACTAATTGGCTTATAGAGCAAAACAGCAATAAGAATTCAGATATATCACAGAAAGGCGAGATAAAAAATCTTATAGAGTATTTTTGTCACAATTTAGTGTTATAATTTTGGATTTATATCACTCTTTGTTACTTGGGAAATCAGCTGTTTCTAAGAGTTGGGGGTGGGTCATTGACTTTAAAATATTTAGTTTGTGTGACGAAATGCATACTGTGGGTTGATCCATCAGTGAGTCAGGATAAATTCATTATAGATTTTGATTTAGCAACATCTCTAAAGTAGTTTTGGAACTTTATGCTCAACAAAATTTATTTTTTTTAATTTTCGACAATGGTATAGGCAATGCAATGGTAAAGGTAATATTTTATTTATTCCTTATCGGTTGTGAACCGATTATGGCCATTTGGAAATTAGCCAGTGTCAAGTATTATTAATATAATAATATGCAAATTATTTGCATCGAAACAGTCAAGCCGTCACAGTTAAAGTCATAGTAAAGTGTAGGTACCTAATCATTTGTAAACTCGGCGGCCATTTACAAAGATTGTTCACGGAGATTTTTAGATTTCGCTAAAGTACTTGTTTTGCACCAATTTTCATTTCCATTGCACTTGTACACCTTCACGAAACTATATTCATGAATAAGCCCCCGAAATTAAACAATCTACATGCATTTGAACTAGGTTTCACAAAAATGAAAATTTAGCAACATAGGTATGTCCTCAACGCGTTCCCGCCAAAACTCGTTTAGGTATTGTACTTACCGTTAAACAAAATATGGCGACGCAAAAACCAACGAAAACTTTAATTGACATTTTGAAAAAAAAAAACTTCCTTAACCGTAACTAAAAAAACTAACACTGAAAAAGTTTTTACATAAACACTTTTTATATATTAACAAAATTATGTAAGGATTTAGTAAAAGATTGTAAATAAATTAAAGTTTTACGATAAATAGTGTTTTTCTTGTTGATAACATACTTTCATAGTTTTGAAATTTTTTTGTTGGTCAAGAGATAAAAAAAAAAGGTTTTGCAATTACCATGACAATACTGACTTAGAAATTGACTTAATGGCTGAATACAGAAACAATACTCACAATTTGAGTACTACTTAAATAATTAAGTATCTTTCTAACTCATAAATTCCCATACTGATTTTAAATTTAGAAGCCACTCAAATAATTAAGGTCATAATAAAACATTTTATTTATCCGGGTTAATCGCGTTATAATAGTGTTTTATTATGCAAAATCGCGAAAACCATAGAAGAAATTAAGGTCATGCTTAAATTTTAAGTATTCGGCTGTAACTCTGTAAGTTACATACACCTACATATTTTTTATTATACCTATAAGTAGGTACACCATTTTCTATCGTCTTTTGTCTTCTAAAATTCGATCATCTTTTCTTTTAATTGGATCGTCTTTTCTATATCGTTACCATCGTTCGATCATTACCACATACAAAAAATATGTTCGAACAAAACATTTCTTACAGCATAAAACTAGTCTCAGCTTTCTGTTAGAGACTCGAAGGAGAAAAGTCGAAATAAAGCATTTCAAACTCGTCTCTGACGGACGAGCTTCACCAGTTCCAAAGTCAAACTGTTCAGGAAATTACTGACACACCTTTAAAAAAGATGAATCAGAATTTCCAACCTCATTGTCAGAAAACCCACCATCTAATTAATTTGTAAGTAAATAATAAAAAAGTTTGGGAATCAAAAATCCGCCCACTCATAATCTGAGCTCTGCTTAAGCAATTAAGCAATAAGCAAAGCATTAATATTCTGTGTTAAAAATTAAGCAGCACTCAAACTAAAACATCACATACTTACCAACTAATTTAAAAATTTAGAAGCTGAGTAGTCATTTAAATAAGTAATTGACGGTCGAAAACAGAAACGCCACTCAAAATCTGAGTTCTACTTAATCAACCAAGCAGCTTTCAAGCTCAAAACTTCACATTCTAAATAAACACCTTAGAAGTTGCGCAATTATACAAGATGTAACGGGTAAGCCCTTTTAAGCCGAAAGGGGGTTGTTCTAGACGTCTAGGCGAACAACTTTTGTTTTATGACTTTTGGAAATTAGTACTTTTCGAAAATACTTTTCGAAAATTTTAAGTGTAAAGTTTACTTGAAAATCAGCTGTTTCTTAGAGTTCAAGGTCATTGACCTTATGTTGTCCTTTGATTTAGTTTGGTCTTCTACATTAAAATCTTCAATTACCTTTATTATCAAAAACAGCTGTTTTTTCAGTGAAACATAATCTCAAAATTTTCAAAAAAAAGTTCGAATTTTTAAAAGTCGTAGAACAAAAGGTGTTCGCCTAGACGTCTAGAACAGCCCTCTTTCGGATTAAAAGGACTTGCCCGTTACACCTTGTATTTAAGTGCCCCTCAAATTTTAAGTAGCATTTCTACCTACTTTCAATTTAGCAACATAGATAACATTATTATCTATAGACCTAACAAACTCGATAAAACACTAAATTACCTACAAATTACTTAACTTTTGTAGTAACACAATTTCACATAGTGATAACATTTACCTACGTTTATATTATATAAAACATGTATTTGTTTAAACCGCTCATTTGTATATAATTTTAGTTTGTATTTAGTTCGAAATGAGGTACTTTTTGCTGTTCGGATTTTGCGCAACACTGGTCAGTATGCTTTAATTATTGTTTTGGTTCTTCTGTCCACTTGTCTTAGCCACAGTACATAGAGGGAGCAGTAGGGAAACTGCACACTAACACGTGCACACTCGTGACGCGATCGTGATGCGGCGCTCAGTACTGACATCTATACAAGATGTAACGGGTAAGCCTTTTTAAGCCGAAAGGGGGTTGTTTTGGACTTCTAGGCAAATTTCAGTTCTACGACTTTTGAAAATTCGAAGTACTTTTCGAAAATTTTAAGTGTAAAATTTACTTGAAAATCAGCTGTTTCTCAGATTTCGAGGTCATTGACCTTATTTTGTCCTTTCATTTAGTTTGGTCTACTGCAATCAAATCTTCAATTACCTTTATTTTCAAAAGCAGCTGTTTTTTCAGTGAAGCATAACCTCAAAATTTTCAAAAAAAGGTTATAATTTTCAAACGTCGTAGAACAAAAGTTGTTCTCCTAGATGTCTAGAACAACCCCCTTTCGGCTTAAAAGGGCATACCCGTTACACTTTGTATACGCGTAACCCGCTTAGGGGCCGTCGACGCACATATATGCCTGAGTGAGCCGTTTTCGAGCATTCGTAGATAGTTTCCATACTGCTGTGCTCCAGGCCCCAGCCTTTCTATGTACTGTACCGATGTTCCCGGTTTTATCCCTCTCGAGATCCCGGAGTTCGCTAATACCCCATTTTTTTTGGAGTCGGCTTAGAAAATAAGTCATAATTGACTTTACCTGCTGCAAATAGATTTGGCAATAGTCGGCCGCCTGCCTGACACCAACAACTGCTCAAGACCAAGAGATTAAAAAAAATCCAATATTAAAAATAATTCCCCATGAAAAGTGCAATGAATTTTGATTGTTCAACTGAAAAGGGACATCCATACAACTTACGGCCGAATACTAAAACGGTGCTTAGAATTTGAGGGCTACTTAAACAATTAAGCACTCCAAAACTCGAAATAATTCCATAGTACTTATTTTGAAAATTCTGAATTTGCTTTATTTAAGTACTTACCCTGGAATTTTAAATGGCTATTTCGGGATTGACAGTTAAAATGTATATTATTATGGAACTCCAGTACGCAGGTCCGATTCGTCCTTGCACGGTTTACTGAACTAATAAAAGCTAACCTAATTTTACAAGCTATTAGTTTTAATTAGAAGGGAATCCTAACAAGTAAAATTAGTCAAAACAGCTCCTAATAATGAAAAGTGTAATTGAAAAGGTCATGATGATAATAATTAAAACGAGAATTGTTCTCCCGTGAGCTTTTATTAATAAAAACCTTGTTTTTACGAAGTAAAAAACCGTTTGAAACCGAATAAACGCGAGGGTTTTTGATTCCTTTTTTACGTGGAAATTTGGATCGAATGAAAACATCAGTGTTTTTGAAACGTTATCTTTTATCTGGGGCTGTTTATTTAATAGCAACTGTTTTGTCTTGTTTTGCTTTATTCATGAAGTTGGATTTACCACAATGTCGAATTCGCAAATGATCAATTTCACCAATGGTGAATTGCAAAATATTGAATTTTCCAAAATGTTACCTATTTCAAAAAAGGTTGAAGTCCCATAAAGTGTAAATACCTACTTACACTTAAAAAAAATCATATCAAAGAAGACTTAGTCAAAATTGAAACAAAAAGACGATCGAAATTGAAACAAAAGACGAAAAAAAACAAACACAATGTTGTTTTATAAACGACGTGTTTCATTTTTTTAAATCAAGGTCCTTAATTTTAATCTAAAACCTAATACTTTGTCATTTACATATTTAGGTACTAAGCTAGAACCCCACTCTTCTAAATCTACTTTTATTTAGAAATAATCTTTTAGAATTAATTCATTTATCAACATTTTTATTTCGTTTCACAGCTACACACCAGCGAAGCGATGATCCCAGCCTACTCCGTATCAGCTCTACGCCTCGCCTTCGACGAAATATCCACTGTCCTGCCCATTGCGAACCAGCTAGCTTGTCTCCTCATACCCTTCCTTATAAACTTGATAAATAACTTGAACAACCTTTCAAACATCGTTCAGAATTTAACACCAGCTTTACTCCCTTACTTCGGATGCACTTTGCCACTTCTGTACGCAACCTTGACAGATTTAGCTTCAGTTTTGTTCCTCTACATAAGTGTACTGATTTCGCTCTTTAGATCTAATGTGTTAGCTGCTCCAGGTTTGCTATTAGGGTTGGTATCGCAAGTGTTGAATTTGGTGATCAATCTGCTTAGTGGGTTGACTGACGGGTCTGGGCTGCTTAGTGGGCTGATCAAGTTGATCACGAATATTGTGGTGGAGTTGGAAAAGTTGTTGTTGTAAGTGTATTAAAGGAATTTGTTTTAAGAATTATATGTTTTTTATTTACTAACCACTGTAACCACTATAACTTAGGTAAGCAATTTTGACGGATCTGGCGTCAGTTTTGTTTCTCTACTTATGTGTACTCATCTCGCTGTTCAGATCTCTTGTTTTAGCGGCTCCAGGGCAGCTATTAGGGTTGCAATCACAAGTGTTGAATTTGGTGATCAATCTGCTTAGTGGGTAGACTGATGGGTCTAGGTTGCTTAGTGGGTTAATAAAGTTGATTACGAATATTGAGATGGAATTAGAGTTGTTGTTGTTAGTGTATTAAAGGAATTTGTTTTAAGAATTTTATGTTTTTTATTTACCCACTATAGTTAAAGGTAAAAAAAACTTCGGTACGCAATCTTGACATATCTGGTGTCATGCGTCAGTATTATTGAATATAATATAATTATGTGTATAGAAAATATAGAACCAGAAGCAAACATTTATAAATACTTGTCTCGGAAGAAGAAGGATTTATTTCTTTGTCTGTTTGTAATGAATACTTAGGCTTCGAAACTACTGAACTAAATTCCAAATTCTTTCATAAATAAAAAGCTACATTATCGAGGAGTAACACAGGCTACTTAGGACCCCGATATTCCATTAAAATCGGGAACTAAGCGAGTGAATCCGCGGGACGCTGCTAGTATAAATAAATAAATGTTGCGCGACATTACACACAGCGCTATCTAGCCCCAAACTAAGCATTAGGCTTGTACTATGGGTACTAGACAACGGATATACTACATATTCGTTTTTTTTTGTAAATATATACATACCTACCATACATAGAAAAAACCCAGAACCAGAAACAAACATTTCTAGTCAGCAGAAATATTTGTTCCCGGCGGGAATCGAACCCGCAACCTTTTGCGTTGCAATCCGAGCTTCGCCCGCTGCGCCATAGAGGCCGTCTAATATCTTTACAAGACATGTCTGAATTACAGATAGGTAGGTAAACAACATCTGACAATAAGTAATTAATTAATTACTTAGTTCAAGTTATTTGTTGCTCGATAATGAGGTCAAATAAAATCATGTCAATAGGTATCTATTATAAACATTGGCAATTTGTACAATAGGAACTGATATTTTCTGATCTTACTATTATTATAAACGCGAAAGTTTCATCTATGTACACGTCTTTATGCAACTTTGTTACTCCTTCACGCAAAAAACTACCGAACCGATTACCTTGAAACTTGGAATATAAGTAGGGAACGGATTACGCGGGTGAAACCGCGGGGCGCTGCTAGTGCTTTATAAAGTATGTCTATATCTATCTATACTTATAATAAAGGAAGAGAGGACAAAAGTATGTACTTGGAATTAGGTATATTTAAAAAAAAGTTGTCTAGAGGACTTAGGAAAAGTAGTAGAACAAAATTATATTATAATTTTTAAGATTCATGTCTGTCTGTCTGTTTGTCCGTTTCTCTGTCTGTTCCTAATACAATTAACAACTACTTATCCGATTGAAATCTGGTTTTCAATATTGCATAGTTCTATTTTCGAGAAACGTCGTGGTATACTTTGCATCGAAATCCCATTAGTAGAACTGGAGTAATGAACGAAAAAGTGCAACCGCTCGAGAACCGCTCGGCCGCCCGCGCCCGTGATAACGCGTTTTTCACTTCTGCGGGTGAAACCGCAGGGCGCTGCTAGTACGTTAATAAGTTTTAAAAATAATTGCTAGACGTTTGAAGCTGTACAAGACACTAAAAGCTTAATGGCTTTAAAAGCTCCAGCCATTAAAACACTAAACGTCGGATTCTTTACGGCCTCTTTTTCTGCTGTAAAATAAGCGCATTAACAGAAAATAGTAATACCTAATTTACAGATTTTAGGTTCGATGGCCCCGTTTGGTAAGCACTTGTTTTATCATTTACTAGCCCCGCGGTTTCACCCGCGTAAGTCCCGATCCTGCGGGATTTTCAGGATTAAAAATCCTATGTTACTCTCCATCATTTAAACTATCCCTATGCAAATTTTCATCCAAATCGGTCAAGCCGTTTGACCGTGAAGAGGGAACAAAGAAACAAACAAACAAACATTTTCGGATTTATAATATTAGTAGGATAGGAACTAGAATAGGAAGTGCGAGCTCTTGTCGAGTGTATTTATACAATTTTCTGCCATCTCCTTTACCTCCTTATTCATTACCAGCAAGCACTTGCATTGCACAAGCCTTAAAGCACTTGTATCTACCTACAGTATTTTAGTGTTACTTCTAATGACTCCTCGTTACAAACTTTTCAACTATCTATAATTCTCTTAGCTAGAGGCCAAACTAGACCTGGGACCCTACTGCGTTAATCCCGTCGAGTTCAACTCGACGTCGGTTTCGAAATACGATGCTGTCGATAACAGGGTTGAAAAAAAGCTACTGCGCAAGAAGCGAGTAGAAATTGTCTAAGGCTTTAACGTCGACAATTTCTGCAGACAGTCGACAACATCGTATTGGTATAGTTATTGGTATAGTAACCAAACTAACAGTGTGCGTTGGGCTAACGCTCTTTCTGAGCCATATACGCTTGAGTGTGGGGTGAGGCAGGGTGGGCTGAGCTCTGCTCTGCTCTTCAATTTTTATATAAATCAACTGATTGTTGAGCTCAGCAGTGTCCATGTCGGATGTCATATAGATGATGTGTGTGTAAACAATATAAGTTATGCTGATGACATGGCGCTGTTGAGTGCGTCTGTTTGTGGCCTTCGGACTCTGTTGGGTATATGTGAACGTTATGCAGGGCGGCATGGTCTGGTTTACAACGTTAGGAAGAGTGAGTACATGGTGTTCGAGGCGGGTGGCAGAGATGTGACTGATGTGCCACCAATAACTCTAAATGGGTCGTCGTTAAATAGAGTTTATGAATTTAAATATCTCGGGCATATTGTGACCTCTGACCTTAAAGACGACCTTGATAATTATTGAGAGAGAACGTAGGGCCCTTGCAGTGAGGTCGAACATGGTAGCGCGTAGATTTGCCCGATGTTCGCTCGAGGTAAAAAGAACCCTGTTTCGTGCCTATTGCACCTCATTTTATACGTGCAGCTTGTGGGCAAACCATTCTCGCGGTGTGTTAAAAAAATTGCGTGTTCAGTACAATGACGCGTACCGGGTGCTGGTGCGGCTGCCTCGCTCTGGCAGCGCCTCTGCAATGTTCGCGGCAGCCCGAATATCTGGCTTTCATGCCACTCTGCGTGGGCGCTACACATCTATGTTGCGTCGGTTGAGGGGCAGCCGCAACAGTATTCTGGTCATGATAGCCACTCGTCTGGATTGTGTATATGTGAAACGTTGGATGAGCGCTCACGTATGCACAAACAGTGACTTGTGTCCTTGAGGTGGTTTGGTTTGTTGGGTGGGTCAGGGTTATTACATTTTTATTTAGGTACTTTATTTAATTGTGGTCAACATTTTGATTGAAATTGTAATGTGACATTTTTGATTCTGACCTATATACCATCCCTATTTTATTTTATTTTATATTCTTATGACATTTAATTAATAATATTGTTTAATTTAATTTATTTTAGTATTTATTTTAAAATTTTGACTGTATATCTTTGCATTTAATGTTACTGATGGGTTGCTGCTACCTGAAATAAATGAATTATTATTTATTATGTATTCCCAAACCGACGCGACGGCGACGTCGTCTCGTCGAGTTCAACTCGACGGGACGAGTTACGCGGTAGGTAACTACTTACAATAACTAGCGACGCGACATGTAACGAAATCACTAGTTTCGAGTCGTGATTTTTGTAATGCGTCACTCGAGCGAGGCGACATATGTTGACTGTACTCACATAATAATAACTAGTTACAAAAAAAAGGTTTTAAAAATCACTAGTCCTGAAACAGGTAACCATAGTTTCGTTACGCCGACAAAGTAACCATAGTTTCGTTACGTTTCTTGAAAATGACGTAACGACCCACGTCTAGCCAAATGCTACAAGATCAGCTACATTCGACCATGTCTCACTTCTTCTTCTTCTTGTATAGTGGAGTGTCCCACCTAGTGTTAATGTTTTCGTTGCCTTTTAGGGCCTCTAACTTGGTCTGACGACTGCTATCAGAAGTAAAAACTGAGATCTTAACGTGCCATCCGAAACTCGGAAGACCTCGAGAAAGTGATTTTTTGCCACACAATTTTTTTTTTTTTTTTTGCCTCACTAAATAGACTATTAGGTACATAAACCTACATTTAAAATAGCTTCGAAACAATGTGTCTTACTTTTACATAGAATACGTTATACTTAATTATGAGCGTTTGACCACTATCTCACCTGATAGTATGTGATAATATTTGTGGGCTAAGATGCAGCATGCTCATCTAGAACATAGAAAGACGGCAATGGATAAAGGTCCAACCCGTCTTCTATAGTGGCTGCACTGGTTTTCGTTTTCGAAAAACCGAAACCTCCTAAGAAACTCCTTTTTTCCTATAAACGACTTGACAAAGTCAAAGAAACTTACACTTAATTATCTTGAATTTGAAGCAAGAGCGAGATATATTTATGTCATTTTAACTAAGAGCGAAAAAGACATTCAACTATTTGTTAGAACAACGTGCTTCCCAAAGAAACTAAACAGTTGGTATCATAAATAAGAGAATTGAAAGTTAGTCGGTCATTTCACAGAAAGCGTTTCCAACTCGGCTCTGATGGGCGATCTTCAAAATTAAATTACTCGCTCACCTTTATAAAATCAATCAATCAGTTCGAAAAAAATCGAACGTCCTTGTTGGAATCCCCACCATCTACTGCTTAAGTTTCTAATTTAGGAGGATCATTTCTTCATCAAAAAAAGAAGAAAAAATGGTACCTATTAAATAAAAAGTCGTGCCTAATCAAAACGCATCATTGTAAGCGATAAATTTACGAAATATTAGATAAAACTATTCATATAAATCAGTATTATATAACAACACGTATTATTTGTTTAATTTTTTTTGTACGAAACGATACTTTATTATTTATTTATCTGTGGTTTATTTTAATTTTTCGCTTCAATGAATAATGCAAATAATTCAAAATGAAAGCAATAGGATTGTTTTCCTATTTATTTTTTGTTATTTCGGTAAGTTTAAAAATCAAACAAATATACCTGCCTACTACTGTATAACTTTCAGTCAGTGAAATTTAAGTTTTTTACCGACTTCCAAAAAAGGAAAAGGTTATCTATTTGTATGTTTTTGTGTACCTAGGTGTTACCTATGTTACTGTATTGAAATTAAACTAATTTTTCGATTTTAATAGTGTGGTGTGTGTTACTGCACTATAAAATACTCGACGCTTCGAGCCTTTTGTCGTTTTCAAGATAGACAATGCTAAAAACAACAAACACTAGGTACAAATGAAGTCAAAAAAACTTCAGTATTAAAACTTGAACCGCTTGGTAATTGCAACAGCAGATAAGTCTATCCCGTATTTATTAGACACTGAATTACATTTTAATCCAGTCTAGCGCAAGCTCGCATAATGTCTTAATTTACTCACTATAAAGCTACACTCTTTGTCGTTTATAGATATGATTACATATTTATAGGAATACGATCCTAATTTAATTGCATCTACATTCGATATCAAGAACTCTATCTGATTACGCAGAGACGAGAGTTAAAATCTCGGAGCGATTGAATTTTTGAAGATGGATTTATCCTTTAAAATATTTCTAGTAGATATACCTTGAGCAATAAAAACTTATTAAGCAATATTTTTTTATTTTCAGATTTCTTCAAATTCAGTGTCGACCCAGCCTAGTCATTACCAAAGCTCATACAACCCTCAAACAGGACCTGTCATCCTTCAACCCAGCAATAATAACCCTTATTACCAAACATCTAACGTTCAAACTCCAATTAACAACCCACAGTCACTGCAAGAGTCACTGAACCAACTAATTTTTGGTATCGCTAACGCAAATCCATCTATACAGGGCTTCCTAGATGGTAATTCAAAAATTAATGGACCAAACCCTGTACAAACACCAAAAACAAATCCTAGTGAAAATGCGCCTAAAGTAATAAACAATTATTTTATTGTACCACCCGAATTTTTTGATAAAAATGGCACATTAGCTGAAAAAATTGGCCAGTTCAAACGAAAAAGGGTTAACACACAAGGAACACACATAGGTGTTAATAACACTCCAGCTCTAGAAAACGATGTCAAAAAAAGTAAAAATGGTATTAAAAGACAGAAATCAGAAAATATTGAGAATGCTAAATTAATTTTAGATGATTCTGTTCAGAACAATGATAAACCTAAAAAGAGGAAGAAGTTAAAGTCCCGTAAAACTAAAGATAGATTGGTTGTGGCGCCTGATACAGAAATAATATCCATTGATGACGTTGGAATAGTCAGTGAAGAGCCCATAAGAAAAAAGAAGAAAGCAAGGTCTAAACGAAGAAAATCAAAACCAAAAGTAGTTGAAAATAAGTCGGCTGAAATTCTGATTGATCCTATATTTGATGAAATCCCTGGAGATAAAGCTGTTGAAGCAGTATCAATAACGCAGGAAGATAGTCCAAAAAGGAAAAAGAGGAGGCGTAGTAAAACTAAGGTAACTGACGAAGGGGCCATCGATGACAGCCATTTAAAAAATATTGAGGAACCTGTAGATAATTTAGACAATTGTGAAGGTGAAATTGATTTATTAGAAAATAGAAAGACGAGAAATTCAAGAACAGAAAATAATAGAAAACAAGTAAGAGGCAATTGTAAAAAAATCAATCCAATCCCAAACGATATTCTCAAAACATACTTTCCATACATGAATCTCTATCAGCCTGGTAATTTACCTTTTAATTATAATCAATATTACCAAAACATTAATCCTTTGAGAAACACACGTCATAAAAAACGCCGTAAAAATGTCAAAGTAGTCAAACCGCCCAATGATACTATTGAAATAACTGTTAAATCTATACCACCACCTAAAGAACCAGAACTCAGAAAAACAGAAGAAAAAGAACGAGTATGCAAAGAAACAGTCAAGGAACTTGAATGTATTGAACATACTGAACTGCCAGATAACACAGAAGAGTCAAGAAAAGATGAACCTTTAGAAGACATTGAATCTTTGGAAACAGTAATTGATACACCACAGGAATCACCTCAAAAAATCAATCACAAACACGAAAAAGAGAAAACCAAAGAGAATTACGCAATTCTCAATGAAAACATAGAAGATTTACAAAACTACATTACAACTCCTGAAATAGATTTACAATCTCCGGTACCTGTGGTATATAATAATCTTATTAATGATTATTTTCCGATATTCTATGATGAATCTATCTATTCTAACGAATATGATCAAGCAGCTTCTACTAGAAGTGAAAAGAGAAGATATTTTTATAACACAGAAGATAAAAAACATGGAAGACAAGAAAATAGATATTCAGAAACAAATTATATAGAAAAAGATGCCGAAATCTTTAAACCAAGTCAAAGAAATCCGGACAGAGATAATTTACGTAACAAATTCAAAGAAAGCACTATAGACTTGAAAGTTGAACCTAAAATCCTTGAAAAATATACAGAAAATCACAAAATAGAAGAACCTGTATTCCAACCACCACCGTTTTTGGAAAACCCAGATTTTATAACAAAGAACGTAAGAGAATATACAGAATATAAAGATTCTATCAATTTAGAAAATAAAGATAAATTTTCTGTGTATTCTAGTTCTAAAATAGACATCGAACCAGTTATAAAAAGAGTTCGAATACCTGGAAAGAATATTAGACCTAAAGTGGATGAAATAGAAACTGTTTTTGCAAATTCTAAAGTAAAAAAGTATGGGGTGCCAACGGAATCAAGTGAATCGGAAGAATCTAACAGTGTTTCTACGGAAAATAGTAAGTTTGAAGGCAATGGAGAAACAACCTACGTAGTCGCGAAATCTATGGGTCAAGTTGATGAATATTATTACTGAAAACTTGTTTTGTATTTCTGTTTTGTAAATAATAGTTATTTATTAGAAACAAATTTAAAAAATATAGGAAATCATTGGATTTTTTATTTAAGTAAAATGTACTTCCTGTTGACGTGGAACCACCTTTGGCAAAAAGAAAGGTCTTGTAACACAAATAAAGCAACAAAAAAGAAAAAGGTCTCCATACAAAACTTAAAACCAGTATAAGTAGGCTTCTGGTTTGAAGGAGTACTCCATACAACACAAGGGTCTTCAATTTCAGGTTATAATTACAGACCCACCTACAGTCGCACATGACTACCTAACCTTTGTCGCGAATTCGACTCGCCCGTGACATGTTTTTAATTTGGAACTATATAACGTCAAAGAAAGCTTTCCTCGGTCTTATCAGTACATTGCTGCTTTAAAGTAATCACTGCTAACAACTACGTTAAGTCAAATCAGCAATGTACTGCAAAGTTCCTGTAAATTTCCACTATTGTCAGGGATTGATAATCGACTTATCGTTTGTTGATCCAGGCCCACGAACGACGATTAGTCGTTCGCTAAGTATTTATGTAAATTAATTACCCACTAAGTGGTCTAGATAAGAAAACTTTTGATTATCAACTAGCTGTACCCGGAACTTCGTCTGTGTAGAAATAGTGCACCTTTTTCGTTCATTATTTGTAGAACGATTCTACAAATTGGATTTCGATGCAAAGTATACCACGACGTTCAACGAAAATAGACATTGAAAACCATATTTCATTCGGATTAGTAGTTTTTAATTGTATAGAAAACAAACAGACAGACCGATATGAATTTTAAATATTAAATAATTTTGTTCTACGACTTTTCCTAAGTCCCTTAGACAACTTTTTTTTTATTTTACTTCCAAGTAAGCACAGAATGTTTGTCCTCTCTTCCCTTTAAATAAGTATAGAATAGATAGGATAGAAGATGTAGAAGAGCTGGAGCTCGATTCGGTTAGGACATAGCGTGCGGAATGCCGGTGAAATACAGACGACGTGCAGGAGATGTACGTTAATTCATATTCTGTAAATGTTATTTTACTTAATTACTACTTAGTTGGTTAAGTAGCCTTGTAAATTAAGGGCTACTTAATTGTTTAAATAGCTCCCCTTGTTCCTTAGCCAATCAGTATTAAAAGAAGTTATAGAATTGCTATTATTTTTACTCCTGCAACAAATCTACTTCTGCAATGCATCCCGCCTGTTTGTCCCATGCTATGTTTTTAGAGAATCAGGGCCCAGAATACAGAAATGCTATTCAAAACATGATTTCTACTCAAACGATTAAAGAGCTCTTAAAATAAAAAAAACCCATTCTTAACTTTAGGAGCTGCTCAATTATTTAGGTGCCTCTTAAATTTTAAGTTGCGTTACTGTTTCCTTCTGTAAGAAGCACTGGTACCTATTTTGAATATGACATAATAATTAATAACATGTAACATATTCCGAACTTTACAGATTTTATAAATAAGTACGAAACTTTAGTAGCCTTATTAATAAAAAGGGGAATAAGGTCGGAGCAGTGAGAACGTGCTTTGTCATGCTTTTTGACAAGAATTTTCAAAGTTGACAAAAAGCGGAATAGCTAGTCAGGTTTAAAGAATTTTATTTTCGACAAAGACACAAGTGTCACTTATGTGATAACAATAACTTAAACTTAATGTAGGTACTAATGAAACATTCATCGTTCGCTAATTTAAATCTTGAGTAGCTAGTCCGACCTTACTCCCTTTTTATTTACATTAATAAAGGTAGATTACAACCTGGATGTACATAGGTATTTATAATATTGTACGTTTTGTACATACTTATGGATTGTATTAATATATATAGCCTATTATTATCATCCCGGTATTTTAATAGTCAATTTCAAGTCAAAAATAGTTAATTTTGCTACTTTTACTGCGAAGCAAAATACCTCCCGTGCAATATAACGATGTAACAAATGAAGTAAATTGTTGTACCAAATCCGGGTACTCACTAGCGAGCCGTAACCATAACCTCTTACTGTTTCCGCGATGAATTGACTAAACATAAATGATATGAAAATGAACCTAAACTTTGTCACTCGTTCCTCAGTTTTACCCACGTACCTACGTTCTGCCTCCAGATTATTTAATATATCCAGTGGACGTTTGAGTACAGTGGGAAATAACAGGCACTAAGCAGTACATTCCTGCTTTAAGGTAATTACCGGTATAACCACGTTACGTCAAAGCAGCAATGTACTGTATATAGTGCCTATTATTTTCCACTGTTGTCAGACGTCCGATGGATAGATAATCTGGGCTGATCTCGTGGATATTTTGAAAAACTTTTATATTGGATAACCGTATCATCGATTATCAGCGATTAAGGCTGCGTGTTGATCAATCAGTCTTAAAAAATCGATAATTCGATTGATTTTTCCGGACCTCTAGACAATTTAGGAACTTTTATAGCCCTGAAGCTCTATTTTTGAATCAGTAGCGCCAATTTAAGTGATTTAAATACCTCTCTCTTTCTGCTGATTATACTTAGGTCGATTTCTATAAAGAAATTTTCTTTTGTGAATCGCACGACCGCAACGAGTCGTTTCAACCACTCGCCACAGAATTCCAAACACCGAACGAAAATTAGCAGATGTCCAATTATTTAAATCGCCTGACGAGCCACGAGCGATTCATAAATAAAGACCGTGTGTAGCGCTCGTTGCAGGTAATATTTTAATTATTTTTTTTATAATTTACAAGAATTGTTACAATGATCTTGGTCCCCAGTTGCGAGGAAACGTCGAGGTAAGAAAATAAATAATAATATGCGATTAAGACGCGGTAAAATGTATTTATATTTCAACCGACTTCAAAAAAGAACGAGGTTCTCAATTCGTCGCGTTTATTTTTTGTATTTCATTAATAGTCACAGTATAAGCAACTGTTCTGGCTGGTTACGATTATAGATTGCTAGTGAGTTCCCGGCTTTAGAGTTACAAAATCTTAAATGTTACATAATTTTAAATTCCTTACATGACAGTTTTATTGCATTGTTATTATAATTAGAAATGATTGAAAGACACCACTTATCGCACGTAGGTATCTACTTGTAGTAAATAAAGGTATAGTACGTACAAATATAATCAGTCTGTTATTGAATAAGTTTTTAAGGTTCCGTACACAAAAGGCAAAAACAGGACCCTTCGACTAGGACACTGTCCGTCCGTCCTCCTGTCTCTCTGTATGTACCAATGTCACAAAAAAATCACGTACACGAGTTCGATTCACACTTGTAAAGTTCTAGAAAAGTCGAGCCATCGAACTGGTCTGCTGTAGTATCATCTAATTAGCATCCACCGCTACTAGTTGCTATTTACTGTCAAAAAACATAGTTCGTATTCTACATTGCTGCTTTGAAGTAATCACCTGTAACAACCACGTTACTTCAAAGCAGCAATGATGATACCACAGCTGGTCTGGTATCTCTATGAGAGACTAGTAGGAGAAGGTCACCTAATACTGATGCTTTCAAACTTGTCTCTGACGGACGACCTTCACCAGTTCCAAATTCAAACTGTTCGGGAGTACTCACACACTTTTAAAAAAGACGAATAAAAATTCGAACGTCCGTCATTGTTAGAATACCCACTGTCTAGGTAATCTAAGCCTTTGTACATTGATTTCTTTTATAATACTTAAATACCTACGTAATTTTATATTATGTTCGATCCTACCAAGAACGCATCAATATATTTGTTATGGATTCCTTCACGTCACATATTTACCTCTGTTGTTTTGTAGAGTGCGAGCCAAATAAATCTGCAGGTGGTCAAAATCGGAACTAATCGGTGTCCGCTAACGAGGCGCACCAACTATTAGGTAAACTGTGACTAATGTTAGACAGTGGCGCCCCCAATCGTGTACACACTTATCGAACTCTACCTACGTGTGTAAAGTATCATGTTTGTTTATTTAAAGGTACCATAATCCTGATATACGGAGGCTTAAACCGAATGAGACGTGTCGCGGGAATGGATTAAATTATGTAAAAATGTTATTTTTAAACGAATAATACCATTACCACAGATTAGAAATTGTAATAAACAAAGAGTTGTTTGTTACAGGTTGTTTTTACTAATTTTATAAAGGTGAACTTTTTTGGCAAAGTAGGTATGTTTGGTACTCCTTCACACTAAAACTTCTGAACCGATTGCGATTAAACTTGGCATGCATATAGCTGGGTATACATAGGCTAGTTTTTATCCCGATATTCTCTCAGGACCCGGACTTACGCAGGAGAAACAGCAAGTTTCATTATAGTGGCAAAAGTAAACCAGCGCCCTTCCAGCGCCTAGACCTTGGATTAAAGTTTTATTTCACTAGATATATAATATCGTATAGATACGACATAAACGACATAGGTAAGCTAATAAGACACAGATATGTACAGATATGTAGTAATAATAAATAATTTAATTAAATAAAAATATAAATAATTACAACATCTCAAACAAACAAATCAGTCATAGAAAACAAATCTCTACTATTATCTGCTGCTAAAATGGCAGCATATGGATTCTTGAAGTCCTTCTTATTATAGCTAGAAGTTAAAATAGAGTCAGAATAAGCTGAACTAGAACCTAAAGCCTCATAAGGCGACATAAGAGTCATGGAAGATCTAATATTAGGTCTCGGAACTCCAACCATAGAAGGTTCAGTGTATGACGTACCTAAAAAATTAGAATTTGGTACAGCATACAAACTTTTTGCTTGCGGAATAGGTTCTGAATTTATCAAATAAGAACTTTTTGGTGCATAAACAGGTTCAGAATCGATAACATACGAACTTTTTGGTCTTAGAAGAGCTTGTGATTCGAGTGCGTATAAACTTTTTGGTGTTAATAGAGATTCTTCAATGATGTAAGAACTTTTTGGTTTTGTGAGATGCTCTAAGCTAGGAGTTGGTGTTAGAGGAGTTTTTGATAAAGTCTCACAGAGCTTTGGTAAATCTTTTTCCACTGGTGTGTTTAAAATATGACTGACGATTAAAAGTTGCATGGCAATAGCTAAATTGTTTAGTACGCTAGCGTTTAGTGGTAGTTTTTCTGCAGTCTTTGGTAGGTTATGTTTGGTAGAAATTGGTAGGTTTTGGTTGGTAGGTAGTGGTAGGTTTGGTAGGTTTCTTGGTGGCTGACTCAATCCAGGTTGTGGGTAATAATTATTATTGTAGGGTAACTGTTGGCAACAGGCTCCCTGAAAATAAAAACAATGTTAAAATATCAAAGGTTAAAATATTAGATTATTATCATAGATAGTGGGCATAATAACAACAACGTTCGAATTTTGTTTCGACTTTTGGTAACAAGTGAGTGAATGATTTCCCGAACATTTTGATTTTGGGACTGATGAAGCTCGGCCGTCAGAGACGAGTTTAAATGCTTTACTGTCAAGCGACATTAATTAGTCTTATTTATAAAATATTTGTCTTTCTTTCTATACCCAAAACTTACATTTAAAATGGAACTTAATAAAAAACAAATCAAAATGGCTTTTACGTTTGCCATGACTAGAATGAAGTTACAGAATCTTTTGAAAATAATATAGGTGTTTTCCGATAATAAACGTTTTTTTCTTATCGTAAACTTGATTATTATGCAACTTTTATCTCAATTTGATAATTAATTCATAAGGAGAGATAGTAATGAGATAATATACGATTCTATAGCCGATAAAATTGTTGTTATCGTTGTCTTTTACTTGTGTTTGTATGTAGATTAGGTACCTACCTGCTTTCTAAGAAAATGTTACCACCCGGCCTACTATAAGTTATTTAACTCAGTTTTCTTTAAATAAAAAAAATGTTTGATTCTACATGTAAGACAATGGCAAATAATTAATTAATAAAAAATATAATAATAGGGGTTAAAGTATGAAATTGCCGTTTTATTGCAATAGGTTCTTTAAATTGACATAGAATCTTCATGGTTTGAGGTTTTCGAATGAAACTTTTTTCAAACGGTTTCTGTGATGTTCTTTTTTTAAAAAATGTGAAACATTTGAATATCGACTTTCAATTGTTTTAGTTCGAGTGATTTTTGAATACGAGTTCCGACGCGGAACTAACGCGGCAGAAACAGCCCTCAATATCAATGCTGCGTTTGGAGAGGGGTCTACTAATGAACGCACCGTGCGATTTTGGTTTAAACGCTTTCGTGATGGAAATTTCGACTTAAAGAACGAGCCACGAGGAAGACCGCCCACACAGGTGAATAACGATGAATTAAGAGAGATAGTGGAAGCCATGGTTTAACGTTACCTTACCTACTTTATTGACTCACTTGCGTCAAATCAATAAAATAAAAAAATACGAAAAATGGGTGCCTCATGATTTGACTGATCTGCAGAAAGAAACGCGTGTTGAAACTTGTGTTGCCTTGTTGAACCGGTACAGAAATGAAGGAATATTGGATCGAATTGTAACATGTGATGAAAAGTGGATTCTTTATGATAACTGGAAAAGAAAAATGCAATGGCTGACCCCAGGTCAAATACCACAACAGTGTCCTAAAGCAAAACTTACCAATAAAAAGGTAATGGTAACTGTTTGGTGGTCTCAGCATGGTGTTATTTACTATAGTTTTCTTCGATCTGGTCAAGCAATTACGGCAGATGTCTATTGTGCCGAACTCCGAACCATGTTGACAAAACTAGCAGTAAAACAGCCCCGACTCATGAATCGATCTTCACCATTATTGCTCCACGACAACGCGAGACCTCACACAGCACGAGAAACCATTTTGACCCTTCAGGAACTGCACTTAGAAACCATTCGTCATCCTCCGTATTCACCAGACCTTGCTCCAACGGACTACCATTTTTTTCGTGATTTGGACAATTATCTACGTGACAAGAAGTTTTCTTCCCAGGAGGCAGTACAAAATGCTTTCACACAGTTTGTGCAGTCTAGATCGTCGGAGTTCTATCGCAAAGGCATTAATAACCTTCCCATTAGATGGCAGCAATGTATAGATAATAATGGCAACTATTTTGTTTAAATAAATTTGTTAAAAATTTAAAAAATAAACAATTTAGATTTTCAGTACAAATCGGCAATTTCATACTTTAACCCCTAATATTAAAACTAAAATGAAACTACTTAAATAATAAAACACAAACAAAGAAATAAATAATAATTATCATTTAATTTATTAAAGTTTTACTTTTTATTTATTTCAAACAATTAATTAAAAAAACTGATAATTTTGATTTAATAGTAGTTTATGCACCGAGGTACTAAACTCCTGTCTAATATAGCGGGCGTCATATTGAATCCAAAGCGTACGAAGGACTCTAGAGGGTTAACTCCCGAGCGTACTGAGGGTGTTAAAAACTTAACTCCTGAGCGAAGCGAAGGAGTTATGTACCTAGAGTCCTGAGTGAAGCGTGGGATTCAAGCGCCCAAGATAAAGACAGACTTTAGTACCGAGGTGAATACTCTACTTTACACATCTACTGCGAGACAATAAAAAGGCTACAAAAATAAGCATTTAACTAACAACGAAAAAATAGATTAATGCAACGTTTATGAAATATATTGACAGCTCATTAATTAATTTTAGTTAATTAAATTTGACAATGTAACATCAAAATGACGAAACCACACATCGGCCTTAGCTGATGAAAAAAAAAAAGCTGGGGCTTTATACTAACCAAAACTTTTTGCTTTATCCTTCCGTCTGTGAAAATAGAAAAAAGTTGCCCAGTTTTTATTTTTTTTATGTGTTATGTCTAGGTGGCCAGTTCGAAATGGCCGTATGCTACCAGAACTTACTTACTTAGTTCCAAATTTAAATTACTTTATGCCCTAGGTGCATAATGAGCACTTTATGCACCTAGGGAATAAAGAGACGCTTTACGTTGACCTTTTTGGTCAAATAAAGTAACTTTGTAGAGCAGTAGGTGTGTAAACTTCATTATAATTATGTAGGCTGTTGGGGGGACGATACAAAAACATTAACAGGGAAATTGGGGCATAAAATTAGAGAAATGGAGGTGAGTCCCGCTCCGGCTTGTTTCTGGTGCAAAGGTTAGCCATCGCAATACAGCGCGGCAATGCTGCAAGTGGTGATGGGAACCTTTGCACCAGGAACAATAAAGGACGGGTTTTTTAAATTGATTGATTCGTTTTTGTTTTTATTATTTAAAATTAAATAAAAATATTTTGGGCCCTACCATGATGTCTTATAAGTCGTCGCGTTGTCTTTCAGCTAAAAATAAAATAAAATTAAAAACACATCAAATAATAAAAAAAAGAAAAACAAACTAAAAAAAAAGATTTTTTTAAATTGTCTGTGGGTTTTAAAAGTAGCCGGGGTATTTTTTATTTAAAATTTACTTTAATTTTTTTTTTAACGATAAAAGGACGACATAGCAACGACAAACGAGCATGGTAGCGGGGATTATTTAGGTACTACTTTTTATGTTTTATTTCAAGGAGGATTTCTTAATTCGACCGGTGTACCTAACTGTTGTTTGTAGGTTTATGTATAGGTGTACCTTTACGCCGTATTTCGCTGCCGTATATGAACTCCGATTTCGATAATTATTTCTAAGGCATAGTTTGGTTCCATACACAAAGGGTATATATAAACCTTCTATTACTGAGACGCCTCTGTCAGTCCGTCCGTTCGTCAGTATGTCACCAGGAGCCTTATTTTTGAATCGCTCGTTGCACTTCAGGAGATTTAAATAATTCGATATCTACTGATTATCGTTTGATGCCGGACTCCTGCGAGTGGTTAATACCACTCGTTGTGGACGTCCGATTCACGTAGAAAAATAACAGAAATTAAACGAAAATCAGTAGTAATCGAGGGATTAAAATCGCTCGAAATGGCTTATTTGGTTCAAAAATAGAGCCCCAGGCTGTATCTCATGCTGAGATCTCATGAACCGAACCGTTAGACAGTTGAAATTTTTACAGATGACGTATTTACTGTAGCCGTTATAATTATTTATAAATAAGTACTCATAGATAATTCAATCGAAAATTTCCTAAATGAAAGTGTAACATTTATTTTATCATTTTATTTACGCAATTTTATCACAAATTGTGTCAGTGTGTTACATTAAAATTACACATTTTAAAGTATAAAAAGAAATGCTGGAATAAACATTTTTTATTAGTTTTTTATAATGTCGAAGTTATTATTTACAATTTTATTTATTATTTACGAGGTAAGACATCCATCACACCACTCTCTATATGTATAGTATAATATAAAATTTAATGTCTTGACTGACTGACCTACATTTCAATGCAGGGACCAAACTGCTAGTCTTAGACACAAAAATTTAAGGAGTCTTTGTGGCTTATGGCGATCCACTTGGAAATGATTTTCTAAGTCGTCGCGGTAGGGGCTTACGCGGGTGAAACCACGCTAGCTAAATAATTATTATGTTAAATACAAAAAAAATGGAAAGAAAAATAATCAAAAGAAGGTCGAATTAGCCATTAAACTAGGAATGGCTGGATCAATGGATCGATGAAAGTATGGTAACTGGAGTTTTGAATCACTTAATTGACCACTATCTCATCAGATTCTTTGCGATAAAACAGTCTTAGATGTAGCACGTACTTACCTATATGAGTTTGTACCCACAAATTTTAAATATTAAAAGTAATGTGGTTATCTAAGTATTTATTTAACTTCTATTCATTTTAAAAATCTACTTTTTATCTCTAACCCACTTTTTTATCTCTTATAGGTAAATTCCCAAAAATGCGGACCAAGCATTTTTCCGGGACCTTTGCCCTACGAGCGTTTCAACATACCCTGTGACGTACCAATTGGCCCGCAACCGTGCCAATCCCCAGTGCCGTGCCAATCATCCCAACCCGGTCCAATTATCAACTTACCGGCGGCAAGTTTCAATATTGGACCAATAGCCCCATGCCAGCAACAAATACCATCGTGCCAACAAATCCCACAAGTACCAATCAATATCCCAATCCAACCCCCATGCGGACCAATTGCACCCCCATGCCAGCCACCAAGACCACCGTGTCAGCAAAACCTACCGCAAGTGCCAATCAACCTCCCCATTCAACCTCCATGCGGACCAATAACACCCCCATGCGGACCAATTCAGTCTCCATTTATTCCCAACGTACCAACGCCTTGCAATCCCTGCAGCACCAATCTACCATCAGTAGGCACCATTGTAGACAACACATTAGCTAATTCCTTAGCTAACGCAATACAACTGTTAATAGTTAGCAATTTGATAGAGAACACTGCAGCAAACTGCGCGACAAATGTGCCAAACTGCGCGTCAAACTTCAACTATGATACAGCAAATTGTTTGACAAATGTCATAGACTTGACAAGTCCGGACTACTACTGCGATCCTTACGAGTCTGTTTTAGAAGTCCCTTGCGTTCAAGAACAGGTTTGCATCCAAAACCCACGCGTAGATATACCAGTTGCATTACAAATTCCTGTATCAGATTGCTCATGCGGTAACTTTGCTAGTAACTGCGTCAATTGCAACAGCAATTTCGGCCAATTTACCATTCCAATTTCGAACTGTGCAACTGGAAATGGTAACATCGCCAACTGGATCACCGAAAGCGGAATCCTCAACAACATATTCGGAAATTGTAACTGCGGGAATGGTAACTTGGGTAATATAGTTAGCGGGAATGGTAACTTGGGTAATATAGTTAGCGGAAATGGTAACTGCGGTATACCGGTCAGTGGCGATTGTGGTAACTTTCCTTTGGCTCCTGTAGCTGCTGAGGTACCAATTCCGGCGTCCATACCGGCGCAGTTGGTGTGTAATTTTGGTTATATGCCTACCACAGTGCCTTGCGTCAGTGTAGATGTTCAGACGTTGCCATTTAATAATGGTTGCTTTTAGGCACTTAAATGACTTGGTAAATCCTTGCCCACCCTATCAAACGGTTGAGACATGCGCACCTACGAGTTATGCCGCTGTTGACAAATAGGTATAACCACTAACTTACTGATCTGACATTTCTACTGTAAGAGAATTCAGAGAGCTTCAGTTCAAGTTTGATATCGGAAAAGATACCTTCATCTTGCTCAGTCTGATTCAATAAGACATTGACAGATCTGCCAAATTGATCTTCGATTTCGGACTGAAGCTCTCTGAATCTAATCTCTGAAGGAACGCTATACAACGCAACTTTGGTCATCAAAGGGGGCCACCCCTTTACATGACCAAAGTTGTCGACCAAAGAGGCTGCTAAATTTTAAATGGTGAGATTTGTCTATGCCCGTTCAGGGCCCGCTGTACTGTACTCTACCTTCGACTTTCGCATTACTGGTGTAAGATTTTGTTCACGGTAAAACCTTAATATCCGGATTATACAAGGTTTTTATTTCCCTTCTGTGGTCAGGTACTTTGTATGACAACAAAGTGTTTTTTTTTCGTCTTTTCGGTCGTGTATTTCCTATGATTATACTTCTTTCTGCAATTGAGGACAAACGAACACTGTGACGTGAAACTGTCAGAAGAAAATCATAATATTAATTCGAAGATAGTGGTCCGTTCCAAAAAAGATTTGTAATTGAGTCGTTGCAGGAACTTTGTTTTAAATTTCGGGCGGCTAATATTTTCGTTTGTTTGTTTGTTTGTTTGTATACCAATCTATAAGTAGTATAATATAGGTATTAAACCAGGGACGGACCACAGACCATATTCAAATCTAAGTAATAATATAATTAGTTATTGTAAATAATGCTGAAGTGTTTTTTTATACCTAGTGTTTTATATTGTGTAACTTTATTAAAAAAACTATTTGAAATGTATGATGTTTTTTAATAGATGTTAGGGGTAACCCATAGTACTCTTTCATTCCTTTATTTTCGAATTCTAAATTAAACACAACCTCTCACCCCAAACGCATATACCCTGCTCCGTTCCTTCGTTCGTGGGTAAAAGATGAAATGACGGCAACTGTACTGTACTGCGCGTCGTCGGCGTCGTCTCCTCCAAATGCATGCAAAACAACGCATTGGTTCTCGCTACGCAGGTTTCGCGCAGGTTTTTCCTTTGCGCAGTGTGTATTCCAAAGCGACGTCGTCGCCGCGTCTGCGTCGAGTTGAAGCCGACGTAGCTTGCGCGGTCGTGCCCCCGATCCTATGCTAATCCCATGTTGAACGTATGCTGATCCAATGGAGAACCTACGCTGATCCAATGCTGATCTTATGCTAATCCTATGTTGATCCTACGTTGAAAATATGCTGACCCTATGCTCATCCTGTGTTGAACCTATGCTGATCCTATGCTGATCCAGGGTGATCCTATGCTTATCCTATGCTGAACCTTTGTAGGACTCTTTGTATATAATTCCTTCGATTCGCTCAGGATTTAAGCCTTCATACGCTTTGAATTCAATATGACTTTACCTACCTACTTACTTTGCGAATATACCTACATACGCAAAGTAAGTAGGTAGATACATATTCTAGGTACTTAAACATAAATAAATGCAGTTTAAACATTTTGATGAGTCCGTTGTTTACCTACCTAAGTAGGTAGGTATTCTGAATTTTAACAAGATTCAACAATATATTTTTAGGTGTTTTTCAACATTTTGGGAGTTAAACATACTTATTAGGAAATTAACTTTTTTTTAAGGAATACTAAAGGTCCTAATACCTTTATCCTAGTTAATGATAGAAAAATCCCGATATTCCGGCGGGATCGGGACTTACGCAGGTGAAACAGCGGTCGCGGGGCGCATTGATAATATAAGTAATAATTATGAAAATCTAAGGCTAGGTACGGGGTTCATTCAAGGTATAAGTACCTTGATAGCTTTTGAAAATAAAATATACCGTTTAAAATGTTTTAAATCAATAAATTATTTATTAATTACCGTTACAATACAATAAATAATACAATTTACATTATTAAACTTTCTCACACCCTCAAATCAAACACCGTTACCCAAAATCTGTAGAATATTTTTCAAAACAGCCGAGTTAACCCTTCCATCACCCAGCTCGGGAATAGGACCAATAATTTTAGGGGAATTGGGCCCCATATTAGGGAGAATTATCGGAGCATTAGTGTTCACAAAATTCGGGGCAATAACTTCGCGAGGTATGATTTTCTGAGCAATCTGAGCATTGGGAATTATTTTGGTGCCCTGAATTTGGTTGTAAATCGGATTGGGGCATCCACAAGGCAAAATGGGACTCGAAATGATCTCTCGAAACATCGGATTAGCTAATTTAGCCGCTAATTTGTCACTTTGAGTGCTTTGAATTAGGTTTGCTACAGTCATTATTTGGATTGTGTTAGCCAAGTCTTTGCATACGCTCGGCGTGCATTCCGTAGCTATTTGGTTAATGGGTAAATTGGATATCGAGATGATTTCTCGATTTGGTCTTGAAATAGGAAGGTTGTTTACTGCAATAGGGATGTTAGGGGTTGAAATGGGATAGTTGGGGACTGTTAAGGGTAGATTGGGGACGGTAATGGGGAAGTTTCCAGCGAGGTTGCAGGGTTGTTCGGATATGATTTGGGGTTGGTTTATGTATCTTGGAGCTTCGATGATTGTTTCAGTTATTGGTCTGTTTATGAGACCGAGCGGTGTCCTGATGATTTGGGAGTAGACCTGTAATATAAAATGGTTTTTTAAGAAAAATGCATAAAATAGTACATAATAACATTTTATATCATCATTACTAAAGTCTTCACAGTGCACGCAAATAACGATTTTTGTTGATACCCTGGTTCACAATATTGCAATTATTTTACGGATCCTTAATTCATTGAAATACTAATTATTGCCCCGATAATGTGGATTTCGATTAGTGAAAGATATTTTTAAATCGGTTCAGTAGTTTTGGAGCCTATTTGTTACAACGAACAAAGAAATGAATGTTTATTTTTATAAATATTAGTAAAGATGTACAAAAACGCAAACGGTTCTCGAGATCAAGCGGATGCCAGTAAACAAAGTTCCCGCCGAGATCCAATTTTTTTAAATATTATATGTCACATTTTTTTTTAATTACGATAGTACTTACCTCATATTTTGCGATCAAAAGTACGAACGTCAGAAACTTTTTCATTTTGAACAACTATTATTTTCTACAGTTCGTAATTTAGTTCAACTTATGGATAAACCTCAGTATTTATATTACTGCACTTGTTTTCTATACAATAAAATAATTCAAATTATGCTCCAGTATTAATAGTTTGACTATCAGATTTTCGTGATTTATCACGATTTATTGATACAAGTAAATTATTTCCAAAATTAACAGATAAAAAATCTTACAAAATGTTGTATTATGTAGATTGTGACAATTTAGTGATGTCGTTATGTAATTATAATAATATAAATAAATAATACTGTGACCAAAACACAGCGCCATCTAGCCCCATGGTAAGCTGCTAAGCTTGTGTTACGGTGACTAGACAACGGATATACTACTTATATTTATTTTTCTTTGGTAAATACATACATATTATACATAGAAATACACCCAGACCAGATACAAATATTTATTTTTAAACATAAATATTTGCACCCAGCGGGAATCGAACCCGCAACCTTCTGCTTTGCAGCCAAGCGTTCGCCCGACGCGCCACATAGGTCGTCAAACTAATTGCACTTACTACGAAATCTTCTTTTTTTTGGAATATCTATGTGACTAATGTGATACTATATTTTAAAGTCCGTAATTTTGTAAAAAGTATTATTATGGTTTATGAGATTCAGCCAAGGGCCTAATTCTGTAAGGAAAAACTGTGAAGAATCTACGCGACATCCACACGGTTCTCCAGAAAGTTCTAAGATTTGCTGTTAAGCTAAGCAGTAGGTACTTAAGTTAGTTATAGCTGTGGTTATAGGTGGGTATCTACCTATTTACTTGGTTATCTTTTTGGTAGATACACCTACTTATTGCAAAATCGAAATCGATTTTATAATTATTTGTCAATTAGTAATTATGTTTGAGCTTTATGCAATAGATTGTCAATAGATAACAATATTTTGTAAAGGTAAACGCATAAAAACGTTTACTTCGAGTTTTTTATTCAGTTTATTTGGAAAAATGGCGCTAAAATTATTACTCGTTTGTTTTGTTTGCGTAAAGGTTAGTATTATTAATAACATTTTAGAGAAAATTAGGTTAAATTTACCTAAATACACAATAGCAATGAAAGTAACTTGGAACTAAGTTTTTCAAAGAAATTTTCGGTTTTTTTTTCAGATTGGCAGCAGTCAGTACTATGCTTCAAGTTACCCCTACCCTTATAACTACCCCTACACTACGAACTACCCTCCACAAGTTCCACCAACGTATCCACCTAGCACTTACCCAGTTGCCATCCCTTTCACCTACCCTGCCCCAACCCCACAACCGTCACCATACTCCCTACAAAATCCCCAAAAAGGTTACTATCCCCAGTACGGAAAAAACACCCAGAAAACGACGACACCTATCGCTTATGTAGTAAAAGCAGCAGAAAAATACGCAGTAAATTCAATGGAAAAACCAAAGAATACAGAAAAACTAACGCACAAGTGTCCAACTTACAACTGCCCGCTCTGTGATGGCTTCAAAAATGCCGTGCCGAATGCCAAAGTGCCACCTCCACCAAAGGTTTGCGATAAACTAGCCAAAAGTTCACCATCCCTTCCAGAATTAATAGAAAAGATCGAAAATGAGGTTAAAAACGACAAAAAGTCACTTTTGGCGAAATTAAAAGATGCTTGCGAGAAACCTAAGTTAAAAAGTATAAGTGATAGGTTAAAAGAAAAATGTGATAAAGTTAAATGTTATAGATTTGACGAAGATTTGCTGGACGGTTTTTTGACTGGGCTTGGTTTAGGCGATTAAATTAAATGTTAGTCATCGTTAACTTATAGCCCGTCTTTATTATGTAAGTAAATACATTTATTAAGTTATTTATATTGCTATTAATAAAATATTTTAAAAATAAAACAGGTATATTATTATTTAAGCTTCTATTGTTTCATAAAATATCTGAATAAAATATTTTCAGATACGCACTAAGTTTTGGTATTAGTCACGGTATTAATTTAACTAACCCTATGAAAAAACGGATAAATATTTGGCAACATGCTTAACTTCCTGTGCCAAAATTAGAAAAAAAAAGTGTAGTTTTTTAACTGTCAATAACTTTTGAACGTCAATGTCGCTGGAGTCTTGGCGGGAACTCGTTGAGGAGATGTGGTGCTAAATTTTCATTTTTGTGAAACCTAGTTCATGTGCGTGCAAATTGTTTAATTTCGGGGGCATATTAATCAATTTAGTTTCGTGAAGGTGTACAAGTGGAATGAAAGTGAAAATCGGTGCAAAACATTGACTTAGTGTTGTCTCCAAGGCTCCGTGAAGATTGTTTGTAAATGGCCGCCGTGTTTACAAATGATTCCCTAGACTTGACTTTAACTATGACGACTTGACTGTTTCGATGCAAATAACTTATTATTTCTTATCGGTTGTGAACCGATTATGGCCATTAGGAAATCAGCCAGTGTCATGTATTTTAATATATTATGCAAGTTATTTGCATCGAAACAGTCAAGTCGTCATAGTTAAAGTCAAGTCTAGGGAATCATTTGTAAACACGGCGGCCATTTACAAACAATCTTCACGGAGCCTTGGAGACAACACTAAGTCAATGTTTTGCACCGATTTTCACTTTCATTCCACTTGTACACCTTCACGAAACTAAATTGATTAATATGCCCCCGAAATTAAACAATTTGCACGCATATGAACTAGGTTTCACAAAAATGAAAATTTAGCACCACATCTCCTCAACGAGTTCCCGCCAAGACTCCAGCAAATAACTTGCATGATATATTAAAATACATGACACTGGCTAATTTCCTAATGGCCATAATTGGTTCACAACCGATAAGAAATAAATTGTCCTATATTGCTGACAGAAGCCATAGCTAAGGAAAAGAAAGAAAGAGGTGCTAAATTTTCATTTTTGTGAAACCTAGTTCATATGCGTGCAAATTTTTTAATTTCGGGGGCATATTAATCAATTTAGTTTCGTGAAGGTGTACAAGTGAAATGACAGTGAAAATCGGTGCAAAACATGGACTTAGTGTTGTCTCCAAAGCTCCGTGAAGAATGTTTGTAAATGGCCGCCGTGTTTACAAATGATTTCCTAGACTTGACTTTAACTATGACGACTTGACTGTTTCGATGCAAATAACTTGCATAATATATTAAAATACATGACACTGGCTAATTTCCTAATGGCCATAATCGGTTCACAACCGATAAGAAATAGAAATAGAATAGAATGTCGCTGTAATTTTTGGCAGTCACGTCACTGTCATTTGTGTAAATCAAAATAGGGAGCCGACAGTTTCGTTCCTCGTGATTTTATAGAATTTCTTTATTTTCTAAATAAAACAAATCAAAAATGGTCGAGGCACAAAAAGTACGAATCGAGCAGAAGATAACAGAAGTAGTAAATGAGATAGACAGGAGTTATTTGAGGAAAATGCAGGTACCTATATTTCGTAAGAGAGGTTAGGTGTGATAAGGGCTTATGCAATATTTCATTGATAAGGTACAATCCTAGTGAAATCTTGGGATAGGAATGGGATAGGATGAAGCTAAAATAGTGTCTATTTCTCAAAACTTACAAGTCTTGTAAGAATTTTGCAATGAAAAAACGTTAGTTCAAAACAACTTATAACAAGAATCTCAAACAGTATTTCTTTTTAAATCGCTCAGTGATTGGTATACTCCGTTAAATTGGCACCAACGGGGTTGCACTTTCCATCCCACGCCATGATTTGGAGTATGTTAGGGTGGGAGGTTAGCGCCGATTACTATAAATAAAAAAATAAGTTGGGAATTAGCTACCTATTATTTATTTCAAATAAAGTTTGATTCCTATAATTACATAACCTTTTTAATATTAATTCACTCATTTATTTTCATTCTTAAATTCTTAAATTTAAGTTTTTTTATAATAAACTAAATACTTACAAAATATATACATTACCACAAAACCTACAAACAAAGTGCAAATCAAGTGCAACCCCTTACGATAAGAATCGGGGCTTAAGTATAAAGTTGAGGATAGCTGCTAGTAGTTGCCTACACATGGATACAAATTATTCGATAAGGGAACAGTCATTACCACTATGGTTAGATACAGTCTGATCATAAGAGTTTCCAAACCAAGTAAAAAGACAAACAGGCATGATAAACTGACTTTAATAAGTATTAGGGTTATGGGACTAGCAGCAGAGTAAATAAAACAAACAGTGGAGTTTTGGAGAGAACAAAATATTTTTTATATTGCGCACATCACATTACAACAATTTCTTTTAGACAAACAAATAATTTCTTACAGACATCAAATTTCTAAATTCAAACAGGGTGTGCCTATATTGTTTTCTTTTTAATCAAGCCAGCACGCACAAGTAGGTTTTCTCAATAATAAGGAATAATAATAAATTACAAATCTAGTGCAAAAGACAAAATACAATCTACAGGCAGGTTTAGCTTGGTATATGACCTAAAATAATGACCTATTATCATCTAGATTAGACTGGGAACTATTGGTGACAAAAACACTTCTACAATTAAAAAAAAATCACATCTTGTGTTAAAATTTATGGAAGAGCTGGTTCTCCCACAAAAAAAAAGAACCCTTACGCAACAATATGAGAAAAGTAGAAAACAAGCTTGTAAATAATTAAGTAGTATAATTTAGGTATATTATATTTAGAATACTTATTTGCTCAAATACAATAACTTTTATTGTCAAACAACAAAACAGAGGCAAGCGAAAAAGATGACATTTGACAAAAAAGTTACACATAATTAACAGTGAACTTGATGACTGTCAACTAGGTTTGGTGCTTGAAATCTGCACTATATTCCAGTAATCTTACTCTTACTAATATTATAAACGCAAAAGTTTGTATGTATGTAATGTATTTATGTATGTATGTATGTATGTGAGTTTGTCACTCTTTCACGCAAAAACTACTAAACCGATTGTGATGAAACTTGGAATATAAGTACCTGGAATACCCCATAGGCTACTTTTTATCCCGATATTCCCGCGGGAACGGGACTTACGCGGGTGAAAACGCGGGGCGCAGCTAGTCTATTCATATGTATGAATTTATCAATTGACTCTTGAAGTTTTGAAGTCTGGTGTTTAGGAAATTATATTTTAATGCTTCTAGGGTGATATGCACAGATGTGCGGCTAGATGTTGTGACAACGATCAGAGTTCATTGGAGAGCGTCCATTACTGCATCGAGAAGTGTTCTGTACCCATCAATCAGGCAAACCAGTATGTACAAGTAAGTATGTAAAAGTTATACATACCTACAATATTTTAAGGATTTCGCACCCAAAGGGTAAAAACAGGCTCTTATTGTTAAGACTGTCTATCTGTCGCGTAGCTATAAAATATATAATCACTCTGGTGTCAACCAGCAGACCTAACGCCCAAGTTAAAGTCGAACGACGGACGTCGGCGTCGATTTGGAGTGTCAAGAAATCGACACCGGGCGAAAGAATGTACTACGCGCGACATTTTTGACAATAACCAGCCTTAGATTGAAACTGCTGCTGAAGACTGCTCGCTGAGCAATGGACAACGAAGCTGGACCGGGTGACCATGGCGTTGATTTACATACATTTTAAGCCTGTCAGATTTGAACTGTCATTGAAACCGGCGTCTCTTGATAGCGATGTCGACGCTAGATCCGCGATAGGGGTACAGACGTTAGGCAGTAAGACGCCACGGCACGGGAGCCTAATCCGCGAATTGCTCCAACAACCTAACCTAACAACTATTATAAGAAATAACAACCGAGATCACTGCTTAACTTGACTCCAGAAGCACGGTTATCCGACTTAAATCTATATAATCAAAGTAAAACTATATTTTTTCTATTTCAGACCGAAATCAGCCATTTTCAAAATCGTCTCCAGAGATGTGTTATGGACTGCAACGACTCAGCAAGAGACAGGCTCGGGGCAAACCCTTCGCAGGAGAATGTAAGTTATTATCATCTTCATTTGAGCGTTGTTAAACTAAATTAATAAACTTTTTAATTTGTTAACATGTGACATTTTACCGGGGCTTAATCGCGTATTATTTTTTGTTTTCTTACCTCGACTTTTCAACCATCTTACAATGGTATTAGTCGCGACAGGACTCGTGAGACATTTTTATTTTTTATCGGTTGTGAACCAATTATGGCCATTAGGAAATTAGCCAGTGTCAAGTATTAGTAAATTATTTTGCAAGTTATTTGCATCGAAACAGTCAAGTCGTCATAGTTAAAGTCAATGTGAAGTCAAAGTCTAGGGAATCATTTGTAAACACGGCGGCCATTTACAAAGATTTTTCACCGAGCTTTGGAGACAACACTAAGTCCATGTTTTGCTCCGATTTTCACTTTCATTCCACTCGTACACCTTCACGAAACTAAATTGATTAATATGCCCCCGAAATTAAACAATTTGCACGCATTTGAACTAGGTTTCACAAAAATGAAAATTTAGGACCACATCTCCTCAACGCGTTCACGCCAAAACTCAGCCTCGCAAGACATGACATGACAAAACCAAAACATGGATATACCTTGGAGTAAGAAAATTAAAAATTTAACGCATGATCCGGTTAAATTAAAACCCTAAATAGCCAATGTCATTTTTTTTTATTTTTTTTCGTTCGCTATTCGAAGTGCACCGGTTCAGCCAATGTAACAATTGATATTTTTCTTGTTTCAGGTGGACAAAGTGACTATAGAGTTTGAGAAATGTGCTGTGAAATGTGTGGACAAACATATGGGCATAATTCCCTCGATGTTGGCTACTATGAAGAAAGTATTGGCCAGTGGCAAGCCGCCGCCAGTCGCGGACCTTCACTAGTATGCAGGGAGGTTGCGGGTTCAACCCTCACCAGGAGCATTCATTTTGGAAAATCATAGCATTTTATTAGTAACATGTTTAATATTCGTTTTTGATATATTTCAAAGTGTTTCCTACACTTGGATGACTATACTGACTATGCTGATGGCGCTGCGTGCCTTAAAAACGTAAACAATAGGAAATGCAATCCTTAACTTCGACTCGATTGAACATGCATCCGTGGCCAAATTGGAATAGGCGTCGGGACGGATCCCCAGAGATGCAGGTTCAATTCCTGTCGGATGCGAAATTTTTGGAAAGCATTTCTTTAAGTATGTTTAATATTATTGACGACTAACTCACGGGATCGGGAAATCCCCATCCCGTGGGAGTGCCAGAATAAAAAGTACCTTATGTGTTAATCCAGATCTCCAGCTATCTGTATACCAGGTTTCATAGCAGTCGGTTCAGTAGTTTTTGTGTGAAGGAGTAACAAACATGCTCGTTAACTTACACCAAAATTTCACATTTATAATTCCACCTACTAGTTAATGCAAATAAATTTGGCAATGTTAAAAGTCGCCTTTTATGGCACCCTCGGCACAGTAAAGGAAGGGCCTGGGACACAGCAGTATGAAAACAAATGCTCGAAAACGACTCGCTCACAAAACATGCGCGTCGAGGAGCCCCCTAAGGGGGTTTCGCGTAGATGTCAGTACTGAGTGTTGCGTCACCACGAGTGTCCACGTGTGGGTGTGCAGTTTCCCTACTGCTTCCTCTATGTACTGTGCTCACGGTAAGAAATGAGGTAACCATTTTCTATAGCGGGGTTTACACGGTTTTACAGTTTTACAGCGCCATCTATCACAAACCCCTGAAACTATTTGTTAAGAATGTTTTTAATGGTCAATCATAATATTACGAGACCCAATATAATTTATACTGAAACGCTACTTAAAATCTGAGTTCTAGTTAAGCAATTAAGTAACTCTCAAACATAAAACATTACCATAATAATTTTAAATTTAGAAGCTCCTTAATTATTTAAGTACCCCTCCAATTTTAAGTGGCGTTTCTCAATTCGACTATTAGCTTTATTAAAATCGGAGTAGTAAGAACGTGCTTTGTTTTTATTTATTATAGCTGCGCCCCGCGGTTTCACCCGCGTAAGTCCCGTTCCCGCGGAAATATCGGGATAAAAAGTAGCCTATGTGTTAATCCAGGTCCCCAGCTACCTATATTCCAAGTTTCATCGCAATCGGTTCATTAGTTTTTGCGTGTAAGAGTAACAACATCACATACATACTTACATACAAACTTTCGCGTTTATAATATTAGTAAGAAGTAAGATTAGAACGTTTAACGGACGGAAACTGAAAGTAGTAAAATTACTCCGACCTTTTTCCACGTTCATTAATAAAGCTAATGTGTTTATAAATATCTGCATTTAAAGCCTAATAAAGCCTAATTTACATTACGAAACTAGTTTCATGAGATAAATAATGAATTAAAAGCTGCCTCGCAGCATTTTATTGAAAGCTATTTTATCAAATAGATAAATAAATTAATTCTGTGATCAACACACAGCGCCATCTAGCCTCATGATAAGCAGCTAAGCTTGTGTTACGGTGACTAGACAACGGATATACTACTTATATTTATTTTTCTTTTGTAAATATATTATATTTCACTGTAAAGTAATAAGAAACGTAAATTTATAAATTTCCAAGGTAATTTATAAACTTTCGTAGGATTCTAAACGAGAGAAAAACTGTAGTACTTTACGAACACATTTTCGTAAATATGAAATAAATTTTATTTATTTATAAAAGTTTTAAAATTCCTAGGAAAATTATAAACTTATGTTCTTGGGTACATACTGTTCTTAATTTTCTAGTGACATATACATACAATTATTATACATAGAATATTTAAAAATGTAGTAAAAAAATCTGGAGACATAGTTTTTTCTGAAAATTACTATAAATTGCACGCCACTAGTTTCGTAATGTAAATCCTGCTTAATCCTATAAAAACGTTGTTGATTTTTAATTTGGTTCTATTTGGAACTAAAAACTGTATCATTTATGTACAAGATTGTAAGGAATTTAATGATATTAGATGTTATTAGGTGTAAAACATTGAACAATATATTTATTGTTTTTGAAATTAGTTTTTTTTTCCATTTTTCCGTACTGTATATACTTTTTTTTATGTATGGTGTCTTTCACCTAATTTTAGAATGTCCTTTGCAGTACATTGCTGCTTGAGGTAATCACTGGTAATAACCAATTTAAGTTACGTCAAAGCATCAATGTACTGCAAAGTTTTTGCCAATTTCAGGGTGCAGGTCGCCGTAAGCCCTTCTAAGCCCTAAACTTGACCTAACGACTGCTATCAGAGATAACAAATAATAAATAAATAAATTCTGTGACCAACACACAGCGCCATCTAGCCCCATGGTAAGCTGCTAAGCTTGTGTTACTGTGACTAGACAACGGATATACTACTTATATTTACTTTTCTTTTGTAAATACATACATACTATACATAGAAATATACCCAGACCAGATACTAATATTTATTTTTAAGCATAAATATTTGCACCCAGCGGTAATCGAACCCGCAACCTTCTGCATTGTAGCCAAACGTTCGGCCGACGCGCCACTGAGGTCGTCATAACACCTGCGACCAACTGCTTAACGTGCCTTCCGAAGCACGGTGGAGCTCGAGAAAGGGATTTTTGGGACAATTTATCAATCTCCCATCCATATAATGACCGCACCAATAGGTAGATATTACGAATTCAAAACGATCATGTGAATTGATATTAACTGTGGCGCGTCGGGCGAAGGTCCGACTGCAATGCAGATGGTTGCGGGTTCGATACACGCCGGGTGTAAGTATTTATGCTGAAAAATAAATATTTGTTTCTGGTCTGGGTGTGCTCTATGTATCTAAAGTATGTAAAAATTATAATAAAAGTATAATTTGTAGAATACATCCGTTGTCTAGTATACCCATAGTACAAGTCTAGTGCTTAGTTTGGGGCTAGATTGCGCTGTGTGTAATGTCGTGCAATATTATTTATTTATTGAATAAATTAACTTAGATTGATTGCTGCGATTAAAAAGTTAAGTAACCTACATAAGTTTCATGCAGTAGGTAACTTTGTAATACATTTTCCATTTAATTTATTGACAAACTTCGCGAAAAACACGTACGAATTGCGATATTCCGATTTGTTATTTTCGATTTCGTAGATTTAGATACGGTTTTTTTTATTTATAAGACTTTTAAGTATAGAAATTTAAATATACACTTGTTTTATCGGTCGGCTCTGTTTGCCTTTTGACAGTTTTATGTTCTAAAAAAACAAGGTGAGTTTTTATCGACTTTATAAAAATATAAATGTTGCCACAGCGCCATCTTGCCTTAAAATAATCGAGTAGGCTTGTGATGTTAGTACTACTATTCTATTATTGTGTAAATAGGTATAAACAAATAAATATTGCACGACATTACACGCAGCGCAATCTAGCCCCAAACTAAGCCCTAGGCTTGTACTAATGGGTACTAGACAACGGATATACTACATAAGTTTTATACTTTTTGTTTGTAAACACATACACACCTACATATGAAACATATACAAGGTGTAACAGGTAAGCCCTTTTAAGCCGGAAGGGGGTTGTTCTAGACGTCAAGGCGAACAACTTTTGTCTTACAACTTTTTGAAATTCGAAGTAGTTTTCGAAAATTTTAAGTTTAAAGTTTACTTGAAAATCAGTTGTTTCTCAGAGTTCGAGGTCATTGACCTTATCTTGTCCTTTCATTTAGTTTAGTCGACAACAATCGAAACTACAATTACTTACGTTTATTTTCAAAAGCAACTGTTTTTTCAGTGAACCATAACCTCAAAGTTTTCAAAAAAAAAGTTCGAATTTTCAAAAGTCGTAGAACAAAAGTTGTTCGCCTAGATGTCTAGAACAACCCCCTATCGGCTTAAAAGGGCATGCCTGTTACATCTTGTAGAAAGAAACCCAGACCAGATAAATAAAAATCTAATTTACATTACGAAACTAGTGTAACGCATTGAGTCTATTTTACAAAAGCAGTTTTACAGCAGTTACTAGAAGTAATTCGATTAATACCTACCTTTTATTGTGTCTACCCAACTCCTCCTTTAAAAGGTTATGAGTAGGTATACATACCGACATTTTGGTTTGCAGTTTATCTTCGATCTTATTATTGATGCAAGTACTTCCTGTGTGGTTCTTATCTTTATAATATTGGGACGATGGATATGTCTACAGTTATGGTGTGGTCTTGTTTTGTTTTTGCATTGTTATAGATCTTATTTGTATTTATTTTTAACGTTTCGCAGATCATAGTATTAGCGTTCTACAAACCTTAGTGGTTTATTATGCTATATTTAATAAAATCTTGTTATTTAAGTTCTTTTATATGATAAAAAAGGCAAAAAAAATATTATAACAAATAGTTAAATAGTAGGTACCTATCGCTGTGTCTTTCGCTATTTGTTTGTGAAAATTACTATAAATAACATACTTACCACTATTATAGTTTCGTAATGCAAGTTAATCCCGCGTAATTAATGTTTAGGCGGTGGGAATCGAACGCGCAACTTTAGAATATCTAAATGGTATAATTTATTTAGATTCATATTAATTTTTTGAAATCCATATCTTCAGTAGGTACAGTTTATTGCATTTTTTTTTAATCTAGTTTATTTTATTGCAGAGAACATGTTTGGCACACACACCATTTTACTGGCAATTGTCATAACGCTGGCTTCGACATCAGCTCGGGTAATCACACAAAACACCATCGCATCTGCACTTCAAGACATTTTGGCACCTACAAACACTGATCAAGCTTTACAACTCATACAATTGGCTGCCAAACGATCCAATAAAATGCCAGACTTGGTCAGAATATTGGGACAAAATGAACCGTGTTTCAGAGAGATGCCAGCTCGTTCAATCTATGCCAACGATTTGCCCAACCGTGTAATAAATTCCTACGATTTTCCAACTCGCATTATAAGTGGCAATGAGCTGTCACCACGAACAATTTACGAAATGCCATCTCGAGTAACTTATGCAAAAGATCTACCAAGTTGTACTGTTTGTGGCAACAAAATGCCAGGTTGCTCTGTTTGTTCCAACGATTTGCCAATTCGTATTATAAATGCCAAAGAAATGCCAGTACAAAAGAAACTACCCAGAGAAATGCCAGCCAGGATTAGCAATTGTCAAGAAAACGATTTGCCAGTCGAAAATGTATATCAATTTTTGATGGATTCTCTTTTGTTTCCAAAAGAAATATTTGGTTCTTTTTCGCCTTCTAGACAGGAAGTAGTCAAAGAGGTTGCTTCCTCTTTCCCTCCTCCTGGTTTTCCTAGTGTAGTGAACCCGTTTCTGCCCGCGGCTTCGCCTGTTTCAGCGAAAACTTCTTGTTTCCCACCACCGACACAGTCAAGGGGGCAGTTTTTGAGAAAAATACCTATTCCACCCCCTACTTTGTAAACTAGTAGAATAGTTAGGTACTTGGACGCAAAATAAGTTTTAATAAGAAAATGTGAAATTATGAGTTCCAAATGTTATGTTATGTAATTTTAAAAGTTTATTCTATTTATTTTGTTTAGGTTAGAGCTTATAAAATAAAAAGAAATAATAAGAAAAAGTTTTGTTTTACTGGTACACCTAGCTACCCATTCAGTTCAGAACCACATGCAGTTCTAATACCGTACAAATGTAACGAGATATCGACAGCTTAAAGACAGAGACGCGTAATGCAGAAAATGAAAACATAACACTTCCTTTGGCAGTCGTGTAAAAATACGTAACACAGAAAATGTTTTGACTATCGTTATACATGTTTTACTATACTTGCAATATTGTTCTTACAATATTACATAAGTACTTATTTATAATACAACAATGTTCTTAAGTTATTTTTATTACTAACACTGGATGTACATACGTCTAAAATAAAAGTTTTTCAATTTCAATATTTCATTAGGTAGGTAGGTACCTTGTTTTTTAGTGTTTCGTGCAGTCAGCAAAGGACTGAGGGTACCAGGTGCATATTTAAAAGTTTTTTTTGTCTAAAACGATAAAGTAATGATTTGGGTAGTCTGCATGAAATAAGCTACACTTTGCATGTTTTAGTGATATCAAGCATGAAAATAAATAATTGCTGAACTGTTATTATTGAAAAAAATGAAAGTTTAAATTATGCACCTGGTACCTAGGTACCCTTAGTCCTTTTCTGACCGTACACTTGAATGACTTTTTTCAAAAGATACTCCAAAAAGCATGTCGTTCTGCCGGGAGCAAATTGGAAAGCATCTCTAAAAAATAATCTATAATATTTCGTAAATTTGTTTCTATTGCTCAAGGCATATTTACTAGAAATATTTTTAAAGGAAAAATTCATCTTCAAAAATTCACTTGCGGCGAGATAATCTATAACTAATTTAATAAATACGTGGACAAATTAATAGTAAGTAAGCACACTTATTATGAGCTAAGTAGGTAGTTTAAATATCTATTACAAAAACGTTTAAATTCACACGATTTGTTAACTTAGCGATTTCTTTGTCATAATAATAAGATCCGGTAATAAAATTTAACTAGATACTAGGTATTTATTACAAAAGTAAATAATTAGGTAAACCTAGATAAGATATTTATTAGATAGGTTAGTATGATTTCGTAAAAAATATAGTACAAAAGCAAATGTTTTTTATTGAAAATATTAGTTTATTTTAAAAGAACAATGAAGGTGATTTTGTTATTTTGTACAGTTGTAGTGGTGGTAAGTCTGTCGATATCTTTATTTATTGTTTTATAAATATTAAGTAACATCGAGGAAGCTATTTGGACTCAATTAGCCTTATAAATAAACGTGGAGTATAGTTGGGACTAACTTTACCACTCTTTGTTTCTGTCTGACAACTTTAAAAGCTCTTGTCACGGAAAAAGACAAAGCATGTTCTCACTAGGTACTCCCACCTTACTCCACGTTTATTAATTAAGCTCAGTAATTCTATTTTTCACCTTACTTAACTTCTTGGCAATTCAAAGGTTAGAAGAGATTGATATATATTCGTCATTATCTGCCTATTGTAGTCTAACAGCCGAATACAGAAACGTCATTTAAAATTTGAGAAGTTCTTAAATTATTAAGCAGTTTCTAAATTTAAATAGTATGGCAATTTTGGGGTTCGAGAGATGCTTCTTTGTTTAAGTAGTTCTCAAATGTTGAGTAGCGTTTCAGTATTCGGCCGTAAATGGCATAACTGTAAGATGGTCTATTTTTCAGGTACAATGCACAACCTACATACCATCTCCTCCCTGTCAGAAGCCAGTGAGTTACCCCATCCCTGTCGCCTCATGCCCCAAGAAAACTGAGTACATTGCCCCTGTAACGCCTCCTTGCAGCAAGATACTGGAGTACAATCCGTACTTGCCAGTAATGGCGTCCCCAGTCTCTCCATACATCATGCCGAGAGCTTGCACCAGTAGATGTCAATATTTAAAGAAGATACCCATACCGCCTCCTTGTATTTAAGAGTTTAACAGCTGAATCTCAACTCAAAATTAGAGGGGTACTTAAGTAATTGAGCAGCTTCTAATTTTAAAAGTTTTGCAGTTGGTTAATTCTTGAGTTTGTGTTTAAATACATAATAGGATTTTTTGAGTTTGAGAGCCGTTTCATTGTTTGAGTAGAACTTAAGTTTTATGTAGCGTTTTTGTAGGCCGTAAGACGCTGTTACACGGTAAAAACAGTTTTCTTAGAATAAGACAAAATTACTCCGACGAAAGCATATTCCTTTAATTCAACAAAATGATTCACTCATATATATTGAAAGTAACATTTTCTTGGATTTATCTCCACCATAATCTTGGTTATATTGTTTTGCAATAAGAGTATTTTTAGTTATTGTGACAAAATATTGAATTTTTAATTTAAATCATTATATTAATTAACAACAAATAAATCTTTTCTTAATATGGTTTTTCGCCATAAACAAACTAAGACATAATGTTTTTTAATCAAGATTAGATCCTTTTTTTACAAAATATGAATATTTTTGAATAAGTAAATAAACTACTAAGAGGAAACTGTGTTTTCTTGAGAATAACAATATTATTTTTAATCGAAGTAATTAACGTTTTTGGAATAAAAACACATTATATTCATTGAAATACGTTATCATCTCGTATCAAGAACTATTATTTTTTCATTTCAAACATTTTATTTCTTGTTAGAAAAAAATATCTTATTGAACTGAGGATAGCAATTGTCGGTTTAATTTAGTATTATTTTAATTTAACTTATATAACTTCTTTCATTGAAGTTGATTTAGTTTTTAAATTATACTGTATATTCTTGTATTAAGTACAGGTATGTGATTCATTCAAAATGTTTTATTTATTCGAACTTATAGTACGTTTTTTTAAATTTCAGACTATAATCTGACCTTTTGGTTTATTGTATTTAACTTTTTTTTTTTGAGAAATATGTGTCCAATCGTAGTCTGCAATTAAAAAACGAAGTTTATTCTTGGTTTTCTAATTGTATAACATCGATTTGACACAGCTTTCTAAAGAAAAAGTGTCAAATGCGAAGAGCCAAAACGTCAGATTGTAGTCTGAAATTAAAAAAAACGTACAAAACTTCAAATAAATAAAACATTTTGAATGAATGTTTTATTCACATACCTGTTCTTAATACAAGAATATACAGTATAATGCTATTTAGAGCCCCTAGCGCCACAAAAATAAAATAAAATGCAGAGAGAAATAATTAAAACACCATTTTTTAATATTATCTTTGGTAAGTATGTATTAATTAATAATAATAAGAACATTAGCATTAAATATTACATTAGATATTACATTACATTACATATTACATTACATGTTACATTACATAAATGATAATAGTAAGACAAGATAACATTATTTAATTAGTTGATCATTACAATAGCCTGAATTTTATCTATACAAAGTATAACGAGGACACCCTTTTAAGCCGAAAGGAGGTTGTTCTGGACGTCTAGGCGAACATCTTTTGTTCTATAACTTTTGGAAATTAAGACTGTTTTTTGAAAATATAGAGGTATTATTTCGCTGAAAAAACAGATGTGTTTTTTGCAAATAAAGGCAATTTAAGTTTTTATTGTAGTAGACCAAACTAAAAAAGGACAACTTAAGGTCAATGACCTCTAACTCTAAGAAACAGCTGATTTTCAAGTTAACTTTAAACTTACAATTTTCGAAAACTACTTTAAATTTCTAAAAGTCGTAGAACAAAAGTGGTTCGCCTAGACGTCTTGAACAACCGTCATTCGGCTTAAAAGTCCTCGTTACACCTTTAAATTGTTAATATTCAGGAACATCGTTATTACAGGGTATCATACCTACCTTTCAAATATACATAATACTATATTTTTTTGAAGGTGGTTCACTTTCAGTGTTGTCTGACTGTATTTTGGGATCCCCAAATTTGTATATATTAAATTTCTTACTTTGTCCACAAGTTTTCCTTTTGCTATTGTTGATCTGTTATTAATAGATTGATAGATTTCCTTATATAATATGTACCGATGGTTACAGAAGTGATGGTTTTCGCTGCCAAAGTATTGGACTCTTCATAATAATATGTATTTTACTGTAAATTAAGATTAACACAAAAATATATGAAACATTCCATGAATAGTATTTTATAAACTGTAAATATAAAATATAAGAATCATAAATACCTACCGACAATGTTTGTCTACATATGTCACTACAATGTCAGTGTGCTGATTCCTTTTGGTATGGTTCCAAATGTTTTTATAATAATTTAAAATACAGGCCCCACCAGGTGTGGTTGTCAAATGACCAAATGTCCTTGTAATGTTTCTATTATTTTTATTTAATGGAATTAATTCATAGTCCTTGGTGTTATTAATTAATGTACTGGTATTGCTTAATGAAGTAACGGTTGTCTCAGTTGCAGCCTGAAACCAAAAAAATTAGTACAGAATATAAGGTCATAATCACTATCTTGTATTGTCAAGTAAAACTACAAGTTGTAGAAAATGTCTGTACTTACAAAAAAAATTCTTTGAAAACGGTTCTTAAACCAAGAATTATGTGTAAACAGTCAGTTAGCTGTTATGGCAAAAAGGGGAGCAGAAACAATCAACTTCGAGCTCCAGTTCTCAATTTCAATCCCGGCAACCCACTTCAATATATGAATCTGTAACCAAACAAAATTGTCAAAACAAAATCATTGGTTTTATTAGATAAGGCATACCATACTAGCCCTTCAAGCCAAAACTATACAATAAGATGTATGCTCAGTCTAAACCAGCCCAGAATATATCTGGTTACTAGCGCTTCTGCTCTCTGCATGCGACGGATAGCCCCTCCATACAGGGAGGGCGTGTATGGACCGCGAAAAGACGGTAGCATATTTTGTATTATTTGATTGTAGATTGTATGCCCTTATAGATTGCAGATTGCATGCATATTTGTGGAAAAGATAGGCTGGTTAAATAAATAACGAGGTATAAAACCGTTGCAACAAATAATGATGTAACACTCACCATCACACATAAAATTTTGTATTACGTTTTCTGGAGTTATCCAGGGCTTAAAAACCTCTGCGATATTTTCCATTGGATGCCATCCATTCCAACAAAAATCGAATTAAAATCCACGATCTCCCTGATATTCACACACTTTTTATTAAAATATTAGGATAAGCTGCAAAAGTTTGCACACAAAATAAACGACTTTCAACAGAATGCAGTTTCAACAGTTTCAATAATTTATGTTCAATAAAATATTATTTCGTTTTTGTTTAAATTAATTTCAAGTCAAAATTATGTTTAATTGCATGTAAACAAGTATTTTTGATTTAATAAATCATATTTTTGGTTTACATTCAATCAAATCAACGTTTTATAAAGTCAGATTGAATGGTCATAATCTTTATTTTAGTAATATCGTCTTCTAAGTTTAAAAGAAAAAAAATATTCTTATGAAAACCTTTTGAATTTGGTTGTAGAATGGTATTTCATTGAGGTTAAAAAATATATTCTTGCAAACTAGTCAAAATAATATTGTGTTAAATTAATAAAATTGATTTTAAAAACAAAATAATTTTTCATTTGGTAATATCACGTGATTTTTGTTTCACTTAAGTTTATTATTTCTTTGATCAATATAGCGTTTTCTTGGTTTTAGACAGAGTCTTTTTGACTTGAAATATTTTTGTACTTGATTTAAAAATACTCCATTTATTTTAGTCAAATAAAACAATACTTAAATTAAATGAATTGGTTTTGAATTTACGAAATTAAGTAAGAAAACATGGCTTTTTGATTTAAATTAGGCTCACTTTTGATACGATGCAAATATGCTTGATTTAAGCAAATATTTCTTTGAAATGCTGAGAAAACTAGATTTCTTTGTTTGAGAAATCCTTTTTACCTGTGTATATAATACATAATATACTCTAGCAAATATAATAAGACCAGTCGAAAACGGGCCTGAGTTTCGATCGATTTCATTAACTAAGCGAATACAAAAAGCATCGTGTCTAAGTATGTGTTAGCCAGTATTGACGACCTGAAAGATCGAAGGTTGCGGGTTCGATTCATGCCGAGGACAAATATCTGTTTCTGGTTCATCAAATTTTTGTTTCTGGTTCTGGGTGTTTTCTAGTATCATATACTTATGTATGTATTTATAAAAAAGTAAAATAATAATATGTAGTATGTCCGCTTGTCTAGTATCCATTACTATCCCTAGTACAAGCCTAGTGCTTAGTTTGAGATAGCGCTGTGTGTAACATAGTCCAATAATTATTCGTGCAATTTACACCATTGACAAAGCCATTTCGAACTGGCTTAGTGATATGATTCGGAAATTAGTCAACGTCTAAAAGGTCCATTAGTAGACATATTTCTACCTATACCCCCCCCCCCTACTTTTAAACAATGATTAACAGCTGCATATATTATGTATCAACTGTCTTTTCCTGTGATATGAAGTATCAAAGTTGACAGACAAAGACAATCGTTACATTAACTTTATCATCTGTTAATCAAAGTTTAAAATTAAGGAGGATAGAGTTTAGTTCAGTGTCTTGTCTTTACAGCAAGAACATAGAACTACGACTTTAAATAAAGTTAAGTATTAAAACATATCTAAATACCTTTATTTTTATTGTGTTTTCTTCACTCTGATTACCTACTAGTATAAAAAAAGTCTTTCCATAGGGCAGTTGTCCAGCACCAACTCCTACTAATATTATAAATGTGAAAGTGTGTGTGTTTGGATGTGTCATGTTTGTTACTCAATCACGCAAAAACTGCTAAACCGATTGCGATGACACTTGGAATATAGGTAGCTGGATACCGGAAATAACACATAGGCTACTTTTTATCCCGATATTCCCGCGAGAACGGGACTTACGCGGGTGAAACCGCGAAGCGCGTCGTCGCGAATAAATAACACTGTTTGAAAGGGACAGCATGCCACTCGCCTGCTTATTGCATGCTATGTTTTTAGAGAATTAGGGCCCAGTGGGTCGATTCTGTGAAAACATAGCATGCGACAAGCAGGCGGTATGCATGAGCATTGCAGAAGTCGATTTAATGTGACATGTTTCTATTGTAGTCTAAACGAGTTGTTTCTTTAAATAGCAGTAGCTATTCGGAAATGCCCTAATTGTGATCTCACTCCTTGTGTTGTTTTAAGTTATAGGTAAGATAATTATGACATAATTTTTGACCTCAGCCCTTGTACAGCTGCAAATAACTATTGACATTATTTTTATTTTTGAACATGTTTTGCTATCAATTAATTATTATCATTTATTATACCTACTGACAATGCCTCTTTACAGCAGCAACTGAAACTCATTTTTTTTTGTAAACTCTATTATGTATGTGTTTTATTTTAAACCAATTTATGTTATATTTTATTTTTTATTACTTTTGACGTGACCAAGTGTTCCAAATAATTTATTATTGTAGTGTTCCTATGGTCTGAATAAATGAGTATGAGTATGAGTTGCAGGAGTAAAAATAATAGCTATTCTATAACTCCTATAAATACTGATTGGCTGAGGAACAAGGGGAGCTATTTAAATAAATAAGTAGCCCTTAATTTTGAAGGCTACTTAACTAATTAAGTAGTAATTAAGTAGAATAACATTTACAGAATACGAATAAACGCACATCTTCTGCACGTCGGCGTCACCTGCAGTTCGCCGGCATTCCGCATGCTATGTTTTTACAGAATCGAGCCACAGGAGCCTTATTTTTGAATCGCTTGTTGCATTTCCGGCGATCTAAATAATTCGATAGGTATCTGCGATTTTTATTCGAAGTCTAGAGGGATTACGAAACGTTACTTCCGTATTTCGGACCCGGAGTTATTGTACGTTCTAAACCAATAATTACTATACATTCAAGATAAAAAAAACAAAGATTACTTAAAATGAGGATTAATAGGTATTGGTTCAGAACGTTCGTATAATAGGTAAATATTGATGATCGGTCGGGTCCGAAGCTTCGAAAGTTACGTTTTGTAATAGCCTAAACACTCCACTAGGTTAACCACAGATAACCATCTGCCAGCACTTTGCAAATGTAAGTGACAACTGGGTCTAGAAAGACCAGATTTTCCGAGTAAAATTGCTAAATACGTTAAAAATCTAAGTATCTATCTAACTTATCAATTAAAAATGATAAGCAACGTTCGAAAGATTACAATTTCATATTTAAACTAACTTATAACTTAATAGGTAAGTTAATTTATGTTTAAACTAAGCACAAACACTTAAAAAAAGCGAAAGTCAATTTTTACTTTAATAGTAATTAATTATTATAAGTTATAGGTAGGTTTAGCAAAAAAAAAGTTTTTGGTGGTTCACAGAAAACATAAATCGAAAACGAAAATGTTATTATTTTTGACATTGGTTGCTTTACAAGGATTTTTATATCAAGTAAGTTTTTTTACACCTATTAAAACTCCAAAAATCCTATCTTAGCCCATAACAGCTCTAAATTATAGGTAGGTACTTAACAAACGAAAAAACCGCGCGTCAAAGCGAATGGACTCGTGCTTGACCGTTTAATTTTTTCACAGATGGCATCAGCCCAATACGCTATACTGCCGCTGCCGCTCCAAAGTCAGCCAGTATCGAGTCTAAATCGCCAGCAACTGATACAGGCTTTACTTACGACATTCGACCAACCGACCTCACCGCAACGTCTTGAACTACTGGCCACTGCTCTACAAGTAGGTATCCACTTATTAAACCACTAGCTGTTTTCACCCGCGAAAGTCCCGTTCCTGCTGGAATATCGGGTTAAAGGCCTATGTGTTATTCCATGGCTCCAGCTACCTATATTGCAAGTTTTACCGCAATCCGTTCAAGCAGTTTTTATATGATTGATGAAAAATAAAATAGTAGGTTCAAACGGTCAATCAGTTACAAGTGTTTGAATCACACCTCTTAGAGCGTAATTATCGAAACATTATTTTTACTTAAAATTGTATTGCTGCGCCCCCTAGTGAACAATAACTATATCAACCATTTATAAACCATCTCCAATCAATAACAAACAGTTCACTAAGAACCGCATCTAAATCCAAGCCGTTTTGGTGATAAATGGATGCATTTGATTGCACACAGACCAACAGACAACCTCACACCCTAAACGCAATAGGTACCTACCTACTCCGTTCCGTCTCGTGGTTTATTAAAACCATCGTGTTTGAGGATTACACTAAATTAAATATACCCAAATACTACCTACTTAACTTTAATAATTAACAACAATTGAATTATAGATTCTTAATGTATGTACATTGCAATATGACTAACTGTCTTCCTTTCACAGCAAACCCCGCCGAAGAAGAACAAAATACTACTGTCAGAACTATTGAAACAAACAGCTTTGCAGACTTTGAAACTTGCGGCTAGCGTGTGCGATGCTGCCGAATTTGCAGAAAACACGATCCGTTTACCCCAACAAATCCCAGCAAATTCGATGCTTTTACCCCAACAATTTACAAATGGTTACGCTATGCCAAAAGAACTATATAACTACATGCCACGAAAAGAGGTTGCAACGAACTACGTGCCAGAGATTTTGAATAATTATGTGCCAAGAAAAGAAGTTGTAACAAACTACATGTCAGATGGGTTAGGTAACTTCGTCCCAAGAAAAGAGGTTTTAACCAATTTCTTGCCAGAGGTTTTAAATAACTATGTACCAAGAAAAGAAGTTTTAACAAATTACGTGACTGAGGTTCTAAATGTGCCAAGAAAGGAGATTTTGACAAACTATATTCCAGATGCTTTAGGTAATTTCGTGTCAAGAAAAGAAGTTCTACAAAACTTCTTGCCAGAAGTTTTCAATAACTATGTGCCAAGAAAAGAAGGGGTACCCAACATTTTGCCAGAGGTTTTAAATAACTTCATGCCAAGAAAAGAGGTTTTATCTAATTACTTGCCTAATAAAAAGGAAGTGTACAATGGTTTTCCGAACAATTTATGGGCAAATAAAGTTGCACCTTATTTTTAATTTAAATTTCTAACCATTACCTTGGAGGTTCATCATAACGTCATAACTTAGGCAAGTCATAGAAACATTACAAATTATGCTTTATTACCTTTAGGGGTACAGAAACCTAAGATATGGAGCAAAAAATGTTTGAGAAACTTACCGTCCTCATAATTGACTTTTTTAGAAGTCTTTAAAGAATTAAAAAAAACATCAAAAGGAAAATAAGTACCAAAGCGGAATTCTTAAAAGATATTCAGTGTGACCACTCTGCTTTAAAAAAAATCTTCGATTATTTTACAGTGCGTGCCAGGTGGTTAAAACCGGAACTAATCGGTGTCCGCTAACGAGGCGCACCAACTATTAGGTAAACTGTGTCTAATAATAGACAGTGGCGCCCCCAGTCGTGTCCACACTTATCTGGCACGCACTCTATTTTCAGATGATAAAAGTTGACAAGACAGTTTTATAAACAATGCTTAGGTTAAGTTATTTATTGTTATGCTTAGTAATGAATAGCTGTGATATTAAAATAAATTTTACCTATAAATGTGTAATTATTTGTACCTAAGTAAATAGCTGCACCCCGCGGTTTTACCCGCGTAAGTCCAGCGGTTTTTTTTAATAATTGATAGGTAAGCGTTTGACCATTATCTCATCTGATGGAAAGCGACGATGTGATCTAAGATGTTGCACGCTTACCTAGGAGATATCTGTTCACTCGTAACTTGCGTGAATGAACCATCATTGTAAAGAGCCACCATTTACAATGATGTCCTTGACTTGACTTTTATTACGACAACTAGACTGTTTTGATGCAAATTGCAAAAAACTTGCAAGTATTAATAGTACTTGACACTTTCCAAATGGCCATATCGGTTCCCAACCGATAAGAAATAATAAAATAAACCCTTATCACTTAGACCCCTAAGTAGACCCTTTGAAAAATAAAAAGTAGCTTATTCTCAGACCTACTGAATATGCATGAATATGATATTTTATAAAAATCGGTCAAGCCGTTTCGGAAGAGTATGAGAACTAACACAGCGATACGATAATATTATATTCAAGATGATGATGATAATGATGATTAGGTGGTGGGTACGTACTCTTACAATGACATGTTAGAATTTTGTTCCGACCTTTTTAATGGTGTGTGTGAGTAGTTGAGTACCTAATTTCGGTTTTTTGAAAATTTATGGGAGGCTTTCTACGTCACGAATAATTGCAAGTCTAACTTCCGCCAATGCAGGACATTCCAGAAGAACTTGTGCGGCCGTCTCCTCTGCATCCACGCAGGCTCTGCATAGCGGACTGTCTGTTAAGTCTAGGGTGTGCAGGTGCTTGTTAAAGGCGCCATGACCTGTAATTGCGTTAATAATTAGTCGTACATGCGTCCTATTGAGATTTAGTAAGCGATAAGTAAATTACCGCCTTACTTATAAACGCTAATTATTGTGCTGCATAACTGTGCATCGTTTGTATTTTACTGTCACATGAATTTTCAAAGTTGACAGACAGAGACAAACGTCACATAACTTAGTCATGTGTAAATAATATTTTATAAGCTAAGTTTATAAGTAAAGGAGTTAGTGTTTAGGTCTGGAAAGGCCAATTTGGTCATCCTGCAGCTTTCCAAATTGGCCCATGATTCGCGATGTCTTGCTTTACTGTAGTAATAAATAGAACATGGATTCTTTACGACTCCATGTTCTGGGTTGGTTCAAGGGAATCGGGACTGCTGGCTGCGGGCCGTAGTTGATAGTTTCCGCCCCCCTCCTATGTAGGATATCTTGTCCGATACTATAAAACAGGGGCTCCCAAGATTATTGGAGACACGCCCCCTTTCGACCATAACAAAAAATCCGCGGAAACATTTTTATTTGACACATTTCTTATTGAAAATGTGTTAAAAATGTGTCATTCTTGCAACTGAAATGATGCTAAAGTAATACGTAATTATGCGATTTAACGATTACTTCTTGTAGTATGTATTTGTATTATCTTGATTCATGTTATAATTAATATTTCCCTCCAGCAAATTGTTTTATATTTTTAAAAAGCCATAGGACTTTTTCTTTAACTATATTATACTGATTTGATAGGATTAACTTACATTATTACATCAAATGATTTCTTAAGTTCATTGTTAATAAAGATATTTTAAAAACAAAAACAAACTCAAAATTAGCAGCTACTCGGTATGCGGTCCTTACGAAATTATTTCTAGGTAGATGGATGATAGGTACTTAGTTCAATTCAAAAGATTAATCACGTTTCCTCAAAACGGCCTAAGAATAAAAGATAAATTATCTTTCTTATTTCTATCAGTTTAATTCTGTTATTTAGTTACGTAAAACATTTTTTAGTTTAAAAAGATTATTACACAAAAATGTTTTGTAAAAAACGATGTTTTAGTAATATTTTTATGCAGGTTTGTGTTTCGCTTTAATTTTCTTTTTGGAAAATCTTACTTATTTTTCGAAAATGTAGACGTTATGTACGATCGTAAAACGAAATGTTTGTGGGGACCATGAAATAAGAACGTTTTTTTTAGTTTTGGCTATTATTTATACTACCTAGTAGGTACTGTAGTCTAATCAAAATTATTAAGAGGTCACAAGTATAATTTTTTCTGGGCAAAGTATGCCTCTTTGGAGGGTAATTATTTGTTTGTTCCCTTCGCTGTGGAGACTTTCGGTTGTTGGGGGGAAGAGGCGATTAGGTTGGTTGGGGAGATTGGTCGCCGTTTGAGGGACAGAGGGTTGGACGGCCGGTCCGGTTCGTTCCTTGTGCAGAGGATAGCCATTGCTATCCAGCGGGGTAATGCTGCTGGTGTGATGGGGTCCTTTGCGCAGGGGACGATCAGGGGCGGGTTGTTTGAGTGAGGCTTTTGATTTTGATTTTTTTAATTTATTTATGGCATTTATTATATTTTGTAGTTTTAAGGCTTTTTGTATTTTATTTATTTTTAATTATCTTCATCATTTTATATGTATTTAGGTTTTAATGTTTAATTAGTTATTTGTAATTTTAATTGTACCAGTTTAATATTTTGCTAATCAAATAAAACATTTTTTCTACTATTTATTTTAATTTTAACTAAATTACTGGCGACAGTTCAGTCAAATTTTTTTTTAATGCTTCTTTTAAATTCTAAATTTATTGTTAACTGTACTGCCTACCTCTTTATATTTAAGCCGTACTAGATGCAAGCCTTCTTCGTTTGGTTGTTTCTTGCTTCTGTAGCTCTTATGTTCTATTCTATTTTGTATTCGTGAAAACCTGTAATTGGCTTTTTTTTACTTAAGCTATCGTTATGTTGTAACAACTGTTGGTTTTCCAAATAAATAAATAATATCGAGCTCTGTTAAAACTTATTTAAATATTTAGTTTTTACTTAATATTACCTGTATTTTTTTTGTTTTCAGATTGTTTTCTTACACTTTTTCGTACAACATGTCAGTTGTAGCGGACTTAACGTGTGGACCAACGTGCCCTTGACGTACAACAGAAATATCAACAGTTTAAACGTCGCCAATGGCAACAATAATCCAGAAATAGTTTTGCCAATGTCCAGCAACATTTTGCCACTAGGTAACAAATTACCAGTTGCCAACAACTTGCAATTATTCAACAATCTGGCGTTTGGAAATCGACCACCATTTTTTAACAATTTGGGAATTGGCAATCAAGTTAATTTGCCAGTTGCCAACAATTTTCTAACTAATTACAAATTGCCAATCAGTAACAATAATTTACTAGCAAGTAATAATTTGCCTGTTTTTAGCAGTTTGCCAATTAGCACAAATTTGCCAGAGAGTAACAATAATTTACCAGCGAGTAGCAATAATTTACCAGCAAGTAGCAATTTGCCTGTCTATGGCAGTTTGTCAATTAGCACAAATTTGCCAGTCAGTAACAATAATGTACCAGAAAATAGCAATTTGCCTGTCTTTGGCAGTTTGCCAATTAGCACAAATTTGCCAGTCAGTAACAATAATGTACCAGAAAATAGCAATTCGCATGTCTATGGCAGTTTGCCAATTAGCACAAATTTGCCAGTCAGTAACAATAATGTACCAGATAATGGCAATTTGCCTGTCTATGGCAGTTTGCCAATTAGCACAAATTTGCCAGTCAGTAACAATAATGTTCCAGGAAATAGCAATTTTCCTGTCTATGCCAGTTTGCCATTTAGTGCAAATTTGCCACTCAGTAACATAAATTTACCAGCAAGTAGTAATTTGCCAGTCTACGGCAGTTTGTCAATTAGTACAAATTTACCAGTCAGTAACAGCAATGTACCAACAAGTAGCAATTTGCCTGTCTGTAGCAGTTTGCCAATCAGTACAAACTTGCCAGTCAGCAACAATTTATTATCAGCAAGTCGTAATTTGCCTTTCTACGGCAGTTTGCCAGTTGGAACAAATTTTCCAGTCAGTAATAATAATTTACCCGTCAATAAAAATAATTTGCAAGTCGATAGCAATCCGTTAATGAATAATAATTCACCTGTTTGTGGTGATTTGTCTCTTAAAAGCAATTTACCAACAAGCAACCACAATTTGCAAAACAACTGTTTAAACAAGCAACAACTAGCTTCAAATCCAATATCTACTGACATTATTAATAATGTTATACCAACAAAATTATTTTGCCAACATTATTTACGGCCTCTTACCAATTTACCAAACAATTTAAATAAAAACTTAAATGATGTTAATACTTTACAGTTACAAAATAATATGCGAACTGAAGAAAATCAGTTTGGCACACAGAATAACATCTTGCATGGAATGAACAGCAATTTGCCAGTTACTGGCAACTTTGTTACTTTAGACATGGCAAATGCGTGGGCTTACAATGACATGGTAAATAACAACAACCTTAAATCAGTTGAATTAAATTCTAATTTACAAGCTATGAAAAACAAATTGCCAGTAACTGGCAATCTTGTTAACCAAGACACTGTCAATCCGTGGCTTAGTAATGGATTTGAAAACAACAATAATATTCAAAAGCTTGAACTAGTAAATCCATTTAATTCTCCAGTTATGAACAACAATTTGCCAGTTTCTGGCAACATTGCTAATTTATACACTTTGGCTCTTAACAATGAATTTATAAACAGTAATCTTAAGACCTTAGAATTTAATAATATATTTTATCCATTTGATTTTAATAATTTAGAAAATGCTATACAAAATAACGTATTCAAAAGTGCACGTAGCATAAGTAACCATCAAATGCCAATTGTAAATAGAATAAATGAGTTTGTGACTCAAAACGCACAAGCATATCTTGATAATAGCTTAAAATATGCAACCAAATGTGACAACCAAGTTAAGACAAACATCTTTTTGGAAAACACAGTACCCTGTAACGATTTTAACTCCAATAAAATGATTTTAAATACTAGGCCAAAATTGATAGACAACAATTTGCCAGTCACTAACAACAATGGCGAAAACTTTTTACCAGACAATATCCATAATTGGCAAAGTAAAACAATATTGCCAGTAGCTACGTTAGAACAAATGCTAGATTCTGGCAATTTGCCAAGCACAACAAGAAAGTTATTCAGTTTAGACGATTTGAGAGGTATTTCTTTATTTAATGGTTTACCTATTGCTAGTATTACAGAAACTTTGGCTGTATTAGATCCTAATTTACTTAATGTTTAAGAACGATAATGTACCATTTAGCTTATTTATACTAAGCTTAGATGTACCGCGTAATAAGTCACGGCCAAGGCGCGGTGCGAAAATCCTTTATCACTTATTCTGTCCAAAGATAAGTCAAAAAAGCTACGCCTCGCCTCTGTTTCGCCGCGACATAAAACTGCGCGTTGCGTCTAGAAGATGAACTCCACTTGCGCCAGAGTTCGTTTTTAAGCCAAGAATAATATGCAATTTTGACAAAAATGGCACCGTTCTGGGATTATAAATGTTAACCCAACTTGGCGCAATTCCGCCTAAGTAACTTTTACACTTTATTTTATAATTATTTAATTTTAATAAAAATAAATTATTGCAACTTTAGTTTTATTTAAGGGTAAGTACCTACGTATACTGGGTCCACTCGTTCTCCGTGGACAAATAGATACCAGCCACCTACTATAGACAAAGCACATGTAAAAAAAGACAAACTACTTCTTACATGAAATACACTATAGCTATACCTACCTAATAATTAGATTTTTCTTAGTTTTCAGATTTTGATTTGCAATAAAACTCAATATAATAAAAGCAACACGTTTATTATATAAGGTACCTACTTAGTCAAAATGAAAAATGTTTAAGTACCTACCTATAATGGTTATCAAAAAATGTATGCAAGCAATACCGAGTTAACAAACTCACAGAGTTCATATTTTTAACACAGAGTTACGCAAGGATGTATTAAAAATATTGCCTGCCTTATTATCAACAAAAGTTCGTGACATTTTGAATAAATAAGAATCAACAATCTACGATTAATAGATTACATATTTTTACGATAACAGAGTATAAATTAAATCGTATTTTAAATAGCATTTTAATTTTAAAATTTATTCACTCAAAATGTCTTCCTTTTTAATATCTTTCGTAGTTTTTGGAATCGTACAGGTAAAATATTATATAGTTTTTAAATATTGAAGTTACTTAAAGTTAAATAACTTTACGTAGATAAGTAGGTAAGGTGAGGCTGAAAACCAGCGTTGTGGATTATTCTTTTGGGATTCCAAAACAGTAAGCTGATGCCCATACCTACCATTTGTCGCTTTGTACACTTAGATGTTTGAATGTATAAATGAACGTTATAAGTACCTTAGGTTAGGTACTAATTGTAAAATTTAATAGCTACATACATAGTTTCATATTTTACTTTACCAAACTACATGATAAGTAAATAAGTTCCTATGTTTGTAGCTGACTAACAATAAACTATTTTTGATTTTGATTTGATATAATACCTATTCCTTTTTTGGTAACCGGATAAATAGTAAGTTTATTTTCTTTTGCAGAACGCATACAGTCAAGCCATTCCGAATGGCATCAACAACATTGCCAATGAAGTGGCCCAAAATAACCTTTTGAACAACGCAGTGGCACAAAACAACCTTTTGAACAATGGAGTTTCAAATGGACTGTTAAACAACGCACCGACAGCGCCAAATAACTTTTTCAATAACGGATTCGCCAATGGATTAGCTGCTCAAAATAACCTTTTGAACAATGGAGTAGCAAATGGTTTTCTTAACAATGCAGTAGCACAAAACAACCTCTTGAATAACGCCGTAGGACAAAATAACTTTTTGAACAACGGAGTTCCAAATGGCCTTTTAGGCAACCCAGTCACACAAAATGGCCTTCTAAACAACGGAGTCGCACAGAACCTTTTAAACAACGCTCAGAACAACTTTGCTCTTAACGGTCTGGCACAAAATAATCTGGCATTCAACGGTCTTGGCCAAAATAATTTCAACGGTCTGGCCAATGCTGGCAATTTGGCCAACGCTGGCTACGGCGATGTGGCGGTGACTGGCGAGTTGCCAGTGGGTGGCAACACTGCGGTGTCTGGCCAGGTACCAGTTATTGGCTATGTTCAGTTTGAAGGTACTATACCGGCTGGTGGGCTGGTCTCCGTCGCTGGTAATTGTGGGTGTAAATAAGCAGTATTAATTAATTAGAGTATTTTATTAAATGTGAAATTTAAATAAAGTTGTTTTAATATTTAAAAGTATCATGACTATTTTTAAGTTAAGTATCTATTTAAATCGCTCAAAATGGCCCAAGTGATTTAAAATACTTACAAAACTTAGAATACTTGCATAAAACATTATGCAAGTATAAGAGCTACTTTGATTTTAATCCCAAGTTTGATTTATTTATGAGATTTTTATATTTAACTAGCAGCATAAGTCCCTAGCCTGTTGGAATTTTAGGATAAAAATTAGTCTAGATTTTACGCAATTTGGTATTTGGATACCAAGTTTCATTAAAATCTATTTAGTAGTCTTTGGGTGAAAAATTAACAAACTCACGTACATACAGACATAAGTACCTATATACAAATCTTGGCGTTAATAATATTAGTAAGAATTAGGAGGATTTAATGCGCGTAATCGGTTCTGTAGTTTTTTAATGAAAGAGTACCTAACAAAAATATCTACTCGTTAACTCACTTACATAGGTACTTACACTTACACTAAACTTTCAAATTAATAATATTAGTAGAATTAGCAACTGTAAATAATTGGGTCGACCAAATTGCCAATTTTACGCAGACCAAGTCAAGGGTACCTAGTTTTATAGTTTTTCAAGTTATTGCTACATGTGGTACATAATACCCAAGGGAATGTGGGAAGGCCTTAAATAATAGGTAGGTCTGTACAAGTGAATCAAAACAATTTTGATGACTTAATTTAATTTTGAACCTCAATAAATTAATTAAATACATTCACTATAATTACTTACATATATAAATTACAATTATTTTGGACTCTCATATTTGACAGACGCAGTGCCTTGTGATTGTAGTTGGCCGTTGAGATACGCCGAACCATAGACTGGTATTTTTCCAGTCACTTCCACTTTTCCTTTGACCTCTAACGCGTCGGCGACAATCCTTAAAAGCAATGGTTTATCTTTCATAGGTGCAATGGTCCCTGAAATTATTTTACGTCTATTTTCTCGGACGTTTCTGTCAATTGCAAGATTGGGGCTATTTTTCAGGGCCGTGTTTGGGCGTAGTCTGTCGGATTTGACCCGTGTAAGTCCATTGGTCGGACTTAGCTTTGTTCTTTCTACTAGGTTTGGATTAAATCTATTTATCAAGTCAGTATTTAATCTTTTTGGCTGATGTTGACTCAATCCGTTGACAAGGTTTGGTTCTGATACCTTTGCCAAGTTTGGGCTTAACGTATTTGCCAGAATTGGCCTTTGTTTTGTATTGACCATATTTGTGATTGCAAATGACGGAGGATAAGGTAGTTTATTCTGTGAAAGTCCTTTATCTAGTCTTGGTTTTTCATGGTTATAATTTGTCAAATCTTCGTTTGGGCATTTCTTAAGATTAGCCAAATTTCTCGCATTTGATAGAGAAAACATTGTTTTGCCATCCACAACGTTTGAATTTTTTTGAAAAGAAATGTCTTTATTTATAAGTGTTTGTCCTGTTGTTGCCTATGGAGAAGAAAAATAAAAATGTTAAAAAATAACTCATCTAAATAAAATCACGCAACTCGTGCGGGATCGTATTTTATAAATGCGACAGGTTAAATGTTTGCTGTATGTCAGTTAATGACTCTAAAATGACTGAATGGATTTCGATGAAATATGGCAGACAGGAAATTTATAGCCGTGCCGTTTTTTTTTTCCCACGAACACAGGGCGGGTGGAACTGCTGGGCACAGCTAGTAACCTATATAATAACCAAACAAATAACTTACCTTCAAAAGTAAAAAGTATAGCAGATAAAGACCAAACGCCATTTCAAAATTTGCTTTAATTTATAATTGATATATAAAACAAAGTATTACCTTTTTATAACGATAGTAATCTAATTCTCAGAACTTCTTGCTTCTGTGTAATATGACGTGATAATGTTATGAAAATAAATCATAATAAGTACCTAATCAAAACTTGCAAGATAAATAAATCAGAATAGTACTTGTATATACTTGAATTTTAATGTAGGTATGAGTAATAGACAAGATGTAACAGGTAAACCCTTTTAATCCGAAAGGGGGTTGTTCTAAACGTCTAGGCGAACACCTTTTGTTCTACGACTTTTGAAAATTCGAACTTTTTTTTTAAATTTTGAGATTATGTTTCACTGGAGAAACAGCTGTTTTTGAAAAGAAAGGTAATTGAAGGTTTGATTGTAGTAGACCAAACTAAATGAAAGAACAACATAAGGTCAATGACCTCGAACTCTAAGAAACAGCTGATTTTCAAGTAAACTTTACACCTAAATTTTTCGAAAAGTACTTCAAATTTTCAAAAGTCGTAGAACAAAAGTTGTTCGCCTAAACGTCTAGAACAACCCCCTTTCGGATTAAAAGGGCTTACCCGTTACATCTTGTATACTTATGACATAACATACTTTAATGATGGGTAACCATCCTGTCTTAGCCCACACCGGCCAATCCGCTAGTTTTGGTTTACCAATCTCCAAAAAAGGAGGAGGATCTCAATTCGCCGCGTAAGTATATGTATATATTTTAAGGATGTTCATCGATTACTTGAAGATGTCTTGACCGATTGAGATGATCCTTTTTGTAATGGAACGGTGGGAGTTTCCAGGTGGTCTTAAATTTTTTTTTGTGAGGATCTGATGAGTATCTTTGGAATGATGGACAGAATTATAGATTCCAGAACGCAGTAAATTACTTCTAGACTTCTCCCAAGAAAATTCGGCCCCTAAAGAACTAGGTACAGATTGATGGAGTACCTAAATCCACCATTCTCGTCAGAACGCTTCAATAACTAAAATTACGGTTATCTGTTTAGTCATCTGAAGTCAGGCAGTTTTACTGGCTGGGTCCAAATTGTAGTTTTGCTGCCCGACTTAATATAACAGAACACATAATTCGGTGGGACTGTATGTAGAGTTATGTTATTTTTTCATTTATTTTTTAAGTCAGCTTTTATAGATTACTGAGATGTTTAAGTTAATGAAAACTTACATTATTTGTTAGGTAACCTACTTCATCATAAAAATTAAATTAGTTTATCTAAGTTAGTCACAAAATAATTTCATATCATGCGTGCGTGCGTTAATTGCGTGGGCGTGGGGACTGAGAGGGGGAGGCGGTGGTTGAGTTTGAATCTTCTCGACATCAAGATCATTATAACATGATCGAACCGTCGAGGTAAGAAAATCAGGCAATTAACACCCGGGAAAATATGAAAATTATTCCCAATCGTAATAGTTTAAAGTGCTTAAGTTACTTACAGTTATTGGTTTCGCATTTAAAACGATTTTCCATTTAATAATGCGCTGCGATACTTATTCTTCCACTTGCAGGTATAAATGCACTAAACGGTTTGCCAGAATTCGCTTCATTTTTACCAGAAGTTTGCCAATGACTGGCAATTTCACTTTCTTCGGGGTCCCAGTCTGGCAAAACAAAAACTTCAGGGATAGAATTTGGAACACGTTTGGAAGGGATTCCAAAATATCTTTTAAAAAATTCGACGTAAAGGTCATGGGCATCTGTGGGTGGTGAAGGATAAAAATAGGGAAGCGGGTAGTAAAATGGACCGTAGTAATATGGAGGGAAATATGGGTAGTCAATTGGGTAAGATGCTGAAACAGAAAGATTTTTGATCAATTGGTGACTTTGATTTCATATGGGCACGTTTTGCACCAAGTCTACAACTATGTTGGTGCCTATGGTGCCCTACGACCGCATATTCACGAATAAGATAGGGTATACTAAAGTAAAATTTTAAAGTAGATAATATGCTTGAGCAATAAAATCAAATTACAAAATAATTAAGGAGCTTTTAAACTCAAAGTATCACATACAAGAAGCTGCTCAATTATTTAAGTTGACTTACAATTTTGTGTAGGTAGTCCTCTTGACATTATTTTGTTTCTAATTTTCGTAAAACCTCATATAGCCGCTGTATGGAACCTATTTATTTAGTTCTTACTAGTTTGGGCCAAGATAGGGCTAAAATGACATCCATGTCCAATATTTTGTTTTATTTAAACAAATTCAAATTGTATTTATATTACCACCGCTCTATTTATTCATTTAGAATTATCTAGAATCGCAAATAGCTGACCTATGAGCTGCAAAGACGCCGTACTATGTTATTAAACATGTATATAATTTAATACTTACGATCATAACCAAAATTAGCTCCTATAGCCACTGATCCTTTTGCTTTGACAGGAGCAACAAAAACTCCTTCCGTTTCAGGTTCAAGTTTTAGTATAACACCGTTTTTAAGCGCATCTCTTTCTAGAATATCTTTTTCATCGCCATGTAAGGGTTCTGTTAGGACTTCTAAAATAATCACTTCTTCCAATGATTCATTTATTACTTCTGCAAGAATCTTATTTTTTATTGATTCTTTTTTAATTTCTCCTGGAAAAATTTCGTCTCCCAGAGCTTCTTTTATGGCTTTTACAGGTGCTATTATTTCATTAACAGGTTTATTACTTTCAATTTGATTTTTCAATTCTTTCAAAGGTTCATTTATGACTTCTAAGCGTTCTTTTATTTCTTCCAATAAGAGAAAAACGTTTTCAATTTTGTTTTCTTCAGTTTTATTAGTAATGTCTGGTAAATCTTGTGACTTGTTTTCTGTTGAGTTATTTTCAAGTAAAACTTTCGGTAAAAGTTCCCACTGTGAATAAAATTCAACAAATATAACAGTAACAGAGCTTTGCTTTTATTATATTAAGCATTATAATTATTATCATCGCCCTACCTTTCAAGGTATTTACATACCTCTTCCTCAGCGGCCTGAGATGTAGTAATTTGTTATTTTTATTGTTACTGTATTGTAACTTTAAAAAGTTACTGGAACCTACTAAAGCAAAGCTTCTGCTTTTTGTCAGGGCAAAAGCGGACTAAATGCAATTATACTGAGGGTTTGGCATAGGTTTTTATTTTCCTCCACTGCGATCGTGTATATCTACAGATTAAACTGGAAGAGACTATCAGTGCCTCCATCAGACATACGTCTATTATTTAAAAATAGGTTTATTTATTATTAGGTAATTCTACTTACTTCTGAATATTCGTCATACGATGGAATGTCCACGTTAAACACTCGATCCAAATGACCGCCCTGTATCTGATTATACTGAAATAAAAGGCTTTTTTACTAGTCTTGTACTATCTAGGTGTACGGTCTAGACAACGAAAATACTACATTATACTTTTTTTCATAAATACATACATATTCTTAACATAGAATAGAATACACCCAGAATCAGAAACAAATATTTGTGGTCAGCAAAACTTCTAGTCATCAGCAGGAGTCGAACCCGCAACCTTCTGCATTATAGCTGGGGCTTCACCCGCTCCACATAATACGTTGTTAACTAGTAAATAAAAATCCTCAACACTTACCAAAGCGACTAACATAAACACAACGATATTAGAATACATAGTCAGCACATTGTTACCACCTGCAGTATAATGCATGATTACTAAATTACCTACTACGTGACCTACTTTTATAAATAATGTTCATTTCGTATTACCTACTTATCTTTTTACTTTAATTTTAAACTAGCTGCGTCCTGCGGATTCACTCGCGTCAGTCATGATGGTGCCGTATGCTATAGGGTTAACCCATCTTTTCCCATGGGTGTAGTAAAGGGTAAGACTAAGGGATCTAGGGGAGATAGCAAAGTTTGAATTATCCCCTCGTGGTGGCGGATTAACTTCTTGGTTCCTAAGAGATTTTACGGGCCGCTCGTATATTGTTAGGCGGGCGGGATATTGCCAAATCTATTTACACTAGGAATGGTCAGTGATGGATGACTTACTTACTGTGCCGACCCCAAGAAATATGGGGTTTTAGCAAACCTCGCCAGGGGAACCGGGAACAGGATTATCGCTCGGATAAGATGATATTTTTTATATTGCTTCACTAAAATGAGAATTTAAAAAAATACGTAGTTAATATAAACAGGTATTTCAAGTAACAATAAAAACCACAGAATAATAATTAACAAAAATACTTTAATATTGTGTAAATAATCAATAATTAAAAACATAAAACTTAAACAACACAATTAGGTGCTCCAACTTTTGGGAAGCCGAGCCCTAATCGGTTAAATTGGGCACCGGCGACAAAGCCAGCAGGACCCGCCAGCCCTCCACTAAGCCCAGCAGTTGCAGCTGCTGCAGCTGCAGCCGGGCCTAGAGCGGCAGGACCACTTACAGCAGGCCCAACAATCCCAGTTACTTCTGGACCTTCACTTGTAATCCCCACTGCACCATCCCCACAGCCGTAAGAGACGCCCCCAGCCCCAGCTGTAGGCAAGTTTCCTTCAACTGCAACTGTTCCCAACAGTGGCAAATTGCCACCAACATTCAATGGGCCTTCGAAAGCATTTTCGGAAACCACTGATACTCCAACTGGAGCGGTAGATGAGGAACTAGTAACGGTGAAGCCGCCGCCTGTGGAGCCCACGTTGCCATACGGGCCATTGGCAAGTCCGCTTAGGGCAAGCCCGTTCAGTCCTGCGCCGTTTAAGGGTAGCCCGTTGGCAAACCCGTTTAAGCCAATGCCGTTTAGGCCAATACCGTTTATGCCATTGATGGGGTTGCCGATGCAGTTGGCTGAAATTACCTGTGAAAATATTTATTTTATAAGTAAATAGTTTAAATTAATAAAAAATCTAAATGTCACTAAATAAAAATCAAACTAATAAAAAACTTGTAAAAGAGCAACAAAAAAGCCTAATTTAATACTGTTTAACTTTGTTCCAATACAAAGCCGCAAAAACAAAATTTCCTTAAAAAAAGGATATAGTTATTTTTTCAATTTCAACCTATTTAAGCTTTATTTTAGTAACTTAACTTACCTGAACAAATGCAAAGGTGCAAATTATCAATTTGAAAGACATTTTTTTAAAGAAAACTAACAATTAATGTTCGATAAAATACAGATTTAACAATTATATACTTAACTTTTATTAGATTTCACAAGATTGTCACATACATAACATTTATAAATATTATGTAATGGGTAGAATAACTAAGTAAAAGTGCGTAGGTAATCATAGATACCTAAGTAATTATCTTGTGTTATGTAATAAATACCTAGGTACATAATAGTGGCGAAACGTGTTTTTTCTTTATAGGAAAGCCCCCGTCATTTTCAGATGAGCATGCACCGAATAATCTTTTTCTATACTTATAATAAAGGAAGAGAGGGCAAAAAGTCTGTATTTGGAAGTAAATTTAAAAAAACTTGTCTAGAGGACTTACTTCTACTGCTTTTAACCCATTGAATGTACAGGGAGCCTGTACATTCAATGGGTTAAAAGCAGTAGAACAAAATTATATAATTTTTAAAATTCATGTCTGTCTGTCTGTTTGTCTGTTTCTCTGTCTGTTCCTTATACAACTAAAAACTACTGCAACGCCGTACCTACGTTTCGGTTCCTTACCCTGAGAAACGGTATTGCAACAACGCTAAAAATAATAGAAGCAACGCGATTAAAACCAGAGTTACATTTTAAATTAACATCTGAAAACAGAAGGTAAATCAAAAGAGAAGTTAATAATATTGTTTCAATATTATATTTTAACTTGAGCGCCCTAGGGCATATGAAATTTATTTCTCTGAAGTTTCTAGGATGAATTACTACAAAAATTATTTGAAATAAAAGTTTTTGAAACCATATTTATTAAAGTCGAGAATATTTACTGAACGTGAATGTCGTGAAAACACGATTCCTGAAAACTTTTTCGATATAAAAAAATCCAAACTTCCCTCTAAATTGTACAAATAAGTGATATTACTCAGTCAATATTGTACGAAAAATTCTGAAATTAATAATCAATAATCAATCATTTATTTGCGAATAAAGGTCAAACACAGATGTCATTGTGATAAAAATAATATGTCCTCCTGATTAATTCGCTGGCTTTATCCCTGTCAAGCTATTAGGGTTGTATAGGCCCTTAAGGTGACATACTCACGACAATGGCGGGAAGGATCTCAAAATTTCTCAGTAATTACAAAACATTCGGAAATACTATTTTGGTATTTTATTTTTCATTCTATTATCTTCTTTTTTGTAGGTTTCATAACACGATCGGTAAACTTTTAAAACAGATTTTTTTTATCTTAAACGACTCGTTTAAAACCGAAATTGTTAATTTACAGCTAAACGTGACGTTTTTAAGCCTCAATTATTTTTCTAATTAAAGCAAAATAACTTACACTTAAAATTGGTGGGACAGTTCTACTAAATTAGTTATAGTTATCATGTTATTAGTAAATGTTTGATTTTACTCACTAAAATAGCATAGTCGCAAAATATCTTACGTCCTTCTTTTATACATTTGAAATTTGCTAGCCCTATCCCTGTCACGTCATTGGGTGAGTATAGGGGTCTTAATGGCAGTCAAATTTTTATGATTTTCCGAAAGGGTGGACCCTTTTACTAAGATTCCGCTGTCCATCTATCTATCTGATAGGCTAGGCTGTGCCTATCACATGTACCGTTAAAACTACAGACGAAACAATTTCACTTATTTTGGTTATTTTATTGCCAATTCTTAAAAATGCCAAAATGTAATGTTAAATGATAAATGAATCATGTTTTTACCCACCAATGGACATTGTAATTTTAAGTGTACGTATAATCTATACTAATATTATAAAGCTGAAGAGTTTGATTGTTTGTTTGTTTGTTTGAACGCCCTAATCTCAATTTTAGTTGCACTATTTATATCCCAACAACGGCGGAACCGATAGGAATGAAATTTGGTACAGAGATTACTTTAAGGGTATAAATACGATACTTTAAATGATCGTACGGGTTAAGCAACGCTTGGTATGGCATACGTGATGCTTCACATACGTTACGCGATAGGAAAATATGCGGGCGAAACCGCGGGGCACAGCTAGTGTTTTAATAAAGGGTCATATTTTAAAATTAATCCCCACCCTGAGGCGGTTGTACCCAACGGTAATTGTGGTCAGTTGAAACACCTACAGGTAAATGATAGTAAGTTGACATTAAACTATTATTTATTAACAGATATTAATACGTCACATAACTTGGTCATTAACAGATGACCAAGTTATGTAATGTTTATCTCTGTCCGTCAACTTTGAAATTTCATGTCACAGTAAAAGACAAACGATACATAGTGATGCAGATGTTAACCGTTTATAAGTCGGAGGTGTTTATTTCACCCTCAGAATAATTAATTAAAAATTAGTTAAAAAAACAATAAGTTTTCATTGTTTAAAGTACCTAATGATAACATTTTTATTAGAATTTACAACTTTGTTTTAGTGTACAGTAACAAAAAAACTATATACTAACTTATTTGTAATTTTTAAACGTAACAAACTTAAAAACAGATAGCAAATAACTTTATATAACTTTAACGTCCAAAAGTTATTCGTTTTGATGTGAAGAATCACCCCCTGTACAGTTTTGGATTGAAATCCCATAACCCTGTATACTTAAAATAAAAATAAAATAGCTTTTATTATTCCCTTTACACAACATTTTTGCTTATTCTCTAGCTAGCTTATAATTACGTAGGTATATTATTGTTTGTGCCAGATGTGATTTAATGTAAGTATTGTTAATTTAACTTACTTACATGAGATAGTGTTAGTTTAGGTTAGTATCAATATGTGTATAAACCAGTTCTGCGGTAAAAGTCTCTGCCATCAGTTTAAAACCCTGGAATTGTAAAGGAGTATATATTTTATCCTTCCGTTAGTTAGTGGAACCTCCAAAACTTAGTAATGCCAGTGAGAAAGGTTAAGTCCTAAATCCGCTAAGAATATTGGTCACTATGCTGGACTGATGGATGATGCATACCAAGTTCTAGTAACTTCTAATTTCCTACAAGTAATAACCATAAAAGTCACTGAGTTGATGGGAAACAACGACGACGGTTTGATCAAAACTTTAAACCTCATCCTATTAGTTTTGCATTTCTGAAAGACAATGTTTGACTACTAAAATAGTTGGTGGAGTAAAAAATGAGTACAAAATGTTTCTTAAAAATTGATATTTATTTAAATTGTTCGTCTCTTTCCTTTACAGACCACATCCGCATCCGTTTCTGATACCGTATGGAGCGATGCCAGCACCGAAACCATTGATACCGAAAGGTCCGACTCCAGCGAAGCCGTTGTAATCGCCAAGACCGGCAGGTCCGTATCCGGGGTAGTTAGCGGCGGCACCGAAGGGACCCGCAGAGATGCTGTTGGCGAGAGCGGCCGGGTTGGGTCCAAAGGTCGAGGGGCTGGCGATGCCAGTGGCGATGGGACCCTCAGCAGCGATGCCGACAGCACCGTCACCGCAGCCGTAGGACACAGCACCCGCACCAGCAGTGGGCAACACGCCTTCGAGACCGACGGTGCCCAGGAACGGCAGGTTGCCGCCGACGGACAGAGTACCCTCGTAAGCGTTCTCAGACAGCACGGAGACACCAACGGGGGCGATGGGAGAACCACTGGCGACGGGGAGACCGCCGCCGGTCGAGCTAACGGCGCCCGAGAGCCCGGCCGCGACGATGCTGGGATAGCCGAGACCGTTGGCAGCGCCGCCAACGCCGGCCAGACCAGCTCCGGCAAGACCGTTCCAGCCCAGACCATTATTCCAGCCAAGGCCGTTTCCAAGAAGACCGTTGTTGCATCCGCAAGCTGGCTCAGCTACCCATGGAGCAGCGAAGCCATTGCCAATGCATGCGCTGTACGCAGCCTAAAAATAAGTCAAGGTATTGGAGTTAGAGATTTAAAACAGCATACAAATCCCTAGGAAAGGTGCCCAAAGACTGGCTGAAATGCCTTTTTGTATGTTAAGAACTACGGATAGGTTGGCCAACTTCAGACCAGCTTTTTGACTAAAACTAATGTTATAATAACATTTATTGATATTCAAAATACTTTACCTGTACGAAAAGAGCGAAGCAAATAAGTTTGAATGCCATTGTCAGCTTGTGAAATACAATGATTTCCAAAACTAAACTCTACTTTTTATATTAATTCAAATTTCTTGAAATAATTATTGAGTAAGTTAGAGAACGTGACTTTCTATTTATAATTTTTACTTTCGCCTATAATAATATGTTCTAACTTAGTTTACGAAATAGTACTATTTTCCAAATATGTTGAAAGCTTTTCACAAGAGTTTAGTATAAATTGTTTAGCTTTTCAATTTCTAATCATTCTGTATTCATACATTGAATATTTTAGAAACATGTCTACCTTTGCTTTCTTGTTCCTCTGCGTCCAGGCTTGCCTGATCCAGGTAAATTATATTAGAAATTCAATATTATTCCTCTCATCGATCGTGATAAAACTTAACTCTAAATGCCTTGTCCAGCTCTTTCCTTTGGACATGCCAATTACGTTGAGATGGTGGTATACCTAGCTAGGTGCTGGTCAAACCTACATATTTATGACCCAGGCTCAGTCTTGATCTGGATGGATTACAGTTGCACTTTATCTATAAATGTAGTATGCAAATTATACCTTCCACAGATATGCCTATATCTGTGATACTTTCTATAATATTTAGCACCATATTCTAAAAGTGTTTTTTGTGATTGCAGAATGTGTTCAGCACATGCGCTGGGCCTTACGGCTACGGTGCTCCCCTAGCCGCCCCCGGACTGGCCGCCCCTTGGGGTCTCAACGGACTGGGTGCTGCAAGCTTGGCCGCCGCTGCCGGTAGCCCATACGGTCTTGGCGCAGGACTCGCTGGCCCTTACGGTGCCGGTCTCGCCGGTCCTTACGGCGCTGGTCTCGCCGGCCCTTACGGTCCCGGAGCGGCGTACGGCGGCAGCGGTGCCGGTAACGTGGCAGTAGCCGGGGAACTGCCAGTAGGTGGCGCCACCGCCGTCGCCGGTCAGGTCCCCATCATCGGAGCTGTAGAGTACGCCGGCTGCGTGCCTGCTGCTGGAGCTGTCACCATTCAAGGAAACTGCGCTTGCGGTTGCAATGGACCTTACATCTATTGATTTAGAAGTTTAAACAAATAATAAAATATTTTTTTACAACCTGAAATTTATATTTTTTTTTATAGTGCTACGAAACAATCATTGCTAATTACTTTATAAAGGCAATTCTATAGGTTGAAATTTTACGGTCCAAGGGGTCCCCATAGTTCGTCCAGTAGCCGATACCACCATCACATTACATCCATTGCCTTTTCAATATTTCTATCTCATTAAGTGATTGTCCTGGGCTGCATATAATGCAGACAGGGCTAATCGCCGCGCCGGCTTGATGTTCAACATTATAGTTTGCAAGTAAAATTGTTATTAACCCGGGCCTCTACGAGTACATGTGGTTTCGGCTACACGCATGCCTTCCAAAGGTCACGGGGCTAGGAAGCCAGGCTAAAGGCAATAGAACCCCATGACATACTGGACATAATATAAATTATTAAGCTTCTTGGAGGAGTTCGGATTAGATGGAGGACGGCGATTGAAGAACTACCTTATAAACGTATTTATAAGGTATCATTTGTTTTTGCCATTGTAATAATGACAGGGATAAATATTATGTAGGTACGATAGTAGCTACGTCAGAATTGACCACAGAGCAGTATAGACGTCTATCGTAAAACCACTAGTTTGGAAGGACCATGGGGGTATCTATCTATACGATTCTGCTGGATTTAGGGATTAAAATGTAAAATTATTATGTAATAAAAGTAGGTATTGTCGTTGCTGAAAAAGTGTAATTTTCGCATTAGTTATTTTTCTTTGATTTCGTTTCGTGTTGGCGCTCATCTCCTCGATTTCTATACAGATATGCTGCTTTTATTTTACATATATTGTGACTATTACACATTACTTAGTTAGGTTTACTTAGTCTAATTTTCTCCGTGAAAATTTATTAGTAAGCGTAACCAAACTCGCACCCTTTCCGTCCACATCCTAACACGCCAGGGCCATACGCTGCCACTCCAGGACCATATTCAGCCACACCAGGGCCATATGCCACAGCAGGAACAAATTCTGCCGCACCAGGGCCATATGCTGCTATACCAGGGCCATATGGTGCCACAGCAGGCCCAAATTCTGCCACACCAGTGTAATACGGGCTGGCTACTGCTACAGGTACTTCAGCAATCGCTAATCTGTCCCCATTGCGATATGATACTACTCCTTCACCAGCTGAAGGTACCAGGCCCTCCACGGCCACCGCACCCTTGAATGGCAGTATTCCTCTGACGTCGACTAGACCTGAGAAAGTAATAAAAAAAAGCATATAATTATTGTCGGTATTCACGTGCTTGTCAAACTCAAAACCGGTCGAAACTAGAAAACTTCAGTCAAAGCTATTTTAGGGTTTTGACTGGCAAATACCGAAGGGTAGGAATACATATTTAAATTACCCATAAAGCTTTTCTGTCCCAAAAACGACATCGGGGTGATCCCTGATTTCGCTCGCTCTTGTCATAACCTTTTCGAGATTGTTATAAACCAACCAGAAAGTTCGAAAGTCCTAATTACCGAAGCGCAGCATCGAAAATCCTTCTTACTTTCTGGATGGTTTATAAAAGAACAGGGTAAAGCTCACCTCTGTATAAGGTACATGTTTAACGTGTCTATGTATTTGAGGTGTGTACATTAGAGAATAAATAAATTGTATGCCAAAACCTATTTAATGAAAAGATGTTAGTTTACCTTGGAAAGAGTTTTCCGATCGCACCGACAAGCTAAGAGGCGCTGATGACGAGAAACTTCCTATACTTTCGATAGGGAACCGACCGCCATAGCTCGGCCTGTCATACGTAGGGTTTGGTAGGTTATATCTGTAAGGCGCATTGTTGTATGGCATTGGTAGACCGTTGCGGGGTGTTGGACAAGTGTAGGCCGCCTGAAATTAACAATTTAGATGTCAATATGTGACTAGTGTTTCAGGAAAAACCAAACCATCCCTCTAATATACTTTTTTTTTAAGCTTTAAGTGCTTAAGTCTGCAGTGGGCTGGGTACTGGGTAAATACAGATGCAAAGATTCAACGCGTGAGTCACCGTCGCTGGTGGACTAATTGCGGTTAAGTCGTTCTCCCGGTTTGAGTAAAGATGCGTTGTTAGTTCGAATCCAGCTCAGCGTCATCTTTGCGTTGTTTTTGTAGATATAAGGTTGTTACCTTGGAGCCGAAGACAGTTATTACGTGTAGATAATAAGTTTAGAGCGGTTTGAAGACTTCTATTACTGATTGCCTGGAAGAGATCGCCTATAGGCGATTAGGGCGCCCATTGTATCAGTTTTTAGCTATATTATAGGTATGTATAATTTCAATTGTGTTTTTGGTACGCGAAGAAAACTCGTAAAGTCCGTATGGGTCGCAAAGCAATAATAATAAAAATAGAACAAAAATAAAAAAAAAGTTCACCTGAACAAAAACAGCAGCAAAACAAATTACGAAACTTAGAACAGCCATGTTTCTCAATCCGCAACTGACACTTGATACAATCCAACAAAACCGACCTCTTAAATACTGAAATTCCATATAAAACTGTATTATTCATACAAAAATACTACGTGACAATAGAAAACTTCACGATATTTGAACAAAGTACTTTGTTCTTCAAATTCTTTGATAATAAAACACCTGAAGAAACTACGCACTGAACTTTTAAACCGACTATCAGAATTATTGCTCAATATTTTGTGGCCACAAAAGTATTATTTTTATATAAAAATGCTTAAGTTGTTTCTTGTGACACAGTTTGGCTTCAAAAACTTGAGAAAAACATGGCTTCTTTCAAAGTTTTTGCTATTTGTGTCCTGGCTTGTGTTTTTTTGGTAAGGTTAATTATAGCTAATTAATTAAGATTTCAAAACTTTTATAACTAGACATAAATGCTTTATTTCGTTCTAAAAGTCAGTCTTCAATGTGGGATGAAGGCTGAAATCTATACTGCGTACTTTGACTTTTTTGTTTGTAACTTTTTTGTTTTTGTGACACATTTTGTATGAAGTACACGATAAAAATAAAAATAACCTTATAGTCATAACAGAGAAGAAAAATTCAGGTTCTTATTTTTGATTGGTTTATATTCTTAATTTGAAAAAATCGCAAAAACTTTGGATAGGAGTTTTGGCGGGAATGCGTTAAGGAAATGTGTTGCTAAATTTTCATTTTTGTGAAACTTAGTTCAAATGCGTGTAAAATGTTTAATTTCGGGGGCAAATTGATCAATTTAGTTTCGTGAAGCTGTACAAGTGTAAATAAAAGTGAAAACCGGTGCAAAACATGTACTTTAGCTTAGTGTTGTCTCCAAAGCTCCGTGAACAAACATTGTAAAAAATGGCCCTCTTTTTACAACGATTCCCTCGACTTGACTTTAACTATGACGACTTGACTATTTTGTTCAATGCAAATAACTTGCAAATATTGATAATACTAGACACTGGCAAATGTCCGAAAGGATAAGCCATTTTTAAAGAAGAAGAAGAAAAACTTTGGATAGTTGCGAAGATCGCTTTCGGGATGATTTTAAATATTAGACCGTCACCCGGCCGAGCTTCGTTGTCCATTGCTCGGCGAGCAGTCGATCGGTCTGTTGCACCGAGCGAGGAGGAGAAAGGAGTGTTTCTCTTACCAATCGTCGTCATTCATGCACTCACTATTGAACTTAGTTCCTCAAGTTGTGTGCGCATTTTTTACACGTAAATTGAGTTTTTATTTTATTTTTACCTGTATTATTGCAGAACACAGCCAACGCAACCTGCGGCTACGGATCCGATCTCCGCGGTTTAGGTCTTGCAGGCCGAGCCATACCTTACCCAGCTGTAAGAGACCCAGCTTACGGTGGCGTAGGCCGTGGTAACGTCGGCATAGCTGGCGTCCTGCCCGTGCGGGGTGAAACCGCCTTGACTGGCCAGGTCCCAATTATCGGAGCTGTAGAGTACGCCGGGTGCGTGCCAGCTGCTGGAGTAGTCACCATCAAAGGCAGCTGTGGCTGCGGGTGTGGCAGGTTTTAGGAAGTTGGACGGTTTTCTTTGATACAACAAGGGTGAAATAAATAAATGATTAGGTTTGAAAGGTGAAGACTGTTTTATTTATATTGTTACACTAGCTGAGCCCCGCGGTTTCACCCGCGTAACTTCCTATCACGAAACGTTAATGATCCGTCACGTCTGTCATACCAAGTGTTGCTTAACGATCATTCAAAGTACTATATAATATTTCTACCTCTAAACCAACCATGTACCAAATTTTATGAATATCGGGTCACCCGCTCTTTTTCACCCATCACGTATGTTGTACCAAGTGTTGCTTAACCCGTACGATCATTCAAAGTACCCTATATATTATTTCTACCTCTAAACCAACCCTGTACCAAATTTCATTCATATCGGTTTACGGGTTGTTGAGTTAGAAATAGAAGTACACGACTTTATTTTTCAGAGCTGCCGTCCCGCAGTTTCACTCGCGTAAGTCCCGATCCCGAGGGAATATTGGGATCAAAAGTAGCCTATGTCATATTTGGATAATGTAGCTTTCTATTATTGAAAGAATTTTTGAAATCGGTCTTGAAGTTTCTGAGATTACCCCCAAAATACATACATACATACATGTTACCAACGTAACTCTTTATAATATTAATTACCAACATAAAACAAAATATTAAGAATCAAAAGTACAATGAGATGTTGCAAAATAATTTTTGTAAAGCACTGCAGTTTGGTGACACAACCGTCTCGCATGGAGCCGACCGATGGAGCCGCGCGGCATGATGCCTCACAGAGTTGGCTGGCCACCCTCATCATCGTCACCCGCTACGTGTATATATGCACGCTTGGTACTTATTAATTATTTATTGTGGAGTTATTTTAAAACTGTAATATCTCGTGAGATATTCATTGAAATCAAGTGATGTTAAGGACAATTATGTTTAAAATTAAATACTTTTAATGAATAACTTATTTATTTGGATAAGGATTAATATCATATTTACAAAATTACCTTTGGAAACAATGCATTGTTCTACAACAAACTTCATTACTCTAAAAAATGTTATATTGAGTCAACCATAAGAGTTAGACATATGCTGTCGCGGACTATTTATTAGATCCTATTTAGAGGAAGAATTCTGTCATAAATGTTTAATGTAACTTTGACCATTTACTCAGCGCACGCGACAGAATCTCGGAACAGGGTGATTTTTTTCCCGTTTTTGCAACATTTTTCATGGATGCTCCGCTCCTATCAGTCGTAGCGTGATGTAATATAGCCTATAACCTTCCTCGATAAATGGACTATCAAACACAAAAAGACACACAGCAGTTCCTGAGATTAGCGCGTTCAAACAAACAAAGAAACAATCAAACAAACTCTTCAGCTTTATAATATTAGTATAAAGTATATGTATATATAGATTATGAGCAGGGTTAATAACAAAGGTAGATCCAATTACAAATCATTTATTCGGCTCTCTTATAAAAGACTAGATAGAAGATCCCTTCAATCATTTTGAACTCGGGTCTGATCAACGAGCTTCATCATTTCCCAAGTCAAATAATTCTGGAAATTACTCGCATATCTTAAAAAATTCGGAACAAAATTCGAACATTGTTGTTAGAATGATTCATTATTTATGAACATCTCACGATTAGGCACAGACCTACTTCTCATTTTGTACTATTATAGGGAAACATGGGAAATGGTAGTCTTCTGAAAAATAATGGGTTCAAAAGAAAACTCATTTTTCAGTTCTCATACACGACTACCAAAGGAAGTGTTATAAATATAATATAAAACCCAGAAACAGCAAGACGTGCCCCGAGCGTCGATGTCCTTACAAAGGTCAGTAACTGTATCTAGGATGTGTCTTATTTGGATCTTAGAGATATCGATGAAAAGTTCTCGAAAAAACAAAATTCGATTGTACGTTTGTCGCAGAGAAGTAGGTATCCCACTTTTCAATTTCAATATCAAGTAATATACAACTATATATTCTGTGTATCAACTCTGGTTGTCTGAATGTAGGTACACCTACGATGGAACCAATTATTCCAAAGAGAAAATCGTTGCAGATACCTGAATACGATGAGACAAGCCGACTCTTTCGTAGAAACTCATTATCCGGTTTTAATCGCGTTGCTTTTATTAATTTCAGAATTGTTGCAATGCCGTTCCTGCGTTTCGGTTCCTTTACGGAACTTATTTCTTAGGTTAGAGTCTTTGTTACTTGTTAGTTTGAAACCCTTTGGTAGGTATAGCCATCTTCGGTGCAGGTTTGAAGTCCGGGATCTCACCCGAACTCTCTGGACTTCCGGCACCTTGGACTGTACGTCGCGAGGGAGGCCCTACATTATCCCAGGATATCCCAGGATTGCTAATCTCATCGAACGAACAAAAGCCTCTTTGCTCTCTGAAAATGTACACGTTTTCCATAACTTAGTAAATGTCTCAACAATGCTAAAGCGTTGTTAATGCTTTTTAGAAAAACGGCCCTGTATGCACCCTATTACCGTGTTTTCCAGGTGAGAAAACTTTTAAAATGGCCAAAACCAAGTCATCTGCCCGGGACGAATCCCGACCATGCCAAATTTCGTGGTAACATACAATAGGTACGGCTATATGTATTAAATATTGCACACGTTATTAGCTCAGTTACCCCTGTTTTGTTATGCCTACCAGTGCAATCCAGGGCTAACAGAGTATTTCCCTGGGTTTACAGAGGCTAAACAGCGAACTAAATCGACTTAGCGTTTTCTCTCAGGTCCTAGCCTGGAGATAATTGTTTTTACAAGCTCAAGAAGAGGTTGGAGTTTTGATAGGTAAGCAAGTGATAAACAAACTGTTGCATTCATACTTTATTCAATCTCATTGTTGATATTGATGTGATGGTAAACTTCTCAATAGTAGATGCGTTCACAGCCGTTTCCGATTCCGGAGTAGATATTACGTTCGCAGCCGCATCGGTCTCCGATACCAGCAGCGAGACCGTTGAAACCCAGAGTTCCGACTCCAGCGTAGCCGTTGTAGGGGCCGTACGGGCCTGCAGCGGGGTAGTTAGCGGCGGCGCCGAAGGGACCCGCGGAGATGCTGTTGGCGAGAGCGGCCGGGTTGGGTCCAAAGGTCGAGGGGCTGGCGATGCCAGTGGCGATGGGGCCCTCAGCAGCGATGCCAATAGCACCGTCACCGCAGCCGTAGGACACAGCACCCGCACCAGCAGTGGGCAGCACACCTTCGAGACCGACGGTGCCTAAGAATGGCAGGTTTCCGCCGACGGACAGAGTACCCTCGTAAGCGTTCTCAGACAGCACAGAGACACCCATTGGGGCAATGGGAGAACCGCTGGCGACGGGGAGACCGCCGCCGGTCGAGCTAACGGCGCCCGAGAGCCCGGCCGCGACGATGCTGGGATAGCCGAGACCGTTGGCAGCGCCTCCAGCGCCGACCAGACCAGCTCCGGCAAGACCGTTCCAGCCCAGACCATTATTCCAGCCAAGGCCGTTTCCAAGAAGACCGTTGTTGCATCCGCAAGCTGGCTCGGCTACCCATGGAGCAGCGAAGCCATTGCCAATGCATGCGCTGTACGCAGCCTAAAATAAAACAAATTAAAAACAATTTATAAAAAGTAAAACAAACACGAATCTGGAGCACAGCAGCTAAATTCATCTGGAAACGATGCAGATCATCGCAGGATCGATTTCTATCTTAAATTAAATATTTCTACTGTCTATATTTTATACTATTTTGATTTGATATTCAAAAAAGAGTATTCAATTTTTCAGATGTCACAGCTGTATCAGCTGGATACCAAGATCCGTTTGGTGTGTGACTCATGTGAAGTTAACGGACACATTGATTCTGGGCTAAATGGCGTTGTATGGAATATCTCTTTTATATTCTAAATTTTGAAATATTTACCTGAGCGAAGAGAGCAAAGCAAATAACAGCTTTGAATGCCATTGTTGGTTTACTAAAGTACACTTTAGAATGACCTTATTCAACTTGAAGTCCTGTTTTTATACTAAAAGCTGAACTATTACGATACAATTGAAATTATTGTTGCTCTGATGATAAGACACGTAGAACCACAACAATTAATTATGTGAAAGTTAAAATACTACTAATAATATAAACGTGACAGTCGGTGTGAATGTATTATTACTGCTTCACGTAAAAACGCACGCTTTACAGAACCGATTACGATGATACTTGAAATATAGATAACAGTTCTGAACTAACATGATATTCGTATAAAATTTCTATTATACCAACTAGCAACGCCTCTCTGTTTCACCCGAGTAAATCCCGATCCCGTGGGAATACTGGAATAAAAGGCATGTGTGTTATTATATCAGCTATCTACTTTTTTTTTATACGTTATAGGCTAGCATTTGATCTCATCTCACCTGATGGAAAGCGAGGATGAGGTCGACGATGAAGCATGCTTACCTAGAAGGTCACTCTGGATTTGAAGACCCCAAGGTTTGGCGAAACAGCGAAGCTGGCAGAGAATTTCACTTATTGGCAGTGCGTACAAGAAAGGTGGAGGCGTGACGCTTTGCACTTATACCAAACATCACAATCGGTTCTATGATGTTTGCGTTTAGAAGCAACAAACACAGACTTAATACCATTTATTATGATAATATAAAGACACGCAAATTTCTACCCGTAGAAAAGATAGTAGGATAAAGTTAAATATTTCACTCGAGGATATTTCCACTGTTTCGTTTGTATTGTACAAACGGGTGAAACCAATGGTCACAGCTAGTATGTATTTCATTAATTGTTTTGAGATTCTTACCCTACACCTAGCCAACAATTCTTACCTACGTACATTTCAATTTATCTATGTTATTAAAAAATGTGTATATTGAGTGGGGTTTTTATTTACAAAATGCTGACACGTTGGTGAACTAAGTACCTAGTAAAAATTGCGTAAACTATGTATCTTTTTAAGTATATAAAGTTTAAAACTGCTTAGTAACATCATTCTCAGTCCACTGAAGAACCATGTCTACCTTTTCATTCTTGTTCCTCTGCATCCAGGCTTGCCTGCTTTTGGTAAGATTTATTTTAATATTTCTTTTTGTTTTTATTGCTCAACCAAGCCTTAGTTGGTAAAACAATTAGCAAGGAGAGATATGGCCGAAAAATTATAACATATCACGTGATTCCTGTGCAGCTCAGTGGTTAGAGCAGTCGCCTGGTTAGCGAAAGGACGCAGGTTCGAATCCTGTCATGGGGATTTTTTGGAAATATATTTCCTTGCCAAAAGTATTTCTAAATATTTCTAAACTTGTAGTAATATATACCTACTCTAAGTTTCTAAGATTTATTTTGTCTTGTTTAGATCCCTCTAGATAAAAGCCTTCTAGTTAGGGTTATAAAGTTAAAGCTTTTACTGTGTGTTTTTGCAACTAGCCCTACAACTAGGCTTTTTACGAGACTTTGTGTGCCGTGCCGGATATTTCTTCATCGTAAGAGCTATGTTAATAGCTAGAATTATAAATTCGAATGCTTTGATGTTTGGATATTTATTTGTCAATCACACAAGAAACAACTAAACCGATTAACCTAAAATATAAAATAGTAATGCATTTTACTTGTGTACTGAATAAATTAAATTAAATACATATTTAGTGGCAAAACCACAAACAAAAGAATAAGATTTACATTTACTGCATATTGATTAGCCCCATACCACTGAAAACTTATGTGCCATCGACACGAAGAAGAAGAAGATTTACATTTAGTAGTATTAAAGGAAAGATATTTTTTACTCAGTATCAAGTATTTTAAATCTATTTTTCTATTGTTTTAGAACGCAGCTAACGCGAGCTGTGGTTGCAATGGCGCATATGGCCCCGGTATCGGAGGTTTGGGTCTGGGCGCTCCCTACGGTCTAGGCGCTCCCTACGGTCTCGCCGGCCCGTACGGCCCGGCTGCCGGTCTCACCGGTCTTGCCGGCCCTGCCGCGCTCGCTGGACCGTACGGTCTCGGTGCCGGACCATCGGCGTATGGCGGCAGCGGTTACGGTAACGTGGCTGTATCCGGCGAGCTGCCGGTAGGTGGCGCCACCGCCGTCGCCGGTCAGGTCCCCATCATCGGAGCTGTGGAATACGCCGGCTGCGTGCCTGCTGCTGGAGTTGTCACCATACAAGGAAACTGCGCTGGCTCTTGCGGGTGCGAAAGACCTTGGATCTACTAATTACCTCATTTCTCAAAATCTGAATAACCTTCCGGAATAAACTCGAATAACTGATCAAAATTACTTATTAATTTTATTTACCATGAATTTAATAATGTTTTACTCCTTTTCTTTAATCGACTACAATTTATTGGAATAAAAGAATAAGAAATAAGAAGAATAAGAGTAAGACCTACTTCAGGTTAATAAATTTTTGTAACCTTTCGAAAAAAGGAGTTTATTAATTCTGCTGTTTTTTGTGTGTATGTAACCGAATATCTCAGCCGTTTGAGGTTCAGTATGTACTAGCTTTAAGTGCCATTGGGCGTGTAACCTCGGCATAGACTAAGGCTGCTACATCTCTTACTGTGCCGTGGGTCTCGTGCCGTGGTGTCGTGACAGGCGACTAAGGAGAGACTACCAAACCTAGGGTTCTCCTCGCACATCCCATGGAACTAAACTGGCCGGTCCCAAAGAGGTTTGGTGTTAGGGAAGTGGGCAGCCGTAAAAATATTTACTTAATCTATTTGCAGTATGTATGATCAACAAGGCTTATATACCTACTGTGTCTAAGCGGACCTCGGGCTCCCAAAAGGGATGCAGGAACATCGGAACGATAAAGCATTACACTAGAGCGAGCTATAACCGTTGGTTAATAATAATAATAGCTGTTGAAAAATGGGAAAGAATTTAGGAAGCTGTAAGATTTCTTTCTTTATGTTGAATCGAGATCGACTTTTTTATTTATTTAGTGGGTACGATTTCGGAGGTTTGTGTTTTCAAAAATCTTTATCTGCTTTGTTTTGCCAACTGTTACTGGTCGTTTTAGATTCAGATTACAATTTGGCAGTAAGACTTCAGATTTCATAACTGATAAGTTAATGGCCCTATATGAAGGTGAGGTTATTGCATATTATATATTCGAGTTCGTTGATTTACATCGTAAAAAACAATAGCAACCATAAACTTAATAATCATTGAGGAGTTGCCTAATGCATTAGTGGTTTAGGGCACCAATCTGTAGCTGATTTTTAAGAAGTCGATTCTATTGATAAATTATTGCTAAACAAAAATATAATTTACTGCATTCTGGAATGTACTTTTCTCCACCAAGTATTTATAGGACCAACTGGAAGCTAATTATCGCGATCGGACATCAGGCGAAGATATCCGGTAACATATGGGTAAATAAAATAAATACCTATGCATCCGAATTCAACACTTTGTTGTACCAGTTAAAAAGGTCACACTATAAAGTTTTATCTGAGTAAAATTGAGTATAAAACCTTAAGTTTAAGAAAAAAATAGTTATTTGTTATGCAAGGCTGCAAATTTTATTTTAGTCCGAGTACTTGGATTGAATCCTGAGTGAAGCGAAGGTTTTAAAGATGCAAATAACCTTTACTGCTGAGGAAAACACACAATTTTTCACCTCACGATCAGCTAGGTAAACGTGATGCTAAACCATAGCTAAACTAGGTTGAACTAGGTAGGTGCTAAACGCTTTTATTCAATCCAGTAATGCTACCTGTGTCTGGCCAGTGCGATTCTTGAAAAAAAATGAGGTTAGCGCACTGACATGGAAGTATATAATGCATTTTAGTCAAGTAAGTCATTCAAGTCTACTTACTTGGGACCATAGATAAATTATTAGTGGTATTGGGACTTATGGCGAAAACGCGTTAAAGCGATGTGTTGCTTAATTTCCCTTTTTCATGAACCTAGTTAAAATGCATGTAAAACGTTTAATATCATATTAATCAATTTAGTTTCGTGAAGATGGGCAAGTGTAATAAAAAAAGTATTAACCTGTACAAAACGTGAATTTAAACGTTGTTTCCGAAGCTCGCATGAGCCGTCATTGTAAATAGCTACCACTTACCACAACCTTTAACTACCACGACTTGACTGTTTTTATGATCCAAATAATTAAAAAAATATATAATTAGATAATATTTTACACTGGCTACTTTCGAACGGCCATAATCGGATCAATAACTATGAGAAATAAAAAAAAAGCAGACTTGCGCCCGAGGTTTGGCGGGAACGCTTTGAGGAGATGTGTTGCTAAATTTTTATTTTTGTAAAACCTATTTCAAAAGCTTGTATTTCTTTTTAATTTCGGGGGCATATTAATCAATTTAATTTCGTGTACAAGTGTAAATAAAAATGAAAATCGGAGCAAAGCATTGACTTTAGCGTTGTCTCCAAAGCTTCGTGAACAAACATTCTCTTCTTCGTTTATATATGGCTTATTCCATTTGGACTGGACATTTGCCAGTGTCAAGTATTATTAATTTATGGAAGTTTTTATTTGCATTGCATCGAAACAGTCAAGTCGTCATAGTTAAAGTCAAGTCGAGGGAATCATTGTAAAACGGGGGCCATGTTTTACAACGTTTGTTCATGGAGCCTTCGAGACAACGCTAAAGTCCATGTTTTGCACCGATTTTCACTTTCATTTAAACTTGTACACTTTCACGAAACTGAACTGATTAATATGCCCCCAAAATTAAACAATTTACACGCATTTTAACAAGGTTTAACAAAAATGAAAATTTAGCAACACATCTCCTAACCGCGTTCCCGTGAAAACTCTGAACAAACATTGTAAAAAAAACGGTCTCCTTTTTACAATGAATGCCTCTACTTGACTTTAACTATGACTTGCAAATATTAATAATACTTGATACTGGCAAATGTTCGAATGGAAAAGCCATATTAAAGAAGAAGAAGAAAGAAGAAAAATACTTGCGCCCTGAGCTTGCGCCATATAAACGTTTCTAATAAAAAGGTTTGACATCTGAAGAAAAATAACCTCACTGTCTTTTTTCTTCAGATGTCCAACCTTTGAGGTTGAGGTGAGGTGAAAATAACCTATGTAGTTATTGGCATTACTTTCTTACCACTTGGTGTTTAATAGGTACGGTACCTACGGGTTAAAATAGTAAATTACAATGCTGTATGCAGGTAGATTGTTTTATATTTTTCAACAAAGACTTAGTAGTAGATGCGTTCGCAACCGCATCGGTCTCCGATACCGGAGTAGATACGCTCACAGCCGCATCGGTCTCCGATACCAGCAGCGAGACCGTTGCTACCCAGAGTACCGACTCCAGCGTAGCCGTTGTATGGGCCGTACAGGCCTGCAGCGGGGTAGTTAGCGGCGGGACCGAAAGGACCTGCGGAGATGCTGTTGCCGAGAGCGGCCGGGTTAGGTCCAAAGGTCGAGGGGCTGGCGATGCCAGTGGCGATGGGGCCCTCAGCAGCGATGCCGACAGCACCGTCACCGCAGCCGTAGGACACAGCACCCGCACCAGCAGTGGGCAGCACACCTTCGAGACCGACGGTGCCCAGGAACGGCAGGTTGCCGCCGACGGACAGAGTACCCTCGTAAGCGTTCTCAGACAGTACGGAGACACCCATGGGGGCGATTGGAGAACCGCTGGCGACGGGGAGCCCGCCGCCGGTCGAGCTCACGGCGCCCGAGAGTCCAGCCGCAACGATGCTGGGGTAGCCAAGACCGTTGGCAGCGCCACCAGCGCCGACCAGACCGGCTCCGGCAAGACCGTTCCAGCCCAGACCATTACCGAGAATACCGTCAGCCAGACCATTGTAGCCGAAGCCTAGACCGTTACCGCAGCCGCATGGTGCAGCACGAGGGGCACCAAAGCAAGTGCTGTAAGCACCCTGAAATACAAACATGTATACATAGTTAGCTTCGCATCAGTCAATGAACTTAAAATAATTTTAATTTGTCTAAACATTCAATGTTGAATTTGTTGTCTACTGTTTACCTGGACGAGAAGTGCCGAAGCAACAGCGAACACAATCCTGAATGCCATTGTTGATGAGAAAGAGTCAACTTATTCAATGAATTGTGTATGTTTAGTGTATGTTTTTATATGAACACATTTCTACGTCACAAAATATAAGGTGTTATTACAAAACTCTGAAGAATTACTTAACATCACGATCTCACGTATTGTAGGTAACAAGTTCATGAACCATTCGATATATTAATTGAATGTCTAATTTCTCAATTAAGTACAGATAAGACTGCGACGATCACGTGTTTTCGTTTCATAAATAAATCGATTTCTAAATAATTAAGAACCGTTTGTTGCTATATAAGCCACTATTGTGAAAAAATAAATCATTCTGAGTTCATAGAATTCTTAAAAAACATGTCTACCTTTTCATTCTTGTTCCTTTGCATCCAGGCTTGCCTGTTGATGGTAAGGATTGTCTCTTTCATGTTTACTCAATTATTTAAAAACTTTCTTTTATTTCCTTTACCGAAATCAGCGTCATCTATTAAATGATTTGATAAGTTTTCTACTTGACAAAGACCAAGTAGAAAACTTATTTATATTTCGCAGCATATTCTAATAACTAATGTAAAAATATAATTATTAAATTAAGTTATAATACATACATGAACAAGTTATCAATCGAGGCATCTATCGTTATGTAATGAAGTCGTAAAAAAATCTGATTTTAAATATAATAACTATTATTCATTTATTTGTTTTGTTTCAGAACGCGGCAAGCGCAAGCTGTGGTTGCAATGGCGCATATGGCCCCGGTATCGGAGGTTTGGGTCTGGCCGGTCTGGGCGCTCCCTACGGTCTAGGCGCTCCCTACGGTCTCGCCGGCCCGTACGGCCCGGCTGCCGGTCTCACCGGTCTCGCCGGCCCGTACGGCCCGGCTGCCGGTCTCACCGGTCTTGCCGGCCCTGCCGCGCTCGCTGGCCCGTACGGTCTCGGTGCTGGACCATCGGCGTACGGCGGCAGCGGTTACGGTAACGTGGCTGTATCCGGCGAGTTGCCAGTAGGTGGCGCCACCGCCGTCGCCGGTCAGGTCCCCATCATCGGAGCTGTGGAGTACGCCGGCTGCGTGCCTGCTGCTGGAGTTGTCACCATACAAGGAAACTGCGCTGGCTCTTGCGGGTGCGAAAGATCTTGTATCTACTAAATGTCTCCTCCTCAAAATATGATTTTCCTACCTTTCAAAATAAATTGAAAAATATGCAGCTTATGTATTTTATTTACCATAAGATAAGTCAAAATTTGTTTTTGTTTATTAAGAATTAAAGAGTAAACTGTGATTGATCATAAAATAATGGTAAAATCACACATTGATTTAATGGAGAAGTTCTGTGAACAGTAGATTTTTCATTCTAAATCCCCTATTTTCATGAAACTTAAATAAAATGTGTGTAAAACATGAACGAAGAAAAAGTATCAGGCTGACATGAAACAAACGCTATTTATAAAACTCATATAGGTACTAATTATGACAATATTAACCATAACCGAATAAATATCTAGTTACGAATCAGATTTTTTTGTATATATTTAACTAAATCTCATTAAAAATCATAATACAGATAAGGATAAGGAAATGTTGCTTAATTACAATGACAAGTCTATTGTAAACAGCGAAAGTTCATTAAAAATATAAATAATAAATAAAAGAACCCGCCTGCGGTTGTAACTGAAAAGTACTAAATAGTACATTACGATATAAGTGCGTTATGACGGCATAACACACGAAGCGGAATTTCAGCCCGAACCGAAGGCGAGGGCGTAATTGAGCCGTGTGTGTTTAAAATGCACATATATCGTACGGCGGTTTTTCAAAACACTCGTGCGTGGAAACAGAATAAAAACCATGTTATTTATGATCACTTTTAAATAAACTCAACCGTAAAACTGTAATGCACATTGCTTACCCGCCGTGTTACTTTTTTAAATCAGCGCGACGCGCTACTATCTACTAGATGGTGCCGCGCTAATTAATTCAATAACAAATAACTTCTTAATCCTTCGTTTGCTCAGGTTTCAATCCAAGTACTCGCAGCAAAAATCAACTTTGCATCCTTGCATAACTATTTCATGTTGTTGTTGCCAACATGACTCAACATTATCATTTCATGCAATCACCAAGATTTGCCGTTGAGACCGCGGGTTCTTGGGGTTCGGACGCGAGGTGGTTTGTAGCTGAGTTGGGACGTCGCCTCAGGGAACCCCGTCTGGACCCCCGGTCGGGGCTCTTTTTAGCTCAGAATATATCGTTGGCGATTCAACGGGGTAATGCCACCAGTGTGAAGGGCACTTTTGGACTTAATGGTCATTCACTTTAGATTATTTATATTTTATATATATTTAGATTTTATATCTTTGTAGTACCTATTTATTTCTCATTTATATAACCAAGATGATCTTTTATTTTTAAAACAACTCATGAAGCTACAAGCGCAATATTTATCAATTTAGAATCAACTCTAGACACTAGACGCATATCTTGGTCTAAAATCACGGCTTGACCGTCTCCCAAATTTTTTATAAGTCCCGTCTGATAAATTAGGAATTATATATTTTTAATAGAATGCCTAATTTCAAAGCTTACTGACTGACAGTGGACTGACCATAGTGACTTTACACTTCTTAAACTTAAACGATTTATGTACATTATTATTATTAGAACTTCGCGTTAGTTAAACAGAACTAGATCGCGTTAGTACACATATTTTAAATTAAATTAATAAATTTAAATTTAAGTTTACAGACGTTTCGGCAAACGATTTACACCGGTCGTGGTCCCGGGATTAATTTAAATAATTTCAGACTCAGTCTTAAATTTAACCCATTTAATGTAACATTATGTGTATTAACGCGATCTAGAACAGAAATTATAATAATCATAGTGACTGTTGTCAGTAAAGAACCTTGCAACTTAAAAAATAATCTACTCCTCATCATTACATAAACCCGTATCCCAAATTATTTGGCGTCTTAGTAAAGAAAATATCATTTTTCTTCTGGTCAATAAAATATTATATTCTGCATATTTTTCAGTTTAATTTAGAAGATAGGAAAATCAGATTTTGAGGAATGAGACACTTAGTAGATCCAAGATCTTTCGCACCCGCAAGAGCCAGCGCAGTTTCCTTGAATGGTGACAACTCCAGCAGCAGGCACGCAGCCGGCGTACTCCACAGCTCCGATGATGGGGACCTGACCGGCGACGGCGGTGGCGCCACCTACTGGCAGCTCGCCGGATACAGCCACGTTACCGTAACCGCTGCCGCCGTACGCCGATGGTCCGGCACCGAGACCGTACGGGCCAGCGAGCGCGGCAGGGCCGGCAAGACCGGTGAGACCGGCAGCCGGGCCGTATGGGCCGGCGAGACCGTAGGGAGCGCCTAGACCGTAGGGAGCGCCCAGACCGGCCAGACCCAAACCTCCGATACCGGGGCCATATGCGCCATTGCAACCACAGCTCGCGCTTGCCGCGTTCTAAAACAAAACAAATAAATGAATAATAGTTATTATATTTAAAATCAGATTTTTTTACGACTTCATTACATAACGATAGATGCCTCGATTGATAACATGTTTGTTTGATAATATGTATTATAATTTAATGTAATAATGATATTTTTACATTAAGTATTAGAAAATTATGATGAGAAATATAAATAAGCTTTTTATTTGGTCTGTGTCAAGTAGAAAACTTATCAAATCATTTGATAGATGACGCTGATTTCAAATTTGGTAAATGAAATAAAATAATTTAGTAAACATGAAAGAGACAATCCTTACCATCAACAGGCAAGCCTGGATGCAAAGGAACAAGAATGAAAAGGTAGACATGTTTCTAAGAATTCAATGAACCCAGAATGATAGATTTTTTCAAAATAGTGGCTTATATAGCAACTAACGGCTCTATAATTATTTAGAAACCGATTTATTTACGAAATGAAAACACGTGATCGTCGTCCATTTTCACACTGCCTTATCTGTAATTAAGAAATTAAACATTAGACATTGAATAAATGTATCGAATAGTTCATAAACTTGTTACCTACAATACGTGAGATCGTGATGTTAAGTAATTCTTCAGAGTTTTGTAATAACACCTTATATTTTGTGACGTAGAAATGTGTTCATATAAAAACATACACTAAACATACACAATTCATTGAATAAGTTGACTCTTTCTCATCAACAATGGCATTCAGGATTGTGTTCGCTGTTGCTTCGGCACTTCTCGTCCAGGTAAACAGTAGACAACAAATTCAACATTGAATGTTTAGACAAATTAAAATTATTTTAAGTTCATTGACTGATGCGAAGCTAACTATGTATACATGTTTGTATTTCAGGGTGCTTACAGCACTTGCTTTGGTGCCCCTCGTGCTGCACCATGCGGCTGCGGTAACGGTCTAGGCTTCGGCTACAATGGTCTGGCTGACGGTATTCTCGGTAATGGTCTGGGCTGGAACGGTCTTGCCGGAGCCGGTCTGGTCGGCGCTGGTGGCGCTGCCAACGGTCTTGGCTACCCCAGCATCGTTGCGGCTGGACTCTCGGGCGCCGTGAGCTCGACCGGCGGCGGGCTCCCCGTCGCCAGCGGTTCTCCAATCGCCCCCATGGGTGTCTCCGTACTGTCTGAGAACGCTTACGAGGGTACTCTGTCCGTCGGCGGCAACCTGCCGTTCCTGGGCACCGTCGGTCTCGAAGGTGTGCTGCCCACTGCTGGTGCGGGTGCTGTGTCCTACGGCTGCGGTGACGGTGCTGTCGGCATCGCTGCTGAGGGCCCCATCGCCACTGGCATCGCCAGCCCCTCGACCTTTGGACCTAACCCGGCCGCTCTCGGCAACAGCATCTCCGCAGGTCCTTTCGGTCCCGCCGCTAACTACCCCGCTGCAGGCCTGTACGGCCCATACAACGGCTACGCTGGAGTCGGTACTCTGGGTAGCAACGGTCTCGCTGCTGGTATCGGAGACCGATGCGGCTGTGAGCGTATCTACTCCGGTATCGGAGACCGATGCGGTTGCGAACGCATCTACTACTAAGTCTTTGTTGAAAAATATAAAACAATCTACCTGCATACAGCATAGTGTCTTTTTATTTTACTATTTTAAACAGTACTGTACCTACCAAATACTTATTTTATCTACCTATTCAGAGAATTGACTAATTAATAATTAATAGAAATTAATCTCGCTAATTACACAAGATTTTTTGTATTCATAATACAGTCAACTGGGGTTACTTCGTGACAAACTGGGGAAACATTGTTACAATATTTTTCGAAGATATAATTTTGTTCCTTAACTTATTTACATCGAATTAAATAGGTTTTTAAAGGATAAATAAAGGTCAACTGGGGTTACTTTGTGAAAAACTGGGAATTCATTGTGACAATATTTATCGCAAACCTCATTTTGTTTCTTAACTTATGGTACATCAAATTAAATAGATTTTTAGAAAGGATCATTGGATGCGTTCACAAAAAAAAATGATACGTCATTTAATTTTGATGGTCCAAACTAACTACCAAACTATAATCTGGATCTACCAAGTAAAATTACCATGCAAAAACTCCCATAAGTTTATTCTTTTGTGATTTGATTTTAATAAAAACAAGCAGTTTAGCAAGTTTTGCAGTCAAGCAGCAATAAGAACACAAAACCCTTAAAAGTAACGGCTAAATTAAAAAAAAAAACTACAACTTAATTGGACCCAATAAAAGGATAGAAATGTAACAGCTGCCCAAACTCTTCCCTATCTCCTCAATAACTATGTCATTATTATCTGGGTTTTTTTTCGCTTTTCGACTGCCGGCTTCATATCCTCCAAGAACACGTTGAAATTCAGGCCCATCGTACCTACTTGGCCGTTCAGATCACCACCTAAAGCGATCCTCAGTAACAACGGGATGAACTCAAGGATCTTGTCAAATTCAGAGATCAGAACGACTTCTTGTCAAAATTGCTACTATTCGCTACATCCGACTTGTGGGACGTAAGAACCTACCAAGTGGGTCGCTAACGGTAAGGAACCTTATGAGTCGATCGCTATAATGCATTTCACCTCATTAGGTCCTTACATGTTAATCAGCTTGTAGCGTTTCCCAATGAGCCCTCGATGCAAAGGCAGATCCTTGCCTTTCCATCGAGTCTCTAGTTCGAGCGCCCCATGTCCATCATTAGCCTGAAAAGAATGGCGACCAGCTCCCTTGACATCCAGTTAGTGTGCCAATTTTTCCACGACGTAAAACGAACTTGATCTTTATCAGAGTCGCGCTAGTCGGTGCGAATTCGGGGCTTGCGACAGTGCTAAGCCCAAGCCCAGTCCAAACCCTAAAAGCAAAAATCTGCACCCGAGACTGGTCTGTACCTCAGCAGACGCACTAGATTACAGACGAAGGCAGATTAATTGCGAACAAAGATCTTAATGGATGCCACACACATACCTGATGGATTATAGTAGTTGTCCATTAGACATGCTGTTGATCAAATTTATTATCTTCGAATAATCCATAAGTCATATTAAGGTTATTTGATGATATGATTCATCAATTAAATCACAAGTGATTATGCAATGACTATTTACCAAAATACAGTGTTTTATTTTAGTTACAATACCTTCTATCTTTTAAGAATTTAATAAAAATCAAAATTAAATTGAAACAATTCCTCCTATGTAGTCGTTTCTCGTAAACCAGGAACATTTCACTATTTTTAACTATATAAACCTATTTCGTATCGTTAGAGCTTAATGCCAATTAACCGTCGAAATATGAAATATTCAAAGTTTTTTTCGAAATTGAACTTTATTAGTCCTTTATTAATTACTCATAAATTTGAAAAGGCAGCTCAGCTATTTTACATACCTATGGTAGAAAAAAAATGTTTACGTAAGAATATATTTTTAACATATAGTTTTCTTGGCGTGATCTACAAGGTGTAACAGGTAAGCCCTTTTAAGCCGAAAGGGGGTTGTTCTAGACGTCTAGGCGAACAACTTTTGTTCTACAACTTTTGGAAATTCGAAGTAGTTTTCGAAAATTTTAAGTTTAAAGTTTACTTGAAAATCAGCTGTTTCTCAGAGTTCGAGGTCATTGAACTTATCTAGTCCTTTCATTTAGTTTAGTCGACAACAATCGAAACTACAATTACCTTTATTTTTAAAAACAGCTGTTTTTTCAGTAAACTATAACTTCAAAGTTTTCAAAAAAAAAAAGTTCGAATTTTCAAAAGTCGTAGAACAAAAGTTGTTCGCCTAGATGTCTGGAACCACCCCCTTTCGCATTAAAAGGGCATGCCCGTTACATCTTGTATATGTATACTCAATTACTCATGCAAAATTACTGTATCTCAGTACTAAGCGTCTCTGCGTACAGGACATGACGAAACTATAAGTAAGTATTTTTGCCGACTACGATCCTCTAGAAAAGAACCATCGTTATCGGACCTCAAACGGCTGATATTTCAGGTAACACAATATATAAGATGTAACGGGTAAGCCCTTTTAAGCCGAAAGGGGGTTGTTCTAGACGTCTAGGCGAACAACTTTTGTTCTCCGACTTATGGAAATTCGAAGTACTTTTCGAACATTTTAAGTGTAAAGTATACTTGAAGATCAGCTGTTTCGTAAAGTTCGAGGTCAGGACCTTATGTTGTCCTTTAATTTAGTTTGGTCTACTACAATCAAACCTTCAATTACCTTTATTTTTAAAAACAGCTGATTTTTCAGTGAAACATAACATCAAAATTTTCAAAAAAATGTTTGAATTTTAAAAAGTTGTGAAACAAAAGTTGTTCGCCTAGACGTCTAGAACAACCGCCTTTCGGCTTAAAAGGGTTTACCCGTTACATCTTGTATATGTAAATAATATACATATGAGAACGGCAGCAGGGCCGTACGGGCCGGCGAAACCGTAAGGAGCGCCTAAACCGTAGGGAGCGCCCAGACCGGCCAGACCCAAACCTCCAATACCGGGGCCATATGTCGCAGCCATCTGGTTGAATCTCCTATTTGATTAAATTACTTGCGCGTTAATTGAATGACGACATTAAATTTACGTTGATTGAACAAGTGTCACTCAACGTTCAACTAGTTAGCGGATTATTACATAGTCCTTTGAACAGAGTGGACGTAAAATCAGGTGATTGTAATTTAGTTAATTTTATTCCCACTGCGGCGTTAGTAGTCACCAAAACAAAAATGCTCAAACAGCTCGCACAGATAGCACTGTGTTGATATTTTTTTTTGATTAAATTTACTTTAACTTGACTTATTCGCAATAAAATAATATGGGAGTCTCTGAGACTCCCATATTATTTTATTACTTTATAAATAAATTAGTTTTGAAAAAATATGATAATTATTTTTAAATCTTAAAATTGATTTTAGACATAAAATACAATATAAAATAATAAAATAGGATGTGTCATGTCATGTCCTCATTTATGTTATCTAAATTAAGTTACCTTTTAAGTTGCGAACTTATGGTCACCCAAATCAAACATAACAAAGTCGGCTATATCCCATTCAACGACTATGCTAAATGACGTTCAGTTAAGACGTTGAACTTCACATTAAACAACTTGACGAGTTGTCCTTTTGTCATTAAAAAATGTCGTCATTCAATGAACGTGCTAGTCATACAATCAAATAGCAGATTTAACCAGATGACTGCGATATATACATGTCGGGGCGAGCGGGTAAAGGACTCTACGACATCATCTGCATGGTTATTTAGATTCATCACTTGTGGGCTAGAGTGGATACAATCACACACACTAATATCGGTTTAACGAACGGATACAGTTCAACATCATAACTATGCACGGGTGTGTGCGGGTAATGTTGACCGTCGTCGGTTAACTCCGCCTGTATACTACTGGCTCATTGATAGACAGGTCACCCTACACTCGACACGACAAGGTTCCATATAGACACACACTAAACTTTAGGCGTTAACACATAACACTAAATTAATTAAAGAAACGGAAACGAATCCGTGGGCCACGAGTCACAGTGCCCAATGGGGCATCACATCATTATCCCGGTTCTATACAGAATCGATCGCTCGACGACCAAACTCGAGCTCGCACCATGAACAACTGACCTGTTATCCAGTACCCTGGCCCACGGCTACGTTCGATGGTATTAAACACATCCCGTTTTCAAGGAATACAACAAGGACTCTCTTTGTTCCAAAGTTCCGATAAGAACTAATGTTGTTAATATAAACATTTCGACTCCAACGTGTAACGTAAACAAACGCTGGTTCTTTCTTAGGTACTTAATATACCCCGCGCCGACATACATATTGTCGATGTTATCGATGTTTTGAACATTGGTATTTTAAATGTGGGTTTTTATAATTTTCGAAAGTACCTAAATAAAATTGATAACATATATTGATCAGTTCGATTTTATTTCGGAAGGTTAAACAGATTTTGAGGAGTGAGACATTTAGTAGATCCAAGATCTTTCGCACCCGCAAGAGCCAGCGCAGTTTCCTTGTATGGTGACAACTCCAGCAGCAGGCACGCAGCCGGCGTACTCCACAGCTCCGATGATGGGGACCTGACCGGCGACGGCGGTGGCGCCACCTACCGGCAGCTCGCCGGATACAGCCACGTTACCGTAACCGCTGCCGCCATACGCCGATGGTCCGGCACCGAGACCGTACGGGCCAGCGAGCGCGGCAGGGCCGGCAAGACCGGTGAGACCGGCAGCCGGGCCGGCGAGACCGTAGGGAGCGCCTAGACCGTAGGGAGCGCCCAGACCGGCCAGACCCAAACCTCCGATACCGGGGCCATATGCGCCATTGCAACCACAGCTCGCGTTAGCTGCGTTCTGAAACAAAATAAATCTAGTTTTAGTTTACTAATTTATAATTATATCCAGAACCGGATAGATGTAGCGCGCCACAGAGCATATTTTATGAACATATGATTAGAAAAATTTAGAATAATAAAAAAAAAAAAATTATATAAACGCGACGAATTGAGAACCTTCTCCTTTTTATGAAGTCGGTTAATAAATAAGTTTTCTTCTTAACATGTGTCATCTAAGTTTCATCAAATTATTCAAAGACGCTGATTTCAAATTAGATAAGATAATAAAAGAGATTCTTAGAAATAAAAGGAAAGAATAGAATAAATCTGAATTGGACAAATCTTACCATCAACAGGCAAGCCTGGATGCAAAGAAACAAGAATGAAAAGGTAGACATGTTTCTAAGAATTCTATGAAACCAGAATGATTTATTTTTCAAAATAGTGTCTTATATAGCAATAACCGGTTCTATATTATTTAGAAACAGATTTATTTACGAAATGAAAACACGTGATCGTCGTCCATTTTCACACTTCCTATCTGTGATTGAGAAATTAAATATTAAAAATTTAATATATAATTAATTATGTATCGAATGGTTCATGAACTTGTTACCTACAATACGTGCGATCGTGATGTTAAGTAATTCTTCAGAATTTTGTAATAACACCTTATATTTTGTGACGTAGAAATGTGTTCTTATAAAAACATAAACTAAAAATAAGCAGTTCATTGGAAAAGTTGATTCTTTCTCATCAACAATGGCATTTAAGATTGTGTTCGCTGTTGCTTCGGCACTTCTCGTTCAGGTAAACATTAGACAACAAATTCGACGTTGAATAGTTAGACAAATTAAAATTATTTTAAGTTCATTGACTGATGCGAGGCTAACTATGCATGTTTGTATTTCAGGGTGCTTACAGCACTTGCTTTGGTGCCCCTCGTGCTACACCATGCGGCTGCGGTAACGGCCTAGGCTTCGGCTACAATGGTCTGTCTGACGGTATTCCCGGTAATGGTCTGGGCTGGAACGGTCTTGCCGGAGCCGGTCTGGTCGGCGCTGGTGGCGCTGCCAACGGTCTCGGCTACCCCAGCATCGTCGCGGCTGGACTCTCGGGCGCCGTGAGCTCGACCGGAGGCGGTCTCCCCGTCGCCAGCGGTTCTCCCATCGCCCCTATGGGTGTCTCCGTGCTGTCTGAGAACGCTTACGAGGGTACTCTGTCCGTCGGCGGCAACCTGCCATTCCTGGGTACCGTCGGTCTCGAAGGTGTGTTGCCCACTGCTGGTGCGGGTGCTGTCTCATACGGCTGCGGTGACGGTGCTGTCGGTATCGCTGCTGAGGGCCCCATCGCCACTGGCATCGCCAGCCCCTCGACCTTTGGACCCAACCCGGCCGCTCTCGGAAACAGCATCTCCGCGGGTCCCTTCGGCGCCGCCGCTAACTACCCCGCTGTAGGCCCGTACGGCCCCTACAACGGCTACGCTGGAGTCGGAACTCTGGGTAGCAACGGCCTCGCTGCTGGTATCGGAGACCGATGCGGCTGTGAGCGTATCTACTCCGGTATCGGAGACCGATGCGGCTGTGAGCGTATCTACTCCGGTATCGGAGACCGATGCGGCTGTGAGCGTATCTACTCCGGTATCGGAGACCGATGTGGTTGCGAACGCATCTACTACTAAGTCTAAAATTACAAGAATATAAACCAATCTCCTGCACACACCATTTTATTTCTCATTTTACGTAGATACCTATACGAAATTACTAACTATGCAGTACCTGTAGTTCTAATATAAATAACTTCCCAAAATACTTAATATGCTTAAAACCGATTATTCAAATCTTTAGATAGAGATATCTGACAAATAAAATGTAACACCACCGAATAAAAAACGTCACTATGATATTAAAAATAAACAAAATTTGAAGACTGTTATATTATTGTTGGTTGGTTTCGAATTTATTCGATAGATATCTTTTATCCGTAGAATGAAAAATCGGCTCTTAGTCAATTATAGTTACTCAAAAGGATTTATTTTCAAAAGCAAATCTGAAATTTAACTAGTCTATCTACCTTACCTACTTCGAAACCACCCACTAAAAAAGAACTAAAGGTACTTAAGCTTCCTTACCTGAAAAGGTAAAAAAGGAACCTTCATAAGATCACGTGTCCGTCTGCATGTTAAGAAGCTTTATTATTCTTCTATAACAACATGTATTTGCCCACTATATGCCTCTCCAACACCTCTCCACGCTTTTCTACCAGCAGTCTTCCTGGATCACGCTGCACCGGCATGACCGTTTATCGAATTGAAATTCAAACTATGTTATACTGAGGTCTATGGTCCCTATTAGGTGTACCTATATAAATCAAGGTTTTGAGTCAATACGATAAAAATATAGAATGGGCTTAATGGGGATATTACTTTTTTAGTTTTTAGACTTTTTGCTTTACTTGTTCTGTATGACCTAAATAGTACTTCTCATTGACCTAGAACCACCAAATTTTTGCTTAAAGCAAGGTCTTGTATCACAAATTTGAATATAAATAAAATTCCAAAAAATAAATAAGGTATAAAATCAAAGGGCACGTCTAAATACAAAACTTAAAAAAAAAACCCGACTGCCGTTAAAACTGAAAAGTAAAAAACAAGAAGATACCTAAAGGTAAAGAAACCTTAAAAATCGTTCGACGCATCTAGGAGCCTTAAAAAATTGTGGATGGACTCGGGTGGGACTTCAACACAATTTGGTGTCATTATACTTCTTTACCTTTAAAAGGAGTCCCACCCGACTGCATCCACAATTTTTTAAGTCTCCTAGATGCGTCGAACGATTTTTAAGGTTTCTTTACCTTTAGGTATCTTCTTGTTTTTTACTTTTCAGTTTTAACGGCAGTCGGGTTTTTTATTTTTTTTAAATATTTTTTTTATTTAACGCTTTTTAGTTATTAGAGATTAGATACAATTACACCAGAGAAACTCATTAACTCTGGATGTGTATACTCCAGTAGCGAGGACTCGAAATCGGTTAAAGATAGGCTATCTAAAAGCCTTCAATGTTATAATAGCTATTCTTTTTGAGTTTTGCTGAGATGGCTATGAAGTAGGCAGGTATTCATCTTAAAATATAATTACCAAATCCGAAAACTTAGTCGCGACTGGTGATACAAAGGCTGGCGGTTTCTTGTCTAGCGGATTAGCCTTGCTATCCATTATCCATAGCGCGACATTTCAAATTTTTAGTTAATTACTTATTGTAAACATAGTAATTGTTATTTATGTTATCTCTGACAAACTGACAAATCAAACATTCAAATTCCTTCAAAAGTTGAAACTCGGCGTCAAAGTCAAATCGAAAAGTTTTTAAGTAACGTTCCGTTGTCTTTGCTCGGTTTTTATGGTCAAGACAAATCTTGCTTTATAGCGTTTTAAATCTTTATTTTTATTTATTTATTATTTTAATGTACCCTATGTCACTCTCATGGTCATGACGAATCTAACGACGTATCGTTTATCTAAATCAGCCCAGCCGTTTAGGCCCTACGACGGCACAAAAATAGGTCACATACATACATACATACATACATACACTCACGGCAAAAACATAACACTTCCTTTGGCAGTCGTGTAAAAACCAGTGTTAGCTATCTACGGCTCTACAAAGTTACTCGTTTAAGTTTAAAAACGTTTCTGTATGACCTAAATAGTACTTCTCATTGACCTAGAACCACCAAATTTTTGCTTAAAGCAAGGTCTTGTATCACAAATTTTAATATAAATAAAATTCCAAAAAATAAAAAAGGTAAAAAATCAAAGGGCACGTCTAAATATAAAACTTAAAAAACCAGTGTTAGCTATCTACGGCTCTACAAAGTTACTCGTTTAAGTTTAAAAACGTTTAAGCTCTACGGCTTAAATTTGTAACGTTAAAATTCATAAAAGCTGTGGTACCACAGGTTTATTTTCTACTAGTTACCTAAACATAACACATAAAGGAAAAAAAAATATTTTTTCTTCGGCTAAGGTCGATGCCTAACAATGACTTGTTTCGTCATTTCAATAAATTTAATTAATAAAGAATTACAATTTAATTTTTGTACGTAGCATCATCGAAACCCTTCACTGCACGTGGCTCGACAAGGCACGCACTTGCCCAATTTCTTTTAACAAAATTATGTACGTAATCATATTTACTGCACATTATAATATGGTCGTACCACCTGAGCCTCTTTCTGAACTTGTCCTCAAGATAATTTCGCTATTAAGCAATGGCCTGATATATTCGTCCTTCACTTTATCGAGCCACCTCACACCATCATCCCAGCGCGGCATTTTCATCGCAGCTACGTGGAGCTTCTGCTTAATATGCTTTTCGCATCCAAAATTCGTGTCTCATACACGTTACCATAATTTTTAAGGACAATATCTAAATATTTAGTTTCAACTAAATATTTTGAAAAAAATAGTTAAGAAAAAAAGTAAAAACTACAATATTTTAGAAGGTAAGTACTGTATTTTTATTATGAACAGTTTTAAATCAGTAGTAATATCCATTGCACCCGCAAGAGCCAGCGCAGTTTCCTTGAATGGTGACAGCTCCAGCAGCAGGCACGCAGCCGGCGTACTCTACAGCTCCGATGATGGGGACCTGACCGGCGACGGCGGTGGCGCCACCTACCGGCAGTTCCCCGGCTACTGCCACGTTACCGGCACCGCTGCCGCCGTACGCCGCTCCGGGACCGTAAGGGCCGGCGAGACCGGTGCCGTAAGGACCGGCAAGACCGGCGCCGTAAGGACCAGCGAGTCCTGCGCCAAGACCGTATGGGCTGCCGGCAGCGGCGGCCAGGCCTGCAGCACCGAGTCCGTTAAGACCCCAAGGGGCGGCCAGACCGGGGGCGGCTAAGGGAGCACCGTAGCCGTAAGGTCCTGCGCATGTGCTGAACACATTCTAAAAAACAAACGAAAATGTTTCTGTAATTTGTTGTATTGTACAGATAATATGCAATGCTATAATATAATAGTTCTTCAACGAATCCTTCTTATAGGAAAAGCAATAAAACAATAACATCCGAACAAAACATGAATATCCAGTTACGGGTACTACAAATCTTGGGCCGTCTTTGTTAGAGTTCATCCATGGCGCAACGACTTTCTTAGGCAGGTGGATGATACAAGACTACAGATCAAGCTCCTCTCAGGTTGGCCGCTGCGATAATGACATAGATCCGAGCATTTTGTGTGAGTGTGGTAGAGCTCCCCAAATAATGACGCTTTAAACAGTTTACCCTGTCTGCTTTAGCAAAACACAGAGAAAGCAAAAGCTGTTGCAGTGTTTTGAGCTAAACTCTGTAAACTTATTAAACGCATTTAGCACGAAGAAAAGAAATATGAGCTTCCCTGCAATAAATTGCTTCTTCAGTTGTTATGTGTAGGATACCTACGGGCTAACTTTTAAGGCAAGCAACAAAAATTCCCGAAATGGACATTTACGGTAAGTAACTATTTGATTGTGTTAAAACTTACTTGGATCAAGCAAGCCTGGATGCAAAGCAAGAGAACGGTGAAAGAAGACATGTTTATATTTGTAATTCAAGAAAATGAATAATACAGTTTAGTTAACGCAGTGTTTTTATATAATTTCGTTTACCGTTTCATAACAATTAATACGATAAACAATTTGTTTTATGAACATTTTTTTACTGAATTACATAAGTAAGTCACGCACGTAGATAAAGAAAACTTTTACACTTTCATAAATTATGTAAAGTTTTTGAAATGAGCATTCAGAATATATAAAAAGCAATTAATTCGTTGCACTAACCATCAATTTCGTTCCAAAGAATTCAAAAAACTCAAATGGCATTCAAAGTCGTTGTTGTATGCGCTATTGCGCTGTTCTCTCAGAGCGCTTTGGGAGCATGTATAGGTAACCCGAGTCCTTTAGCGGGTTGCGGTTGCAACGGACTTGCAGGTAACGGTATTCTGGGTAATGGTCTGGGATGGAACGGTCTTGCCGGAGCTGGTCTTGCTGGCGCTGGCGGCGCTGCCAACGGTCTCGGCTACCCCAGCATTGTGGCGGCCGGGCTCTCGGGCGCCGTGAGCTCGACAGGCGGCGGGCTCCCCGTCTCCAGCGGCTCTCCCATCGCCCCCATGGGTGTCTCCGTGCTGTCTGAGAACGCTTACGAGGGTACTCTATCCGTCGGCGGCAACCTGCCATTCCTGGGCACCGTCGGTCTCGAAGGCGTGCTGCCCACTGCTGGTGCGGGTGCTGTGTCCTATGGCTGCGGTGACGGTGCTGTCGGCATCGCTGCCGAGGGCCCCATCACCACTGGCATCGCCAGCCCCTCGACCTTTGGACCCAACCCGACCGCTCTCGCCAACAGCATCTCCGCGGGTCCCTTCGGTGCCGCCGCTAACTACCCCGCTGCAGGCCCGTACGGCCCATATAACGGCTACGCTGGAGTCGGTACTCTGGGTTTCAACGGTCTCGCTGCTGGTATCGGAGACCGATGTGGCTGTGGAGCTATTTATTAGTTTCAAGTGTTTGTTGAAATTTAATAAAACGTTATGAACCTACATACTACATAATGTTGTCTTTCTATTTTGCTTACAACACTCCATAAATGCTAACAAAGATTACTAACAAGGATACCATTGAAACGGATCTATGCGTGATGTGACATGGTTTATGTAGGAACCAGAACATCACAAAAAATCCCACCTCCAATAGGTACTTTTGGTTTCCAATGAGTATTCTATTCTTTCTATACTTTTAATAAAGGAAGAGATGACAAACATTCTGTACTTGGAAGTAAATTAAAAAAAAAGTTGTCTAGAGGGCTTAGAAAAAGTAGTAGAACAAAATTATATAATTTTTAAAATTCATGTATGTCTGTCTGTTTATCTGTCGGTACCTTATACAATTAAAAACTACGTATCCGATTGAAATCTGGTTTTCAATATAGGATATTTATATTTTGGAGGAAGGTCGTGGAATACTTTGCATCGAAATCCATTAGTAGAACCCGAGTAATGAACGAAAAAGTGCAACCGCTTGAGAACCGCTCGGCCGCCCGCGCCCGTTAAAACACGTTTTCACTTCTGCGGGTGAAACCGCGGGGCGCAGCTAGTCTGAGCATGAAATCTTTTCGCCGACACACACAAAAGTTGATGAAAATATGTAGGTAGGTACATATTTAAAAGTATTCCATTAAAGAAGAGCCTAAGATTTATATAAGCTTATTTTGTCCTGCAGTAAATATTCACGCTACGGGCTTTGAGGGTGACTAGCCATAATGGCTAAAAGCTCCTTGCAGATGCATCTGTAAGCATATTATGACGCTTCAGTTGCCCACTCCGGATTGGCAAACATCCCAATGTCATTTTATCGTGATGAGTTCTAATTTAGCACCTAAAATTCTTTGCTATAGATAAAAGTTTGAAGTCGTGCAGTTTAAGTACAAACAGGATCCTCCTACGTAACACTGCATGTATTTCAGACTTCATAGACTATTTTCACTTTTTTTTTTTCACAGTTTTGTGAATGATATTATATCAACATATTATGATTAGATCAGTACCTTCATTTACTTATCGTGAGAGCAACATTAGTAAACAACAACAACCTATCTGCTACTTACGTACGTTAAATTTTTCCATGCGTAAAAGTTATATGCACGGAAACAATTACGACCAGAATTCAAATCCACGAACTTTGAAATAAAAGTCGAATTAACCAACACTATGCCAATACCGTTCTAGCTTTAAGTATAATACATAAGTACAAATAAATATAAGTATTTAGACATGAACGGTACCTAGCGTCAGCTAAATATTGAACAACAAAACAAGAGGTGTCATCAGATTTATTATAATTACCTCAATAATAACCTACAGAATACTATACTTACCTACTTAGTAAGTACCTACACAAGCGATCATGACCTTTCTTATTAAATACCTACTGAAAACACTCGCTTTGCATTTGACACGGCTAACCTTGACCTACACATCGACGTTGCTCTCTAAAGAAATGAAGTTTTTTGGAATCCTACCTCCAGTGTGACTAAGTATTTGGATCACTAATATAAGTACCTACTAGTAGTAATAGTATAATGTAGTAATATCTTCTATGGTTTTCGCAAATTTTGCATATTAAAACTTATCTTGTCTAATAGAATTGGATTGTCTAATCTAATAGACAAATGACATCTCAGTCAAAACTGAAAAAGCCAACTGAAAAGTTGGCTAAAGCTCGGTTCGTTTAAAAATCTTGAATAAAAACGCGATTAAACCCAGTAAATAAAGTGTTTTATCCATGTGTATTTCCAAAACTCCAGTCTACATTTTAATTAAGTTTCATCACAATCGGTTTTATAGTTTCTGAGTAAAGGAATTCCAAACACCCTAAAATTATTCTGTTTGGTAATTCCTATACAGTTGTGAAGGAAGAAACGACGGTTTCTTTTGACAAGTTATAATACTTTGAACAATAAATGACGCAAAAAATTCCAATTTTTTTTTAAAAGTAAATAAACATTGCTTTAAACAAGCTAGGTTTGGAAAACCGCCAAACTCAGCTAGTTGTATAATTTGTGGAAGAGCTAGGCTAGTTCTCCCAAAAGAACTCAATGCGAGAACTAGTTGTGTAAGACCAGCTAGTTAAACATGATGGGGGAAAAAAGAGATTCATCATAACAAAACAATAAATATTTCTTAACTTCTTTTAATTGTGACTATTCAGTTTAGTAGAGAGCATTACAACCGCATCCGTTTCCGATACCGGAGTAGATACGCTCACAGCCGCATCGGTCTCCGATACCAGCAGCGAGGCCGTTGAAACCCAGAGTTCCGACTCCAGCGTAGCCGTTGTATGGGCCGTACGGGCCTGCAGCGGGGTAGTTAGCGGCGGCACCGAAGGGACCCGCGGAGATGCTGTTGGCGAGAGCGGCCGGGTTGGGTCCAAAGGTCGAGGGGCTGGCGATGCCAGTAGCGACGGGGCCCTCAGCAGCGATGCCGACAGCACCGTCACCGCAGCCGTAGGACACAGCACCCGCACCAGCAGTGGGCAGCACACCTTCGAGACCGACGGTGCCTAAGAATGGCAGGTTTCCGCCGACGGACAGAGTACCCTCGTAAGCGTTCTCAGACAGCACGGAGACACCAACGGGGGCGATGGGAGAGCCGCTCGCGACGGGGAGACCGCCGCCGGTCGAGCTCACGGCGCCCGAGAGGCCGGCCGCGACGATGCTGGGGTAGCCGAGACCGTTGGCAGCGCCGCCAACGCCGGCCAGACCAGCTCCGGCAAGACCGTTCCAGCCCAGACCATTATTCCAGCCAAGGCCGTTTCCAAGAAGACCGTTGTTGCATCCGCAAGCTGGCTCGGCTACCCATGGAGCAGCGAAGCCATTGCCAATGCATGCGCTGTACGCAGCCTAAAACCGTAAGAAATAATAATTAAGAAATTCAAGTTAGTATTGTAGGTATTTGGAAATTATCGAAGTACTGCAATAGGAATTTTGATGTTTTCAAAAAAGTTACCTGGACGAAAAGAGCGAAGCAAATAAGAGCTTTGGATGCCATTGTAGATCCTAAGACTGAATGACTTACAGCTTGTAAATTATAGAATTTATACTAGTATGTTCACTAATTTCACAATTAAAACCTTAAAACTTGTTTACAATTTCTTTATCAAATAAAACGTAGGTCACCATTTCCTAACATGGAAACAGACAAGGGCTTTTTTATTGTGAAATTTTCAATTAAAGACTAAACAATCGAGCAGGTAGATTTGAAATAGCTGAATTTCACAATCCAAGTCCCGTTGGAAATTTTCGTCACAGGCATCTGCTTCATCCAAGTACCTATAAACTATAGAGCTTTGCAGATATGGGCCAAAAGATCTCCGGTTTATATCGGACTGTACTAGACACTAGTTTGCGGAGGGAGGGAGATAGGCAAACCAAGCCAACCACTGGCTCCATTAAGAAATAGTTAGGATCCAGCAAACGATAGCCGCTGAATGCATACGATCCAGAAACAGCTAAAGGTCGGGACGTATGATTGAAGTAGATCAAGCTTTTGCCTAGGGTCCCAAGTTGCACTAGGACACAGCTAATGAAAACTTTGAATAAAGTTTTGTACTTACTTACATCTGCATAACAAATTGAGACACATTTACCCAATTTAAGTGACTTAGGTATCTCTGACCAAGATAACAGGAAAGTTACGAAGTTATTTATCGATTTTCATTTTAAATGTAAGTTAAATAATATCAACTATCACACGTATTTTTATTCGATTGCAGTACCTACTTTTCAGTTTTAGTTATAAAATAGAAAGTGAGTTTAAGTTTTTCATATTCAAATTTCAATATCCTAACAAACATGTCTACTTTTGCTTTCATCGTCCTTTGCGTCCAGGCTTGCCTGATTCAAGTAAGTTTGTAAAATAAAAGTAAATAATTTTAGTACTTTAGTTACTTTAAACTCATAAAATACCCAAAGCAGTTTCTCATAATGCAAGTGATCTGTACTAACCTTGATTTCAATCTTCCAGACTGTGTTCAGCACATGTGCTGGACCTTACGGCTACGGTGCTCCCCTAGCCGCCCCCGGTCTGGCCGCCCCTTGGGGTCTCAACGGACTGGGTGCTGCAGGCCTGGCCGCCGCTGCCGGCAGCCCATACGGTCTTGGCGCAGGACTGGCTGGCCCTTACGGTGCTGGACTCGCCGGTCCTTACGGCGCTGGTCTCGCCGGCCCTTACGGTCCCGGAGCGGCGTACGGCGGTAGCGGTGCCGGTAACGTGGCAGTAGCCGGGGAACTGCCGGTAGGTGGCGCCACCGCCGTCGCCGGTCAGGTTCCCATCATCGGAGCTGTAGAGTACGCCGGCTGCGTGCCTGCTGCTGGAGCTGTCACCATTCAAGGAAACTGCGCTTGCGGTTGCAACGGGCCCTATTATTATTAAGATTTAATAAATAATCTTTAATTTTAACCAAAATAATACTTTGTTTCTTCATTTTAATTATCCAGATTTTGAGAGTTCCGAATTCACATTATTCCTGTCTTGTAGTAATTTTCCGGTGTCATATAAAAATATTATACATGATCTACAATTTCAATTTAAGCGGCTTAATTGCTTCGGTTCTTCTCTGAAAAACCAGGAAATGTCAATATAATAATGTTTACGTTATTTGACGACCTCGAACGCTTGGCTGCAATACAGAAGGTTGCGGGTTCGATTTTCGATGGGTGCAAATATTTATGCTTAGAAATAAATATTTGGATCTGGTCTGGGTGTATTTCTATGTATATGTATGTATTTACAAAAGAAAAATAAATATAAGTAGTATATCCGTTGTCTAACATAAGCTTAGCAGCTTACTTACCATGGGGTTAAATGGCGCTGTGTGTTCGTCACAGGATTTATTTATTATTCATATTTATTAAGACATTTCCTTTTTTTTTTTTTGTAAGACGACTGTACTGTGACATCGACACATAGACCGCGAGCGGACTGAGCGAGTGTGACATGACGTCACACCCGAGTGTCCGTATCGCACGTTTATCTTACTCTTACTAATATTATAAACGCGAAAGTTTGTATGTATGTATGTGAGTTTGTTACTCTTTCACGCAAAAACTACTGAACCGATTGCGATGAAACTTGGAATATAGGTAGCTGGAAACCGGGAATAACACAAAGGTAATTTTATTCCGATATTCCCGCGAAACGGGACTTACGCGGGTGAAACCGTGGGGCGCAGCTATAGTACATCTATAAATCGGAAACGAATTCACGTATCGAAGTACCTAATAATTATTTCACATATAATTTTTATTTTTGACAGAGAATTTAGAGAGCTAATATTCTAAATTAGTTGTATTTTCTCATCATCATCATCATCAGCCTGTTGCAGTCCACTGCTGGACATAGGCCTCTCCAATTGCACGCCACCTAGATCTATTTTCGGCGTCTTGCATCCAGTTTGTGCCAGATGTCTTGCGTAAATCGTCGCTCCAACGTGCCTGAGGACGTCCTACACTACGTTTACCGAGACGCGGTCTTCACTCTAGAACATTTATTTTCATGTATTCTCTCATTATGTGTCAAATAATTATACTTTTAACTGACATTTCGTAATCTGTTTTCGACCATTCGTAGATTGTTTCCATACTGCTGTGCCCCAGGCCCCAGCCTTTCTATGTACTGTGCCTACGATGATGAGCCTCTGTCACAGTGCGCCTCGGCGCTATTCTACTCGTATTACCATAGTAGAATTAGAGCGGGGATTATGTAAATTGTCGTGGTTCCTATAGCTAATCCTTTAACTTCTGAATTGGCAGGCAGTAATCTTCTTCGTTTTTATGGCTTTTTCTATTTGGACATTAGCCAGTGTCAAGTATTATTAATATTAGCAAGTTATTTGCATTGCATCGAAACAGTCATCATCAATAAGTCGTCATGGTTAAAGTCAAGTCGAGGGCATCATTGTAAAACGGGGGCCATTTTTTATTTACAACATTTGTTCACGGAGCTTTGGAGACAACGCTAAAGTCCATGTTTTGCACCGATTTTTACTTTCATTTAAACTTGTACACTTTCCGAAACTAAACTGATTAATATGCCCCCGAAATCAAATAATTTAGACGCATTTGAACTAGGTTTAACAAAAATGAAAATTTAGCAACACATCTCCTAACCGCGTTTCCGCCAAAACTCGGCAGGAAGTATAGGTTATATTTAAAGGTAGTGGAAATTAGTTTTTAACCGACTTCCAAAAAAGGAGGAGGTTATCTATACCGATGTATGTTTTTTAGAAATTGAAGCGTAATATTCGAATACGTCTTTTTCGCTCTCGGTTAAAATGACTTAGATGAATGTAGGTACCTAGGTACTTATTTCTCGGTGTTGCTTCCTATTATAGGTATTTAACGAAGACATAAAAAATAAAAGAAAGCGCAATTAAATCTACTTGTTTCAAATGACTGGTTTCAGTGTTATAAACTTTTTTATAAAGTTAATAACCCAGGTGAAAAACAAACAAGAACATAAACACAAAATAACTTTATTTAAAAAATAAAAAACAAACAACGAAATATCTAAACAGCGTTACAAATTCCGCCTATAGGCAACGCTGTGGGGTTTAACGGGGCAGACGGGCCAATCAAGGGGGCCCCAGTGGCAGCGAACCCTGTGGCGTAGCCTGCGTATGGGGCCAAGTTGCCAGTCGCCGGTCCAATGATACCGGTTGCAATGGGGCCTTCACTAGCAATACCTACGGCTGAATTCCCGCATCCATGGTTGACAGCACCAGCCCCTTGACTTGGTAGGACTCCTTCCAAAGCTATTGTGCCAAGAAAGGGCAGAATCCCACCGACATTTAAAGGGCCTTCAAATGAGTTTTCTGAAATTATACTAATGCCAGTGGGAGCTATGGGTGAAAAGCTGTTGACTAGGAATCCGCCGCCAGAAGAGATAGAGTTGTAGCCGTTTTGGGCATAGGGGCCGGCTGGGGCGTAAGGGCCAGCTGGGGCGTAGGGGCTAACTGGGGAGTAAGCTGGGGCAATCGTGCCAGGGACGGCGCCGATTGGGACACGGCCGATGCAGTTGCATACAACATACTGTAAATAAGAAAAGAAAATTATCTATTAGACAAAAAACATACGATGAAATTGGGTCTTCAAGTCTAGAGTGAATAAGTATCTTCTAGGTATGTATGCTACATCGTCGACCTCATCTTCGCTTCCCATCAAGTGAGATGAGGACAAACGCTAGCCTATTAATAATAATAAAAAGAATAGCTTCAAAAAATTTAAGTGATTTAAATAGCTCGATTTCTACTGGTTTTTGTTCGAGGTCCGCATTCGTTTCGGAAATCTTATAGGTACTCAGCGGTTATTATATCAACTTCGTTTTTTGATTGTAGACTACGATTTGAAGTATATTTCTGAAGAAAAAATATAAGGCGCCAAAACGTCAAATTATAGTCTGAAATTAAAAAAGTTGGTAAGTACTATAGTTATTTTACCTGTACAAAAACAGCTTGTGCAAATACTGCAAAGATAATTTTTTTGACCATGGTTTTTTTCTTACAGACGTGCAACCAACAAAAAACTTGATTTAAAAATGAATCTTTTATAATATTTCCAATGATTTTATAACAATAAATAATCTTTTGAAAGTAACACAATAATTACGAAAACAAAAACGCAAATTGATAAAAAGTTACAAAAAAATTACCGTAAACTTTTTTGTAACTTTCTTTCTGTTTCGTAACTTCACGTTATTGGTGTAGTTGGTAGGAGAGTTAGAAATCAATAACTAATAGTTTGTAATTAAGTAAGTATAGTCACACCCCGCGGTTTCACCCACGTAAGTCCCGAACCCGCGGGAATCTTTCCTTTCCTTCATATTCTCTTGACAATAATAAACGCAACAAAAAATAAATATCAAAATTGGCCTAGTCGTTCAGGCGTGATGCCGTGACCACGCGAAATAAAGATTCTTATTATACGGGGTGAACCATTTCGATGGGCTTTCAGGGGGATATCCTAAACTATAAGAGATAGTGAAAAATGCTGAAACGAGTTGCGTCCCCGATTTTGACAAAAACCAAAATGGCATTATTAGATTTTTGACAAATTTATTATCTAGAGATCAAATGCTGGAAATAAATATAGTATGATAAATCAAGTTTTCTGTGACTATTTCATATTTTACGAAATGGTTCACTCTGTAGGTACATATAAGTTGTTTACATAATTTGACTCTGAAGCGCGGCGTCGTCGTCACGTCGTCGGGCGAAACTCGTGCAGGATTTTTTATTAGAACTATAATATAGTAGGATACCCTTAGAGTATATTACTACAAGTAGTTATATTATATCCTCCAAGAGGATACCCTATACAAAAAAAAACAAATATTTATTTATTAACTATGACACTTATTAGGCATACGTACCATTAAAGCAGATACTTATACATTTTTCTTCTGTTTTCGAGATGCTAGATTAAAATAAAACTCTCTTTTCCCGTTTTATAGGATCCTTTAATAGTGACGGAACAGATGCTAGATAGATAGGTATATCAAAGAAGGAGCTGTACCTACCAAAGGAGTTACATTATACTGGAACTAGAATGCTCGCTCACGTAGAACTAAAAATTGTTCAGCTACATTGAACATGCTGTGCTTTTCTACTGACACTATTAGAAAGGGTCAGCATTCTTCAATGTAGCGTTCTGTCCCTTTCTAATAGTGATATTAGAATGCGACTGCTCAATGTTGCGTAACACTTTTTGGTTCTACGTGAGTATTCTCGTTCTAGTAATATAACTCCAACGAACTGTATGTATACCTCTATAATTATCATACTTGCAATGTTTCCGGTTCCATCCCATTCCTCTCGGGAGCCCGGGGTCCGCTTTCGTACGTTTATAATAAATAAATAATAAATAAAATGTATTTGTTGTGTTCTCCACTATAACAATAATATAAGAGTAAGTACTCAAAATAGAATTACCGAACAATTATACTTATAAAAATTAATAGAATAATAATTAGTGTCTATTGTTGTTTAGGCTATAGGTTATTGTAGAGACTGTAGCCTGCATTAAAGTATTTATTTTATTTATTTATTTAAGTCTGAACTTCGCATGATGCTTAATCTAGTGTCAACGCCCTTACGACGTAAATCCAGCATTTCTTGAGTCTTCCCAATCTGCCGCGGCCGGGTGGGGCGGAGGCGAAATAGCAAGACATGTGTTCCCCACGTAATTAACGTAACGAACTATTGTACTTATTATCATCTTTCTAATGAAATAAATGTACTTACCTACCTACCTACTTAGTATTTGCCTAACATGACATCGAACGTGCTTTATCATCACGTAGTTAACTTACACTACACGTGATATTTCTTCAGTCTAGTTAAAGCAACGACTACAAGACCTTGACTAACGTACGTTGTAGGCACCTACTATGAATATTATGACTGGCTGTGTTCAGCTGTTTCCCTATACTATCATGCTGGATGCCTACATCATATAAGGCCAATAGTCTCCAAATTTCGGCTCTCTACTTTAGACTGTCAATCATACAGGACAAAGCCTTATATGTCTTTAGATTATAGAAAAATATATACCTTCCTCTTAAATCTATCTATGGGAACCGCTTCAAAATTCGATCAGCAGTTTTTTTAGTCACAGGCAGACAGACAGATAGAAGTGGTACAGGATTTTGTATTCCAAAATGTCAAGATTATAATATGAAACGCTGTTTTTCCGACACCTTACTTCCCTAGTAAAATGGACCCCTAAGCGGGTCGCTTGTGAATAATAATTAAAAAAAGTACAAAGAAAGAAAAGCCGATGATACAAAACTAACAAATATTTATTTTTATTTAACAAAAAAATTAACAACAACTTCCCACCAACCCTGTATTAGAGTTAATAACTGCAGTACCAGCCGATGGTACAGCGCCATCTACCGTCACAGCGCCATAGACTGGGATATACCCGCTAACTTTGATACTACCCCCAATCGGTATATCGCCTCCCACAGTTATATCACCGAACTGCAAAGACGGCACTATTTCAGTGACGAACGGGGTGATTTGGGAAGTAGAAATCGATCCGCAGTTTGGTGTAGGTAGGGTAGTTGATGAGACGATTGCATTGCCCGATGTGGTGACTGGAGAAGTGATTGCTTGATTGGGGAGGTAGTTGCAGTTGCCATTGATGGGGAGTGATAGGGCGCCCTGAGGAAGGAAAAAATATTTATTCTTATTATATTATTTTCTAAAAAAAATAAAGATATTTAAATATCAAAAGAAATATAAGAACTTTTAAGTTAGAATTCAATTTACAGCTCAATTTATTATTTTACTCCACAAAATATTTCTAGGCTTATGCTAGAGTATAAAAATGGTATTTAGAAAATAGGCTATTACTGGTGGTATATATTTTTCTTATTTTAAGTGTTTAAGCGAGCCATAAAAATGATAGAAATAAATAAAAATATGCTTTTGTTTTTAGCTTCTATATTGACCAGAAGAAAAACCATTCTAAAAGCCAAATTCCTTTTTTAAATTTTAAGGTAAAACCCCTAAATATTTTTCAAATGAAGCGCATAAAATAAACCTACGTTTAGCAAAAAGCACAATGCTACTAATTTGAACATTTTGTTTGTATCTAAAGTGTAACTGAGTAGAAAATTCTAATGACATATCATATTTATACATATTTTATCAATAAAAAATATGTGCATAGATAAACTTGACCGTATTGTGTTATAGATTTTGTAGTAACATAAAAATAAGTTTTTCTTATCAAATTAAGTTAATACTTTATATTCACGTGTCGATAAATTAAGTAACATTTGAAATCACTTTGGTATTGCTAATAGTATGTCAGCTATTTTGCAATCTTGTCATTTTAATATCATTGAGTTAATTACAATGTTTGATTCATTTTTGTTTCATTTTGATAAGTACTTTATCTAAAACTCGGACCTATTTCATAAATTAAAATAGTATTATTTAATTTATGACATAGTTCAGAGTTTTAATACTGTCACATTTAGTGGTCAAACGCAGTTCTACCCTGAAGTGAATTTAACCTCAATTGGTTTTAGAACAAAGAACAATATTTTATATATTGCCAGTCTATCCAATGTTATTAAGGGCTGTCGTGTTAGTGTCTAGCTCATTTACAAGATGGCCCATAACAAAACTAATGTCATTATTATAGAGATAATTTCAAAACAAGAAACAGTCTCGCTGCACATATTAGAAGCAATTTTATGAAATAGATAAATAGTACCGCTATGCTGTACGCTGTATATGAAGCTGCGCGCTTCATAATGCTTTATAATCCCGCTTTAGTTTGACCCATGCCTGGAGAAAAGCTGTATACTTTACAGTTCTATGGCCAACGTTTAGAGGAAGCCATGCAACAAGTTTCATGATTTCATCACGATGAGTTCCTTCGTCGTAATTAGGTAAATGTTTTTTTTACCAACACGTGACCTATATCTAGGGATTGAAAGGTTTATATAAAACCAGAAACGTACTTCCGATTTTGCCATTCTTGTTTGGGTGACCGGGTAAAGAGGTAGTCATGGTGCGTTTGGAAGTTGGCTTCTGCTTGTTAGCAGCATATTTGCAGGTAAATGTAACTTTTGAAGGTGGTTGAAGTGATGGTTTGACTTTTCCATACAAACGTAGAAACGTAAACTGTTAATATTTATGCGTGCGTGCGTGATTAATATCCGTGTGGAAAAATATTATGCTATTTTAGGATTCTAAAAACTAAATTTTATCGCAACTAGGTATATTTGAAGCCACAGCGGATTTGAGAACCTCGTCTTTTTTAAAGTCAATTAAAAATAAAACATAATCTGCCCTACATGCCAAATAAATGAATATATTTATTTTTCAGACAATATCATCTCAGTGCATCCCCGTCAACTACCCACCTGCGACATCCTCATGTAACACCATCAACTACCCTCCCACAATACCACCCCCATGTAACCCCATCAACTACCCTCCCGCAATACCACCTCCATGCAACCCCATGAACTACCCTGCGCCTACACTAGTCCCATACGCCAACCCCATCAACTACCCCACTTGCCCACAATACTACCCGCGTCGCCCCACTTCCTGCTTCCTGAACATAGCTCCCGAAGCCATAATGAATCTCTACTCTGATGACTTGATCATCTCCGGGCCAGTGGTCGTAGCTGGCAAGTTGCCATTTACTGGCACTGTGGCGTTAGAAGGGGCTCTGCCAGCAATTGGCGCTGGAGCAGTGGATTACGCCTGCGGTTATAATGTTGAGATTTTTGAGGAATATGGAAATTATTATTATTAAGTTGTGTGTTGTTGATTAATAATAAAAGCTTGTATAATTTATTTGATATATTTTATTGATTTTCACCTATGCTCTAATATAAATAGTCGATTTAATGTTTTATTTGAATAATCCTGGGCCTTTGGTTATACGCACGAAGAAATGTAAATTTTAATCGACCGAAATTTATTTACGAAGTTTTTAGTTTTACTATGACCCTACTGAAGTTTTCTGCTTAGGAATTTCTTGCCTAAAGGGGTAATGAGAGCCGGGTGCACCTGTTTATTATCGAATTGTGGTGACGTCGCTACTGTACCCGTGAATTGATATAACCACGAGTAACGAGGATATTTGAACGAGACAGCGAGCGCCCAATTCATGAACCAAGTCACAGGTAAAGTCAACAGTCATTGGTTCACTGTAAAACGCATCGTTTGCTGAAGATACAAACTAAGTATTTTCCAGTACAATTAGCAAAGATTATGGTACCTAACAGCACGCTTGTATACCTACTCATACTTTATAGTAGGCATTTATTATACCTACCTGTACCTACTAATAAGGCTCGATTCGACCAATCTGAAATAAGCAACGAATAGCAATATGTTATTCATTGCTTATTCTAGTTTGGTCGATCGAATTATTAAGCTTAAGAAAGTAAAGTAGGTATGGAATAAGGGAAGTAGGATATTAATGAAAAATATTAAGAATATCGTTTTTATAACTAGTAGCATATTATTTATTTTTAAACATTTCTTACGGTAACAATTAAATAAATAATTAATCTTAAGCATTTAAAATTAATACTTGTTTAAAACCCATAAAATCCTGAGGTGCCACAAGAACAAACACCAGTAATAGTGACAGCGCCAGAAGCTGGCACTTTACCGCTAAACTGAACCGTGCCAGTAACTGGCACTTGACCTGCTACACCCGTATTGCCAGCGACTGGCAACTCTCCATTGACAGCAACATTGCCAGAACCGGTACTAGTAAATGGAGCACCAGGACCGTAAATATCGTAAGGGCTATATTGGTTGATCCCGAAGGCATTTGATCCTAATCCAAAAGCTGTAGTTCCTTTTGGACTTTGGCCAATCGGTCCTGATAGACTACCAAAGTAAGGACTAAGGTTTGAACCGAATGCGCCAGAATATTTATTAATTGATCCAACTGGTCCCAATATAGAATTTGAATTTACCGGACCTGATCCTAAAATTGGATATGAGTTGACAGGACCTGCCGCAGGAACGTTGGTAAAATTCGGAATTGTGGATCCAACTGGACCAGAAACTGATCTTTTATTATTTGATCTAACAGCATTTGAGTTGACTGGCTCTGATATTATATTTGGGTTAACGGGACCTGTCGTAGGAACGTTAAGACTTGGACTTGTTGATATAACTGAGCCGGTGAATGATCCTTTACGATTTGGTCCATTAAGACTTGATAAAGTGTTTCCATTGACAAGACTTGATATTTGATTTGTGTTGATTGGACCTGGCAGACTTGAAGATGGATTAAAATTTGTACTTTGACATAATGACATCTGAAAAGGAAACAAGATAAATTATTCATACAGTTTTAATTAACACAGGGTTTCTACTGTTTTAGCGATGTTGAATTAAAAAGTGGAACTAAAAAAGAAACAGAATAAAATGAGTATTATTTTAGTTTTTCTTTTCTATTTCCTGATTTTTTAAGTAGATAATAAATAAATTCATGTACCTTCTTGCTTTGACTTACCTCAATGAAAAATAGTTGAGCAGCTAAATAGAAAAGCGATGGAATCATTTTTATTGATAAATTCTAATGAATCATAAAATCAATAACTTCATTTTTATATACCTAAAGTGTTGCAAAACTAAAAATCGTTTAGTTTTTATATAGTTTTGCAACATTTTATCGGTTTGTTTATTGTAATTTTCTTATATTACTACAAAAGATAAGGATGATGATGATAAAGCCGACCGAAGTTAGTTGGGTTTAGGTCGTTATTTTGATGGTTCCGTAATTCCGTACCCAAAGGGTAAAAACGGGACCCTATTACTGAGACTTCACTGTCCATTCGTCCGTCCGTCCGTCTGTCTGTCTGTCACCAGGCTGTATCTCAAAAACCACGATAGCTAGACAGTTGAAATTTTCACAGATGATGTATTTCTCTTCTTGCCGCTATAACAACAAACATTTTTTGCCGTTTTTTTTGTAATAATGGTACGGAACCCTTCGTTTTTTTTCAACTATTTGAGGCGCAGCTCTGGAAAAATCTGCGGCGTAGACAGATATATTTTATGTAAAACTGGCTGGACTATTTTTACTAGGCTATACTAGCTTAGTTTAGTTGTCGGTGGACGTTGAGTTTCACGTTTCTAATAAAAAGTTAACTAAAACCAAAACTCAGTCGTGTCTCCTCATCTAAGCTATGTTCCCGGTTGCATCCCTTTTAGCGCAGAAGGCAGGTCATCATTGACCACACCTACTACATATGGATTTTTCACTATTTTTGCGGCCGGTCGTCTGTCTGACAGGGACCTATTGTCGCCTACCTATCCGGTGATTGAGACAGGGAACGTCGAAATAAAAGATTAAGACCGATATAGGTAGTGACACATAAATTTATTTAAGACTAAGCCTAATTAATCTTACAGTACTAAGTAATTGAGTTACTTATTTAGAAAAAGTCTAGATTTAGAACTAGGTACAAGATTTTTATAATTCAGAACAGGTTATCTGTAGTAAGTTATATTTAGTTAAGTATTTTTAAAAGTCTAGGTTTAGAACTATAAGTTTGCATTATTCTAGTTTATAAGTTAATTAGGTATTTGAGAAGTATAGATTTAATTTAGTCAGTAATAGTAAGTTATGTAAATAATTTAGAAATTGGAAAACAACATCATTTTAGACTGAAGGTCGGATTATTAAATTAAGACATGAAACTGTTCCCTAATCAAGGTTGGGTCATGTTTTTAAGAAAGGTTCGAGCTATAGGTTGATGCAGTAATGTCTCTCTGGATTTCAGGGGTACAACCGATGATTTAAATTTGACTCATCTGGTGGCAGTGATGCATCTCCTTTTGAAGCGGTGATGGTTTAGGTAAATTGTTAATTTTAAATGGTTCACAGCCAGGAAGGTGGCCTGTGCCAATCTTCCACGGTCCGCTCTATCCGTGCTTCTGGTCCGGCAGCCATTTTCACTAAGAGTCCTCCTGGGTCGGTTGCTCTTGAGTTCCAGACCGGAACGTAGAACCCTGGAATTACACCAGTCGAAGAGACAAATCAGTAAAGGCACTGTCAGGCCAGTCTGTGTGAACATCAGCCACCGAGAGATGAGTTTACAATATAAATAAGTTCCTTGGCTGACGTTTACACAGACTTGTCGCAGGGCGGCCAACATTTTAGGATTAGTATCTTAGATATAAGATAGGTACAATAGTAGGGTTATATTCAGTTCTTAAATTTAGTTGATTTTAATTTGTTAGGTTATCTTTAGGTTAAGTTCTCAAAAAGTAAAAGAAATAATTCAGACACAGTTTGTTCTAATTACTTAGGTATATACTGAAATCCTATTCAGAGGTTCAAACATTTAACACCAGAATCAGTTCCAATAGGAACTGCCACATGGTAACTTCAGCATGTGTTTTTACAATTAAGTACACAAAATCAATTCAAAAATGCAAGGCGATCGTACTTATAGGTTGTTCACTTAGTTTAGTTATTGATTTTACTAGGAAACATGGTTTCTGAAACCAATCTGGTCTACTGATCCAAGCTTGAGCACGTGGGAATCGAAAGCACAGCTTTTCCGAGTGTTTTCCGAAACGTGAGCTGAGGAAATATCACTTGTGAAAACAATAATATTAGGTTATATTCTATAACTCACCTATTACGGGATAAATCAGCTTTTATTTTAAGATTTATTTATTAAAATTTATATTTCTCAATGGGTCTAGAGGTGATCGACGCGCAGAGGAAAAAGGGCTCTTTTTGTGTTGTCATACTATATTTTCAAAAGTCTTCCTCCAGCACCAAAATATGTGACATTTTGGGACAAGGTGGAAATGAATTGTGGTTAATCCATTTCAAACACCTTTCCGTCGCTGTTTAAAAAATGTCTCACATTATTCTGAATGAGTACTAAAAGGATAGGTTAATCTAACTGCAAACTATTACTTTATAATATAATTCCAAATAGAAGATTTGGGGCTAGAAAATTACATCAAATGTAATTATTTACTTAATATGGTAACACCGGACGACGTACGTCACACGGCTACCTAAGTATATGTATACCTACATAGATATCATAGTCCATCAGTTATATTCTACTGCCGTACAAGCAACGCCATCTACCGTTCATTGATGCGTATCTAACCTAAATTATCACTACAATAACGATACGATCCTGTCCAAAAGGTTCACCTTTTTGTGGGAGACGGACCGATACAACGACAGAGATGTCGCTTATGCAAATCTTCTCTGCCTATAAATAATTCTATTAATAAGTTCTACTGATTTTATTTCTTATTTTAACGTTTACTAGAATAATGTTGTTATGTAGTTATAATTATATTATAATTAGACTAATGTTTATTATTCTAAAATGTCAAACAACGTGACACTATACCAGGGATGAACTGGATAACATTGATCTCTGTCACCAGAGATAAACTTCTTGGTTCCCACCTTCCTAGGAACCAAGAAGTTTATCCGCCACCGCACGGGGTTTGAACTCAAAGTTTGCTCTACTGAGATGCTGATTTTGCAGAACGCTAAAGTTTCAAACAAAATTATCAATACAAGCCAGGTACCTATTTAATTGTAAAAATATATATATAATATTTCGTAAATTTGTTTTTATTGCTCAAGGCATATTTACTAGAAATATTTTTAAAGGAAAAATTCATTTTGAACTCGGCTCTAACAGATAAGTCATCATCAGTTCCAAAGTGAAATTGTTCGAGACAAACGATACATATATTAGCATCTTTAGTAATTCATCGTTTAATTTGACCTACATACCTATTACTGACTTACCTACCAACTAGACCAGTCAGAATGTATATTACCCTATGGTAACTGACGCAGTCCAAGATGTAACGCGTTTGCATGAACGACACTAATTTGAGATCGCAACTCGAGAAAATCCGTACCGATTTCTTAAAAGTAGGTTTTTGGTTTTTAACAGCCGAATTCAGCAACGCTACTTAAAATTTGTATTCTACTTACTTAAATAATTGGGCAGCTCATAAACGATAAAAAAAACTATTCTAATTTTAAATTTAGAATCTTCGTAATTATTTAATGGCGTTTCTAAATTCGACTGTAAATCTAAGTACCAAATTGTAATTGTAATTTTAATAAGGATTATAAATGTAGGTATTGGGTCAGGTCATTCAAAATACACAAGTTTAATCACAATAAAATATATTTCTTTATATAGGTAAGTAGGTACTTGGTACAATACCCAAATAGATTTTTATAACTTAATTTATCAACAAATAATTACAATATAGGTATTCCTACCTTTTTTATGCTGAATCACAAAATTCCGAAATTCCGAAGTACCGAGGTACCTATTTAAGTAATTTATGTAGATACTTTATAAACATAAAAGAAAAGTAAGTAATAAATCTATAGACATCCGTTATAATTTTGTCGATTAAAAAATAATATAAAGGAATACACAAAGTGGCGGTTTTCGTCTGCCTGTTGTTCCAGCAGCTCTACAACTATTTACCTTTGCAAATAAATTACACAGTTTTTAGTAAATCGGACCAAATAAAAAGGTAACTAACTACTCCCTCGTTTTAACGTAGTGTACTTGCACAAAAAGAACTGTGTAAATAAATGTAGTAGTGTAAGCTACAGTTTCATTGAAGTTGTGGAAAGTTGGCAAAAAAAACTAAAATCACATAAACAATAAACACACATTATAAACACACACATCATTTAAAAATAATTATGCGCGAATAAGACTCGGGAAAAATAATTATGAGTTCAAATCGTGTGAGTGTAAAATGTTTAATAAACACACATAATTAATTATTACATACTAGGGTTAAACTTTTGAATACCCCTAAATACTATTTTCCCTTTTCAAATACTGGGGGGTTACTCGTTAAAATGAAAATTTCAAAAGCTTGAAACCATAATTATAAGTACTTACAAAGATAGTTTCTATTGCGTGAAAGAGTAGCATGACTTATTATAATTAAATATTGACTTAGGTCTTACTTGCGATCTTGGTCACGAGGGGACCCTCGAGATTATAATCATTGTAACATGATCGAAACGTCAAGGTAAGATATAAAAGTAAAAACCACGCGATTAAGACCCGGGAAAATATTAAATTATGAGTTCCAATCGTGTTAGTTTAAAAAGTTAGTTTAGTAGTATGGCTGTATAAACGATCTTGTATTATGTTATACGATTTTAGGCTACGTCCGCACGTTTTTTTTCCGCAATTCAGTAACACATTGAATATTTTGCGATAAATCGATAATTTTTTTAATCAACAAGTATTTCATTTAATAAAGTATGAAAATTGTTTTGTTTTAGATTTTTTATGTTTTCGCGATTATTATTTCGAAATGTCGTGCCTTTTATTTTGTTTTTTTATCCATGTTTCTCTGAGTAATTTGGTTCTCATGATGGACGGCGTCGATTGAGGCCACAAAAGAAGTTTTTTTATTATATTCTATTAAACGCGTAGGTATTTTATAAACTTTGAATGCCGTTTTATAACTTCCAATCGTTTCTTAATTAAACTAATATTATAAAAACAGATTTAATTCTTTGTCTCCGAAACTAGGTAGGTATACTGATTTAAAAATTATTTCACCAATAGAAAACTACATTATCGAGGATACTGTTTATCTCGATATTCCCACGGGACTGCTCAAACATTTCGCTTGTTTATTTTAAATGCTTCTGGATTTGTACAAAATATTTACTTTTACAGCAGAAAACAATTATTAAATATTATGTCGCAAAAAAATCAGCAGAACTATTCTGTAGTATTATTCAGTATTTTTAAAGTCAACTAACGTTTTTCAATTTCAGGCTATAATCTGACGTTTTGTTTCCGCGTAGTTAACAATTTTTCCATAGAAAGAAGTGTGAAATGGTTGCATTCAATTGAAAATAAAGTATAGGTAAGTGAAATATATTGAGCGAGTCTTTTGCTATGCAATAGGTTATTATTTGTTTGCAAGTTTGAGTTTCAAATTATTTCTATGCTGGCAACATTTACGAATTAACAACTACAGTTCCGTAGCCGGAATTACAACCGCAACCATAACCGTAGCCGCAACCGCAGTTTGGTACTGGCAGGATCATATTGGGTCCGAGGGGCAAAGTGTCAGATAACAAAGAGCTGACAGTCAGTAAAGACAGAGTGTCAGCTAAGCTACTTGCGACCGAGTTTTGCTGGACCACACTGACTGGGGCAGAGTATATGGGGTTCACTGGGGAGTAAATGGGGTTCATTGGGGTATAAATGGGGTCAATAATGGGGTTGCAAGGGCTGATGGGAGCAATGATAGGGTTGCACGGGGGGATTGGAGCAATGATGGGGCCACTGCAGCCGCAATCCGGGGCGTACCGGATGTATGAAGCCAGAGAGGTCTGAAATAAAGAAATTTAGGGCCTATTAAGTATGTACCTAATAGAAGTCTGATTTCTATTTAAATTAAACGAAGGGGTAATCATGTATTTTGTAGAACATTTAGTACAAAGACTATGTCTCTTTTAATTGCTACGTTTTTGTTGTGTTTTTTAAATAGGTAAGTACCTAGGTACTTCCAAAACATTGATACCCCCGGGATTCTTTAGAGAAAAAAAAATAAAAAAAAGCTATGTGCACTCAAAATTAAATTACCAATTAAAAAAACTCTAAATCAATACAAAATCTTACCTGGACCAAAGCCAAAACGACAACACCAAAGAATCCCTTCATTTTGTTAATGTTACTTAGATTCGAAATAAAAGTAAGTTATGATTTTTCAGCTAAACTCTTTACTATTTATACAAAAAATGTCACAATGTTTTGTCAATAATATATATTTATTATCATTATTGATCAAATACCAAGGAATTTAATAAGTATGTTGAAAAAACGTGAAATTGTTTTCAAGTTTTTCGTAAAAATGTTATCTAAGTATGTCGTCAAGATTTCATAAGTAGGTAATTACATATATACTAAACAAACCTATATCAAGTCAAAAACCGAAATCCATCATCTTCTTTCGGGTGTTGACCATTATTTATGATTATGTACTTATACTAAAGATTTCGACCCTTTATCTCAGTCAAAACAAGGGTATGAAAGTATTTCTCTTCCTAAAACATCGGGGTGATGGGTGCGACTTGCGAGGTGAAGGCAAGCTATGAAGCGAGTTTACATGCTCGAGGTTATTTTTTTATACCACCCAGGAAGTTCGAAAGTCCCAAGTACTGAAGTACAGCATCGAAAACCCTATTTTTATTTATAGTCCTTGTTTAATAGTTTTTAACAGAATTATCTCTATTATAGGGGATACCTTGGAGATACCTTATTTTGGTTCTTCATAAGGCCTTGGATTATCGATTACTCCTTCTTGCCATGTTAATTTTTTTTTTAGGTTTAATAACTTTATTTGATCACAAATTTTGCCAATGACACGTAGTGAAGAAAGTACAAAAGATTTAACGTTCTTTCCTCGCTTATACTTTTATATCATTTATTTTTCTTGTTGAGACGACTACGCAAACTAGCTACAAATACTAAATTAGATATTACGTAATAAAAAAAAGTATAATCGAAAGGTTACTAAAAGAAGTGTGATTAGTAACTTCAACTTCTTTTGTATGGCTCATAGAGTTAATAATGGTATGGCTATTGCTGACGTTAAGACGCATTTCTGCCAATGTCTAGTGAGTCGGGGGGAAAAAACCTTCAGTGATGAGGAGGTAATTGAATTAATGTACTATGATCAATGATCATTGATTAATTAAACATTTGAATCTAATTTTAGACCCCGCCTAAGGTCAAGGATTTTTTCTCAAGTCGTTAAAATACTTTTAAACAAAATAACAAAAAAACTCAAAATAAATTATACAAAGTTATGTACCTAGTTACCTATTTTTTTTATTGTTAGTTATGTTCTATATGGATTGCACAATAAATAAGTATTGCACTGAAAGAATTAAAGTTAAAGTACTTAGTTGATTTTTATCAGTTCCGGATTTTGACATTAAAATTCCATAGTGAGGGCAACATATTTTCCTAATCGATTTTGCAATCAAATGACATAATCAGCAATAAAATTGTTAATAAAATATTTTAATTGTCATCGCGCGTTTCATTGACACAAAAAATAATTTGGATTCAGTGGTTTTTATCGGAAAATTTAATTGAAAATGCAAATAATAATTTTATTCGCTGGTTGCTTAGTTTTTCAAGTAAGTAAAAGTCCTTTTTAAATGATAAATTAAAAAGCGATACGAATAAGTTGGGTGACGGACGCGTGACAGATGTGAAACATTTTACATTGACAGATGTGTTTTCATATAGCGTGGCGATACTCGCCATGGCCTGTGTCGCCACGCTAACAATCAGGGTTACCCCCGCTTATAGATGTTTCACATCAAAAATACACTCTTAAAATCTTTAAACTCATTCCGCCTTACAATGACCTTATGACCGCCTTATGACTTGTAATAAATTATTACCAATAAATAATATGAATATGAATACATTAACTTTTAGTTTAGTACCTAATCAATTATTTAATTTTATTTGTATTTTTAAATGTTCAAAATTACACTAAGGCATAAAGAATACAACAACCTCTTCATTACTTAAATTCTCTTCCATTCCCCTAGTAGGTAGCTTGTGTCAACATAACTCAATTAAGTATGACAGTAATGCCTGGAATTTCAAATTCTGCTGGAGGAATAAGATCAAGAAAACTAAAAATATTTCCTTCAATCTCGGTGATCGTGTTGGGTATAAATACCTACCTGGTTATCCGTTTTAAGTTAAATTGTAAATAATGGTTTATTTAGTTATTATGATTTTGAGTATAAATTGTTTTGTTTTAAATTACTTAGGAATATTTCTTCCTGCCATAATTATTATTTTTTTAAGACAACTATTATATTTCTTACTTTAAGGCTCTAGCAGAGGTGTCAACACATTTAAAGTCTGATAATCACGAAGAATCATCTATCGGTAATCATTTAGAAGAAGCAGACAAAAGAGAAGAGAAATTCTCTTATCTACTTAGTTTATTGAAATCTGCAATAACAGCCGAAGAAAATAACACAAACATCAAGACAATTAATAGAACTGATATAGTTGTCAGAACAGAAAATGATTTACAACAAACACCAAAAGATTTGGAAATTTTCGACGTTAAAATGGAAAATGATACAGATATTTTTGGAAAAACATTTGATAAAATTATATCAAAAATATCAATAGCAATAGACCATCCACAAAACAATATCTCAGAACGAAAACCTAAAGATGATATTGAAATTTTAGACAAAGACAATAAAACTGATATTTTTGGAAAAACCAGTGACAAAATGGTCACAAACATATCTACATCCACAGATAAACTTAAAAATATGAATCAGAATATAGAAATTCCAACAATGATACCGATTTTTAAAACTAAACCAAAAATTGAGAGCAAAAAACCTTCTGAAAGTAATAAATTCGTGCCTAGACAAAGTGCGAAGACTTTTGAACCCTTAAACTATGCAGATTTGAACTTTAAGAACAAGCCACTACAGTTCAATATACCTTGTCAAAGAGCAGCCGATATTTTAGAAATGAATCCACCTGTAAGAAGTACTAAAATACAAACGAACGGAAGAAATTTGAACCCTATCGCTCGTATAACAGATTCCAAGATCCAAAATCAAGGGCCCAAACCTGTAACAATTTCAGTTAACTTGAAAGACTTAGATGAATCAGTAAGAATGGAATTTAAACCCAAGGCTATATCGTTAATGCAATTGTATGGAAACATTTTAAGAAAATTAACTATCACAGTATTAGTACCGTATCACATTAACATCTCAAAATTAAAACCATTTAATTAATAGAAGTGATTCGCGACCTTTTAAATAAATTATTGTAAATTTGATTAGTGTTAGTTAGTAGCTATTTATACTTAAAGCAAGGATGGCTATCTAGGTTCTAATAAATTATTTGTTATTTATTTGTAATACTTATTTATTTTTAATGTTCAATGCATTGTAGGTACCTACAAGAAATATTTTCAAATCATATAGCGTGGCGATGCGTCGCCACGGCCTGCATCGCTACGCCAAAAATCAGGCTAACCCCCGCCATAGATGTTTCACATCAAAAAAAGAATTCTTACGTCCATAAAATTCACTTGTGTGGCGAGACTCAAAATCATGTTTTATTTTATTATGTTAATGACAGCAATGATAAGTTGTGCTTATTATATTACTAGCTGCGCCCCGCGGTTTCACCCGCGTAACTTCCTATCCCGTAACGTTAATGATCCCTCACGTATGTCATACCAAGTGTTGCTTAACGATCATTCAAAGCACTATGTAATATTTATACCTCTAAACCAACCCTGTACCAAGTTTTATGAATATCGGGTCACCCGCTCTTTTTCACCCATCACGTATGTTGTACCAAGTGTTGCTTAACCCGTGCGATCATTCAAAGTCAACCCTGTACCAAATTCCATTCATATCGGTTTACGGGTTTTTGAGTTAGAAATAGAAATACACGACTTTATTTTTCAGAGCTGCCGTCCCGCAGTTTCACTCGCGAAAGTCACGATCCCGAGGGAATATCGGGATCAAAAGTAGCCTATGTCATATCTGAATAATGTAGCTTTCTATTAGTGAAAGAATTTTTGAAATCGGTCTAGAAGTTTCTGAGATTACCTCCAAAATACATACTTATATACATGTTACCAACGTAACCTCTTTATAATATTAATTACCAACATAAAACAAAATATTAAGAATCAAAAGTACAATGAGATATTGCAAAAGAATTTTTAAAAAGCACTGCAGTTTGGTGACACAACCGTCTCGCATGGAGCCGACCGATTGAGCCGCGCGGCATGATGCCTCACGGAGTTGACTGGTCACCCTCATCATCGTCGCCCGCTACGTGTATATGCACGCTTGGTACTTAGTAATTATTTATTGTAGAGTTATTTTAAAACTGTAATATCTCGCGAGATATTCATTGAAATCAAGTGATGTTAAGGACAATTATGTTTAAAATTAAATACTTTTAATGAATAACGTATTTATTTGGATAAGGATTAACATAATATTTACAAAATTACGTTCGGAAATAATGCATTGTTCTACAACAAATTTGATTACTCTAAAAGATGTTATATTGAGTCAACCTTAAGAGATAGACATATGCTGTCGCGGACTATTTATTAGATCCTTTTTAGAGGAAGAATTCTGTCATATATGGTTTTTATGTAACTCTGACCGTTTACTCAGCGCACGCGACAGAATCTCGGAACAGGGTGATTTTTTTCCCGTTTTTGCAATATTTTTCATGGATGCTCCGCTCCTATCAGTCGTAGCGTGATGTAATATAGCCTATAACCTTCCTCGATAAATGGACTATCAAACACAAAAAGAATTTTTGAAATCGGACCGGCAGTTCCTGAGATTAGCGCGTTCAAACAAACAAACAAACAAACAATCAAACAAACAATCAAACAAACTCTTCAGCTTTATAATATTATATATAATATATAATATATATATAAATATATAATATATAAATATATATAAATATATATATAATATATAATAAAAAATATATAAATATATATATAATATAATAATAATAATAATAATAATAATATAATATAAGTAATAAGTAATAAGTAATAAGTAATAAGTAATAAGTAATAAGTAATAAGTATAAGTATAGATTATTATTGTGTTGTTGTGTTATGTACCTATGTCAATATTGACATACGATCATAAATATGGAAATGTGTATACCTACACACACATCCGGACTATATTTTTAGAAAATTAAACCCATACATGGAATTTAGAGCTAAGTACCTAGTCTCTCAATAAAATTAATCTATAGAAAAACAATAGTAGTTTATGCACCGAGGTACTAAAGCCCTGTCTTATATTGCGGGCGTCATATTGAATCCAAAGCGTACGAAGGACTCTAGAGAGTTAACTCCCGAGCGGAGCGAGGGTGTTAAAAACTTAACTCCTGAGCGAAGCGAAGGAGTTATGTACCTAGAGTCCTGAGTGAAGCGTGGGATTCAAGCGCCCAAGATAAAGACAGGCTTTATTACCGAGGTGAATACTTTACTTTACACATCTACTGCGAGACAACAAAAAAGTTACAAAACTAAGCATTTAAGTAACAACAAACCAATATATTAATGCAACAGGTATGAAATACATTTACAGCTCTATATTAATTAAATTTAACAATGTTATCTCAAAATGACGAAACCAAACATCGGCCTCAGCCGATGAAAAAAAAAGGTGAGGCTTTATATTAACAAAAACTTTTTGCCTCACCCTTCCGTCGAAATAAAAATAGACGAAACATAGCCCAGTTTTTAGTTTTTTATGCGTTATGTCTAGGTGGCCAGTTCGAAATGGCCGTATGCTACCAGAACCATAGTTCCAAATTTAAATTACTTTATGCCCTAGGGTTATAATGAGCACTTTATGCACCTAGGGAATAAAGACTCGCTTTACCTTGACCTTTTTGGTCAAATAAAGTAACTTTGTAGAGCAGTAGGTGTGTAAAGTATTTTCTCATATTGTAGTAATAAACCAGTGATTATATTCGTAAAATATTACAGTTTCCATAGCGACAGGTAAAATAACTGACTAGCCGCATTATGAAAACAGCAATTCTCCGTGTTTTTTCATTCAATACAAGTGGAAAACATCGACTTTTCAATGCGCAGGGGTGTAAACAGACAGGAACGTCACAAGAAAAGAGCGCATGCGTGGGATACTAGAAACATACGGGGCGCTGTTTGAATAAACATAATTACGTTTCATTTTTTGGTTGAAACATCTTCAAGTATTTTTATAAACTGTTGATGTTAATAACAAAGTTTAAAAAATAGATAAAGGGAAGTATTTGCTTTGTTAACTTAGTCCAGACTTCAGTATTTTTTCCCACGTTTTTATAAAAACCCCCGATAATACTATTTATGTTAGTGTAGCGAAGGGGAGTTCCCGGTGAGGGGGGAGGAGGTAGAGAAACTACGGTTGAGGGACAAAGGGAGTTTATTTGCGTAGAGGGGTTACAGGGGTCGTAGGGGTGGCTACGAGCTTCTCGTAGATGTCCGGGAAACCGTACGCTCTACAAGAAGGCAACGAATGCAGGCTACAGGTACTACGTATAGGAAGGTCCAGGGAGCCGTACACATCCTATGCGCAGTACCACACCCGGTACTGGATTCGATCTGATCGATCTATTTGATTCGATACAAAACAAAATCTTAGCAGACTACTTAAGCAAAGTGCTCGACGCAACGATACCGCGATCCAGAAAACTGCATTCACCTCACTAGCGCCATCTCTTATAATTATTCGGAACTAAAGTTTCTTTGCAATTTCTTAGATGATTGTATTCGCGTGTTCATTCCGTGTGTTTGTCTCATTTGTTTTGTTATGATTATTATTTATTTATGTTACATACTCCCCCTCTGTCCGTGAAGGCGTCCTGACGAACAGGACAGTAAAAAAAGGAGGGTATGGTTGGTGTTGTTTGGATTCTCACTCGCTCCCCTTGCACGATGTGCTCCAAATAAGCGTATAGGTACTTTCTATCCATATTAGTGTTCGCTATTTGATTGGTCTCATGAAGACGGTTGTGTCTTCGTGGAATAAGGTTTATAACTACAGTTCTCGTGGAGCGTCGTCGCCGTGCCGTCGACGGTCGCGATTGCTGCGGATAATCCTCCCGAGCTCTACAGGTGTGGCACACGACCCTGTTTGCTGTAGGTAAAGGCATTCGTATCGTCGCAAGCGTTGCTGTTGCCGCCGATATAGGCGTCCTCGTTTCTGTACTGACTGGGTGGATGGGAATCTCCTCCCGCTCCCCCTGCACGAAACTACTCTAGAACTGCGATGATAAAGCAAACCTCGATATCCTTATTGCGGAGGCACTTGCAGACTCCGATGAGTAGGAAGCAATTTTGGTGTGTACTGCGGAGATAAAATTTACACCCTTGTCGTCGCGCGCATCATCTGCATCAGTGGCGCGGTTAGTTACAAATTCTCCGGCTTTTGTGATCAATCCTACTATCTCTTGTATGTAGCAGCTGCTTGACGTCATTATTACGTTGGTCATGAATATCACTAATTTGACTATACTATGACTCTCCCGTCAACTCTACTTTGACTCTCCCGTCAACTCTACTTTGACTCTACCGTCGACTCTAGGTTGGCTCTACCGTCGATACTACGTCAACTACTGTTGACTCTACCTCGGCTCTACTTCGGCTCTACTTCGGCTCTACCGTCGACTCTACCTCGGCTCTGGGTTGGCTCTACCGGTGGCTCCTCCGACGACTCTTGTTGTTGCTTGTCTTCGCGCTCCGTGGATTCGGGACCGACGACGTTGGGCTGCCAGTGTAGCGCGGGGGGTTACCGGTGAGGGGGGAGGAGGTAGTAAAACTCGGGTTGAGGGACGAAGGGGTTTATTGTCGTAGAGGGGTTACAGGGGTCGTAGGGGTGGCTACGAGCTTCTCGTAGATGTCCGGGAAACCGTACGCTCTACGAGAAGGCAACGAATGCAGGCTACAGGTACTACGTATAGGAAGGTCCAGGGAACCGTACACAACATATACGCAGTACCAAAGCCAGTATTGGATTCGATCTGATCGATCTATTTGATTCGATACAAAACAAAATCTTAGCAGACTACTTAAGCAAAGTGCTCGACGCAACGATACCGCGATCCAGAAAACTGCATTCACCTCACTAGCGCCATCTCTTATAATTATTCGGAACTAAAGTTTCTTTGCAATTTCTTAGATGATTGTATTCGCGTGTTCATTCCGTGTGTTTGTCTCATTTGTTTTGTTATGATTATTATTTATTTATGTTACATACTCCCATGTTTATTTAATATTTTATATTAAATAGTATTTAATAGTTTATTTATGTAACATAAATATATAATAATCACAACAAAACAAATGAGAACAAGACACGGAATGAACACGAGAATACAATCATTTAAGAAATTGCAAAGAAACTTTAGTTCCGAATAATTATAAGAGATGGCGCTAGTGAGGTGAACGCAATTTTCTGGATCGCGGTATCGTTGCGTCGAGCACTCTGCTTAAGTAGTCTGCTAAGATTTTGTTTTGAATCGAATCAAATAGATCGATCAGATCGAATCCAGTACTGGCTTTGGTACTGCGTATATGTTGTGTACGGTTCCCTGGACCTTCCTATACGTAGTACCTGTAGCCTGCATTCGTTGCCTTCTCGTAGAGCGTACGGTTTCCCGGACATCTACGAGAAGCTCGTAGCCTCCCTACGACCCCTGTAACCCCTCTACGACAATAAACCCCCTTCGTCCCTTAACCGTAGTTTCTCTACCTCCTCCCCCCTCACCGGTAACCTCTTCGCTACACTGGCGCCCAACGTCGTCGGTCCCGAATCCACGGAGCCCGGAGACAATAAAACAACAAGAGTCGTCGGAGGAGCCACCGGTAGAGCCAACCCAGAGTCGAGGTAGAGTCGACGGTAGAGCCGAGGTAGAGTCAACAGTAGAGTTGATGGTAGAGTCGAGGTAGTATCGACGGTAGAGCCAACCTAAAGTCGACGGTAGAATCGATGGTGGTAGAGTCGAGGTAGTATCGACGGTAGAGCTAACCTAGAGTCGACGGTAGAGCCAACCTAGAGTTGACGGGAGAGTCAAAGTAGAGTTGACGGGAGAGTCAAAGTAGAGTTGACGGGAGAGTCATAGTATAGTCAAATTAGTGACATTCATGACCAACGTAATGATGACGTCAAGCAGCTGCTACATACAACAGATAGTAAGTTCGATCACAGCAGCCGTAGAGTCTGTAACCAACCGCGCGCTGCCGGTGCAGCACGATGCGCGCGATGACAAGGGTGCAGACTTTATCTCCACAGAATATTTTGAAGATGTTTTCAACTCATCGGAGTCTGCAAGTGCCTCCGCAATAAGAATATCGAGGTTTGGTTTATCATCGCAGTTCTGGAGTTTCGTGCAGGGGGAGCGGGAGGAGATTCCCATCCACCCAGTCAGTACAGAAACGAGGACGCCTATACCTTTACCTACAGCAAACAGGGTCATGTGCCACACCTGTAGAGCTCGGGAGGGTTATCCGCAGCAATCGCGCCTGTCCACGGCATGGCGACGACGCTTCACGAGAACTGTAGATAAAAACCCCATTCCACGAAAACACAACCGTCTTTATGAGACCAAGCAAATAGCGAACACTACTATTGATAGAAAGTACCTTGACGCTTGTTTGCAGCATATCATGCAAGGGGAGCGAGTGAGAGTCCGAACAACACCAACCATACCCTCCTTTTTTACTGTCCTGTTCGTCGGGACGCCTTCACGGACAGAGGGGGAGTATGTAACATAAATATATAATAATCACAACAAAACAAATGAGAACAAGACACGGAATGAACACGAGAATACAATCATTTAAGAAATTGCAAAGAAACTTTAGTTCCGAATAATTATAAGAGATGGCGCTAGTGAGGTGAACGCAATTTTCTGGATCGCGGTATCGTTGCGTCGAGCACTCTGCTTAAGTAGTCTGCTAAGATTTTGTTTTGAATCGAATCAATTAGATCGATCAGATCGAATCCAATACTGGCTTTGGTACTGCGTATATGTTGTGTACGGTTCCCTGGACCTTCCTATACGTAGTACCTGTAGCCTGCATTCGTTGCCTTCTCGTAGAGCGTACGGTTTCCCGGACATCTACGAGAAGCTCGTAGCCACCCCTACGACCCCTGTAACCCCTCTACGACAATAAACCCCCTTCGTCCCTCAACCGTAGTTTCACTACCTCCTCCCCCCTCACCGGTAACCCCCCCTCGCTACACTCTCACTTTTCGTGTTTGTTAGTCGGTCCGGGCGGAATCTTGCAACTTCAATTTGAGGCACATCCCTGAGATGGTTTACTCTCAAAACCTACGTACAATAAAATTACTCAAGTAAGGTGTGCCCCCACTTTTGATGCGCTGCGTTTCTCTTGCATTTTCTCATTTTACTTTATTTTTCAGGACATTTAAAATAATTTCTTAAACTTAAGTAAGTACACGATTTGAACTTATCAGTCCCCTCAGGATCAAGATGATCGAATTATCAAGATAAAAGAATTTAAAAATAACAACAATAGGCGAATAAGACCCGGGGAAAAAATATTAATATCCTAAGAAACTTAAAAACATTAATAACACCAAAAATCGCTAAGATTTATCTGGTATTTGATTAAGTACGAAATGTAATGGATGCATGCTTAAGTCAACAATAGTTATATTAATAATTAATATTCAATAACTAAAAACAACTTAAATATAACCATATTCAATAGTTATAAATAATAATCCAAGTTGTTATTGTGTTGTCTAAGCTGTAGAATGTGTTATGTTTATGTAATAAACTTACTTTTAAATATCATATATTACTCAGTTTTTTTTACCGATTCTTTTCTACTGCAGGGCATAAGTCTTCCCCATCTTCCCTCCATTAAACTCGGTTCGACCCTGACGATCGCTGAGTGTATGTACTTACCTCATAATCCCCTCGCTTGTAATGTATGTTATTCCCTCGCTTTAATCGCTAACCGTAATCATCTCTCTTTAGGTAAAGAAGCCGAAGCCAAGAAATCAGACCCCTGTCCCTATTTTTAAAAGTAATAGGTTCATCTTCCAAATTCCCACCCGTATGTTCTTTGGAAAGTCTCCCTAAAATATACAGAGAGGGAGGTCTATCCATACTCAACTGTACTATAGAAACCAGTGTGGATTGAAATAGTCGACATCACGCCGCCATTCCTGAATGTCGTTACCCAAGAAAAAGTACTATTATTCTAGAATTTACCATTGTGAACGTTTTTTTGTGAAAGTGCGAAGTGAAAAAACTAAACAACCTCTATACGGAGGTGTTCTAAGTGAAAGGTTCATATAAAGTGGAGTTATGACGTTATATGCCTTACCGGCATCAAGTTATATGAAACAAAGGTTTAAAAATATCGATTCTCCAGTGAGTAGTATGCCGTCGTTAATTTTTCGTAATCGGTAAGTTTAATCGATTATTTTTGTTTTGTACGCATTGACGTCGAATCCCTATTGATTGATTGTTTTGTTACTAACTTCGGGTTGGTTGAAGTTTGTGTGGTACGTGTAACGGAACGTTATTAATAACAACACTTTTAGTACAATTTGTGTTTCAACATAGATATTCATGATTTAGCTTTATATCTTAAAATTCAATTATTAAATACTTTATGTTTCTATGAGAATATTAATATTTTGTTATATTTAAATTAAAAATAATATAAATAAATAAATCGGAAACCGTGAAACTGAACGTTCTAAAAATAATTATACGTCATTGCAAGCTTCCGGTAGCCATTGAAAAATAGTATAATGCGACTAAATTCAGATGTGTAGCCTTTACGGGTATTTTTGTTTGTTCACGTGACAATTGTAAAAAAGTTGTATTACTTCATCTGTTTCAACTTCAATTTCATTATTCACAATGCACTTTGCTTTTGTTGAAGTTCGTGCGAGGTTGTGTTTACCGCTTTTACTGCGCAATTCGTTGCAATCCACGGTTCAAACCGTATTATTTCGCCCCAAAGTTTTTGCAAGGCTTAACTACGATTTGCCAAGATGACGAAGTTAATACAACAGTTAAATTTTAGTAGTAACTTTAGTAATTACTTTGATGTCGACGTCGCTGGCTTCGCGACCAAGTCTGCCAAGAATTACTAGTGAGTACAAGACCTAATTAATTGCTTATCTTTACTAACAACATCTCGACGAAGTTCTCCACCATTTTTCTTACCTCTAAACGCTAAAAAGTCACGCAGGAACACTGAAATCGATTTGAAGTCGTGTCCTTCCTACGTCATCAAATGAATGTCTAGGTATTTAAAGTCGCATACCTACCTGCCTTTCGCATTATGAAAATATACATTCGTAGATTGTAGTATTATTTTCTTGGTGACTTTAATTTGTAGGTTAGGTTAGGATGACCAACAAAGAATCAAAATACATACTGTGCTAATTAAAGTGTCTTGAGCTATGTTACGTAGTAAGTACCTACCTACTACATCGAGATTGAGAAATATACAAAACTACTTATCCATGGTGGGGATTTAACTGACAACCTTGACAAGTTTCACTGCACATGTTCTGGTTCTATCATCTTCCTGATTCTTTTAATGGCTGCACTGGCCTATGAATTGAAGCATGGACTGGCCTATGAATTGAAGCATGGACAAGTCTGCCTAGAGATATTATTGACTAATTGGTGACAAACCAAAACTGTTGTGAGAAATAGGAAAACTTGGAGGAAAAACAGAACTATGGAAAATTCCATTCTGCAAGAAGAGTCTAGAATATTCCATGTGTAAGATATGTAACCACAAAGTTAGTAGGTACTTACATTAAAATAAAACCTTTTATGTTAGTATTTGTATACATTTCTAATATCCGTACCTAAATAAATAAGTAAATAAATAAGTCCAAAGAATTTAGACAGTTAGGTCTCTTAATATGAGATTAGAAAGTTAATGGTATCTTGACAGTAAAGCATTTCAAACTTTGTTCTGATAGATGTGTTTACTCTCTGTAGATCCAGTGATCAAGATCCATTTGATTCCATTGAGAAAACTTTTTCTCTTTAGTGTTCTTTAGATTGATCAGAATTTCTTCTATGGTTTTCCCGATTTTGCATAATAAAACACTTTATTTACCGGGTTTAATCACACTTTATTTATTATTTTTAAAACGATTAAGCTTAAAAAAGCAAACTGAAAAGTTGGCAAAAGCTCGGTATCTAAAGTGTTTTATTGAGTTTCATCAGTTCAAAAATTAAATTCTTCAGGAAATTAATCTCACACCTTTAGAAAAGTAAAAAATAAATGTTACAATAAACAAAATAAGATAAACTAAGGTAAGGCTACTGTATGTTTTTTGTTTGTCTAGCCTTCCATATATTTGGACCATTGAAGGTCCATAATTTTAAATTGCAGGTTTCCTTGCAATGTTCTCCATTGTTCTGCGAAAGTAAATCTACATCGTATAAAACAAAGTTGTTTTTATAATTTTTTCTTTGTGCTTAGGTACTAACTGAACATCAATCTTGTCTTTTTCTTTCTCTTATCATTTACTAGGAGTTCCCCTGAACTGAGACCTCACGACCCCCTATCTCCCCAACCCCCCCTACCGATCCGGCTCATCTTAGAACTCATAAATTCTATTGACCTAAACTACACGCATACCAAAATTCACGAAGATCGGAGCTACGATACTCAAGTTATAGTCGAACAAACATATAACATACAAAGATACAAGCGCCAGGCCCGTCTACACTGGACCTCACTCACTTAGCTCGTTCAGTCAATAAGGGAAGACAAAGAATCAGTTTACCAATGAAATACTGGACTCAAAGTAAAATCAATAATTTTGTCTTAAGTTTTTACAATTTTGCAATAATAAAACACAAAACCTATTTACCAGGTTTTACTCCCGTTTTATTTCATAATGACATTACAAGGTTGCATTAAATTTCAAGGTTGAAACTTTGAAAAGCTAACTGTAAAGTTAGCAAAAGCTCTTTACTTTGTAATAACGCCATTAATAAATAAAACGCAAGTAAAAACCGTTGAATATTTTGTTTTAAAAATAAAATAACTCAAGTGTTTCGTAAATTTGTTTTTATTGCTCAAGGCATATTTACTAGAAATATTTTAAAGGAAAAATTCACTTGCGGCGAGATTTGAACTCTAGAACTTAAGAATATGAATGTTTCCCTGTCTACTATTTTTCGACTACGGCTCGATTGAGACGCCATCTACAGGTTCACTTTCCAGTGATTTACCTGCGCCAATGATTAACTTTACAGTCAACGCATTGGCCAAGGCGTAACTCAAGTAGACAACAATATCAATCAGCCACATGTTCTAGAAATGTAGCTAATAAAAAGTCAAGTGTTGTTTGTAACAGACATACGGACAAGTAATTGAGAGTTTATTAATAACAATTCGTGATTTCAACCTTGGACTTTGACAGTTTGTCTCGACTAGTGCCTTGCTATGGTTTCATTGTCAATAAATTATGTGAACATCACACAGTGCCATCTATTGTAAGCTCAGTACTAACTACCAAACTTGTGGTACGGTGACTAGACAATGGACATAATACTTATACATAGAGAGGATTACTGCTTTCTATCTTGTACTACAACAAGTAGGTAAGCAGATCACAATCGTGCTGTGGTATCATCTAATTAGCATCCACCGCTACTAGTTGCTATTTATTGTCAAAAAACATATTTCATATTCTACATTGCTGCCTTGAAGTAATCACCGGTAACAACCACGTTACGTCAAAGCAGTAATGTACTGCAACTTAGTAACTACTAACGGTGGATGCTAATTAGATGATACCACAGCTGAGCTGTTTTAAAAAGTGAGCCAGTCCAATACATTCTACATAGTCAAAGTCAAAATTATTTATACCCATAGGATGCTTGTAAAATACAAGATCACTTGAATATGTCTCAAGGTCTAAAGATTTTAGTGTGGCTTCGGAACGCGAAGAAAAAGCCACAAGAAACTCATGTGGTTTTTTTTTGTGATCATGTGCTAAATTGCAATCGTCATACATAATACAGATACTTATCTGTAATTTGAACAGGAGCAATCATATACTGATGCATTTCATACTCGTCTCTGAAGGACGAGCTTTACAGTTCAAAGTTGTTTTTTTACAAAATTACTTGCACACATTTTAACATTTTAATGTTGTTGGAATATCCATTATCTATGATAATCTAAGTTTACTACATTACTTATCATTGTCAAAAACGGCAAGATTAACCCCCTTACTTATAAATGCTGGTTAACAGCTGCATAACTATGTATCGTTTGTCTTTTACTGTGACATGAAGTTTCAAAGTTGACGGACAGAGACAAACGTCACATAACTCGGTCATCTGTTAATCATTGTTTATAAATAAAGTTACCCCCCTTTCCTACACAGTATAGAAAATTTAACCCCCTTACTTATAAAAGCTAATTAATGCGCTGCATAACTTTGCATCGTTTGTCTTTTACTGTCACATGAAATTTCAAAGTTGACAGACAGAGACAAACGTCACATAATTTAGTCATGTATAAATAATTTTTTTTTAGTAAGGGGAGAGTTGTTAAAATCTATAAGGAAAACATTGTACCTATTAATAACAGACTGTTAAGCAGGAGTAATCTAAAAATATACTTCTTTCGCCGTTAATTGCATTGACTTACAGAAGCCGTATTCTTTAACTCAGTTAACAACAATGTAATGGCACTATGCAGTACAATGCTGCTTTGACCTTTTATCGATAATCCCGCAGGATCGGGACTTACGCGGGTGATCTTACTAATATTATAAATGAGAAAGTTTGTATGTATGTATTCAAGTGACTTAAAAACTACTGAACCGATCGCGATGAAACTTGGAATATAGGTGGCTGGATACCGGGAATAACACATAGGTTACTTTTTATCCCGATAACGGGACTTACGCGGGTGAAACCGCGGGGCGCAGCTAGTATTTAATAAATCGAGACAGATCTGAATAAAAATCGACACAGGGTAAGTGATGTAGAGTGGCATCGTCATTATCCATCATTTACCTTCGCCCAATGAAGTACAGATACTTCAGCACTTCCGTTTAAGTGTGGATTTTTGCACTGCAGTAGGTAGGTGTTCGAACAACGTGGGATCGCGACTTGCGCGGGTGAAACCGCGGGGCGCACGCAGATAATTAATATAATTGACTAAACAAAACATTTGAAAAGTTTTACCGAAATACATACTGATTAGTATCAGACAGCAGTAGTTACGTCACGTCTGTATGTACAAAACACGTTTGCCACGCCTGTTATTTTAAAAATAAAACGTAAACAATTCTCGCGCCAATAATCGCGCGTGATTGTTTTTATATAGCAACATCCCGCGTCCGCCACGTCCTTTAAAACTTTGGGGAAAAGCGGGATAAAAATGACTTTAAAACATAACTCCTTGTAATCCATTTTTGTTCCGACTTTTTTATGTGTGTGAGTAACTGGAAATTTCCCGAACAATTGACTTTGAAACTGATGAAGCTCGGCCTTCTGAGCCGAGTTTAAAATGCTATACGTTCAAGCGACCATTACCTTCTAATCTCATATAAAAGACCTGTCCAATTTCTTTGCTTAACTCAAGTTATCTACAATTACTCGCTAACACGTTTAAAATTTGAAACATTAAAATCTGCATGCCTATCGCGCAAAGAAAAGATCTGCGCGCGAAATGTTTTACAATTAACAGCCTTAGATTAAAGTCGACGGCCGCCGTCGATTTGAACTGACATTAACCAGCTGCTCAAGAGACGTAGATTTCAATGACAATTCAAATCGACGGCGTCGGCTTAAAATGCATGCAAATCAACGCCGTGGTTTGCACTGCGTACGTTATTCCTTTGCGCAGTGCGCATTTCGATGACGATGTCGACGCTAGATTCACGGTAGCCTTTCTGTACTTATCAAGTAGATTCGGATTGCTAAACATTTGTCATAGAGTTGAATCTTTGGCATCATTATTACGTTAATTGTAACACTATTCAATGAAGCATCTAAAACAAACATCCATTCATTAATCATTATGTATTAATTGTAAAAAAACACCTGTGTTGCTATACACTTGAAAGAATGATAAACACTTTGTTTACTGTTTATTTATAAAGGGGAAATGAATGAAGTTTGTTATGTTTGTTGCCAATTGTTAAGACTTGTCTAAAGTAATTAATAAAAATGAATATGCCCCAATTAGGTGTGCGTTTATCCATTAGTCAGTCAGTCAGGCAAGCAGGCATTTTATAGATATGGATTATTTAGATAAATATTTGTTTTGTTTATGTAATCTATATCAATTAATAGATTATGATAAATGATAGCAATATCTATTTTTAAAACTCTTCGGTCTTAGAGTGGCTTGACCAGGCACTGCGTTAGGAAATAACAATATAATTCTTAAGATAACATTATTTTTTTTTGATAAATACAGCCAAATGATTTTTTGAAGATACACGATATTGCCATTTTGTTTGCCCCCTCTCGGTGAGTCGACGAGACATTTTTATTATTAGGTGGAACTCTGGAGATTAAATGATATTTTGGATAATTTAAATACGAGAATAGGCCGTCTGATTTGAAAATATTGTGCTACTCATACTACGTAAACAATTAGTCACCTACCATGCTTCAATGCCTAATCAATTTTGTAAACAAAGAAAAAAAGTTATATCAAAATTCAAATAATTTATCTTAGGTCTAGTTGGTTTATCTTAGTTTAGTTAGTTAGTTAGTTAGTTGGTCTTGGTTTTTTATATCAAAATAAAAAAAAAATTAAAACATTTTAATTTTTTTTTATTATTTCAACGTTTTTAGTGTACCTAGTTACCTACCTACTTCGACTGCTAATTAAAATCAACAAAATTATAACTGTAAATTTAATTCTTGAAGAATTCTCTGATGAGAAAGTGGTCCATCAATCTGTATCTAGTTCTTTAGGGGCCTATTCTTTTTGGTAAGAATATTAGTAAGATAATAAGCTAACAATTATTACTACCGTGGCAAAGCAGCCTGTGGCTCTTATAAAAATATGTACAAAATGAACACTACCATTCCTATACTAATAAAATGGCCACAGAATAAGCTATAGTAACTGTAATGTAATGTTACATTGAATTTAATGGGCGCAATTGCAAAGGAAAAGAAGGTCAATTGCAAACTACATCTCACGCGGAAATATCTGAAGACGAAGAGCTTCTATTTTTATATTTTAATCATTCGCTAAAGATTTGTACGTAGCTGCGATTCCTATTTTTACGGTCTCGCTACGCCCATGCATTTATTAGGTTGGAAGACCGTTTCGTCTATTAGTTGGGTCACCATCCACAGACCTAAGATAAGGAATGGTTTTATCGAAATTCCCACGGGATCGGGACTTACGCGGGTGGGTTATGAGATAAAAGACAAGCTAGTAGCTGGAGACCTGGAATAACACAGGCTATTTTTTATCCCACTATTCCCTCAAGAACGCGAATAACGCGGGTGAAACCGCGGGGCGCAGCTAGTAATACATAATGTTACTTTAGATCCCAATATGACCGAATGATCGGGATTTACTCAGCTAGTACATACCCAATGAGAAAAATAACTAATTTTAAAAATTAGCGCTCCATATCTGTTAAAAATACAAGCGAGACTCAATATTTATCGTAAGTTTAAATGCCTATTAAATCAAAACTAATAGGTATTTTTGACCACAACAAAAACTAGTGTATTTGTAAACATACAAGCTTTAATGTAACAAACTTTAAACCGATTTATCATAATACCTTTTTACCATTTAGTCTCATAAACTCCAATATATCAAAATGTCCTGAATCCATAAAGTCCATGGTGCAAAATGGTAATTTTATTATGTCCTATTATCAAAATGTCCACTATTTATCATTGCAAACAATCGCGTCTGCAAAATTAACACGAAATAGGATAAACTGTGATATTTACGTCGACCTAATACCATTAATCTGTCTTTAACCAGTTTCTACTATCATTTGGCTGACGTTATATTTTGCTTTTACCTTATTATTGTATTGTCAGGCCCGGAATGTTTTCGTTTCTATTTTCGTTTTTGGCAAGTTTGCTAATGTTTTGATTTGATTCCCTCTCAACTCTCATCTCACAGTGCTTTCTCAAATATTTCTCGAAACACACGCTTCGAATCAAAATAAATAAAACTATAAATAACTTAAATCCTTAAAAAAATATAATGCTGTATACGGCATACAGCATTAAAATTCTGTTCAAAAAGTTACCTTTAAAAATTACAATACAAATATTTTAGTGTTTATTTTTTATTTTAAGTGGTTTATTGTTTAGTTAGTAACTAATAATAGAGTGAAACATTCCGTTTGTTGTGATATTTTTAAGATTTCTTACATCAAAAGATAAAAAAAGAGATTTTTATTGTTTTGTTAATAATTCTACTTTATTTTTAATAACGGAAGGTACCTTTTCGTTTAACAATGGTCATCCAGATCAACCGGTGAGAATACACTTTTAATACCTACTTCATAACTAGACATTTTATTAACCTCGTCACAAAATGTCTTAATTTATTCGTTGTCATTTTGAGACAGTAAAACTTCGAAGAAGTAACATCTTTTGGAATTAACCTCTTCAAATGAACTATGTTTGGGTGGGACGTTTCGGCCACGGTTAATTTTAGACCTAGCGCCTGCGCCAAGCGGACTCCTTGCTCCGAAAAGTAGATCAGTGCGGACTCTAAAGCTACGGCCGCATAAGCGGGAGGCTCGCTTAGCGCCTGGCGAGAAACTAAGCAAGTCACGTGAAATAAAACCAACCTAGGGCCCGAACGCACATCTTCCGTCGTAATCGGCATCGAAATTCCACTGCGTAAAGAAATAACCTGCACGGTTCAAACCATAGCCTTAATTTGCATGCATTTAAAGGCGACGCCCGCCGTCGAGTTTAAATGTTATTGAAGAGACATCGCATTCAATGACAGCTCAACTCGACGGTGCCGGCTTCAAATGCATGCAAATCAACGATGACGTGTTCACCGCGCAAGTTATTCCTTTACGCAGTGGGATTTCGATGCCGATTACGACGGAATTTACGCGGTAACTTCGCTGTTTGTTTCCTTCGATACACGCCAAGCGACTAGCTATGCGGCCGTAGCGTAAAAAACGGAACGAATCGGTCGCGACAGTACCTAATACTAGATCCGACCGACAACCGACATGTCGTCTTCTTATCCCCTAGATGCACGTGCTACATCTTTGACCGTATCTTCCCTTACCACCCAGGTTTAATGCTCGTTTATACAATCTATGCATACAAAATTCAAAGTACTGACTGACTGAACGAATGACCTCTATGTATATCAACGCAGAGCCCACACCGCTGGTCCTAGGGACATGAAATTTCGAAAGTATGTTCTTTCGCACTTGTAGGTATCGAATAAAAAGAATTTTTGTTAATTCCCTCGAGTTCGGGACTTCGCGTGTGAAACCGTGGGACGCTGCTACTATATAATTAACCCCAATTCCCGCAGAAGTTAACAATTTGAAATATATCTCAAACTACATTTTAAATAAGTTCTAGTAAATATAAGAATTACAGCAAATGGCAGTGTCGTTAAGATTGCATTAGTAAATAGTTGTATAATAATTTAATTAGATCATGCAGTACTATGTTGTATGTAATACATAAAAGATAAGAAAACTATAAATAGATTAACTACAAAGGTTATTTACTTATACCTAACGCTTTTACTTCATTACATTGAGTTAATTAATTTCCAATTAGTAATCAATGTATACGTAAGTAATTGAAAAAAATATATTTTACCGTTTTTCTTTTCATTGATGGCAAATTAAATTTTGATTATGTCTCATATCAAAACGTCGAACCATCAAAATGTCTTAAATCATTTTGTGATTTTGTCCGTTACAAACTTAAATGTAAAAAGAATTGATATGGTCCTGTTTATCTGTCTGAACAACCTTATTATTTTCCCTTAGATTAAATGCTAAACACTGCAATAAACAATATCCTAGAACAAATAATCTTTTATAATACATTCGTAGATAAAGACAAATCCATGCAATCTCGAGATATTTGCCAAGACTTGAATGATAGCACCATCTTGTTTACTGCGAGATAACAATGTGATGTCCTCTTGAATACCTAGATAGGCCATTGATCTGAGTTAGCGTCTATCTAAACTTAGGAAATTATAACAATGTTACTTTTTGCCAAACAAATTACGTAGTAAGTCATGTTGGTATTTAATAACTCTTTGACTGCTGAAACCGCACACCTTGTGTTTGCGATATTTTGGTTTTGTGATTTGCGATTTCAACGTCAGCAGTCATTTAGATATGAAATTTGGAATGTGTTTTTTCTTGATGATGTGTAAACACTACGGCCGCATAGACAGGCGGCTTGCTTCGCGCCTAGCGTCTTGTAGCTTGCATTCTGGCTAGAGATACAGCTAGGCTCTGAGTGCGACCGGTCGCGAGCTTTCTGGAGCGTTCATATTAGTTCGGTGACTCGCTAGCCTCCTGCCTTTGCAGACCTAGCCTAAGCTTGGAATGGAATACAATTAATTTTGTATTTGGATCTCCATTATGTTATGAATGCCGTTATTATTATGCTATATTTATTGATGTTGTCATTGTTTCAGTGGCGACGGCGCGTCCCTGAACGCGTCGGCCGGCAGCAAGCGCTCGGCTCTGTCGGCGTCGGACGCCGAGTGCTTCTCGCTCTGCCTGGGCGCCGGGCCTCTGTGGTAAGTGCAGACGTTTTGTACTTGTAGACCATTTGCTTAGGACCCCATGAGAAATGCTCTCCTTTATAGAGAATCAATCTAGCATTGGGGACTAGATCAGTCTATAACTGATAAGACTGATGGAGGAGCTCTTCGAAGTGAGATCCCGCATGGTAAGCCTGCGGATGGCCGACAGTAGGGTCGCGAGGACATACAATAATTTATGTTTTACAGTAGTAGGGGCATTTACTATGTTTTAATTTGCTTTTTACGGAGCTCGATATTTCACCAGTAATTGCAACTGGTTTGTTCACGAGTCGTGACTTGGTCACTAACTAAAACATGGTAAATACCCGGTTAAATTAAATAAAATTAGTAGTTGTAAGAGGTGGATGATGTTACAGGTGGTCCTGATGTCCCTGCTCACGGCTCTACACCGCCCGGAGGGGTGACTAGCGGGGCTTCTAGCCCCGCGACACCATCGACACCCACACACACTGACAACCGTACGTATTGCCTTATTATTAGACCTTCCTGGGTTACCGCGGATCTAGCGTCGATATCGGCATCGAAATCCGCTCTGCGCATAAGAATAGCGTGTACGGTGCAACAACGTCGATTTGCATGCATTTGAAGCCGACGCCGTCGATTTGAACTGTCATCAGCAGCTCTAGACACCTCTATTACAATGGCAGTTCCAGTCGTGGTTTGCACTGCACAAGTTAATCCTGGTATACGGATTACGATGTCGATATCGACGCTAGATCCACGGTAACCCTCCCGTATTCAGTACCCCTCCCGAGGATCTAGCGTCGACATCGTCATCAAAATCTTCACCAGGATTAACTTGCGCGGTGCAACTCCACGGCTTTGATTTTCATGCATTTTAAGCCGACGCCGTCGATTTGAACTGTCATTGCGTCTCTTGCGCTGCCGGTTTAAATGATAGTTTAAACATTTCTACAGTTCTGAACAGGTCAAGTTAGAGACGTCCAGTCGCATATCTTGACGGTAAATGGCGTTCCTCATAATGTTCTAAAGATGTCCATTCTGCATGTTTCAGAAGACTTGTTGTGCACTTTACTATGGAGCAGTGGCAGCTCCGTATGCGGCAGTGCGGAAACCCTCTCGGAACCCGCGCCCGTCATCCAAACGGACCCGCTGCTCAACCAAGCTGTAAGTTACAACTATTTTAAAGAAAAAATACATCCACAAAAACACAGAGCACAGCCGACGTCGAGTAGGATTGATGGATTGAGTAGCGACATACCAATTAGTCCACCGACGTAACGACGCTGGTGACTCATTGCCGAACCAAGCTGTAAGTTGTTCCCAAGCTGGATTTATGCTGGGAAGTGAGCGCACCTTTAACAGCTTTGGTACCACACAAGAAACTGTGGAAGGTGGCTTCTCTCCCGGCCTCAGCGAGGTTGATCGTTGGCTCCTTACTGAGGTTTGAGTGCCTTTATTGCTCTGTTACCTGTCTAGATAACCAGGTAGTGACATTTAGTCACGAGGCTACTCTCCTTTATAGAGAACCGATCTAGCATTGGGGACTAGATCAGTCTGTAACTGATACCTGACGGAGCTCCTCAGAGTTTCCTGCTGGGAACAGCGGATCCCAATAGCAAGCCTGCGAATGGCCGTCTATTGGGAATGCTGTAACATATAATATATGTAGCGTGGTTTATTGCTCAATCGAGCTATACGTTGGTACCAAACGCCGTCGGTTTAGTGAAATGTTGTAACTTAGTTGTGCTGTTATTTCCAGGTGCTAAACCAGATCCTGGAGAAGAAAGATCGTCGTCCGGTGAAGGTTGACTTCAAAATCTTCCTCACTGAGAGCACCAACACTCGCTGGCAAGCTGTGAGTATAGATACGAAACGATACGGTAAACTAGCTGCGCCCCCCGGTTTCACCCGTAATCTCCGAAACAACTGAAACAAATTCAAAATTTCTTACACCAATAGAAAGCTACAGAATCGAGGAGTAACATAGACTTTTATACTTTTGATTCCAATATTCCCTCGGGATAGGGACTTACACGGGTGAAACCGCGGGACGAAACTATTCATATATATAATCAATAAAGAACACACTGTCCTCTCAGCTCTCTTCTACCAGCGGTTTTTCTATAGTATAAGCTGTCTGTGTTGATCCATCAATCAGAAAAACAAAACATTAGCAAGAAATCTCGACTTCCACTTGAAAATAAAGAACAGGGAGTCAACGACTCTATTCTTTTGACACTTTTGACATGGAGTATGTTCCCGTGCCGTGGCGTTGTACTGTCTGACGTCAGATAGTGACAGTACTAAAGGACTGATTTAGTTTTTTCTTCTGCTTTTTCTTATGGCTTTTCCGTTTGGACATTTGCCAGTGTCAAGTATTATTAATTATTTGTAAGTTAGTTGCATCGAAACAGTCAAGTCGTCGTAGTAAAAGTCAAGTCAAGGAATCATTGCAAAATGGGGGCCATGTTTTACAATGATTGTTCATGGAGTTTTTAGGAGCTAAAGTCCATGTTTTTCACCAACTTTCACTTTCGCTACACTTGTACACCTTCACGAAACTAAATTGTTTAATATGCCCCTGAAATTAAACAATTTACACGCATTTGAACTAGATAGGTTTCACAAAAATGAAAATTTAGCACCACATCTCGTTCTAAACGCGTTACCACCAAAACTCCGACTGATTAGTTTATTTATGTGTTATATTTAACAGGTGGTATCCAGCAACAGCATGTATCTCCGTGTGCCGAGCGTGCTGCAGTCGGGCAGCAAGGAGAGCTTCCTGCGGCTACTGGACTTTGCGGAGGAGATGCTGGGATGTACCAAGTTAGTAGTACCAAGAGATCTATCTATGGGGCAACTTAGGTATCTACTTCACAGTTGCAGTTGCTGTGTCTAGTACACTATACCTACTAATCAAATACACTTTATCATAACTGACAAGAGACGGGTATTCAATGAATTATAAGCTGTTCTCCAGGGTCATTCCAAATCGTCTCGATCGCAGGTTTGATGACTTCCAGTCTCCCGAACAAGCCTATAGAAAAGGCTATAGTACCGCAGACCATAACATCATCGCTCCGTAGGCGTATTCTCGTATTGAAATTACCCAGAATTTCGTATCGACATCATTTCAATATCGTTGTGAGTCATTCTTCAATTTCAAATAGATGCTTGTCGAAATTTTTTCGATAATATTTTTCCTGGAGAATACCATTCTCCATACATTTTTTAAGTCGTTTAAATATGTTGTCAGCTACTACATAATCGAGTGTGCAGCTCGGATGAATGTCACACAATTCATCCCTCAAACTCGAATTATTTCAGGTGAAATGGGTAACATTCAACCCTTGGCTAACAATTTATTATTGTATGTTCTCTGCTGCTACATACACAACAGTGTTTAGTTCGGGTCAATGTCACCCATTTCACGCTCGAACTACTGGCGCTCTCACGGTGAAATGAGTATCATTCAGCCCTTGTCTAACAATGTACACTTGAATTGAATTTATTTACTAATATGAATCTTACCAAACATTTATCAAATTACATTAGAAATACACATTACACATTTTATTACATTATGCGCCTCGCGGTTTCACCCGCGTAAGTCCCGTTCCCGCGGGAATATCGGGATAAAAAGTAGCCTATGCGTTAATACGTCCCCAGCTACCTATATTCTAAGTTTCATTGCAATCGGTTCAGTAGTTTTTGTGTGAAAGAGTAACAACCTCACATACATACATACATGCATACATACATACAAACTTTCGCGTTTATAATATTAGTAAGATTATTATTGTATGTTCCCAGCTGCTACATAATCGTGCTGAAGTCCCGGCCCGACCGTGCCACGCTGCTCCGCACGTTCATGTACCTCGGGTTCGCAGTACTCCCGCCGCGTGCTCCCGCCGTACCGCCAGAGATCCGCAACGACGATTACATCTTCCTGCACTACAATATGGAGTGATTCCCTGACTTGGTGGAGCGAGGACGACTTTAGAGGTGCTCTTTGGGCGAATTTCGTTTCTAATCATAATTACACATGTATGCAAAATTTCAGCTCAATCGGTTGAAGATATCTACTTCATAATTGAGTTCACAGATTCCTCCCGAACAAACATACATACATTGCAAGTTGAATAAAAGCTTTTAATAAATAATCAGAGTCCACTTCATAGTTTGCGAGTAAATTTGTTATCGACACGGGCCTCTACTGTGTTGGCTTCGGCTATTCAATTCTTATTCCAAAGGTCCGGGGTCTAATAGCCCCATAATAACCGATATAAGCATAGTTGCTTAGTTTAGGCGCTAGATGGTGCTTTCTGCAACGTCGTTGGAATATGTTTTAAAAATAAAACTTTACAATCATAGTCGAAGAGCCCACGTCCAATTTGTGCCCTAAATAATCCGAGCTCCATGCACAGTATTCAAAATAACAATTTATAATTATTAAAAAAAAACAGTATTTGTATGCACTTTCATTAAAGAAAAATAATAATAATAATATGATAATCACAATGCTTTTTAGAGAGGCCAACAAGTTCTTGTAGTTTTTAGTATTCATTATTATATTACTTAGTGTAGTTTCTATAACGGATTGTATGGAATTTCTTTTGACTTTTTCTACCTTTGAAGTCAAAATGTGCAGCTTAGACTTCAAAAAAGAAGGTTCTCTTGGATACTTTGATTTTTTTTGAGACAAATAATTCTACTTTTGAAGTCAAAATGTGTATTTTAATAGAATTCAAAAAAGGGAATGTTAGATTTTTTTAGGAAAACAAAACAACTGTGTTTTCTAAGTCAAAAGAAATCCCTAATACAATATTTCTACAATTTTAGCTTTGAAAAAAAAAACGCTAAGTACTATATTTTCGTTAATATTTGATTTTCAAAACTGATTGTAGAAATAGTGATTATAATTACTTATACTTTTTTTTCTTTATTATCTTCTATTATTATAATGATTATAAAATAACATAATATTGTCGTCGTGTTTCTTTTCACCCTATCCGGGGGTAGAGCGTTTAATTGTATGAAAATAAAAAAATAAAAAATGTAAAAAAAAATGTTTTTTTCCCACTTTCACTTAAGTTCCATACACTACACAATTGCTGAAAATTTTCATCGCTGTCTCTTAGACTATAGGACTTTACTTGAACCATTTGTAAAGATTTTGGTATTAAAATTTAACGATTTTTTTTAATAGTGACACTTTGACACTAGTATTTTTGTGTTACATTTGTTTTTTTCATGTAACAACGATTTTTTTAATAACGAATCAGTTTCTCATATTTTATTTTGTTGAATAAAAATCAAGTAAAATCCCGTAAAAATCTATCTTATGGAAATAAACCTAATTTTAAAATCTAGATTTAGAAAATAAGCGGTGTTTTTTTAGGTATTAAGAGCAATGTTCATTTGAATAATAGTACCTACATACTCAACTAAAACATCTTAACAAAAGCTCTTAAGTTTTCTTGAACACGGTTCTTGATTGTGGAAATTTCCCAGATTTTCTGCGGAAACGCCTTGAGTTTATAATGCATTTTTATTTAAACGAACATTGTAAAGTACTTATTTCTTCGTCCCACAGTATTTTACCACCATTTTGTTTTTGGGACCCTGTAGTTTAGTTTTAAGTATATATTTCATTACAGAATTAAATGATTATAAATTAATATTGGTTGTTTTAATTTTAAATATGTAGATAACAAACTTGAGACTTCTAAAAAACATTTATAAATATGATCTAATATCCTGAATTCCTGATTACGGTTATCATGACTCCAGTTATGATCTAAAGCCAGTGTTAGTTTTTCCGTTTTTTATTTCCGGTAAAAAGATATTTCTAAATTAAAGTTTTACAGTTAGGAGCACCAAACCTAAAAAATGGCGGTTCAATCTCTCCTAACTTAGAGGATGGTGTAATGCTCCTAACTGTAAACCTACAATAAATTTTAATTTAGCGGAAATAAAACGAAAATACACAGTGGCTTTAGATCATGTATAAATCTATTGAATATAAAATCCATATTTCTTTTGGAATGAAACAATTTCGTATTAAAAGTTGTTTGAAGTGCCAAAGAAGACCGGCGTCTCTACCTAGGGTGTAGAGGTAGGTACATTAATTCCTAAAACACAAGATATGGATACACTCGACTTCACGGTAATGTATCTACCAGTGGCTCGATTCTGTAAAAACATAGCATGCGGAATGCTGGCGACGTGCAGAAAGAGTTGTATTCTGTAAATGTTATTTTACTTAATTAGTTAAGTAGCCTTCAAAATTAAGGGCTACTTAATTATTAAAAGAGCTCCCCTTGTTAATTAGCCAATCAGTATTTAAAGAAATTATAGAATAGCTATTATTTTTACTCCTGCAACAAATCGACTTCTGCAATGCTCATGCATCCCGCCTGCTTGTCGCATGCTTTTTATATATGTTTTTACAGAATCGACCCACAGTAGTGTAACTCGGCCGTATTTTTGGATTAAATGCCTACAGCCACGCGGTACCTAAACATGACATAGGGCTGCCCGCCTCCAGCATTTTAATTACATTTGTCTACTTTCTGTTTTCATTTAGTTTTGTGATTGTAAATATACTTACCTATTTTTTTTATATTAACAAATAAAATACTGTGTGATGTGAAAGGGAAGTGTTCAATAAAAATGCATGTTGTTTTTCAATTGGTAGGTTTTTTTATTATAAAATAGTAGGTAGTTTATGCACTGAGGAGGTACTAAAGCGCTGTCTTACTTATATAGAGGGCGTCTTATTGAATCCAAAAGCGTCAACTAGAAATAATTTCACGTTTATTGTTAAAAAAACTAGAAACCGTCCTAGGGACTAGGGAATAATTTGTAAACACGGCAGCCATTTACAAAGATTGTTCAAGGAGCTTTGGAGACAACGCATAATGTTCATGTTTTGTACCGATTTTCACTTTTACCTTCACGAAACTAAATCGATCTAAATGCGACCGAAATTAAACAATTTACACGCATTTGAACTAGGTTTCACAAAAATGAAATTTAGCAACACATCTCCTCCACGCGTTCCCACCAAAACTCCTGCAAATAACTTGCATATATTATTAATACTTGGACTTTTGTTTTTGACGCGTTAGTGGAATGAATGTTGTAAGTCCTGAATTTTCATTTTTACAAAACATTGTTTTATTGCGTTTAAATTGTTTAATTTCGGCGGCAAGTTACCAATTTAGTTACGCGAAATTCAACGAGTTAAGTGAAAATAAAAATACCAGTGCCAAACACGAAATTAGCACGTTACAAACAATTGTTCCATAGGGTTGGAGAAAAGTCGTCGCCATTTTTTCTACAGCCTTCACGCATTAAAAATTATTTCAAACGATTACAGTATAATAGTGGTAGTTCACTATTTGTACGATTATTTGGCTAAATTGTCCTATATTGCTGACAGAAGCCATCACTAAGAAAAAGAAGAAATAATACTTGACACTGGCTAATTTCCCAATGGCCATAATCGGTTCACACCGTGTTCACACCCGATATCAAATAAAAGACAGCAGGGAGGCGGGAACGCGTAGAGATGTGTTGCTAAATTTTCAGTTTTGTGAAACCTAGTTCAAATGCGTGTAGATTGTTTAATTTCGGGGGCATATTAATCCATTTAGTTTCGTGAAGGTGTACAAGTGCAATAAAAGTGAAAATCGGTGCAAAACATGGACTTTAGCGTTGTCTCCAAAGCTCAACGCGTTCCCGCCAAAACTCCGATTCGAACAACCTTTGTAAATGGCCGCCGTGTTTAAAATGATTTCCTAGACTTGACTTTTATTTCTTATCGGTTGTGAACCGATTATGGCCATTAGGAAATTAGCCAGTGTCAAGTATTATTAATATATTATGCAAGTTATTTGCATCGAAACAGTCAAGTCGTCATAGTTAAAGTCAAGTCTAGGGAATCATTTGTAAACGCGGCGGCCATTTACAAACAATCTTCACGGAGCCTTGGAGACAACACTAAGTCAATGTTTTGCACCGATTTTCACTTTCATTCCACTTGTACACCTTCACGAAACTAAATTGATTAATATGCCCCCGAAATTAAACAATTTGCACGCATATGAACTAGGTTTCACAAAAATGAAAATTTAGCACCACATCTCCTCAAGGAGTTCCCGCCAAGACTCTTCGATGCAAATAACTTGCATAATAATACTTGACACTGGGTAGTTTCCCAATGGTTATAATCTGTTTACAACCGATAAGAAATAAAAATAAAAGACAGCAGGGAGCTGTGGAGGGAAATCGACCAACTTTGTTTACCTACTTTATTTACACATATTCTAAAGTTCCAAGTTGATTGAAATATTAAAGTTAAATAGCTGGTTAACGCAATCGGAAGGTCAGAAAGTTCATAACCACCAAACTTGCACGCCTTTAATTCAGCATCGCTCTGTAAACTTCATTTCAACGTTGTAATAAAACATGTCGAAAGTAAAATTGAACTTGATCGCTGCTGCGTGTGAAAACATGGGCATTGGAGTAAATGGGACTCTCCCTTGGAGACTTAAGTAAGTTTTCAATTACTTACAACAAATGCAAAATCATAACAAGCCTCTGTACATGTTTTATTGTAAGGTACCTCTCACATATCGTCTGTGTCCTGCAAAAAACGATGTACTGGTTGTGATAAACTTAGTTTGTAAATAGCTGGAGGCCGAATAAAACTAAGGCTGCTATTTTTTTTTTAGCCCCAATCATAGTCATTCTAAAATCATTCTAATTCTATTCATTATGACAATAAGTTTATGGGATGCAACAAGTAGTACCTACCTACTAAAAACATCTTTAGGTATATTAGGCAGGGTCAGGGTGCAAAAACTTTACAATAAAACTATTATTGTATCGCTCTGCCACTGAATCAAGGACTCTTCAAAGTCAAAATTCAAAATATTACATTATTTAACTCATATCATAGAGCATATCTGGAGCAGTTAAGGCAGGTAATTAAGTACCTATAATAAATATTGCACGACATTACACACAGCGCTATCTAGACCCCAACTAAGCACTAGGCTTGTACTACATATTATAGTATTAGACAACGGATATACTACATTAATTTTTATTTTTGTAAATAACTACATACATATTAAACATAGACAACACCCAGAACCAGAAACAAACATTTATAATCAGCAGAAATATTTGTTCGCGGCGGGAATCGAACCCGCAACCTTCTGTGTTGCAATGTGAGCTTCACCCGCTGCACCACAGAGGCCATCAAATATAATATATTATAATACAATGTGTTGCAATTGCAATAATATTAAAAGCAAAGAATTTTGAAACTTGTAGTGGGAAACCAATTTCGCATGTGACAGTACCTAAGGTTATATAAGTACCTACTTATGGCAGAAAACAAATTGGTTGGCACGGAAATTTTAGTTAGTAATTTGATAACATTTTATCAGATTGGTTATTTAAAAAGAAACAGTTGTGGCTTCTGTATCAATTTTGGGGTTTTTAACTAGAAAAACATTACATTTTATCACATATATCCTAAATTGTAGTAGGTACATACTTATGATTTGATAGTGTAGAAGCCAAGTGATCCAACTGACATTTGGTCAAAATTGAGTAAGTTTTAAAAATACATTAAAACCTTAAAACCTATATATTTTTTTTAATACATATTAAATAAAATAATAAGATATATTTTTACCCGACTGCGCGACGCAAAGGAAGGTAATGTGTTTATCGGTCTATGTATGTTTGTATGTATGGATGTTTCTATGTGGCGTTCTAGAGGCCAAACGCGTGGACCTATTTTGATGATTCTTACGTCAATCGATTCGTAAGCAAAAGCGCGTTTTGCTTCTTATTTTAAAACTTATGTTTTTTGTGTTACTACTCAAACTTATGTACTAACAAAACAGTTTGAACACTTGGCTTCTACACTATCCTATTGTGTTATTTCAGTCTTCATTATTATGAGAACTCATCATCGAAAAAGTTTTAGTGAGCCCCATACACACCCACCCAATAATAATTAGAACAACAGGTCAAGATTTCTAGATGGGGCGAATTTTTTTAAATATAATTAAATCTACATGAATAATAAGTGGTAGCCTGGGGCAACCAAAATAGGCTGAAGAGTTAAAACCACAAAAGAAGTTTGATTTCTTAATAAGATTTATTAATTAAATCTACATTAACAGGAAAGAAATGAACTATTTCACAAGGATGACATCAGAAGTGGGAGACTCCTCGAAGAAGAATGCTGTGATCATGGGCCGAGTGACTTGGGACTGTATTCCGGATAAATACAGACCTTTACCCAATAGAATCAACATCGTTCTGACCAGACATGTTGAGAAGATAAAAGAGAATGTGAGGGTTTTCTATTTATAATATTATCATAAAGAGGAAACATTTAGTTTTATTTAACTATAAGTATATTTTAACATAATATGTATACTTAACATGTAGGTACTTTGTTTGTATTTGTTTGTCGGGCTGGTTTTCGCAAGTTGACGTTTGAGCGCCTGAGTTTGAGCGTTTGAGTTGACGTATTTTGCGTCCAGAATTCACGAGTACTTAACACGACACAACTAAGCAGCACAATTAGTTTTTAAGATTCTGTCCCCTTTCCTGTCTGTCTACCTTTCCATCTGTCTCAGTAACCAGGCTTAAATATTGATCCTTATCCTTGAAACACTGTGTAAAAAAATACTATTTATAAATAGTGGAGAAGTTAATTTATTTAGTTGTTATCAGGTCCCCAATGGTGTGGTGGTGGTTTCGAACTTAGATGAAGCTATTTCTCACATTGAAAACAGAGAGGATATCAAATCAACTTGGGTTATAGGAGGATCTTCTATTTACAAGGTAGATATTGTATGCTACATAAATATTTACTTACACACCAGAAAGAAAACACCCCGCAAAAATGTCCCTATGACCAGTGGTTTAGGCTCAGCATTGATATATAATTCAGTAAGTCAATCAATCAGTCCGGAGGGCGCGTTCCCACACTAGGATCAATACACCTAAGACGTAGCCAAATGATCATGTGCATTTAATGTTGTACAAGAATCTAAAGGAAATAAACTAATTTGATTTGATTTGGACTTTTAATTTTATTATATAAATCAGTCAGTCGTCAAATTACATTTAGTGCATTGAATTTTAATGTTGAGTGATGGATGAATAAATGACTTCGGGAAATTTCGACTATTCTTAATAACATCTGGATTTTACTTTATTTTTTAAATAAAACCATCTATGGCCGGATATTTCGACTATTCATAATAACTTCTGCATTTTACTTTATTTTTTAAATAAAACCATCTATGGCTGGATAGCGCAAAAGCAATTTCATAAATTTCTACATAGATGGCATTGTTTCATAATTTTTTACAGAAGTTATTATTAAGAATAGTCGAAATTTGCCGAAGTCGAGTTTACCCCGCTGGACTTTAATACAAATGTTTAGATAGATCATCTAAATAATAAGAATTTATACTTTCAGGCAGCCATGGAACACCCTTCTTGCTACAAAATCTACCTGACAGAGATAAAAAAGTCTTACATCTGTGATACATTCTTTCCTTCAATTGACAGACAAACATACAGTTTAGTAACGGAGGATGGGGTACCGCAAGAGGAACAGAAAGAGGGCGATATTTCTTATTACTTTAAGATTTATAAAAGACATGATAATTAAAGATATTCAGTGTAGAAATTTATACATTTTATTATTTAAACCTTTAAATTAAATAAATAAATATATTGCACGACATTACACACAGCGGAATCTAGCCTCAAACCAAGCACTAGGCTAATATACTTATTATACTTTTTTTTAATACATACATATTATGATGATGATATAATACCAGAGATATGTAAAAACTTCTAGATACGTAATAGGGCGAATTTCTTGGCGACACAAATCTAAGCCAGCTAGCCAAAGAAGTCTTAGTTCCATCCCAGCTCACGTCACGATCACCCGCTTGTAAACACACGGTACATTTAGTTCACTTTCACAACATTATTCACAACAAAGCCTTCGTGCGTGTTTAGGCGATGCACGAATTATACTCCAAAAACTGTCAAAAATATTTCATTTTATACGTAAGTAAAGCTGTATTTATTTATTTTAGTTTATTTTTTGAAAAAGTTTTTTTTCCATAAACTCAACGAAGTTTTTGACTTTGACGTTTTATCATTCTCTTCTAACCGCTTTAATAATAATATTATGACATCTCTTTCTTACGTCATGCAAGTAGCATTGAGTCTTATGTTTTAGAAAAAGAACAATAGTTTTGTCTATTTCTTCTTTAAATTGTGTGAATGAATATAAATAATGTGGTGGTATAGCATACTTTGTGCCGCTTTTCAATCAATGATTTGTTCTGCAATGGCGTCTCTATAACTTTCATAGACTCATTGGATGATACACAGAAAACACCTAGATTATCGCATGACAAGGGTTTTTCACAAGTGTGTCGTTAAATGGCGATCGAACCTGCTTTTTTTATTACTTTTATAAGGACAATTATCACAATTAAACAGTTTTTCACCAATGTGTGTCAATAAATGCCGGTCTAAAAGACTTTTTTGTTTACCTTTATAATCACACTTATTGCATGAAAATGGTTTTTCCCCAGTGTGTGTCAATAAATGCACCTTTAAATGGTATTTTTGTTTACATTTATATTCACATTGATCACATGAAAACAAGTTTTCACCAGTGTGTGTCATGAAATGCAGTTTTAAACTCCTTTTTTCATTACATTTATAGTCACAATTATCACAAGAGAACGGTTTTTCTTGAGTGTGTGTCAATAAATGCAGATTCAATTGGCCTTTTCGTTTACTTTTATATTCACATTTACTGCATGAAAATGGTTTTTCACCAGTGTGTACCATGAAATGTTGTTTTAATCTTCTTTTTTCGGTACATTTATAGTCGCAAATATCACATGAAAACGGTTTATCTTCAGTGTGGGTCAATAAATGTTGTTTTAAATTACCTTTAGTACTACATTTATAATTACACTGAATGCAAGAAAACAGTTTTTCACCAGTATGCGTCAATAAATGCTGTTTTAAATAGCTGATTGCAGTAAATTTATGATCACATTTATCGCACGAAAACGGTCTTTCACCAGTATGTGTCAATAAATGCTTTTTTAAACCGCATTTATGATTACTTCTATAATTACACTTATCGCATGCAAACGGTTTATCTTCAGAGTGAGTCAATAAATGCTGTTTTAAATTACGTTTAGTAACAAATTTGTAATGACACTGATTGCAAGAAAACGGTTTTTCACCAGTATGTTTCATTAAATGCTGTTTTAAATAGCGGGGTGCAGTACATTTATAATCACATTTATCGCACGAAATTGGTTTTTCACCAGTATGTGTCAATAAATGTTGTTTTAACCCATATTTATGAGTACTTTTAAAATTACACTTATCGCATGCAAATGGTTTTTCAGTAGAGTGGATCATTAAATGTCTTGTCATGTGATATTTCTTTGTAGTTGTATATTTACATTGAGGACATGAAAATGTGTTACCCTCTTTTGGAAGTGCAGCTGCTGAGTTAGTGTTCCCGCTGAGGTGTTCTGATGTCATCAGTTTGGGTTGACCTGTGAGTGTATGAACCATTAACTTAGATAGGGTATAGGGTATTGCGTAAATTTGTTTTTATTGCTCAAGGCATATTTACTAGAAATATTTTTAAAGGCAAATTCATCTTCAAAAATTCACTTGCGGCGAGATTTGAACTCGCGTCCCTGGATCAATATTCCAGTGCCTATACCGCTCGGGAACTTGCGTGGCAAGTGAATTTTTGAAGATGAATTTTTCCTTTAAAAATATTTCTAGGGTATAGGGTAGTTACAGTCCTCTTAAATTTTAAATTGTTATCCTATCTACATTTCGTGTAGTTAGTAAGTTCGTTTAGGCTTTTAACCTGACCAAGGACTGCTATCCGAAATAACAACCTAGACCGACTACGTAACCTATCGCCGCCGAAGAATGGAGGAGCTCCATCCACACACATTATTGGTCCATAATCCAGGCGTTGCTTAACCCTCAAATCTATTCAAGATTGGCAGGCGCAGTTAGGGCTCATCTCCTATGAACTCATCATCACTCCATGATAGAATGTGAGGATCTATGTAAAGATTTATGTTATTCATCCATCGTGCAACACTACTGGACCAATTGCAATTAAACTTACAATATTGAAGCTGGAATTACTTATCAAGGCTACTTTTTATTTCTATGAGATTGAAAAAGTATCATATTAATAAATTTCTATGATATTGTAATACTATGTAAGTGCTTATATCACCTCTCAGTTCCAACCATATAAATACCGATTCCACAGGAATACCAAGATAAAAAGTAGACTTTTATAATCTAGCTCCAGCTCAATGCATAGCAAATTTCATCACAATCAATTCAATAGTTTTTACGGGATTGCAAAACAAATATCTACACTTTCACATTTATAATATTAGTAGGATGTGGTAGCTAAGCAGGTGGTATTATACATATCTGAAGTTGAGTGTTTATTTATCTACGTAATATAGTGCAATACTTACTTTCGTTATCATCATTCTGCTTGACCCCCTCTCTGGATTCGAGTCTTTGGAAAGGAACAAAGTATGTATTGTCACATGACGACGTTGGGTTCCTTTCATCATTTGATTCACGAGCTACACTTTTAATATTGTTAGATGTCTTTGAAATTTCAATTTCAACATTAACATTATCAATCATATTGTCATACTTATTATTGATGCATTTTGAATCGGACAACTTTTGTGATCTATGGCATTGAATTTTGTTTAATATAGGTTTGGTGTCATCATCACTTTCTACTTCATACTTTAACTTCTGCGGTAGATGGCATTTTAAGTTGTCTAACATAGGTTTAGTGTCATTTTCATAATCACTTTCTACTTCTTGCTTTAACTTCCGAGGTAGATGGCATTTCAAGTTGTCTAACACAGGTTTGCTGTCATTTCCATTATAGATTTCTACTTCATAAATTAACTTTTCTGACAGATGATTGCCTTCATTATCAAAGGTACCCCTGTTTTGTTCCACATTCATTTCAGCATATTCTTCTGAAAAAGAATAAAAAGTATGCTTTGAGTCTGTATTTCTTCCTTATTTTCTAAATAATATTAAACAATAAGTGGGGATGAATCAGTTTATTTCTGGCTTCTTGTTGGTCCTAGATTAAAAGGGTTGCACTTTACAATTCTACGCCTCGATTTTGAGGGGAAAAGGGTAGGGGAGAAGTGGGGTAAGGTTGTAAGTACATTCTCTCTAAAATCTTCTCCGCTTTCTAGGAAATCCAATATTTTGGGAGCTCCAGTTGGTAATTTTTGACGAAAAAAATATGGTGCTAGAGTGTGAGAAACGTGTTAAGGGGGGGAAGTACAACGCACCCCCAATACCACCCACCCTTCCCTTCCCTATTCAAAAATCGTAGTGTAGGATTGTATATTATGTATTGTATACTGTACCCTCAATGAGTATTACAGCTTGAGATAACAATTATAAAATTTGATGGTTAAAACCTATTATAGAGGTACGTAGGTACCTGCCCAGACTTCCTCGACTTTGACTGTGACTTCAGACTTTAGACGTGTGATGTCGATCTCCATCCTTCGTTTCCAATGGAAGAGAAATGCGGGTGTTCCGTAATGGTTTAAACTGAAAGCTTCAAAGGCGAATGTACGTATAGAATAGTTGTGTCGTTGCTTGTCTTGCTCGCTAGACACGCCTCTCCTAGCGCAACACAAAACACCTATGGCTAGCGACTTTTATAAGATCTTGTCTAGACTATTGAATGCATCAGTTGATTGAGTCAATAAAGTGGCCCGCCAAAAAGATAAAATAAAATGTACCTATCTATAAAGTATAAATTCACTAAACACAATCTATGAATGCAATAAAAACATTTGTTGAATTTTGTTTTCGATTTTCGTTAAAGGAAAATACAAGAAAAATACGGCCACAGACTATTTCAATGCAGCAGTCAACGAAGGAGCCTCATGTCATTATCTTCTTCTTATATATGGCTATATTTTCTATTTGGATATTAGCCAGTGTCAAGTATTATTAATATTTTGCAAGTTATTTGCATCGAAAGCGAAACAGTCAAGTCGTCATTAGTTAAAGTCAAATTGAGGTAATCATTTAAAACGGGGCGGCTATTTACAATGATTGTTCACGAAGCTTTGGGGACAACGCTAAAGTCCATGTTTTGCAACTTAGTTTCGGGGGCAAAATTTCGAAGGTGTACGAGTGTAATTAATGTGAATAATTACACTCGTACACCTTCGAAATTATTCGAAAATAACACAAAAATAAAAAAAATTGCAACACAATCATCACCTCTACGCTTTCCTGCCAAAACTCCCCTACGACGACTTGACTGTTTTGATAAAAATTGCAAATAACTTGCATCTCCTCAACGCGTTCCTGCCAAAACAAGTTATGTCGTCGTAGAGGACGACTTAGACTGTTTGATAAAAATTCAAATAACTTTCAATAATTAATTAATTAGGGGTTAAAGTATGAAATTGCCGATTCGTACTGAAAATCTTAATTGTTTATTTTTTAAATTTTTAACAAATTTATTTAATCAAAATAGTTGCCATTATTATCTTTACATTGCTGCCATCTAATGGGAAGGTTATTAATGCCTTTGCGATAGAACTCCGACGATCTAGACTGCACAAACTGTGTGAAAGCATTTTGTACTGCCTCCTGGGAAGAAAACTTCTTGTCACGTAGATAATTGTCCAAATCACGAAAAAAATGGTAGTCCGTTGGAGCAAGGTCAGGTGAATACGGAGGATGACGAATGGTTTCTAAGTGCAGTTCCTGAAGGGTCAAAATGGTTTCTCGTGCTGTGTGAGGTCTCGCGTTGTCGTGGAGCAATAATGGTGAAAATCGATTCATGAGTCGGGGCTGTTTTACTGCTAGTTTTGTCAACATGGTTCGGAGTTCGGCACAATAGACATCTGCCGTAATTGCTTGACCAGATCGAAGAAAACTATAGTGAATAACACCATGCTGAGACCACCAAACAGTTACCATTACCTTTTTATTGGTAAGTTTTGCTTTAGGACACTGTTGTGGCATTTGACCTGGGGTCAGCCATTGCATTTTTCTTTTCCGGTTATCATAAAGAATCCACTTTTCATCACATGTTACAATTCGATCCAATATTCCTTCATTTCTGTACCGGTTCAACAAGGCAACACAAGTTTCAACACGCGTTTCTTTCTGCAGATCAGTCAAATCATGAGGCACCCATTTTTCGTATTTTTTTATTTTATTGATTTGACGCAAGTGAGTCAATAAAGTGGGTAAGGTAACGTTAAACCATGCCGCTAATTCCTGGGTAGTTTGACTAGGATCGGCTTCCACTATCTCTCTTAATTCATCGTTATTCACCTGTGTGGGCGGTCTTCCTCGTGTCTCGTTCTTTAAGTCGAAATTTCCATCACGAAAGCGTTTAAACCAAAATCGCACGGTGCGTTCATTAGTAGACCCCTCTCCAAACGCAGCATTGATATTGCGGGCTGTTTCTGCCGCGTTAGTTCCGCGTCGGAACTCGTATTCAAAAATCACTCGAATTTTCGCAGTATCCATCTTTCTTGTCTAAATTGAATAACAAAAACAATTGAAAGTCGATATTCAAATGTTTCACATTTTTTAAAAAAAGAACATCACAGAAACCATTTGAAAAAAGTTTCATTCGAAAACCTCAAACCATGAAGATTCTATGTCAATTCAAAGAACCTATTGCAATAAAACGACAATTTCATACTTTAACCCCTATTACTTGACACTGGCTACTTTCACAATAGCTATAATCGGTTTCACAACTGATATTAAAAAAAAATGGACTAAACAATTTAAAATTTTATAAAATTAGAATTATATTTCATGCATATTTTCATGTTCGTGATCGTGACCATCGCGATCGTGATTCGTGACCTCCGCTAGGAGTGTGTTCCGTGTTCGTACTTCGTGACTGATCGATTATTTGGTTGACTCGACATACGTTAAAATATGTTTATAGCTGAGCTTTAGCTGAGCTTTATAGTTTGTGGACTCAACCAGTGTATTCGAGTGGAGACCTTTGAAGGTAGTATTTGCAGAACGATTACGGAGCCCCCGCAAATCTTTTTCATTGGAAGCGAAGAATGGAGTTATTGGACATCACCCGTTTGAAGTCTGAAGTCACAGTCAAACTGGAGGAAAACTTGGCAGGTAAAGTTTGTCAAGTCATCAATTAGTTGCTGTAGAATGATGACGACCTCTGTGGCGCGTCGGGCGAACGCTTGGCTGCAAAGCAGAAGGTTGCGGGTTCGATTTCCGCTGGGTTCAAATATTTATGTTAAAAAATAAAAAAATAAATATTTGTATCTGGTCTGGGTGTATTTCTATGTATAATATGTATTTACAAAAGAAAAATAAATGTAAGTAGTATATCCGTTGTCTAGTCACTGTAACACAAGCTTTAGCAGCTTACCACGGGGCTAGATGGCGCTGTGTGTTGGTCACAGGATTATTTATTTATTATTTATTTTAATGATGGTCACTTAGTATAATGTACCCATGAATTCGGAAGCAACAAAAAGTCACACGAAAACTTATTCAGTAGTTAGTGCTTTTCATCATTTAAAGAAAGAGTAAGACCATTATTTTGTTTCCAGGAGAAGATAGTGGTGAAACAAATGCAGAACAAAACAAGGATACAATTGATGACAGAGGCAATTTTATACCAGAGAAGTTAAAGCATGAAGTAGGAAGTGATGATGAAAACAACATAAAGCCTATATTAGACAACATTGAACAAGAGTTGCCTGATTCGAAATGCATCAATATGTATGACAATATGATAGATATTGATGATGTTAAAATTGACATTTCAAAGACATTAGACAATGTTAGAAGTAAAACTGCCGGTGAATCAAATGATGAAAATAATCTAGCTTCAACATATTCTAACAATATTGACACCGAAGGTAAGTCCAGTACTGTATTAGAACTCATGGAATATTCTATTATTAAGGTCCTCCCTTACCGCAAACATTTGCATGCAATATAACAATACAGATTTAAAATCATATATAGGTATGTACAGCAAGCACCTTGTGAATCAAAACTATAACAAGTGAATGCTTGCAGTGAGGGAGCAACTTAAAACCCTATTCTTATCCTTACAGGACAATCTAAACTGATGACATCAGAGCACCTCAGTGGGAACACCGGTCAAGCAGCTCCACTTTGCATGGATGGTAGCACCTTCATGTGCCTTCATTGTAAATATAGGACTTCAAATAAATATCACTATAAAAGTCATTTAATGATACACTCTACTGAAAATCTGTTAAAATGTAGCAATTGTAATTTAAAATGTAGTCAAAAATGCCAAATGACACGTCATTTATTAAGACATACTGATCAAAAACTGTTTTCCTGCGATAAGTGTGATTATAAAGGTACACAAAAGTCCAATTTGATTACGCATTCAATGACACACACAGGTGAAAAACCGTTTTCGTGCGACAAATGTGATTATAGAACTAATCATAAAAGCCATTTATCACGGCATTTGTTTACACATACGGATGAAAAACCGTATGCATGCGGTAAGTGTAATTATAAATGTACACAAAAAAGCTCTATAAAAGATCATTTATTAAAACATATTGGTAAAAAACTATTTTCCTGCCATAAATGTGAATATAAAAGTTATCGTAAAGATACTTTGAATAATCATTTATTGACACATACTAAACCGTTTACTTGCGATATGTGTGATTATAAATGTAGTCATAAAGACACTTTGAAGAAGCATTTATTGGCTCATTCTAGTGGAAAACTGTTTTGTAAGCAGCGCACTAAGACCGCTAGGTCCAAACCCACAAATGCCCTCAAACCACTACAGCGCCTCCTCCCGTTCCCGGCAGATTGGGAAGACCCAAGAAATGCTGGCAAGAAATACCCACCATCTAGCTCTTCTTTTGTCTGACTAAACCTTATATTGCCAAGGCTACGGCCGCATAGGCAGCGCTTGCGTTCTGACAAGATACACAGACAGCTAAGCGCCAAAAAATACCTGAAAAACAAAATACTACTGTTCTGATATAATTTTGAGTTTGTGTCTCACTAAAGCAGCTGTTTAGATTGTTGCAATTGCAATTATAACTAAATTAAGAGACAGCTTATGTTTAATGAGCTCCTTAAGAAACAGCAGGTTATCAAGTAAACTTAACCCCATTTTGACTTAATTTACTGTTTCCCTTAACATGAGTAGGTATGTACATACATACCTACCCTTTTTCAGAATCTTAGACTGCAATCTATAGTCCGTAAAGGTTATGACTTAGACCTAGCTAGATGGTGGGTGTTTTAACTAAGACGACGTTCGATGTTGATTCCTCTTTTTACCCGACTGCGCGACGCAAAGGAGGGTAATGTGTTTTTAAAGGTGTGTAATTCATCACCTGATAGTTCCATCTTCTATAATTCTTAAATATAGATTGCATGTCTAAGAATATTATTTTGATAGTTAAGTTACAATTTCATTTGAATACAAATGTAATGTTGGATTATAATAATATTCATAATAAAACTTTTTAATTTGTGAGAATGCTGTACTTACGTTTGTTATGTAATACCCACGTCCTGTATCACTGGGCTATGGAGCCCCGGCCCTTTGTCGATGGTGCGTGAAGCCAAAGCTAATAGGTACGTACGAGGTACGAGAGCCTCTCTCGTCAATAATAATTTTACTCGCTTGCTAGACTCTTAGAAGAAGTGATAGACGTGCGAATAAGTACGCGGACTTGAAAATGTAAGTACGTTGCTCGAAGACCTTTATCTCTGCCCTACCATGATCATTTTTTTTGTCATTTATGGTTATTTAATTTTTTTTTTAATATTTTTTTTTAACGACAAAATAACGAGAAATTATCATAATTAATATTATTAGGGCAGAAATAGGTAATATTAATAATAGCCTATCTAATTATCCATGTTTCTGCGAAATCACTAGGATTTTGCGAAAATTCTGTTCATCAAATCACCCTACGACTTTTTATTTATCTGTTACGACTACATACGAGAGGAAGAAAACGTTTTCATAAAATTTAACGTCCTTCCCATTTAGGCTCGATTCGACTAAACTGCGAAAAAGACGGTTTATAGGTAGAACGGTTCGGGTTTATTGCTCGAGAGACTCCCGATCTGGTTAATCGTCGTCGGCGAAAGGTGTTTCGAAGGATAGAGTTTCGAAAGTAGCGTAGGGAACCCGTTTTAATTCGATATCAAACTTGTGATTCCTTCTATTTTTCGTCGAGGTTTAAAAAATGACGATTTATTCAGAGTATTGTTATTCGTTGCATATTCCAGTTTGGTCGAATCGAGCCTATGTTGTTATCTAAACGAGTGGTTTAGTAGACGAGGTTCTATAAACATGAGCTAGTGGTTTAGTATCTGTAACGAATATTGCCTCTTCGATACAATCATCAGCACCCTTATTATCTATACAGTTGATAACTGAGCTTCATAGGCACTTATATCGAGGAGCTTATTGGCCTAGCTGCATCTGCTGCAAATGAGTTGCGGGTTAAGCAACGCTTGGCGCGGTCATTACTTAAACAAAAACTAGTGTGGTACATAATGGGCGGCCGTATTGCCTGTGGGCGATCTCTTCCAGGCAACCAATAGTTATATATAACGTACTTCATGAGTGGTCAAGATTAGCTAAGTAATTCTGGCTAGATATCGTCCAGCTGTGGAATCCACTACTACGTGCACACAGACGGATTATATCCGCGCGGATATATATAACTAATTCTGAATACCTACGTATAAGCTCGCCATATTCGCTGTGAAAAAAAAAAGATAAGTGTGAAAGAATTACTTTGATACGTTAATTCGTTTGCGATTTATAGAATTAAACGTGCGATGCGGACTCGTACTCGTACGGCGTGTGTGACGTCATCTCACACTCGCCCAGTCCGCTTGCGCTTTATGTGTCATGTCGATATCACAGTACTGTAGTCTAACGTTTTATTAGCGGAGCGCTGTAAATGACGTCATGCGACTGTTTCCGAGACTCAATATTTATCGTAAGTTTGAATGCCTGTAAAATCAAAACTGATAGGTATTTTTAATTACACCAAAAACTAGTGTATTTGTATACATACAAGCTTTACTGTAACAAACTATCAACCGATTTGGCATACCTATTAACATTCTACATTCTGTAACACATTGAATCATATTATTGAAGCGTCCGCACTTGCGGGAAAAATACGCACAGAATTTGTACCAAGAGAACGCGGATTATTATCCGTTTGGGCGAATATGAATCGCTGCCTGTGCGACCATAGCCTAAGTGTTTACGTCTATACAAAGTGTGACGGGTATGCCCTTTTAAGCCGAAAGGGGGTTGTTCTAGACATCTAGGCGAACAACTTTTGTTCTACAACTTTAGAAAATTCAAACTCCTTTTTTAAATTTTGAGGTTAAATTTTACTGAAAAAACAGCTGATTTCAAAAATAAAGGTAATTATCCATTATCGCGACCACAGGCCGCCGCGACAGGCCGCCGCGAAATGTTGAGATATGTAAATTAATACATATCTCAACATTATTTTGTTGTAAATGTCTCCAAATATGATTATCCTAATCACTCTTTAGGTTTAATTAATTATTTTACAAAAATATATCCAAATAATTTACAGATTACATTTTGAATTTTCAACTAACCTCTTTGAAGATTCACCCATATTTCATGTTCAGTTATGATTGTAGTACCTAGACCAAACTAAATAAAAGCACAACATAAGGTCAATGACTTTGAACTCTGAGAAACAGCTGACTTTCAAGTAGGTAAACTTTACACCTAAATTTTTCGAAAAGTACTTCGAATCTACAAAAGTCGTAAAATAAAAATTGTTCGCCCTGACGCCTAGAACAACCCCTTTTGGCTTAAAAGGGCATACCCGTTACACCCTGTAGTTATATACATAAATACACTAAGGTAGGTAGGAAGGTATTGGTATTTGTGGAATTTCATTTACAGTGTTTTGGAAACAATGTCTTGGATTCTGTGGCTTGGCAAAGTTCGTCTGTAAATCGAAGGACACTGGACAATCCGCGCCACAGAACACTATTACTCCTATCCGCGCTACCATGCTCCTTTGTCGTTGCTATGTCGTCCTTTTGTCGGTCAAAAAAATAAAGTAAATTGTTTGAATATTTTTTTTTAGCTGAACGATAACGCGACGACTTCACGACGACTTATAAGACATCATGATAGGTGATAGGACCCATGTCTTGAATTTTGTGGCTTGGCAAAGTACGTCTGTAAATAGAATGACACTGGACAATTTCTGAACATAGACTGCGCGCCAGATAAGTCGACTGGGGGCGCAACGCAACTGTCTAACATTGCGTATACGAGTACCTAATTTTGACGAAATTGGTGCTTACCACAATCATTCCTCGTCTTTTAAAGTTCCGTACTCAAAGGGTAAAAACGGGACCCTATTACTGAGACTGCCCTGTCCGTCCGTCCGTCTGGTACGTCCGTTTCTCACCCAGCTGTATTCCACAATGATTTTAAAAGAGCTATCTAATGATACCCCACATGACAAGGTAAACTGGGAAAAAAAAATATCCTTAAAAATATAGTTGACTAATATAATTTACTACGAACAAGTTCTTTACATATCTTTGTACGAAACCCTAAAAACTACAAATACAGTATACTTACTAGCTGCGCCCCGCGATTTCACCCGCGCAAGTCCCGATCCCACGGGAATATACGAGTGTAAAGAGTACCTACCTACCCTATGTTTTATTCCAAGTCTCCAGCTACCTAGGTATATTCCAAGTTCCATCGCAATTGGTTTATTGATCATACCCACATACTGCAAATAGATTTGGCAATATTTTTACGACCGGCGCGACCCGCCTGACACCATCCCTTGGACCGTCATCTCCAAGAAGTTTGTCCGCCACCGCGCGGAAAGAACTGGAGGTTAGCTAGTCTCCCCTAGACCCTAGATCCCTCGGTCGCCTTTTACGACACCCACGGAAAGAGAAGGGGTAACCCTATATTATGCCCGGCCTACACGGCAACATGCTGTATAGTACGGCCTACACGGCAACATGCTGTATAGTATTATATAGGACCTATAGGTCTGTACATACAAGGTGTAACGAGGATACCCATTTAAGCCGAAAGGAGGTTGTTCTAGACACCTAGGCTAACAACTTTTGTCCTACAACTTTTTTTTTGTAATTGACTAGCTGCGCCCCGCGGTTTCACCCGCGTAAGTCCCGTTCCCGCAGGAATATCGGGATAAAGAGCCTATATGTGCTATTCCCAGTATCCAGCTACATATATCCAAGTTTCATCGCAATCGGTTCAGTAGTTTTTACGTGATTGAGTAACAAACACACATACACAGATACTCACAAACTTTCAGCTTTATAATATTAGTAGGATAGGTAAGCATTTGACAACTATCTCACCTGGTGGAAAGCGACGATGTGGTTTAAGGGAAGCCATACTCAGGCAACTGATTCCATTCCCTTGCAGTATGAATAAAGAATGACTATTTACGAAACGCTCGGTTTGGGTGATTGTTACTTCTACGATGAAACTTTTGGAAGTTCGAAATAGTTTTAGAAAATTTTAAGTTTAAAGTTTACTTGAAAATACAGCTGTTTAGAGGTCATTGACCTAAAGTCTTCTTTTCATTTAGTTTGGTCAACTGCAATCAAAACTTTAATTGCCTTTATTTCCAAAAACAGTTGATTTTTAGTGAAGTATAACCTCCAGATTAAAAAAAAAGCTTAAATGTCCCAAAAGTTGTTCCCCTAGACTTGTCTAAAACAACCCCTTTTGGCTTAAATGGGTATCCTCGTTATACCTTGTATATGAGATAATCTGCCATAGGTACCTACTTAGATCGTTTCTCGTTAGGTTATCAATCACTAATCGTCCTTTTGTCATCCAAATAAATTAAAATAATAATTATAATTACCCCAACTAGTTTTAAAAAAAACCACAATATTAAATAAATCTTCTTCTTCTTCTTTAAAATGGCTTTTCCATTCGGACATTTGCCAGTGTCAAGTATTATCAAAATTTGCAAGTTATTTGCATTGAACGAAACAGTCAAGTCGTCATAGTTAAAGTAAAGCCGAGAGAGTCATTGTAAAAAGGAGGCCATTTTTTACAATGTTTGTTCACGGAACTTTGGAGACAACACCAAGCTAAAGTCTATGTTTTGCACCGATTTTCACTTTTATTTACACTTGTACACCTTCACGAAACTAAATTGATTAAATGCCCCCGAAATTAAACAATATACACGCATTTGAACTAAGTTTCACGCAAATGGTAATTTTGCAACACATCTCCTCAATGCATTTCTGCCAAAACTCCATCTCATTAAAGAAATTAAAAAAAAAAATTAAAATTGCAATTCTTTTTTAATTATTTGATTTTTTTTTAGCTTAACGGCGACTTGTAATAAGAGATCATGGTAGGGCAGAATATCGATGTGCTACACGAATTGATTGATGCAGGACAAAGGGTACTTGCAAATCGATTAAGTACCTTTAATTTTATTGTAAGTAGCCTACGTTTTGACATAATCTTTGAAGAAAAAACGTCAAAAAATTTTGTGAAATAATTATAAAAAAACAAAAAGTCAGATCGTAGTCTGGAATTTTAAAAAAATACAAGAAAACCTAATAAATATAAGGTATTTTTACATTTTCCATTTCAAAGTGCAGAAGTTGCGCTAAATAAACGCCTTCGAGAGAAAATAAAACAAATAATATAGGTACGATAGGATTACGTAATCTGTTTTTTATTATTTTATTTATTTAGATTAAATTCGAGCGCCATCAAAGAAACCTTTCATAAAGAAGCAAATTGCGTTCCATTTACGTATAATGAGAGCAAAAATATTTTTGTTCGACATTTTCATGAAAAACTACAAGATAATAAACGAAAGAGATAGCTGTTTGCAGATTCTTTGGGAAGGAAAGGGACAACAACATTTTCAGCTTTCCGTTTATAGATTTGTGAAACGACTGAAACGTGTTCTGTCGTATTTTCAGTCAGTCTGTGTTTGACCGTCGCGTGGGTAAGACGTGCGCATGCCCGATTTTTCTCCCGAATTTTTTTCTACAAATGATTGTGAAAAATGACGTTGTTTGTGATTTTAGGACGAAATGCAAACTTTAATTTGGATTTTATTTTTTTTATTAACTTAATATAGAATTATTGAGTGTCTGAGTGGATGCGTATGAAACTGTATAATAAAAATAATATTGGACGAAGTGCAATGTGATTTAGAATTTGGAACAGCAGTTGAGGAAGATTTGATTGGTAATGTTTTTTTTCTTTATTAACCTTTTTTTATAAAGAAGAATGGTAAGTCGTTTTGGGATCTTGGACCTGCAAAGATTAATTGACGTTCTTTTTATAAAAATAGAAAAGAAAACATAGTAAGAGTCTTTTTGCAATCGAAAAGCGAAGTTTTCCGTTAGAAAAGAACATTGTCTAAGTATTTTGTTTACCTAGGGTAGGTACTTGGGCTTGGGACCTTGAAATTGCGAGAAAAGAGGGAAGGCAAATAAAGGTACCGATCTACATAATAAATGAAATTATTTTCGGCCGAAATACATCTCGAACAAAGGTCTAGGCGGGTGAAAACTCATCTGCGACTCTGAATGTAATATGATCGATTACCGCCCCATAAAAAATAACTGAAAATCAAAGTCTTACAGCACAAGTATAAGGGAAAAGACTAAAAAGAAAAAAGTTGAAATTAATATATCTACTTACATTTATTGATAAGTATTTACATATTTTCGTAAAAGTGCAGGTTTGCCCAACCTTGGTCTGTGGCCCAAGCCCATATTATGTTTTTATCGTATGGACTCAGAACCTCGACTTTTATATAGGTACACCTATTATGAACCATAGACCTCGGTCTAACGTTCAACTCGATACCTCCGCGCGTTCCCGAGATAATAGATCTTGACAGACTGACAGACGGACTACAAAGTGATCTTATAAGAGTTCCTTTTTACCTTTTGAGGTACGGAATCCTAGAAAATTGGTAAGCCACAGATACACCTACGTTTCGGTAGGTATACCTTTCTACGTCAGATACGGGAAATATCCGGTTACCTATAATAATACCCTAACCCTGACTAATAAATTCAACAGATTGTATACCTTATCTCCCATCACCAATTAGAGCTTTATGTTTTTCCTATTAATACAAGTAAAATCGACAAATGGAGTATAGGTAAAAAAAGGATTAATTTAAGCATTATTGTACCAAAGATCTGATCTTATGATATGTAAAAACTTTAATAGACTCATTGCCAAAGATTTATAATTCAAATTATACAAAGAACAAGTTAAAACTCAAGCCGCACAATGGGCTACCTTGTCGCCTATAGATGATCTCAGGCAACCAATGTGTGAAAGTGCCTTTATTTGGCGTGGGTGGACCGACACTACTTAGTAAATAAATTAAATATGTAGGTATAGACTTACCTAACTAAATGATAAGGCTCATTATTAAACAAACTAATATAAACAAATAATGTTATCAAGAAGAGATACAAGGCCGTTTCGATTGTAGCTACCTACCCTGGAAACAAACTCCGACCAAACACGTAGGTATTCTCACTTGATTACAATTAAATAAAGTGTTGCAAACCCGTTATTAAATAAACGCGAAACCGCATACCGGGAAGCGGGGGCGTTCGAGGATTTCTTAATTTATATTAGACCGTTTCTCGGCCGTGCCGGGTCCGAGCGTCGTTGGCTGTTGCTCACCCGACACTCGGTTGCACTTGCAACAGACCGATCGACTGCTCGCCGAGCAATGGACAACGGAGCTCGGCCGGGTGACGGTCTAATATAAATCATCCCTTAAGCTGTATTCTGCTTAAATTAAACGTCTCAACAATGTCTTATTGTCTTAGATTACCTATACTTCATTTTTTAATTAAAGACTACGAATTGACACTTCGTTCTATAGAAAAAATGTCAAATACAAGGAACCATACCGTCAGATTGTAGTCTGAAATTTAAAAACGTCGTGGAGGGACTATAGATTGAGGGTATTTTAACATCGACATCGTTCGAATTTTGAATCATCTTTTGTAAAGGTGTGTGAGTAAACTCCCGTAACTTTTAACTTTCAAACGTATGAAACTCTCTGACCTTTGAAAGGCCCTGACGCCTTCCAAAGGTCGGGGCTGCATAGCCCCGTAATACTGGACGTATAACAGAAATTAATAACATAAACATATGTACAAACAAACACGATTTTATACAAAGGCGCGAAAAACATAACCCTTTTCTTGATCTCGAGTAAATAATATGAAAAATTATTGCTGAAACGCGCGCGGCTATAAATCTTAGCGCTGTGTGACTGGGCCTTAAACAAATAAAATTATTAAAGACATCTATTTTTGTTATCCGTTTTGTTTGAAATTTCCGTGTAGTCATAACAATTTTACGCTTAGCTATAAAAACATAATATTAAATGTGGGTAGGTGGAAAACAGGTGCCATAGTTCTTTAACCATAGAACTGGACTGGGGCCTAATTCTGTATGGGAAACCGTGTAGAATCTACACGACATCGACACGGTCCGCCAAAAGGTTCAAATTTTAACATAATATATCGATCAAGTCATCTTCGAATGTCGAAGTCGTTTGTTGAAGAACATTGAAGTAGAATTAAGAATGATAATTCGTACTCAAGCAGTTTTTTCAACCGGCTACACGTAGTTTGTGTATGAACTGGCACAAACTTGGTAAATTGGTAACTTAGTAAAACCAGACGTATCCAAGTCATCACCTTTGTATTCTACAATACAAGCATTCTATGGAAATAAATAATTTTGAATTTTAAAGTCCGTGAAGAGAATGTGGTAATTTGTATGTGTGTTGATTGTGTTGTGGTGTGTTAATTGTGTTACGAAGTGTTGATTCACAGGTTTCAATCAAATTTCCACATAGTTTTGAAAAGTTGACTGGAGTCTACAGCGGAACTACGCGATTTTTTTCTTACAGAATTAAAGAACCACGTTGTTTCTAGTCTCGAATACAGCCTCAGGTCTGCATTAAGTATACTAGAAGGAACATGGTCGCCTGTGGTCGCTTCATTCATAGTGTTGCATTTCACTTTGAAACGACCATTCTCCTAATAGAGACGTCCAGTTCGATGCTAGGTAGGTACTTACAGCGAAAGATTAATTTTAACCGCTCTAATACCCTTGACCGCGAAAAGCGCCCGAATTAAATAATGCTTTATGGCAGATTGGTCTAACGACGTTTAAAATAGAAACGTAGGGCGATCGATGTGTTAATCTTATATTTAACACGTTCTATGCCGAGAGAAAAAATGCATTTTCCTATTCAGGCCGCGTCGGTCATTGCTGGTTGACATCAAGAATTTCCGTTCGGGCCGCGTCGGTCAATGATGACCGCGTTTTACGAGGATTTTCGTTTCGATCTTACAGGCTGTCGGTGAATGTTATCAAAGTAAATTCCATATTCATTGACCCGCGTGGCCCTGTAGTTGCTCTATATCAAGTTGGTTTTTGAAAAAAATGCAAAGTTCGATTGAAAAACAACAATTACTGTTAACAAAGTTTAGTGACAAACAAAATTCCTTAAAATCTTATTACTATCTATCTGTGTTAAGATGTCATGCGTAATCTCAAAATCTTCTTATTCAGTACAAAAGAGACATACATAAAAAAACAAGACATAATATAAATTAATACTAAGGTAAGTCTAACCCTATACAGAGTTCTCTGCCGACAGACCTCAGGGGAAAAGAAAGAACTATAGAGAAAGGTAATAAAGTGTACAGAGGCAAAGGAGAAAATAAAAAGTACATAAGTCAAAAATTAAAATTACAAATTAAAGTACATGGAAATAAGAAGAAAATGATACATATACCTACACATGATACATACATAATAAAACATATACATGTAAATAAACATACCTACAAATACATATATAAACACATACCATACCTACATAAATACATGAAATAAAATATACCTACAGAGAGGTCAAATAATGATCCTTTACTCTATTTTTGAAGACATTGAGAGATGGACTCGACCGAATGTTATGTGGAAGATTATTCCAGAGCCGCACTGCATTAATTGTGAAAGAGCCACTATATTTGGCAGAAGTGTGGGACGGACATTTAAGACGTTCTGCAGTCTCTCGAGTTTGTCGAGGAGATCTTCAGTGGCATCCAGGAAACACACGTCGGCGTAATCCAAAGGAGGAAGAAAAAGAGATTGGGCTAAAGTAATCCTGGTGTTCAGAGGAAAAACGCTTTGAAGATGTTTGAGCGAGTGGAAGGTGGCAATGACTCTCTGGCTTACTAAATTGATGTGTTTTTCCCAAGAAAGCCGATTATCGAAAACTACCCTCAAGTTTTTTGCACTTTCAGTGTAAGGTATCACCACCCCATCATACACAATATCAGGCAATGGTTCCCTACCCATTTGATTTTGATAATACTCGTAGGTATTACCAAATAACAATGCCTGTGATTTGGCGGGGTTAACAAGTAGGTAGACCATAAGACTTAGCCCAGTTGGAGATGCATTCCAGGTCACGATTTATTAACCCTATGCTCCTATTTATGTCGTCGACTGGAAAGTGATAGTATATTTGTAAGTCATCAGCATACAGGTGGAAGTGAGAAGACAGCACTTTTGTGATTGTGTTTATAAAAACACAAAAGAGAAGAGGAGAGAGAACTCCACCCTGAGGCACGCCAGCAACAAGATCACACCAATCTGAACATGAGTCATCATAGCGGGCACACTGCGAGCGGCCCCGAAGGTAGGAGTTAAACCAAGAAATTGCTGATGATAATTAAATAAGCGCGGGAGACGACCTGACACCGTGACCCGCGCGGCCCCCTCTAACGGAAAGTCGATTTTTTCGATCTATAGGCCGCGTCGGTCATTGCTGGCCGACGTTAATTATTTCTATAAATAATAGCTCAAATTGACTTTTGTTAAAAACAACATACATTTGGATTAAAAATAAAACCATATGAGAAAAAAAATATTTTGACTTATTATAAACAGAACAGTATTTTTTACTAGGCCTAAAGGAAAATGTCGCTGTCGGTCAGCACTGACCGCGTCAGCAGAGAACGTGTTAAAAATGAATTCCTATTTCGCGTAGTCACAGCATCACGCGTGAACGGCTGTACCGATTTTAGTAATTCTTTTTTTGTTGAGTTCCTTATAGCCAGGAGAAAGCTTAATGAAAAAAAAAATGCTGAACTGTTTTTTGTGTTGTGCTTGTTATGTTCAGGAGAAGGTTCAGAAACAAAAAAAGCAAAATATCGGTCTTACGCGGGTGAAACCGTGGGGCGCAGCTAGTTATTATTAAAGATTATTTAAATACAGGTAGACTAGGCATTGAAATTGACATGTCTCTAGGTAAAAATATTTTAAAGTAGGTAACAACTCTTCTTCAAAAATTCATTCTCGACGAGATTGAGAAACGTGTTACACTCGCATTTTGTAAGTAAAATATCTCAACATAGCTTCAGCCAGCATCTTTAGATTTCTCTCGATTCTGTACTTACATATGATACACACCTATAGACACACCCAGAACCAAAAACAAACATTAAAACACTTTATTTATCCGGTTGAATCGCGTTTTTATTCATTGTTCTAAACGAACCGAGCTTTCGCCAACTTTACAGTTGGCTTTTTCAAGGTTGACTGAGATGTAATTTGTCTAATTTTAACATTCTAAAAAGTTACCGTAAAATAACGCCTCATAATTATTTGCAACAAAACGACTATAAGGCGGTAGTTCATGGTAACTTTTTAGAATGTTAAAATTAGACAAATTACTTACATCTCAGTCAACCTTGAAATAGCCAATTGTAAAGATGGCGAAAACTCGGTTCGTTTAGAACAATGAATAAAAACGCGATTCAACCGGATAAATAAAATGTTTTGTCATGCAAAATCGCGAAAACCATAGAAGAAATTACAAACATTAAGATTAATTTACAGTCAGCATAAACACTCGTCCCCGTCGGGAATCGAACCCGCTACCTTCTAAATTGCAGTTGGATATTCGCCGGACGCGACACAAAAGGCCGTCCAAATCTGAGACGTTCATTCTATGTATAGTAGATAGATACCTAATAGGTAATGATCGGTTTTATAGCACAATATCAGTCTATGAATACAGACGTTTATGTGTTGCCAATCTCATCGATCACTCGAATCTGGGTGCTATGGTCGGCGTTGCGGGGGGTTATAAAATATTGTTTATTAATAGATAGCATTTTGTCCATGGCTTCAGTTGCTTAGTGGTTGGCGCTTGGTACAGATGCTCAACTTTCTTCTTCTTTTCGTGTATTGGTATGGCCTAGTGTTAGTGTTTAGATTGCCTCTAACTTCACTTAACGACTGCTTTCAGAGATAACAACCGTATAGTGGTGTGTCTCACCTAGTGTCAGAGTGTTCAGGTCGCCCTAACGCCTCTAACTTGACCTAACGACTGCTATCAGAGATAACAATCGTATAGTGGTGTGTCTCACCTAGTGTTAGAGTGTTCCAGGTCGTAGGGCGACCTGGAACACTCTAACACTAGGTGAGACACACGCCTCTTATTTGACCTAACGACTGCTTTCAGAGATAACAACCGTATAGTGGAGTCTCTCCTAGTGTTAGAGTGACCCTAACGCCTCTAACTTGACCTAACGACTGCTTTCAGAGATAACAACCATATAGTGGTGTGTCTCACACCAACTGCTTAACGTGCTTTCCGAAGCTTTCATACAAACGTTTTCTAGGACCGGTTACATACCTCCTACCTAATAATTTTTCAAGTCCAAATTTCCATACAAACCTGTTTTTCATCTTCGACAATTTTCCGCAGTTTGTTGCAAGTGCGTAGTACTGCAAATAACAACAATAGTAAGTAATGCTTTTTTTATTGTTTTACAAAATTAAACAATTTTAGTCTTTGGTTTTTACGATTTTGCATAATCCGATCCTACTAATATTATAAAGCTGAAAGTTTGTGAGTATGTATATGTATGAGTATATGTGTGTATGTCACTCAAACACGTAAAAACCGCTGAACCGATTACCATGAAACTTAGAATACTTATAGGTAGCTGAAAACCTGGAATAACACATAGGCTACTTTTAGGCCGATAATCCCGTGGGATTGGGACTTACGCAGGTGAAACCGCGGGGCGCAGCTAGTTATTTAATATAACAATATTTACCGGCTTTTACTTGCGTTTTATTCAATAACGTCATTATTATCAACGACAGAACTTTCGCCAACTTTACAGTTGGCTTTTTCAAGCTTTGTAATTCGTCTATTTTATAGTACTGATATTCCCACGGTATCGGGACTTACGCGAGTGAAACCGCGGGACGCAGTTTGTAAGTAAATAAAGATGGAAGCAACCCACGCAATGTTAGAAACATTTCGATTCATCATATAACAGGTGTTCGCATTTTTACCAATTAAACTATTTAAATAGTAGGTACAGTCGGCATCAAAAGTGGATGACCACATTCAAATTCCAAGTTTCCGAAAAGTAACGCCTAAATCAATTATTAATTATGATGCCATAGAAAAAGCTAACTGTAAAGTTTGCGAAATCTCGGTACTTTGTAATAATGCCATAGAACTAAAAAACTAAATAAGTAATTATTTTTAATATAGTTGATATGGAGTTCCGAAAAGTAACGCCTAATTCAATTATGATGCCGTAGGAAAAACTAAATGCAATGTTAGCGAAAGGTCGGTACTTTGTAATAATGCCATTACAAAGTAACGAGCTTTCGCTAACTTTACAGTTACCTTTATCTAGGTTACGCGAGTAAAACCCGGTAAATAGTGTGTTTTAATATGCAAAATCGCAAAAACCTAAGACAAAATTAGGACCGACATTCTTAAAATAACTAAATTTTTTTAATAAAAATAAAAAAAAAATTTTTGAAATATTTCTATGTATAACTAAATTTATTCCTTAAATTACGTTTTCGCAATGTTTAATTGCCTGATGATCCATGAAACTAATGTTTCGGTTTTAATCGCGTTGTTTTATTACTTTCAGCATTGTTGCATTGCCGTTCCCACATCTCGGAGCCTTTCCTCATTCCTTCTTTCAGTCTACCCTGAGAAAGGTGTCTGCGGCATTGCAACAATGCTTAAAAACTAATAAAAACAACGCTATAAAAAACAAACCGGAACATGAGTATAATAAAAAAAAACTGTCTATAGTTTATTACAAGTATTCCTTTTTATTTTCTGACTTTCTGTTCTGTTCTAAAACCCTAGAATTATAGCAATTTGTCCACACTCCACCCAGTGGAAAGGTTATAACTTATAAGCGAGTGAAACTTAGCGCAACAGATTTAACCTTTGCTTCCCCATGCTGAATCAAGTACCTACCTACTAATAATAGGTAAAACAATGTAGAAATTGACGTCATCAGTTCGATAAATAGAACAGTTTATATAAGTACTTTTTGAGTCTTGGCGGGAACTCGTTGAGGAGATGTGGTGCTAAATTTTCATTTTTGTGAAACCTAGTTCATATGCGTGCAAATTGTTTAATTTCGGGGGCATATTAATCAATTTAGTTTCGTACAAGTGGAATGAAAGTGAAAATCGGTGCAAAACATTAACTTAGTGTTGTCTCCAAGGCTCCGTGAAGATTGTTTGTAAATGGCCGCCGTGTTTACAAATGATTCCCTAGACTTGACTTTAACTATGACGACTTGACTGTTTCGATGCAAATAACTTGCATAATATATTAAAATACATGACACTGGCTAATTTCCTAATGGCCATAATCGGTTCACAACCGATAAGAAATATAATATAAGTACTTTACATAGGTACTATATTAAATTCAAAGTCTTGACTGATTTACTGACTTATTGACTGGACTTAAAGCCCAAACTGCTTTGGTCTTAAGCTACGATTTCACTACGAAAGTTATAGTCAACTTCACAAAAAAGTTGCTCGACACTAGTTTTATCAAGAAATCGCTGGTGCTACGCATTTTTCTGCAAATATGACTATAACTTTCGCGACATTAATTGCGTAACGAAAAAACGGCTTTAGATGGGTAGTAGGTACATGAAGTTTGAAAAGTCTTTCTAGTGTGCACGTATCTGTTAAGAAAGGGATTTTGGGGGAACTTATGAGATTATGCGGGTGAAACCGCACGACACTGAACTATATTTTAACGTACAGACCAAACCGCTGATGTCCGTAATGATTGAGGAGCCAAGTTATGGTTTTAAAGTAAAATCACACCCTTATTTAGTAGTAAAATAAATGATTTTGTAGTAAAATAGGTCCAAAGTGTTATCGGTTTAAAAGTGGCTCCTCAATCTAAACATCTGAATTGTGACAATAGATAAATGCATATAATTTCGAGGGTGTTTTTTCGAAATGGGTAAAAAGCGAGGTACCTACCTATATCATGAGGAAACCGACATGTCCCAGAGGCTCGATTCGGTAAGGACATAGCATGCGGAATGCCGGCGGAAGGCAGGCGACGTGCAGGAGATGTACGTTAATTCGTATTCTGAAATCGTTTTTCAAACGATTTCTGATTCCATATTGATTCGAGTTCGTTGCTAAAAGGTCTAAATTTTGCCTTAGCTCTGTTCAATATTTATCGAAAATGGTTTAAAAGGTCTCTAATAGAGACTCTATTCGGCTCTATTCTCTCGTCTGATTCGGTATGGACATAGCATGCGGATATTCTGTAAATGTTATTTTACTTAATTACTACTTAATTAGTTAAGTAGCCTTCAAAATTAAGGGCTACTTAATTATTTAAATAGCTCCCCTTGTTCCTCAGCCAATTAGTGTTTAATATGAAGTTATAGAATAACTATTATTTTTACTCCTGCAACAAATCGACTTCTGCAATGCTCATGCATCCCGCCTGTTTGTTGCATGCTATGTTTTTACAGAATCGGGTCACAGGGCTCACCATAGTCCTAAAGCATGTGACATTCGCCAATCCGAAGTAGGCTCCCGTGGCCCCTTACTGTATAACGTATTTAAGGGGAGGCCCACGCCCTACAGTGGGATAATTAGCGGTCTAAAACAAAAGAAAGAAGAGGTCCACTCTTTCAATAAGAACTATACCTACTATAGTTTTAAAAATTGTACATTTGTTTAGACGTTGATGTTCCTTAAATACAAACTGTATGTAAACAAACTTCTTTCCGCGAAATTTATTTAGTTTTCTGCGTAAAACTTGATGTATTGCTACAATTTAAGTCAATTTTAAATAATAACGTGCTCCCACACACCAGTGGTCTTCTTTTCTTTTCGTAGGTACAGTGTTGTGTATCACAGTTGAAATTCATACTAAGGCACCTATTTTATAACTAAAAGGCTACATGGAATAAATAGAATGGAGATCTAACTTTTCTATTAAATTCGTAAAAAAACATGTTCCACGGTCACACAGCAGCAGATGCACACACTGACATGTTCCAAACAGTATTACATATGTATGATCGACCAATGGCGGACGATTTTTAGTGACGGACAGGCGGTCGAATCATCGTTCTAGACCCCGCAACCACCGTTTGCGTGGAACATTTTTTTCAAAAGATTTCTGCTTCCATATCTATTCGAGTTCGTTGCTAAAAGGTCTTAATTGTGCCATAGCTTTGTTTAATATTTTTCGAAAATGGTTTAAAAGGTCTTTAATAGAGACCGGGCCCTGATTCGGTAAGGACATAGCATGCGGAATGCCGGCGAAATGCAGGCGACGTGCAGGAGATGTACGTTAATTCGTATTCTGTAAATGTTATTTTACTTAATTGCTACCTAATTATTTAAGTGGCCTTCAAATTTTATGGGCTACTTAATTATTTAAATAGCTCCCCTTGTCCCTCAGCCAATCAGCATTAATGGAGTTATGGAATAGCTTTTATTTTTACTCATGCAACAAATCGACTTATGCAATGCACCTCCATCCCGCCTGCTTGTCGCATGCTATGTGTTTACAGAATCGGGCCACAGTGCAGTGCGCGAGCGATCTTATTATAAGGGTTTTCTTTAGCTTTTGAGCTACGGACCCCTAAAAACACGCAGCCTTACGCTACAATGGTCTAGAAAGTCTTCATTACAATCCCCATTAAAATGGAAGTCACGTAGTAAATATCAGCCCACTGGAAACATTATCGAGACACTTAAGTTTAGTATAAACAATCAATGACCTTTGAGACGCCTACGATCGGAACGGCTGAGCTTTATTATCAGTAACGCTACAGTTTACCTAGTAGGTGGTGTTTCGAAGCTTCTTACAGTTGCCTAACTTTTATAAAAGGTTTCCTGGGACCGGTCACATAAGTTCAGAGACATATCACATCGTCGTCTTCGCTCCTAGAAGACATTTGACAACTTTTGAAATACCAATTTCAATCATGTTCTCTAAGGTTAAGGTAGTTTTTGCTTTGTTTTATCCATACGGTCCTGTTGAACCCAGTTGGTTCCAATCTGTCCTTATCTAACTAACCGACGAACACTAACGTGAAAAAAGGACAAACTGGGGTCTCTCTAACGTCAAGAGAGACCGTTTTTTTTGACGAAGTAAGCTTTCTAGTCAATACTGTACTATTTCTATGCATGCATAAGTTGAAGGAAAGGTGTCATAAGTTGTAGGAAATTTGACACATAACTTATCAATGTCACCAAAGAAGGTTACATAATACCACAGTGTATCCAGTAGATGGCGTCTCGCTCGATGCTTATTACAACTGTAACAAATTTCATACAAATTTGTTTTCCGGTCATATAAGTTGTAGGAAAGTTCACATAAGTTGTAGAGGAATGTAGGAAATTTCACACATGCCTTGTCATTAAAGAATTTGCATAATTTACCACGGTTTACCCACTAGACGGAGTCTTGCGCTTCTAACAGTTGCCCAACTTTCATACCATTTAGTTTCCTAGGTCGCATACCTACCTAAGTTGTAGGAAATGTCACATAAGTTGTAGGAAAATGTTTAAAATTTGACACATGTCATCAAAGAAATTTGCATAATTTGTTTTCATAAAACAGGTATTTAAGTTTGCTTAAATTAGGTAATTAGATGGCGTGTATTTATACAAGGAAAGTTCGAATTTTTATTTATCTTTTTAAAGGTGTGTCAGTTTTTTCCGAATAGTTGGTCATCATTTGGAACTGGTGAAGCTCCTTCTTCAGAGAGACGAATTTGAAATGGTAATGTATCATAATGACTATTTTCATCTGCACTTTTTTCAACTTAACTACGGTCATACTACTTATAATACTTAGACCAGCTTGCATAACAGTTCCTAAACATGTTTAAGCTGTTAAACGTGTTTAAAATCTGTCAGAATTTCAAGAACTGTCAATGTGTGGCAACATATTATCAATCGTCCACTTAATGAAATAGAGTCCAATGTTCGATTTCCCATAAATTATTTTTAAATTGATTTAGTTAAATATGTTTTTAAATTGTGTTATGCAAGTCGCCCTTATTTTTACCACTATAACGGATATTAGTAGGTAAGTACCTAACGTACAGAAATAACAATTCCCATAACAACGATATTGTAACGTAACAAAATATTGTACACACGCACGCGCACGGTACGAGACGTAAACGTCAATTTAACGTTTACGTCGTTAATTATTACGTTTAATTTTGGACATTATATTTCTTTAACGAAGGTTGAACTAGATTTAGCAAGTGGTTTACAGTTTTACGCAAACAGCGCTGCTGACATCAATCTTAGCTTTTGAGTCTTAGGTATGTACTATCGAATAAAAAACGCTACTCAAAATTTGAGTTCTACTTAAGGTGTTCTCATATCACACTAATTTTAAATTAACAAGCTGCTTTTTTAATTGTACACCTTGGCAATTTAGCTAACTGTGTGATTCCATGAAAAGACTTAGAAACGCCATTTTGTTTTACAACCCTCGGTGAGTTGTTTGAAGATTTTTTTTTAAGTAGGTAAATAGATGGAAAGTCACGCGGACCCTAAGCCGTGGATCACCGAGTAACGCCACTTAAAATTTAAGGAGTATTTAAATAATTATTATTTCTTATCGGTTGTGAACCGATTATGGCCATTAGGAAATTAGCCAGTGTCAAGTATTATTTATATATTATGCAAATTATTTGCATCAAAACAGTCAAGTCGTCATAGTTAAAGTTAAGTCTAGGGAATCATTTCTAAACACGGCGGCCATTTATTTACAAAGATCTTTCACGGAGCTTTGGAGACAACTAAGTCCATGTTTTGCACTGATTTTCACTTTCACTCCACTTGTACACCTTCACGAAACTAAATTGATTAATATGCCCCCGAAATTAAACAATTTGCACGCATTTGAACTAGGTTTCACAAAAATGAAAATTTAGCACCACATCTCCTCAACGAGTTCCCGCCAATAAACAGTTAAATAATTGAGCAGCTTCTAAATTTAAAACATAAACCCCCTTACTAAACTTATAAAAGCAAATTAATGCGTTGCATACCTATGCATCGTTTGTCTTTTACTGTCACATGAAGTTTCAAAGTTGACAGATAGAGACAAACGTCACATAATTTAGTCATGTGTAAATAATATTTTATAAGAGAGAAAATAATTAAGTATCGCATTTTTTGAGCTTGAGAGCTGCTTAATTGTTTAAATAGAACTCAAATGTTTAGTACTTAATGTTTCTGTACCTATTCGGCCGTTAGTACCTACGTACCCACATAATAGCTCCTAAACGGATAAAGCAAATTTGATACTCTAGTTTTATAAATATTTTAAAGGAAAAATTCATCTAACTTTAAAGGCGGCGATAGATGATAATTATCGGTCCTTGTCCGATTGCATATAAATGAGCGAGATGGAATTGCGTGAAAAAATCTATAATTTCTCGTAAAATCAATCATTAACGAAGATTAAAATAATATTTTCATAAAATGCGATGAAGAAGTTCTAGGTATTATATTTTCTAATATTATGATGCCTATAAGAAAATATAGCAGTTAAGGATTTAGAAGAAATATTTGATTTATTTTGTAAAACAGGAGTAACTTTGCCTGTATAATAGTGGTATTTAAAGTTATTTTTGATTGTTTTTGAAATGAAGGGACACTTCTTGTATCATGTACAGTAACATAATACATTGTTTAAAGATATGATACCGGTTATGAATAAAACTATTCAATCGGAAGGGATTTCACATGAGTCGCGTCCATAAGGAGCTCGCGTGGCTTAATTCGTTAGAGCTAGGGAATCGACCTAGAGGCGCGAGTTCAAACCTCGCCGCGAGTGAATTTTTAGAGATGAATTTTTCCTTTAAAATATTCATAGCAAGTATAGTAGATAAGATATGCCTTGAGCAATTAAAAAACAAATTACGTCTTCCAGTTTTATATTTTATTAAAGAGACTTACATACAGTTTTTGCTCATTCAAAATTAATACGCGGGAAATACGAAGTTATTACACTGAATGCAAATGGCAAACTGCCAGCCACGACGACTGTACGTATAAATTACATTAGATTAGTTGAGTCATACGGCTTTACCCGTGTTTTTTTGGAAACAATTTGATCTTGAGGTTTATTAAAGTGATCTGCGTGCGTCCCGCGGTTTCACTCGTATAAGTCCCGATCTCGTTCGAATATCGGGATAAAAAATTTGTCTATTAATTATTTATATCTCCAGCTATCTGCTATCAGATATGTATAATATTTGTGTGTAAAAGAATATTGAAATACAGATTTTATTTATTTACTATCTGCGCCCCGCAGTTTCAAAGTCACGTTCCCGCGGAAATATCGGGATAAAATTAGCCTATGTGTTATTACCGGTATCCAGCTACTATGTTCTAAATTTCATCGCAATCGGTACAGCGGTTTTTACGTGATTGATTAACAAACACACATATACACATACTCACAAACTTTCAGCTTTATAATATTGGTAGGATTAGTAGGATAGGATTTATTTATCTGTTTTATCAAGTTTTATCGCAATCGGTGCAGTAGTGTTTGTGTGACGGAGTATCAAAACATAACATGCAGATTTAGCTGGAGATCTACATACCAGGCTTCTTTTTGTTTCCCGTTCGCCGTAAATCCGTGAGTCACTGTTGGTTAAGCCTATATTGACTTCACGAAACTAGTGTCATGTATTATTGACTCAATTTCACAAAAACAGTCTCCCAGCAGTTACAGCAAGCTATTTTATCAAAAAAATGTAAATATTGCACGACATTACACACAGCGCAATCTAGCCCCAAACTAAGCACTAGGCTTGTACTATGGGTAGGTACTAGACATCGGATATACTACATATTATCCTTTTTTTAAATACCTACATATACATATTATACATAGAAAGACACCCAGACCAGATACAAATATTGATTTTTAACAGGTAGATAGATAAATAGTACCTACCGCTGTGTTTAGGCATATTTTAATTGGCTATAATTGGCATGCCACTAGTTTCGTAATGTAAATCCCGCTATAGGTAAAAAATAAAGTTCACAGTAAGTAAATAAATAAATATTGCACGACGTAACACACAGCGCAATCTAGCCCCAAACTAAGCACTAGGCTTGTACTATGGGTAGGTTCTAGACAACGGATATACTACATATTATACGTTTATTACATTTATATTAAACATAGAAAGACACCCAGACCAGATACAAATATTTATTTTTAATAGGTGGTATATAGATAAATAGTACCTACCGCTGTGTTTAGGCATAATATTATACACATGGCAATTATAAGAAAATATAACTCTAATTTGTTACTATAGCTTTAATACTTTAGAAGATATTGTGAAAACAAAGTTACCCATTTTAGTTTTTTGGCTCTCCTGAAAGTGGCTATTTGGCTTTTACAGCATTTGTTGTTTTAAGGATCGATATTTTTAATTGGCTATAATTTGCATGCCACTAGTTTCGTAATGTAAATCCCGCTTTAGGCATAAAACAACAAACAAAATTCACAGTAAGTAGGTACAGACAAAGTCAAAGAAACTTTCTCATTATCATATTATTAGAGAAACATGGTCGATATAAACATAGCCCGCGATCTTTGAGGTTGAATATATTATTTACTCTCTTATCTACATAATTACGCTATGAATAATTTCATAATATTACTGTTTCGTCATTCCTTTTTCGCTACGTGCGGGAATGATCAGTAACTACATGCTTACTTTGAGTTACTTTCGCACGTGTTATGTCAATAAGGATTATAGTAATCTTGGGGTGTTTGACTTTATGCGTTTTCGCCATTAATTCAAATTACTATAGGTACGCAGCTCAATAGAGCAAAGTCAAAGTCAAAATAGTTTTTTCCTTTAGATTCTTGTACAACATTAAATGTACATGATCATAATTATCTATAATTCGAACAGGAGCAATCAATAAATTATGTCCATGGATTTTTTTCACTAGGATATTATTATGACGACGTAGGTACGCTTTTTACACAATTTATGTTTAATATATTTTTTGAATCTTGTGATGGACATGTTGTTTGATGGAAAGTTTGTGAGTAAGGGTGTATGTATGTATGTGTGTGTTTTACTCAATAACGCAAAGACTACTGAACCGATTGCGATGAAACTTGAAATATAGGTGGGGACCATAGGACCATGGATTAACACATAGGCTACTTTTTATTCCGATAATCCCGCGGGAACGGGACTTACGCGGGGCGCAGCTAGTTATATGTACCTATTATAAACGTAAAGGTTTGTATGTATATGTACGTGACTTTGTTACTCAATCAAGCAAAAACTACTGAACCGATTGCGATGAAACTTGAAATATAGGTGGCTGGAAACCTGAAATAACACAATAGGTTAGTGAAACCGCGGGGCGCAGCTAGTAAGTAATGAAATTGGAAATAGATCGAATGTCGCAAAGAAGGCATGAAACTTTATACTGCCAAAGCAGCACTTTACGGCACGTCCGATATTAGCACGTAGCTAGGTAACGTTCATGACACCTATTCTGTAACTCCTTTCTCAACATAGCTTTAAAATCGTCTCAACCTAGCTTCAGCATTGTTAGATTTTTCTTCGTAAAACAGTTCATCTGAAGCGTTACCGTAACTGTGTTATGCCAGGTCTCCAGCTACATATATTCCAAGTTTCATCACAATCGGTTCTGTAGTTTTTGCGTGATTGAGTAACATGCATACATACAAACTTTCGCGTTTATAATATTAGTAAGAATGCTCGAACACCTTCACTCAAACATGTTCGGAACATAGCGGATAAAACCGCTAGCACCTAATTGAGCTAGTATCTACAAGTAAGTAATCAATGTTCGCATAAACAAATTAAAAGTTAACCACTCATTTTCATATAATGCCCAACAAAAAACCGCACAATATTATGAACGATATTATGAACTCGCAGCGATTCTATCCGCTATAGCACAGTACATAGAGGGAGCAGTATGGAAACTGCACACAGTGTGGTATTTGCACACACACATGCACACCAGTCGACGGCACACAGTACTGACTTCACCTCGAAACCATAGTAAAGAAAGGAATAGTAGTTACGACCTACTCCTGCGTTGACGCTTAGGGTTGTCATTTTTATTTTTAATTAAATATTATTTGTGTATTATTAGACACTATACCAAAGATATGTAAAAACTTCTAGATACGTAATAGGGCGAATTTCTTGGCTACACAAATCTAAGCTAGCTAGCCAAAGAAGTCTTAGTTCCATCTCAGCTCACGTCACGATCACCCGCTTGTTATCACACAGTACATTTAGTTCACTTTCACAACATTATTCACAGACAACAATGCCTTCGTACGTATTTAGGCGATGCACGAATTAAACTCCAAAAAATGGCAAAAAGATTTCATTTTATACGTAAGTAAAGCTATTATTTTACAACAAATTGTAAGTAAAGTATTTATTTTAGTTTATATTTTGAAAGTTTTTTTTCCAAAAACTCAACGAAGTTTTTGACTTTGACGTTTTATCATTCTCTCCTAACCGCTTTAATAATAATATTATGACATCTCTTTCTTACATCATGCAAGTACCATTGAGTCTTGTATTTTAGAAAAAGATAACAATAGTTTCGTCTATTTCTTCTTTAGATTATGTGAATGAATATAAATAATGAGGTTGTATAGCATACTTTGTGCCGCTTTTCAATAATGATTTGTTCTGCAATGGCGTCTCTATAACTTTAATAGACTCATTGCACTATACAATATACATATTTGGCTTTTTTGAAAGTCATAATTAATATTTTAACGAAACAAATAAAGTCAGGCGAAGAAATCAGAGCGGGCGTGCAGCGTCATACGTAAATGCGCGCGATCAGACACACGGCGCAGCCTGTACAGCGGGCGGTCGAGGCCGGGCGAGAATGAGTGTGTGCGTGAAACTTCGTGCATACACAGGCGCCCGCAGCTAACTCGCGGCAGTCAATTTGTATGAAGTTAGCTACTGTCACTTACCTACTCTACTGTGTGTCGAAACAGCCTTAGGGGACTCGTCGACGCGCTTGTTTGTGTGAGTGAGCCGTTTTCGACCATTTGTATTTACACTTTTTAAACTCACACGATTTCTGCTCATTACTATTTTTATAAAAACTCGGGTCTCAATCGCGTTTATGCACTTTTTATAAATTTATAATTACCCGGACCTTTCGGCAAACGGGTTACACCGGCCGTGGTCGCGGGAAGATTAATTTGTAGGTAGTTTCCTTACTGCTGTGCCCCAGGCCCCAGCCTTTCTATGTACTGTGGCTATAGTCTATAAAAAACACATCAATTGAACATGACGCCGCTACCGGATCCGCTCGCTTTGATCTTTGCAATAAATAACTAGTGATGAAATATGGCTGTGTCAAGTTGTGAGAGAATGCGGACTTTGCCTACTGGTTTTTATCATTTATCGTTCACGGCAAAAATTTTAAAATTGATGTATAAAGATTGTTAAAATTTCTAAACACAGTGAGAACCCCCATGAGCTTCTTCGTGGCTTTTTCTCGCGTTCCGAAGCCATGGTAGTTTTTTGTGTACAACTAGAAATAATAATAATTAAAATTTTAAACTATTACAATAACTCTAAAGTCAGAGTATACTGGAACGTCTTGATAAAAAAAATTATAAGACTTTTCATTAAAAATTCTTTTACCAATTGAAAGCTAAATTATAAAGAGAGAAAAGAAAGAAAGAAAAAAATTTATTGACAACAAACACACACATAAGTAGGTACATACGAACAATGGGACACAATTTTTACATAGAGGAGTAACATAATATTTTTGATCTCTATTCTTTATTTTTATTATTTCTTTATCTATTTTTGATACTTACGATGGCGCGGGACTCAACTAGTTGTAAATATTTACCAACAAATCCGCTAACAGTTTCCAACTTGTAAACAGTTTGAAAATGAATTTATATGTATTTTTAATAAAACTAGGACATATCATAACTCTGAATAGTGGCCTCAATTTGTTAATTAATATTTAATAGATCGACGAATTTGTTTTTCTAAAGAAAATGGAGATAAACTCTGGCGCAAAAAAACTATATTATCAAAATCGGATATATTATTATTATTATCATTACTTACCATGACGTGTTATAAAATAAAATTCGGGACGATTCAATTACAAGAATTTTCCCTCTTTTAGGCAATTCCTGTATCTTTAGGAAGTGTCAGTAATTTAATTTCAGTTACATTTTAATTGCATAACTGCTATCGAAACTTCATTGACCAAAATGTTTAGTATTCCACGCATTTAAGAATAGAAAAAAGTTTCGATTGCTTTTCAATAGCAATTCAGTTGCAATCGGAATACAACTGTAATGAAATTTCAGACGATTCTAAAACAAGTCCTAGGATCCTTACAGCTTAGTGATGAATTATATTAGACCGTCACGAGTGCCGGCCGGGTCCGAGCTTCGTTGTCCATTGCTCGGCCGCCACTCGGTTGCTACAGACCGATCGACTGCTCGCCGAGCAATGGATAACGAAGCTCGGGCAAGTGACGGTCTAATATGAATCATCCCTTAGGCCGGAGGCCGAATTTAAGCCTCCTCGAAAGCCAAGCGATGAGTGGTGTCTCAAATAATAAATACCTTGTACTTTGGTAACGAAATATGTTTCCTATAAGGAAAACGATGTAGCATTTAATTGTACGGGACCCTCAGCCCTCGAGCGCAATAATTTCACGCCCTCGTTTTAATTAAGGAAAAACTCTTTGTTAAGGGGCGGATGTACGAAAAATCTCAGCCATGGATATTTATAGAACACTAGCTGTGTGTCTGCTGGTTCATCCGTCCAAGTCCTAGGAAGGTTCGAAAAATCATATTGGATGCCTACATCATATAAAAGGAAAACGCTGAAAATTTCAGGCCGGGGTCCGAGCTTCGTTGTCATCGCTCGGCGAGCAGTCAAAGACAAAGTCAAAGTAGTTTATTTCCTTCAGATTCTTGTACAACATTAAATGCACATGATCATTTGGCTACGTCTTAGGTGTAATGATTTTAGTGTGGCTTCGGAACGCCCCCTTCGATGAGAAGAAGCCACAAGAAACTCATAGGGGTTTTTGTGTCGATCGGTCTGTTGCAACCGAGTGGCGGCCGAGCAATGGACAACGCAGCTCGGACCCGGCACGGCCGGGTGACGGTCTAATATAAGTCATCCCGCTTTACGTTGATCCATCAGTCAATTAGTCACTACAATGCATTATAGTTTGACGGCCTCTGTGGCGCGTCGGGCGAACGCTCGGTTGCAATGCAGAAGGCTGCGGGTTCGATTCCCGTCGGGTGTAAATATTTATGCTTAAAAATAAATATTTGTATCTGGTCTGGGTCTCTTTCTATGTATAATATGTATGTATTTACAAAAAAAAAGTATTATTATGTAGTATATCCGTAGTCTAGTACCCATAGTACAAGCCTAGTGCTTAGTTTGGGGCTAGATTGCGCTGTGTGTAATGTCGTGCAATATTTATTTATTTAAAAAAAAGTTACTAGTTGCACCTTGCGGTTCCCCTTTTTAATCCAGTTCCCGTGGGAATATCGGGATCGTTCAGCGGTTTTTAGGCGTGTAAATCTGACAGACAGAATTACTTTCAAATTTAGTATACGGTAGATGTTAGAAACAAACAAAATTTGGATAAGTATTTTTAAACTAACACGATTGGAAGTCACACTTTTATATTTTGCCGGGTCTTAATCGTGCCGGGTCTTAATCGCGTGATTTTTACTTTTTAATTTGCTTACCTCGACATTTCGATCATGTTACAAAAATCTTGGTCTCGAGGGGACTCAAGATCACGCCATTAAGACTCGGGAAAATATGAAATTAAAAATTTGGACAATTCGAAATCGACTCCACATTTACTCCCATATTTATAAAATAATATTTACACATGACTAAGTTATGTGACGTTTGTCTCTGTCTGTCAACTTTGAAGCTTGTCTTTTACATGTGACAGTATAAGACAAACGATATATAGTAATACAGCTGTTAACCAGTGTTTGTTTGTAAGGGTGTTACATTTTAAGTTGTTTGTGTCGGGAGTTGTGGCTCGCGAACGCTATTTGTGGCGTCCTATTCGTCGATTATGATGAAGATTTTTCAAAGGATACCAACGCAACCTCTCGTGAGAAGAAGCCACAAATCCTACTAATATTATAAATGTGAAAATGTGTGTGTTTGGATATTTGGATGTTTGTTACACAATCACGCAAAAACTACTGTAGTGATTGCGATGAAACTTGGAATATAAGTAGTTGGATACCGCGAATAACACATAGGCTACATTTTATCGCGATATTTCCGCGGAAACGGGTCTTACGTGGGTGAAACCGCGGGGCGCAAGTATAAAATCATAAGCAAGCACAGCAATCCCCTTAAGAGGAAACAGTTCAAAGTCGGCCTGTCAGTTTAGTTGCCGTACAATCTCGGTTATTGCAGTCTCCAGATGTAATCTCTTCAAATAAACACAAGAAGATATGGCTTGTTTTGTTCCCGGACCGCACTTCAGGAAACAGAACTTCTTGAAAGAGATCGCTTTTAGTGATAAGACCGCACATTGTAGTACCTACCGTTAATGTTTGCTTTTAATTATTTTTATTTGTTAACAGACTTCTTCAAAAGGAGAAGGTTCTGAATTCCGTACTCGTATATGAAGTCCGATTTCGATAATTCTTTTTTAGTTAATAGCTTTAAAAGCTGCGCCCGCGGTTTTACCGGCTTTAGTCTTGTTCCCACGGTAGGATAAAAAGTCTATGTGTTATTCCAGGTCTCTAGCTACCTATATTCCAAGTTTCATCACAATCGGTTCAGTAGTTTTTGCGTGAAATAGTAACAAAGTCACATATATACAAACTTTCGCGTTTATAATATTAGTATAGGAAGTAAGAAGTAAGATGCTTATTTATAAATTAAACGACATTAAACTTATAGCAATAAAATAATCCCTTTTTAATGATTTCGGCTCGATTTAAAAATTACAAATATACCTAAATTAACAAAAACAAATGATTATATTTAATAATAACATTACCCTACATTTTACAAATTAACATGATATCAAATATCATTTTTGATACCAAATTTTAATAACACATTGTAAATCCCTAATTTTCCCTTGTATGCTTGTAATTTTGAACCTAAATCCAAATAAATAGCAATAAAAGTCTGTTTTTATGTCTGTTCAATTACGCCATTTCCTTTTGTTCTGTATTCATGAGGTGTTGATATATTTTACTATAATACTTAAGGAAGAAACCCCTTAGGATTTTTATTGCAAATTAAGGGTGAAAATTCGAAACACATGCCTTTTAGCCATTTAGAAAGGAAAAAGAAAAGTTTTGGTGTTGTTGGTTTGAGGCAAAAAATCATTTTCTCGAACTCCTCTGTGAGTCGGAAGGCATGTGTTGGTTGTTATTTCAGATAGTAGTCGTTAGGTCAAGTTAGAGGCCTTAGGGCGACATGAATACTCTTAACACTAGGGCGAGTCACACCACTATACGGTTGTTATCTCTGATAGCAGTAGTTAGGTCAAGTTAGACGCCTTAGGGCGACATGAATACTCTTAACACTAGGGGAAGTCACACCACTATACGGTTGTTATCTCTGATAGCAGTCGTTAGGTCAAGTTAGAGGCCTTAAGGCGACATGAATACTCTTAACACTAGGGGGAGTCACACCACTATACGGTTGTTATCTCTGATAGCAGTCGTTAGGTAAAGTTAAAGGCCTTAGGGCGACATGAATACTCTTAACACTAAGGGGAGTCACACCACTATACGGTTGTTATCTCTGATAGCAGTCGTTAGGTCCATTTAGAGGCCTTAAGGCGACATGAATACTCTTAACACTAGGGGGAGTCACACCACTATACGGTTGTTATCTCTGATAGCAGTCGTTAGGTAAAGTTAGAGGCCTTAGTGCGACATGAATACTCTAACACTTGGGGGAGTCACACCACTATACGGTTGTTATCTCTGATAGCAGTCGTTAGGTAAAGTTAAAGGCCTTAGGGCGACATGAATACTCTTAACACTAGGGGGACATACACACAGACAGAGACATACGGTAAGACATAAAGCATAGAGAAAACTTTTAAAGGTTCTATACCTCAAAAGGTAAAAAAGGACCCATTATAAGTTCACTTTGTTGTTCGTTTGTCTGTCTGTCTGTTGTATCTCGATTATCCTCTGAAATCGAGAGCTACGCGGGTAAAACCGTAGAACTTCGCTGGTTATCCAATAAAAGCTCTCCCGGGATGATCGGATATCAAAATAAAGGGCTCACATAAAAGATATATAGAGCCTTATAAAGCAAAATTAACGACCCTACGTGGCTTCACGTGATGACCTCTGCGGCGCGGCGGGTGAGCGACGCTGAAGGTTGCGGGTTCGATTCCCTTTGGGAAGCTACTGGGGAATACGTAGGTATTTACGACCTCTGTGGCGCGTCGGGCGAACGCTTGGCTGCAATACAGAAGGTTGCGGGTTCGATTCCCGCTGGGTGCAAATAATTATGCTTAAAATAAATATTTGTATTTGGTCTGGGCGTATTTCTATGTATAATATGTAGGTATGTATTTACAAAAGAAAAATAAATATAAGTAGTATATCCGTTGTCTAGTCACCGTAGTACAAGCTTTGCAGCTTACCACGCGGCTAGATGGCGCTGTGTTCGTCACAGGATTTATTATTATTTATATACGACTGGCTGCGTCTCGCGGTTTCACCAGCGTAAGTTCCGATTCTGCGGGAATATCGGAATGGTATACTCTAAGATATATATTCTATTTTAAGAGACCGCTCAGGGTCTTATTTAGTGCGAAGGATAGCTATTGCCATACAAAGAGGCAATGCTGCCAGTATCCTCGGGTCCTTTGCGCCGGGTACGGTCAGGGGTGGTTTATTTGACTGACTATAATTATGTATTATGCATATTCTATGTTTTGTGTTTGTACTTATTTTGTGACATTTATTGAATAAATCCTATTTTAAGAGATATAATAATAATAATAATTAGCCTTTTTATCTATAATTTATACAACGCAAGCAACTTTAATCCATGCTATTTTATGGCGCTGTTTACCCGGGACGTTGTTAGGTGGAGTAGGTTGCCTAGCACCTATACCACCCTCCCAGCCTAGTCAGCCATGCCCAGAGGAAAGAACTGGTCAATCAGGTCAATACGTCTAAAGCTAACTAAGCCGTGGGTTTACTCACGATGTTTTCCTTCACCGTATGAGCGATGTTGTAAGAGATATACAAGAAACAAAATTCTATTGTACGTTTGTCGCAGGGAAAATAGGTATCTCTGTATTACGTCGATTTAATAAAGCGTCGCAGTACAGAGGTATCGATGAAAAGTTCTCGAAGAAACAAAATTCGATTGAACGTTTGTCGCAGAGAAGTAGCTATCCCGAATGGACTTAGGAACTATACTGGACTGATTAGTTGAACATTTTGCCTTACAATAAACAGAGGCTAATCCGAGCCGAATGAGATAGCAATCGACGATGTAGTGTGTCTCGTTCTTTCATCTTGCCAGCCTACAAAAATTATCATATATAAAAAAAAACATTATAAGAGGTTGCAGTTATTGTACGGCCAGATAAAGCACGACCCATAATGTCCCTATAATACACGACATGTTACTTGGACGCCAGGGTCTCCTTTAACACTCCGTACAAATTGTTTAGGATGTTACACGAATAATATCCTGGCTTCCATTTATCAGGTCGTAAATTATCGGGTCGTGTAATAAGTGGTTGTCAAGTACATTATTGGCTCCCATTTCCTTTTTATTATTTTAATGGTAACCTAAGCGTCAGTGTCATGGTGGCATCATGGCGGTAAAATATTAGTTATTTAATTTATAAAATTTCTGCGTTAAATTGCATAAAATGGTGAAAACGTGTTGTGTTTTTACTTGTACAAGTGAATCATATTTTATGGTAGTTGCAATATATCTTTTCATAGGTAAGCCAAAATATGTTTATTATTGTATTCTACCACTGTTTTGTTCTTTACAAGAATTTATGGTGACTATGATTTTTGGATTTTTGTATTGAGTTCGAGTAAGATTTTTTTACTATAATTTTATTATTTCAGCTTTCCGAAAAATGAACAAATACGACAAAAATGGCTCAGCGGTATGGATGTGAAGTAGAAAATTACAAAAAAGTCAGTCGTATGCAGTCGTCACTTCGATCTTTCCTGTTTTTACTCCCGTCGATTATTGAAAGCCGATGTAATACCAACAATTCCGCTGGTGGTACGAATACTGTTATATATTTTACTACTTACCTGCTGAACATGAGTGATAATAAGTAATTAGTCAAAAAGTTTTATTTTTGAAATTTCCTCTAGCTTTACATTTGATGAATTTTGAGGGAAGTACTATAATATTATATTTAACGTAATTGACCGTCGTCACTTCGATCTTTCCTGCTTTTACTCTTGTCGATTATTGAAAGCCGATGCAATACCAACGATTCCGCCGGTGGTACGAATACTGTTAGATATTTAACTACTTACCTGCTGAACATGAGTGATAATAAGTAATTTAGTCAAAAAGTTTTATATTTGAAATTTCCTCTAGCTGTACATTTGATGAATTTAGAGGGAAGTACTATATTATATTTAACGTAATTGGCCGTCTGTTAAAATTTGCTTTCGTCAGTCAGTATGTAGTATGTGTCTCTGTGTGTAAGTATTTTGCTGCTTCTTCTGCTGCTGCTTCACACCAAAGAAAATTAATTTAATTTCTTCTTCTTTCTTCGAACCTGTGCCTCTCGCATGACGGGCGAGAGCGCTAATCTTTGCCTCACGGAAACCCGCCGTGATACGGTGATTTTTGATGATACATTTCTTTTTGTAAAATATTTATACCTACTTATTAATCAAAGTGTTCAAAAATTAATAAGCATACTATAACAATTAATAAAACTGTTTTATACCGTGTCCTTTTGTATTATTTCATTAATCCTTAAAGAGCGTCTATTGCTAACTCAAATCTTCAATTTGCCAACAGTTACATCTCAGTAATATTATAAACGCAAAAGTTTGTATGTATGTCTGTGACTTTGTTACTCAATCACGCAAAAACTACTAAACCAATTGCAATGAAACTTGGAATATAGGTAGCTGAAAACCTATAATAACACATACGCTATCTCGATAATCTCGCGGTAACGGTACTTACGTGGGTGAAACCGCGGGGCGCAGCTAGTAAATAATACTATTGCGCTTGCATTATTAAATCTAACATCAGTCACATAAAAAAAATCTTATTGTCACCCTATTAGAAAGTGACACAAGTCCTTTGCTACAACCATCTCGCTCAGCTCGTTTTTATTCTAAAAGTGTTCCCTCCAGTTATTTAATCCTACCTCCATGGTATCCCGTACAGAAACATAGATCGAAAATGTAAACATAGAACTGTCAATTATCTAAGGAAAAAGTAAACAAAGAGCTGTCACTTTTAATCAAATATTGAAAGTGACAGTTCTTTGTTTATTGATCATAGTTTATGTAAAAGGAAGGGTATAATATATTGACGGCCTCTGTGGCGCGTCGGGCGGACGCTCGACTGCAATGCAGAAGGCTGCGGGTTCGATTCCCGTCAGGTGCAAATATTTATGCTTAAAAATAAATATTTGTATCTGGTCTGGGTGTCTCTCTATGTATATGTATGTATTTACAAAAAAAATATATAATATGTAGTAAGTATATCCGTTGTCTAGTACCCACAGTACAAGCCTAGTGCTTAGTTTGAGGCTAAATTGCGATGTGTGTAATGTCGTGCAATATTTATTTATTATAATAATAATAATAATAATAATAATAAGTTTATTTATTTCCAAACAGAAATATGATACAGTTTCAATATATAGCATTGACCCCCAAACTAGGTTACCCTGTATCTTGGGGATCTTCTTCCTAGTGGTAGTACTTAAAGTATCATTCCATATAATTATAATGTTAGCTAACTTAGACAAGTAACATATGCTAGATATTAACATGAAAATGTAGTTAGTGTTGCTATGTATATAATTAACATTAACTCCCTTACTCACAAAATAATTAACTGCATAACCATGCATACGTCACAACAAACCCCAAAAGTTGACAGACAGAGACAAACGCTACATAACTTAATGTGTAAATAATATTCTATAAGTAAGGGAGAAAACCTCAGACACAATCAGTATCCCTTACCAAATAAGTACAAAAGTATAAAACAGAGGAGTTGAGACCGATATTTTAAACATTTAGAAGTACTCAACAAAGCTCTAGAAGATAATACATTTGATAAATAAATAAGATATTGTGTGTATATCTGAATTTAAAATATTGTTACTATTTATATTCAATTTTATTACATGTAATGTGTATATAATATTAAAACTTATTAATAAAGCCATTCGCGAAGAATTAAAAAGTTTTCGGTGGCATCCTGATTCATATCGAGCAGATGATTCACCAGTTTGCGTTTACATTCAACACTATTTAGAATATATATATTGAGGCTTTTATTAAGTGTGTTATAAATATATTTGGACATGAATGCAAATTGGTGCTGGACGTAGCGAGTGCTTGTCGAAAACCCTGTACAAACCCTGCCTTTTCTTCTTAGTGAGGCCTGTCTAGTGAGATCCATAGGTGTAAGTTTATGTTGTTTAAGAGTAGCCTGTAGAATGTATAATTTCCTTACGGTAAGTAGTTGGCACTCCGCATAGAGTCTATCCGTAGAAAACATCATAGGCTTAAAAAACATTAGCTTTAACACAAACCTTTGAGCTCTCTCCAGTTTGAGAAAAATATTTTTATAGGCACTGCCCCAAGCTGAAATACAGTATCGAATGATGGACTCACATATTGCCCTATATACCATAATCAATATTTCTCGAGTTGCGATATGTCTTAGCTTTTTAAAAATCCACGTTAATTTGCGAACTCTATTAACCATCATTTCTATATGTGATGTCCACTTACATAGATCGTCTATAATGACACCCAGATATCTGACCTCTCTAATTTTATTAATTATTGTGCAATTACAACTCGAACAACAGGTCAAGTCACATGTGTGAAATCGTAATTGTCGACTATCTGGAGGTTGAGACGGATTTGTGATTGTGAAGGCCATGTAGTAAGTTTTTTCCAGATTCAAGGTTAGTAGATTCTTGTTTAACCATCCAGCAGTCAGTGCCAAACCCTCCTCTGCCAGAGAGTATACCTCGTTCCAAGAACCTCCCTGAAAAACCAAAGTTATTATTATTACTTTGAAACTGAAACTTTGCAAAAATATAGGTTACTAGCTGCGCCCTGCGGTTTTACCCGCGTAAGTCCCGTTCCCGCGGGAATATCGGGATAAAAAGTAACCTATGTGTTACTTTCCCGGTATCCAGCTACCTATATTCCAAGTTTCAACGCCATCGGTTCAGTAGTTTTTGCGTGAAAGAGTTACAAACTCACATACATACATACTTACATACATACATACAAACTTTCGCGTTTATAATATTAGTAAGAAGTAAGATTTAACAAGGATTTAACGCAAATTACTTTAATGTGACAATTTTAATTGATATAATGACAACTCTTTGATTTCTATCAGTTCCGAAAGAGTTTTTTTCCTTTTACCAGAATTAGACAAAGTGGTTCCGATAAATCTTCCATTTGTGTCACCAAAAATATTTTATCAGAACTTGGTAGATACCATTCCAAAGTTTCCGTACAGCTGTTCGAAAGTTACACACCTACTTACGCAGAGTAATTGTGTCTCGCCGTACCTTTGAGTATACATAAGCAAGCTATAGAGCGCTGGTATGCGAGTATGAACTGTAAGCACCGGTATGAACAGTCGAAAAATGACAAAGATGATGTCACCAGTCACCTAGGGTTACGGGAATTGACTGTTTCTCTCGTTAGAATAATAAAAAAAAAAACTACTTATAATTTAACAAGTTTGTACTTAACATTTGTGTTAATATTAAAATTGCCTCTCCACCGAGACCTAGATAACTAAGTATAGCTAGTTTTAGAAGTTTTCTCTATAAGTGAACTGTTTTGTAAGTTCTTTGAGAAATGAATAAAGATTCTTTAAACCTAGAATTTATTCTAGTAATAATTATGGTGAAATGTTCAGTGTCGCAGTGTAAAAATGATTCGCAAATCACTATTTAACCTCAACAATTGAATAATATCTATGTATAGAGCTGTTGTTGCTTACACTTTACGCAGTAGGCAAATACCCATAGGCGCGCTCTATAGCTTGCTTATGTATACTTTAAGGGCCATACCGTTTAATAAAGAAATATATCACAATGAAACTTTGTTCATAAGGTCGCAAGTTTTCTAATAAATCTTCAATTTACTTAAGAAACCGGCGGTTAGATTGTTTCTTTTTTCATACAAACGTTATGATGACAAATATTTATTATATGGTTCCTTTCCTGCCATCTTGGATATTATGAGTCTATTTCGTAATTTGTTTTTATTGCTCAAGGCATGTCTACTAGAAATATTTTAAAGTAAAAATTCATCTTCAAGAATTCAGTTGCGACGAGATTTGAACTCGCGTCTCTGCGTCAGTACCGCAGCGCCTAAATCAACTAGGCCACACGAGTCCCATCTCGAGCGGCGAATTTAAGAATATGAATGTTTCTTGTCTACTATTTTTCGACTTAGGCTCGCTTGAGATGACATCTACAGGATCACTTAACCTGTGCTAATCTCGTCGCTAGTGAATTTTTGAAGATTATATTCCCTATTTTTTTCTATTGAAAGTTTAATTTATAATTTTTTTATTAGATTTTCTTATTTTTGTCGACCTCTGTGACGCGTCGAGTGTACACCCAACTGCAATGCGGAAGGTTGCGGGTTCGATTCCCGTCGGGTGCAAATATTGATGCTTAAAAATAAATATTTATATCTGGTCTGGCTGTATCATAATAAAGTAGGGACGTATTTACAAAAAAAAAAAAAAGGTATGTAGTATATCCGTTGTCTAATACATACAGTACGCTGTGTCTAATGTCGTGCAATATATTGAATTGAAATGATTTTTCCGGTTCGCATTGCTTTTATTATTTTCAGTAATGTTGCAATGCCGTTCCTACGTTTCGGAGCCTTTACAGACTCCTACCCCTGAGGAAGAAGGACTTCCCTTTTTCATTTCATTCCATTTGTATGTTAAATTTAGCCCAGACGGCCTCTTAAATAATTGACATTTATACTTTTCAAATGTTGACAAAGAGCGAAGGCCCGTTTGGTTTTCATGGTCCACTGGCCTATAAAGCAGAGTAAACCTCGATTCCTTTTTAAGGATTTTATTGATTTTAATTTCATTACAATTGCGTCTTAATTTCGTCTAACTCGTCTAACAACTAAAAACTTATTGTACAAGAATGTACAAGGAGACCCGAGCCCAGCTAAACTTGGAAGAGGTGTGGAGAAAGATGAAGGCCCTCGCGGCCAAGATTATTATTTGTAACATGGTGAAACGTCAAGGTAAGAAAATAAATAATAATACGCTATTAAGACCCGGTAAAATGAAACTAAGAAGAAGGTGTTTATTATTTTTAGAAAAACCACGCGATTAAATCCGAAAAATGAGTTTAATTTCAATTTAAAATTTCGTTTCTAACATCATAATTTTGTCCCGACTTTTCCAAAGGTGTGTGAGTAATTTCCATTTGAAACTGATGTAGCTCGCCTGAATCGAGTTTAAAATGCAATACTTCGCGACCTTTTATAGTCTCTTATGTTCTTATTCAACGAGAATATTAAAAATAAATCCCTATTTCCCTTGGTTAGGGCATCACGCGTGAACGGATGGACCGATTTTGCTAATTATTTATTTGTTTGTGTTTTTTTCTAATCCAGGATGTTATACCAGTTTTTTTTTTTAAATTTTGATAAAGACGTACGCTTCTGCAACCGCAGAGCGCAGCTTGTACAACTATAATTAATAAATAATAATAATAATAAATAAATCCTGTAACCAACACACAGCACCATCTAGCCCCGTGGTAAGCTGCTAAGCTTGTGTTACGGTGACTAGACAACGGATATACCTACTACTTATATTTATTTTTCTTTTGTAAATACATACATATTATACATAGAAATACACACAGACCAGATACAAATGTTTATTTTTAAGCATAAATATTTGCGCCCAGCGGGAATCGAACCCGCAACCTTCTGCATTGCAGGCAAGCGTTCGCCCGACGCGCCACGGAGGTCGTAAATGACCTGTTTAAGTTCTTGCTTCTGTTATAGTAACTTATTTTACTGCCGTTTGAAAAGCGGACCGTAGGTAGGTACCTACTTTCAACACAAAACCGCGACACCTGGCAACACTGGTGCGTCTGAAATAAAACGGGTTGAACGTCCAACCGGGAACAGCTCCAAATAACTGTATAAACATGGGTATTGATTGAATTCGGTTATAGCCACTCTACACGATGGGCCAGCATTGGACCAGTGAGATGGCCATGCGATGATTATTATTATCCCACGGATCGACGTCCCTGGATCAATATTCCAGTGCCTATACCGCTTTCAAAATTTGCCTTGAGCAATAAAAACAAAAATACGTATTAAATTAAATGTTATTAAAAAGGTTTTATTAGCACACATAAAGGTAAACGTCTCAAAAAAAAAGAATTTAAGGTACTTTTTAGTAATAACTTTTTCTTCTATTTTTGCGATGTTCAATTGAAATGAACGAACCCATTATGTAGGTAACAAAGACATTGCATGCCAAATGGCTGAGTAAGGTGATCTGTATAATAAATGTAACACCAATAATTGTATAACCCTTGTTCGCATTAAATGAATTATGAATTATTATTATAAAAAGGGACAATTTGATGTGCGATCGAAAAACCGACACCGTGGCCACCCGACACGAATACGGCCACCATAATAATTATGCTGGCCCATCATGTAGAAAGGCCATTACTTTTACATTGCTCTCTCGACTGTTTTCCTAGTAATTTTGAACAGCTGCTTTTGAAAATAAAGGTAATTGAAGATTTGATTGTAGTAGACCAAACTAAATGAAAGGACAAAATAAGGTCAAAGACCTCGAACTCTAAGAAACAGCTGATCTTCAAGTAAACTTTATACTTAAAATTTTCGAAAAGTACTTCGAATTTCCAAAAGTTGTATCAAATTAAAAATCAAGTGCTGACTTTCTTGAGCAAAAATCTCGCTGTTGATCCGCACCCCGTAATAAACAATCACATACGCAGAAGTGGGAATATGAAGATAAATAGTAGCCTATTATATTTTAGGTCTCAGGCGATGAAACTTAGAAACTATATTATATATTCTAAGTTTCATCGCAAAAGTAGTTTTTGCGTGTAAGAGTAACAAAATCACATACAGACACTGAAAACTTTCGCGTTTATAATATTAGTAAAAATAGGATAGGATATCAAATAAGATAATAGGATTCAAGATTCAAATACTTGGCCCGCCATATAAGTTTTTAGCGTAAATATGAACATGCGAAGGAAAAAGTTTGCCCAACCCTGGGCTAGGTGCTTTTGATCCCGATATTATTATGTACACTAGACATTATCGAACTGAACGCTACAGGATAACATAGATAGAAGAAACAAAAAGAAAAAATTGAAAAAATAAAATGGATGTTTCAAAATTAAAATAAAGAAATAAAAGAAATTAGGAAAATGATCTACATTTCAATTCTACATCGCAAAAACGGTAGAAAAATTTACAGGATAAGTATAACAATTAGATAAACATCTCCTTTTTTGGAAGTCTGTTAAAAAGTTAATTAATTTCGCTTTAGTTTATGGAATGTTCTTCAAAGTCCTAAATTATTGCTTTTTGAAGTACCTAATGAAGAGTGGTACTTATTAAATCAGTTTAGTTAATTTGTTTAACACTAGCGATGCCTCCCGGGTTCGTACAACTGTAGTGTTCTAGCGGCATCCTGCGGTTTCGCCTATGTACCGAATTTCGGGTAAGAACATTGAGACTGTATTTTTTAAACAACTTTATTTTGTTAATTTATCATTATTTTAATTAGGTACATAGTAAAACAAACAAATTCGCTCTCCTCTCTGGATGTTTGTATAAGTGCTTAGATCTTTAAAACTACGCCACGGATTTTGATCTTAGATTAAAATAAAAAAGGGAAGATGCGGTATGTACTAACATTTCCTTTGACGGCCTCTGTGGCGCGTCGGGCGGACGCTCGACTGCAATGCAGAAGGCTGCGGGTTTAATTTCCGTCAGGTGCAAATATTTATGCTTAAAAATAAATATTTGTATCTGGTCTGGGTGTCTTTCTATGTATAATAATATGTATGTATTTACAAAATAAAAGTATACTAAGTAGTATATCCGTTGTCTAGTACCCATAGTACAAGCCTAGTGCTTAGTTTGAGACTAGATTGCGCAGTGTGCAGTAGTGCAATATTTATTTATTATTAATTTCTTATTCGTTAAATGAGCTAGAAACATGTAATAAAGCATGTAATTCATGAATCCTTTCATGTTCCTTTCATCAATTCATGAATGTAATCCATGAAACATGTAATTCATTAAAGTATGAAATTGCCGTTTTTTTGCAATAGGTTCTTTGAATTGACATAGAATCTTCATGGTTTGAGGTTTTCGAAAGAAACTTTTTTCAAATTGTTTCTGTGATGTTCTTTTTTTAAAAAATGTGAAACATTTGAATATCGACTTTCAATTGTTTTTGTTATTCAATTTAGACAAGAAAGATGGATACTGCGAAAATTCGAGTGATTTTTGAATACGAGTTCCGACGCGGAACTAACGCGGCAGAAACAGCCCGCAATATCAATGCTGCGTTTGGGGAGAGGTCTACTAATGAACGCACCGTGCGATTTTGGTTTAAACGCTTTCGTACTTTAACCCCTAATATTAATGACAGAGATAGTGAGAGGTTCCAGACTGCAGCGCGAACGAGATAGCAATCACTCAACGAGAAAGCTAGTGTGTCAGCTAGTCACAGTTTTATCGTCTCATTTGTCGTGACTAGGTAAAAAACAGCATCAAAATCTTAGATTATAAATAGAAAAGGGTAGATTTTTTTCTCCTTTTCTTTAACCTAAAATTTTGATGCTGTTTTTTTTAATGCGATCTTACCTACTCTGCAAAGTTTTTGCTTAGTAAAGTCGAAGTTTTTCAAATTTAGAACTCCCTTACTTATAAAATATTATTTACACATGACTAAGTTATGTGACGTTTGTCTCTGTCTGTCAACTTTGAAACTTCATGCGACAGTAAAAGACAAACTATGCATAGTTATGCAGCGCATTAATTAGCGTTTATAAGTAAGGGGGTGAATCAATAAAAAATAATGACCTAAACTTTGCTTCTCTGTTATGATTTGACTATGAAGTTCTTATTATTTTATTCGTATATTACAATATTAATTTCTATAAATTCCGAATTAAAGTTTATGCTTAGTTTGTGCTAAGCTCAGTGTGAACAATGTCAAAGTACGCACTATAGATTTCAGCATAAGTAATTTTCTTCACACACTTAAATGCAACCTTATCTCAAATATACCTCTTAACTCTTACCCGGTTATTTATACAGAATGAAGTTTAAACACAATATATGTGGTAAACACATTGGTAAACAAGATATATGGTAAACAAGATATATGTGGAAATTTCAATTGGGAAGTTTAGGAGAATTCAGTTGGGATGGACAGCATTTAGGAAGCTACGTCTAGTCTTTACATCGTCGAGCCCACAGTGCCTAAAGACGAAGGTCTTTAATCAGTGCGTCCTACCCGTCATGACATACGGAGCCGAAACGTGGACACTAACGGCACGGTTGGTCCACAAATTCAAAGTCGCTCAGCGGGCTATGGAACGAGCTATGCTCGGCGTTTCTCTGAGGGATCGCATCAGAAATGAGGTGATCCGTCAGAAAACCAAAGTCTTCGACATAGCTCACCGGTTCAGCAAGCTGAAGTGGCAGTGGGCTGGCCATATTAGCCGTAGAACCGACAACCGTTGGGTAAACGAGTTCTAGAGTAGAGACCGCGTCTCGGCAAACGTAGTGTAGGACGTCCTCAGGCGCGTTGGAGCGACGATTTGCGCAAGACGGCTGGCACAAAACTGGATGCGAGAAGCCGAAAATAGATCTTGGTGGCGTGCAATTGGAGAGGCCTATGTCCAGCAGTAGACAGCAACAGGCTGATGATGATGATGATGTGAAAATGTGTTCAAGCGGTGCGGTTCGATCGTCTGGTACCTACAGCTATCAGAATTCACAGCACCGACCCTTGGGAACTCATATCTTCCCTTACAAATATTCGCGAGTAAATTCACCTTTCTGAAACGTTTCTAGTGAAAACATTAGAGTGCTTTTGTTTGTTCGTCTTTTTTATTCAATACCGAAGTGGGCCCAATTTGGGAACGATTTTATTTTTGTATCCCTTTGAGGTTTGGACTGGGTACGTTTTGATCGGCCGATTCAACGCCAGCATCTCAGCTTTCTTCCCCCCATTGCCTTACATATCTACCCCCATAAGACGCCACAAAATACCGATCCCGAGCCACCTCCATCCAACGACTCCCGCGACCATTACAAGTCGTCGCTCCACCAGTATAGGTGGATAATAACGTTCGGCTTTTCTACTTTCGCGCGGGGCGCAGGTAGTAATAGTCTAAAAGGGGTGATAGATAGACGTGCGATTAAGTAAGCGGACTTTGGCTCCATGACTTTTTTCGTCTGTGTGTCATCGAAAGTGGAGCCGAGTAAGTTCGCGATCTTAAAAATTAAAAAGGCTCGTACGTCTGTCACCCCTTTAAGGGATAATTTATATGGATCTCTTGCTGATGATATTTTTAACCTAATTTACTTGCATCATCTCTGTATACTTATAATGAAGGAAGAGAGGACAAAAAGTCTGTACTTGGAAGTAAATTTAAAAAAAAAGTTGTCTAGGGGACTTAGAATAAGTAGGTAGTAGAACAAAATTATATAATTTTTAAAATTCATGTCTTCCTGTCTGTTTCTATGTTTTTTACACAATTAAAAACTACCAATCCAATTGAAATCTGGTTTTCAATATTGGATAGTTCTTTTTCGAGGAAAGTCGTGGTATATTGTGCATCGAAATCCAATTAGTGGAACCCGCGTAGTGAATGAATAAGTGCAACCGCTCGAGAACCGCTCGGCCGCCCGCGCCAGTGACAACTGACAACGCGTTTTTCACTTCCGCTGGTAAAACCGCGGATCGCAGCTAGCTTACAAAAAATTTGAAAATCGTGCCCATCTCGAACGGGACCATCGCGAACGGGGCGATAAGGGGGAAACCTAGGAGAACGAAGCTCGGCCGGGTGAATGACGGTCTAATATAAATATAAATCATCCCTAAGATATAAATCGCATATCTAGAAGTAAATTAAGTAAAGTTTTGAGTCCGCAGTCTCCTCTCTGAATCGTCGCGGTAGGTAAAATTGAATAAAGATATTTTGGCGATGTTGTTTCTTTAGGCGCTCTGTCAGAGTGCTTTCTGTGTTCGGAAATTATTTTTGTAAATTAAAAAGATTACGTAAAATTATAAACAGGAGTTAAATAACTTAATTCTTAGCGTATTCTACAGACTTTAGTGGTTTAGTTACCTATGCTAAGTGACTGATGTTTTATGTTATTTTTAATGTGGTAGGTATAAAAGGAAAAAAATATACTACTAAAATTACTTATACGGAGTGGGTTATAAACGGGGTGTTTACCATGCGAGCAGGTAGTCTGATATGGACGCCTCTAACTGTCATCACCTACCCGCATTCTCCAGTCTCGTGAACAAGCTGGTTTAAATTACTAGCGAAATATCGAATAAATTATTAAACATGGTAAACACCCCGTTAATAAGTAATTTTAGTAGTGAAAATAACCATGTTAGTTTAAAATCGTATAAAAATATACTAGACTAGCTCTATACTAGACTATATCCAAACTCACACTTTCACGTTTATAATATTAGAAGGATAAAATTCTTTACTGTCGCAAAAACTTAAATTAAAGGAACATTACAGAGACAAACACTTAAATCTAGTGTTGTTGTAATGGGCGGCCATATCGGAGCGATCTCTTCCAGGCAACCAAAGAGTGTTAAGAGCGGTGTTGGTCTAAAGGTAGATACCCCGACTTTCTTTCCGAAGGTCGTAGTTTTAAATCCCGGCCGCGCGCACCAATGTGTTTTTCTTTAAGAAAAAATTATGTGCGCTATTAACAACGCTCTTACTGTGATGGAAAACATCTTGAGAAAAACCCACGGCTTAAATACACCCACAAAGGCCAAATTGTAGGGCTAAATGTCTAGGGTTCACTTCACCTAAACTATATAACGCACTGGACTCTAAATTTAAAATGATATCATTAAATAAAAAAAATATTAAAAAAAAAAAAACCCGACGAACGATTTTTAAGGTTTCTTTACCTTTAGGTATCTTCTTGTTTTTTACTTTTCAGTTTTAACGGCAGTCGGGTTTTTTTATTTTTTTTTAATATTTTTTTTATTTACGCTTTTTAGTTATTAGAGATTAGATATAATTGCACCAGATAAACTCATTGACTCTGGATGTGTATACTCCAGTAGCGAGGACTCGAAATCGGTTAAAGATAGGCTATCTAAAAGCCTTCAATATTATAATAGCTATTCTTTTTGAGTTTTGCTGAGATGGCTATGAAGTAGGCAGGTATTCATCTTAAAATATAATTACCAAATCCGAAAACGTCGTCGCGTCTGGTGATACAAATTCTGGCGGTTTCTTGTCCTAGCGGATTAGCCTTGCTATCCATTATCCATAGCGCGACATTTCAAATTTTTAGTTAATTACTTATTGTAATTGTAAACATAGTAATTGTTATTTATGTCATCTCTGACAAACTGACAAATCAAACATTCAAATTCCTTCAAAAGTTCAAACTCGGCGTCAAAGTCAAATCGAAAAGTTTTTAATTAACGTTCCGTTGTCTTTGCGGAAATTATTTTCGTTACACAATAATGCAGCGGCAATATAACTTTAGAATCATTACAAAGTCCGCAAAAAAGTGACCATTAGAAAACACTTTTCATACGCGGATTGTTTTCGCATACGAATATTAAATTCATGTGCGAAAATTCAGAAATATCAAACCAGTGTTCGTGCTAAGCCATAACTTGAAGTAAGTAAAAAAAAATCATTATTAAGACAAGACAACCGAGCCGAAGTTCGAGTTTTGGCGGGAATGCGTTGAGGAGATGTGTTGCTAAATTTTCATTTTTGTAAAACTTAGTTCAAATGCGTGTAAATTGTTTAATTTCGGGAGCATATTATTCAATTTAGTTTTGTGAAGGTGTACAAGTGAAAATAAAAGTGAAAGTCGGTGCAAAACATGGACTTTAGCTTAGTGTTCTCTCCAAAGCTCCGTGAACAAACATTGTAAAAATGGTCCCCTTTTTACAATGATTCCCTCGACTTGACTTTAACTATGACGACTTGACTGTTTCGTTCGATGCAAATAACCTGCAAATACTGATAATCCTTGACACTGGCAAATGTCCGAAAGGAAAAGCCATTTTAAAGAAGAAGGAGAAGAACCGAGCCGAAGCCGATTGACATATCTCTGAAGACCTACTTTAACGACTTCCTGTAGTTTTAATAATTATTATATTTAAAATATCATCGCAAACCTTATCAGTTAATATTAATAGTCGATAATTTACAAAAGAATAAAGTTTGAATAAACAATGTTGCGCGTTTTCCCGGTTTTTATGGTCAAGACAAATCTTGCTTTATAGCGTTTTAAATCTTTATTTTTATTTATTTATTATTTTAATGTACCCTATGTCACTTCCACGGTCATGACATGACGAATCTAACGACGACGTATCGTTTATCTAAATCGGCCCAGCCGTTTAGGCCCTACGACGGCACAAAAATAGGTCACATACATACATACATACACTCACGGCAATAACATAACACTTCCTTTGGCAGTCGTGTAAATAAGGAAAAATTATTTTATTGTGATACGGAAAAACATTTTTTTTCCATGCATTTTGGCTTTTTTAAGCAATATTTAACTATAAAGATATACATAGGGAGAACTGTATTCCCGGGCCACAGCTCACGCTATTCTGGGAAACAGGGTTATTTGTAATTGTATTGTTTGATATATATGCTAATAAATCATTTTATTTCAATTGCGGAAACACACAAGTTAAAACTTTAACTTTAACCAAACAGAGTTGATAGGTACCTACCTAATTCTAGATATCAAATTGATCAACTAAACTAAGCGTCACTTATTCCTATATTAGAATTAATAAAGATGAAATTATACGATACGTAAGAACCTTTCCTGTTGGAATATCGGGATCAAAAGTAACCTAAGTGTTATTCCCTATATTCAGCTACCTCTATTGCAAGTTTCATCGCAATCGGTCCAGTAGTGAACGTGCGGGGTGTGTACGCAGCTAGTGACTATAATAATTACACGCCACAGTTTCGCAAGTGTAAAATCCGCTTCAAATATAAATAGTACAAATATTTGGCCTTATCCCTGAAAGTGATATTTTCCAGCCAACCCTTAATAAACTCGAAACCCGTAAACAAATCAAGTCGGCTCACGAAAATAAAATAAAACATTCCACCTGGATCCACCTGTTGATTCGGCACCTCCGAATTAATTTATTTCTAACAAATTATCTTATTCATTTAGCGTCGCTCTGGGGACAAGAGACCCAAAGACTTTCAACGATATAGACTAGACATTTTTTTATGATTTAATAATTAATAAAAAATATTGCACGACATTAGACTAAGCACTAGGCTTGTGTGTACTATGTTAACTAGACAACGGATATACTACATATTATACTTTTTATTACATTTATATTAAACATAGAAAGACACCCAGACCAGATTTGTAGGCTTTGTAGCTCTTTTTCATTTCATAAATTTTTAGTAAGCTAGCTCAAATTAAGCTTTGATAAGTAGTTTAGATATATATTTCAGTTATTATTATTACCTATGGCTTTAACGTCGACAATATCTGCTCGCACCCTGCGCGGTAGCGTTTCAACCCCGTTATCGACAGCATCGTATTCGCAGACCGACGTCGAGTTGAACTCGACGACGGGAGTTATGCGGTAGGGGGGCCGGTTGGTGCGAAGTCTCTAGGCGCTGAGCCTGCCTCCTGGCTGTGCGGACATAGCCTTATGGCGACCTGAACCCCCTCTAATACTAGGTGAGAGACACCACTATATATACAGGGTCTCTGTTTGTTTACGTCGATGCACGCCTAGTGACTTGCTTGTCAGTTAGTTGACTCGCTAGCCTCCAGGCGCTAAGCACGCCTACTACCTATACGGACGTAGCCCTAACATTGACTATCAGCAGAGACAACAAACGGGACCGACTGCTTCACTCATAGAAATAGTACTACTTAGTAACTAGAAAGCTTACTTCGTCAAGAAAAACGATCCTGCTTAATGTTAGAGGGACCTCAGTCTGTCCTTTTTTCACTTTAATGTTCGTCGGTTAGTTAGATAAGAACAGACTGCATCCAACTGGGTTTAACAGGACCGTTTTGATAATATGAAAGCAAAAACTACCTTTTCCTTACAGAACTTGATTGAAATTGATAGGTATTTCAAATGTTGTCAAGTGCACAATCTTCTAGGAGCGAAGATGTCTCTGGCTACACCTGCCTTCCGACGCAAAGAGAAGCTCTCGACCCTATCTAGAGTGAGAAGTGAAGTCATCTGAACAGAGCGCTTGGAATTAATTAATTTGTTTTGTAACGTTGTTGAAATGTACGTTTGTCTGAGGCCTTACGACAGTTTCTCATAGTTCGAACGTTACCTAACCTAACCTATAGCTAATAGAACACTAACATAAGGCCGACAGTCAACCCATTCGTTTAAGGGATGATTCATATTCACATTGACTTGGATTTTTGTGAAAGAAATATTTTTTTTTTGTATTTGTTTTTGTATATTAGACCGGCACGAGCGCCGACCGAGTCCGAGCTTGCAACCGAGTGGCAGCCGAGCAATGGACAACGAAGCTCGGACCCGGGACGGTCTAATATAAATCAAAATCATTCTTAGCGAGTAAAAAAACCGTCCCGTGCGAGTCGAATTATGCGCACTAAATGTTCCGTACAATTATCACAAGTTGGCACCGAATTCTAAAATAAACAGTGGACCAAGGGAAATCTCTGAACGCAACTTACGCTAATTTATCACTAGATGGCGCCAGTGGTAAAAATATATCGCGGTATCGTTGCGTTTAGATTTAAAAATAAGTCACGTTCGCAGTAAGGGATTAAATGTTTATTTACTTTTGTTTTTAGTATTTGTTGTTTTAGCGGCAACAGAAATACATTATCTGTGACAATTTTAACTGTCTAGCTATCACGTTTTATGAGATAGATTCAGCATGGTGACAGATAGACGAAAAGTCAGATGAAGTATACACCCCTTGGGTACGGACCCCCAAAAAAACAGCTGGGTTTAATGCCATTAATATTTTGATAGTAAAAGCACATACTAATTGCGGTCAATGACCCCTAACTTAAAAAAACAGCTGATTTTTAAGTAAATTATAGTTTGAATTTCAATTAGCAATAAAACAAAAAGTTTTCCGCCTATACGTCTAGATCCAAAACAACCCCCTTTCGAAAACACCCTATAATAAGTGCCTCATAAAATAACAAGTGTAAATTCCCTGAGTAAACACTTACAAACTTGTTAAATATCTTAGATTAAAGTAGGTAAACAACAAATGATTCGTATAGGTACCTACTAGTTATTATTTATTTAGTTTATTGTGTGTAGTGCTGTTGGTGTTTCTAGTAAATAAATAGATACAATTTACAAAGTCAATAGTCAATAAGTACTTGATCATTATTTTGTTATTCAGCCATTTCTTAGAGTTAAAGGTCGTTGACCTCAAACCTAAAACAGCTGATTTTTCAAGATAACTTTTACATTTAAAAAATCTCAATTAGTACGAGTTCAAAAGTTGTAAAAACAAAAAATTGTCTGGAACAAACAACCTCCTTTCGAATTGAATTACTCGAAATATGCTAAAATTGGTTTCTTCAATTTTCTTCACCCAGGGGATATCACCTGAGTGGAATTACTTAGAGGTGTTAAGAAGACAACAAAAATTCAATTTAATTTGTTAGTTTGTTTGTAACGAATAGGCACCGAATGCTACTGGACCGGTTTCAATAATTATTTCACCAATAGAAAGCTTCATTATCGTACAGTAAATAGTTTACTTTTGATCCCGATATTCCCGCGGGTCTCCAGCTACCTATACTCCAAGTTTCATCGCAATCGGTTTAGTAATTTTTGCGTGAAAGAGTAACAAAGTCACATACACACATACATACAAACTTTCGCGTTTATAATATTAGTAAGAAGTAAAATTAAACAAAGTTGCTTCCCGCTGCCTGTCTGTTTGTATGTATGCTTAGATCTTTAAAACTACGCAACGGATTTTGATGAGATTTTCTGTAGTAGATAAAGTGATTCAATAAGAAGATCTATGTATAACGCATCCTGATAGTCCCGCAAGATCGGGACTTACGCTGGTAAAACCGCAGGACGCGACCATATCTGATAAAACAAGTATTATAGGTAAATTCCGTCATTAAACACTAACAAAGTTAAAAATATTTTAAAGGAAAAAATCATCTTCAAAAAATATACTATAACGACAAGATTTGAACTCCCGTCTCTGCGCGCATGTCGTCGCGAGTGAATTTTTGAAGAGGAATTTTCCTTCCTATTTCCAGTAGATATATTATTATGCCGAGAGCAATAAAAACAAATTAAGAAATACCGACAAAGTTGTTATTATAATATCTATTTAAGACCCTTACCTATACGAGCTAAACTTAAAATGATTTAGTACCAAATTGGTACTATTTGGTACCTCAGTTAAAAAAATTAGTACCTCTCTAGTTTAAAAGGTATTAATTTAACAAACAAGGGGGACCAGGGGGTCACGCCATCTTGACGTCAAGACGGATTTTTTAACTGAGGACTGAGATACCAAATAGTACCAATTTGGTACAATTTCGTCCCGCGCCATCTTGACGCAAATGAAAGTTGTTGTTTCTTTTCTGACGCAATGTTTTATAATATTTTCGTTATTTTTATTATAATAATGGCGTTTGTAAATGACATTATTCCCTACATTTTGGTGTAGTTTCAAGACAAAAACTTCTTATTACATTTACCGGGTCCTAATCCCGTATGGTACTAGTATTTGATAAATATTTAGTGAACTGAATAAAACGTTATAATCGCATATTGTTATTTATTTTCTTACTTCGACGTTTCGATCATGTTACAATGATCTTGGAGCTGCGGCGGGTGTCGTCCTCTAATATAACAGTTACTAGTTTCACCTGCGTAAGTCCCGTTCCTGCGGGAATATCGGGATAAAATGTAGCCTATGTGTTATTTCAGGTCTCCAGCTACCTATACACTAAACATCGCGTCAGAAAATAATCATCAATTTTCCATTATTTCGACAGGGATTTTCAGTTCAGCTCGTATAGGGGCTTTAAGTTTGTTTATTCTGCAAAGTCAATATTGTAACTCATTTCAGATAATATGTACAGAAGATAATAGAGTTTGTTATCTTCATTATTAACCGACTTCCGAAAAGGGACGAGGTTATACAGGGTTATGGGTTTCGAATCCAAAACCGTTCAGGGGGTGATTCTCCACAACAAAACGAATAACTTAGAAATTCGAAGTAGTTTTCGAAAATTTTAAGTGTAAAGTTACTTGAACATCAGCTGTTTTTAGAGTTAGAGGTCATTGACCTTAAGTGGTGATTTCTTTTAGTTTGGTCTACTACAATCAAAACTTTAATTGAATTTATTTTCAAAAAACAGTTGTTTTTTCTGTGAAACCTCAAAGTTCAAACAAAAGTTATTCGTTTTGATGTGGAAAATCACCCCCCCACCCCCAATTCTCAGCCGTCTTAGGTCTGATCGTGGGGTTTAATTTTTAGAAAAAAGTTAAGGTCGGAATAGTGAGACATTCCGAACTACCATGACCGTTTCTCGTTGCTTCTCGGTCCAAAATTTTAAATAAAAAATACCTAGACTACTTTTTAAAAACCACAGACAATTAAAAAAACATTTTTAATTTGTATTTTATATTTTTTTGATGTGTTTTCAATGTTAATGTTTTGAGCTGAACGAACGCGGTGACTTCGCTACCAGATAAAAAAAAGAGTTTTTTTGAAGTTGTTTTTTTTTATTTGATGTGTTTTTATTTAGCTGAACGTTGCTAATAATATATTTACATTTTACCGGGTCTTAATCGCGTACTATTTTTATTTTCTTACCTCGACGTTTCGATCATGTTACAATGATCTTGGTCTCGAGGGGACTGGAGCTGCGGCGGGTGTCGTCCTCTATTTATAACCGTCGTTGTTTACTGTCCGGTGGTGGGTAGGTAAAGAAATTTTTAAAGTACGTGAGTAACCGCACTACCCACATTTTCTATTACACTAGTTCGTAAACAGTTTAAGGCACGCGTCACACCACACGAAAGCTAAGGAGCGCGACAAACTACACTCACGATATCAGAAGACGCGATTGGAGTTTTTTCGCGACGCTTGCACATTCCTATTACCGGATTCCACGTAGACGAGAGCTTGTATCCACTTTCCCGGTTGAAATTTCTATGTTTCCTAATTTCAACCGCTTCACGAACAATCCTGGAGTAGTATCGTCGTTCAGTAGAAAGGACACGCGGGGCATGCAACTCAATCCAGTGGTTTGATCCTGATAATAGAAGGTGTTCTGCTATCGCAGATTTCTCCACCTGGCGGTTTTTGACTGCAACTATGTGTTCTTTGACTCGTTCTGCGATGGTCCGCTTCGTTTGGCCGATATACGAACTACCACAGCTACAATCAACTTTATAAACACCTGGCTGGCAGCCAACCTAAGTACAATATGGAACCAACCAGTAAAACTGCCCGACTTCAGATGATAAAACAGATTAATTAGTCGGTGGCTCTGTACCTATGTAGAGGTTATTTTGGTCATTTTTATCAATTCTTTTTTTTTTGGTTGTTTTTTAAATTATTTTTTGTTTCTTTTTGAAGTCGGTTTTTTAATTGTTAAATTATTTTTTTATTTTACCCTTTTTAGTATACTTACCTACCTAAAAATCAACAATATTGTTACCGTAATTTTCATTATTCAGGAGTTTGCTGATGAGAAGGTGGTTTCAGGTGCCCCATCAATCTGTACTTAGTACTTAGGGGTCTATTCTTTTTGGTAGAAGTCCAAAAATGAGTAATTTATTGAATTCTGGGATGCTATCCTGTCCATCTTTCCGAAGATACTCATCAGATCCTTACCAAACTTTCATGGGACCACCTCGTAGCTTCCACCTTTCCATTAAAAAAAGAACTATATCAATCGGTTAAGCCATCTTCGTATAATCGATGAACAATTGAATTGAATACAGCGTTTTGAGGAGCATTCCCGGTCCTCACTTCGAAGATCCTCATCAGATCCTCATCAAATTTTTATGGGACCATCTCGGAGCTTCCACCTTTCCATTAAAATAATAATCATCAAAATCGGTCAAGCCATCTTCGAGTAATAGATAAACAACTGGATTGATTAATGCGTTTTGAGGAGCATTTCCGTTCATCACTCCGAAGACCCTCATCAGATCCACATCAAATTTTTATGGGACCATCTTGGAGCTCCTACCTATCTATTAAAAAAAGAATCATCTTAATCCGTCTATCCGTCTTCGAGTAATCGGTAAACATACAAAAAAAAAATATTATACATACATACGAATTGATAACCTCCTCCTTTTTTTTGAAGTCGGTTAAAAATTAAATGATAATTGCTACTGGTGATAATATGCAGTCGAGGGTTGACGCTTAAAGGAAAATTCACATTAGAACTCGATATTTTGTTCCTATCTGTACTTTAATACAATACGTCATGCGAAACTCAACCTTAATCTTCAAACTTAGAGTTCACTTTACATTGAATACCAAGTAGGTACTATATTGTTACAGTAGATTTCATACTCTGTTCAAACAATAGTGGTCGGTGGAGAAGCAACCTTATCGTTTAATGTTAAGGTCGGTTTTAGATTGAGAAGTGTTTCATTTAAGTGATGATCCTGATGGGTGATTTGTTTGATGTCAAAACCAAGGATTGTAATGATCGTAGAGGTAAAATATCTATTATATTTATCTTCTATACTTTTAATAAAGGAAGAGAGGACAAAAAGTCTGTACATGGAGGAAATTAAAAAAAAAGTTGACTAAGGGACTTAGGAAAAGTACCTAGTAGAACAAAATTATATAACTTTAAAATTCATGTCTGTCAGTCTGTTTCTCTGTTTGTTCCGCATGCAATTAAAAACTACTACTACGATTGAAAACTGGTTTTCAATATTGTATAGTTCTATTTACGAGGAACCTCGTGGTATACTTTTACATCGAAATCAAATTAGTAGAACCCGAGTAATGAACGAAAAAGTCGGCTATGCACTATTTCTACGCAGACGAAGTCGCGGGTAACGGCTAGTATTATTTAAAGAATCTATGATTTCTAGATTCTTCTTCTTTTAGATCACTAGGTTGTACACATAGTACAAGCCTAGTGCTTAGTTTAGGGCTAGATAGCGCTGTGTGTAATGTGGTGCAATATTTTTATTTTTATATATTTTTTCTAGCTGCGCCCCGCGGTTTCATCTGCGTAAGTTCCGTTCCCGCGGGAATATCGGGATAAGGTAGCCTATGTGTTATTCCAGGTCTTCAGCTACCTATATTCCAAGTTTCATCGCAATCGGTTTAGTCGTTTTTGCGTGATTGAGTAAGAAACACACATACATACATACACACATACCCACAAACTTTGTTGTTGGTTGTGCAAATAAAGTGTTAATCTATCTAACTTTCAGTTTTATAATATTAAGAGTAGCAGGATTTAAAGTTGGTTTTATACAAAGTGTAACGGGTATGCCCTTTTAATCCGAAAGGGGATTGTTCTAGACGTCTAGGCGAACATCTTTTGTTCTACGACTTTTGAAAATTCAAACTCTTTTTTGAAAATTTCAGATTAATTTTCACTGAAAAAACAGCTGCTTTTGAAAATAAAGATAATTGAAGTTTTGATTGTAGTACATCAAACGAAATGAAAGGACAACATAAGGTCAATGACCTCAAACTCTCAGAAACAGCTGATTTTCAAGTAAACTTTACACCAAATTTTTTTGAAAAGTACTTTGAATTTCCAAAAGTCGTAGAATAAAAGTTGTTCGCCTAGATGTCTAGAACAACCCCCTTTCGGATTAAAAGGGCTTACCCGTTACACTTTGTATAGAGTTTTCAATACCAAAACAATGGGTGTCGACCGTTTCAAAGTAGGTACATACGAAACTATGCGAGCTGAGCCTGACCGCATACCTATTTATTGACACCCACCATAGAGGTAAAACATCTTGTTGTAAACAATAGAGATTCACCCTTCCCATGATCTCCTGACCTAAGTCGTTCACCTAAAAAATTAAAATTAAAAAAAAAACATCAAACAATTAAAAATATTTATATTTTTATTTAAAGTGTATAAGCTCGCACTGGGCGTTCATAGAACTATTTTTAAAGAAAAGATATATCCACAGAAACATAGTACACAGTCTACGTCAGGCGGGATTCGAAGTTCAAACCGACGCATCTCAATCCGTGCGCTGTGTTTTTGTGGACATATCTTTTCTTTAAAAATAGTTCAATTTCTAATTACTATACGTTCAAGACCAAAAAAATAAAGAATATATTGAGAAATATTGGACCAGAACGAACAATAAGGTACAGTAGGTAGCTACTGTCGTTTGCTCGGGTCCGAAGTTTCGTCCGAAATTGTTTTGTAATAGCTCTCCAGTAACGTTGGGTAGTAACCGATGGGCTAAGATCGTCACGCAATAGGTGCCGGAAGACGGAGGTTGGCCAAATGTAGCCCAGGACCGGACAGCTTGCAAGGATGTTACGGAGACTTTTGCCCAGCAGTGGGACAATATAGGTTAACAAAAATAAAATAAAAGAAGTGATTTATGGGTTGCTCCACCCCTAACATTTTATTAAAAAAATTACTGTTTTGGATGACAATTTGTATAGGGATATTTGAAATATAATAAGGATACTTTTGATCCCGATAATCCTGCGGGATCAGGAAGTATTAGTAGGTACTTAGATAAGGGTGCAATGTTACCAAAATGCACCTTAAAGACAATTATACCTCTGCGGCTACCCTTCCCCTTTAAAAGTAGGTTATCGCATCGTAGGTGAATCGATATTCTGTTATCAACTCTCCGTCCTATCCACAAACATATATTTATAAACCTATATATAGTTCTGTAGCAGTCTACGTCTATTACTATGTCTACGGTTTTTTATAATTCTTTTTTTTGTGATGTTTATCGCCAAGTATTAGGTTTTGAAAGAAAAAATGCTAACTATAAATATTTTAAAGGAAAAATTCATCTTCAGAACTTGGAAACTTGCGTGGCCGAGCGGTTTAGGCACTGGGGTACTGATCCAGGGACGCGAGTTCAAATCTCCCCGCAAGTGAATTTTTCCTTTAAAATCTTTCTAGTAAATATGCCTTGAGCAATAAAAACAAATAACGAAATAAAAAATGCTAAATCGATTTTGATGAATGTTGTACGGAGATGATTTTTGATCCCGATACTCCCGCGGGGTCTGGATTTATGCGGGCCAAACCGTGCGGTGCAGCTAGTTTAAAGTACCATAATTTCTTAGTAGGTATCTACGATATGATGGATGGTCATCGCGTCTCTACGGTACGGTTTTCTCTGATAGGTCCGTGTGATGGATCGGGAAACGGGATCGGGAAATATAAGGAAAAATAAATATTGCTGGACTATGCACCATAATTTACCTAGTTCAAATAATTTAAACAGGGGCTTAACAGCGCATCTTCCGTTGTAATCGGCATCCAAATTCCACTGCGCAAAGCACCTGCGGGCCAAACCATAGCGTTAAATTTGCATACACTTGAAGGCGACGACTTGCAATGGGCAGCTCAAGGACCTCACATTCAATGACAGCTCAACTCGACGGTGTCGATCATAGTAATATTTTACCCGGTTCTTATTCGCGTATTGCTACTTTTTAATTCTCTTATCTCAACGTTTCCCCTCGCGACCAAGGTCATTGTAACATGATCGTTTTTCAATTTCAGTCTATTTTCTATTGTAAACTATGATTTCACCATTATTTATTTATTATTTCTTATCGGTTGTGAACCGATTATGGCCATTAGGAAATTAGCCAGTGTCATGTATTTTAATATATTATGCAAGTTATTTGCATCGAAACAGTCAAGTCGTCATAGTTAAAGTCAAGTCTAGGGAATCATTTGTAAACACGGCGGCCATTTACAAACAATCTTCACGGAGCCTTGGAGACAACACTAAGTCAATGTTTTGCACCGATTTTCACTTTCATTCCACTTGTACACCTTCACGAAACTAAATTGATTAATATGCCCCCGAAATTAAACAATTTGCACGCATATGAACTAGGTTTCACAAAAATGAAAATTTAGCACCACATCTCCTCAACGAGTTCCCGCCAAGACTCGATTTCACCATGATTTGACACATTGTCCTGAATAAATAACGTCAAATACAAAGAACAGAAATGTCAGATTATTGTCTGAAATTATAAAAACGTACCTAAAGTATGATATCTTTCTTTTTCTTATCGGTTATGAACCGATTATAGCCGGTTGAAAAGTATCCAGTGTCAAGTATAATATTTACAAATAATTTCAAGTCAAGTCGTCGTATTTAAAAGTCAAGTCGAGGGAGTAATTGTAAATGGCGGCTATTTACAATGCCTTTTTTACATGATGTTTGGATACAAAACGAAAGTCCATGTTAGTATTTTTAATTTTAGCCTGCATTGGGTGCTCACCAAATTAAAAAAAAATGCGGTATCATAATTATGCGTATGAGTCACCAGCATCGGTGGACTAATTGGTATGTCGCTACCCCAGGAGTGGGTTGAGATGCGTTGTTGGTTCGAATCCCGCTCGATGTCGGCCGTGCGCTGTGTTTTTGTGGATTTATTTATCCTTTAAAAACATTTTCATGTTAGTAGTTTGAGAGATTACGTTATTCAATTAATTTGTTTTTTTTTATTACCGCTAAATCAAATAGTTATAAAATTAATATTAAAACTAAAATAAAACTAATTACTTAAATTAAAATTAAACTAATTAATTAATTAACTTTTTTTTTAATGCTAACACTATTTTTTTCTGTCAACAGGTAGAAATGCCTAATACGGTAGGCAGTAGCACCTTTCAATGGGACAAATTATCACCGGCAGAGTTTCAACAACTTCAAGAATTAGCCTCATGTAAGTAAGAAACTAAAGAAAACTCTTTGTTCAGACGAGTAGACGAACGACTTCTGGAAATCTGAACTTTAATTTCGAAAATTTTAAGCTTCAATGAAATAGAAACTTGAAATTTCTGAAACAGTTTCAACTGTTTTTTAGAATTAATTTATGACCGTTTTTGATATATTTTAAAGTGTTTCCTACACTTGGATGACTATACTTAAAGAAATGCTTTCCTAACTTGAACCTGCATCTCTGGGGATCCGTCCCAACGCCTTTTTCCAATTTGGCTAAGGATGCATGTTCGTTCAATCGAGTCGAAATTAAGGATTGCATTTCTTATTGTTTACGTTTTGAAGGCAGGTAGCCCCATCTACAAACAATGTTTGCAGTCGGGTGCGAAATTTTTGGAAAGCATTTCTTTAAGTAGGTATATATTAATTTATGAATTAAATTTCAGTTGACGTTTTATTTAATTTGCACTATACTAACTCTACATCATCGTCATCATTTCAACTCTTACCCGTCTACTGCCTCACATCATAGGCCATGACGGCTACTATGTCGTTAGTCCACCGTGTACTAAAAATTAAATTAAAAAAAAACACACACACAAAAACAACACTTATTTCATAACAAACGTTTTAAATTCACACGATGTTTACATATTTACATTTTACCGGGTCTTAATTCAGTAGGTATTATCATTTATTTTCTTACCTCGACATTTTTATCCTTTATAATGATCTTACTGATATGTAAATATCATAACCTCAAAATTTCCCAAAAAAAAAAAGCTCAAATTTCCTAAATTCGTAGCACAAATATTGTTTTGCACAAAACACCCCCAATTCGGGTTCAATTACCGTTCCCGAAATATACGACGTACCTACCTACATACGAGATAGCTACCGATATAATGTAGGTTGGTAGTTAAGTACCTATACATCACCCTTGTCGTCAATTTGCCGAATTGGTTATAATATCCTAATTGCAATCAACTTAGATATTGTTTCGGAGCCGGTCGCCCGCGCCGGTCGCCCATTATTGGATTGAAACATGCCCTATTTATTGGCAATCATCTAAGTTACTTTAAAATTAACTGGAAAGGTCAAGTCAAATTATACTATACAGGGTGTTTAGGGGACGAAAATCATTTTCCCCCGTGCTTCGGAAGGTCGCCAGATAGTGATGCATTTTAAACTCGTCTCTGACGCGCTTCACCAGTTCCAAAGTGAAACTGTTCGGAAGATTACACACACATCTTTAAAAATTGGGCAAGTGCGTGCCTTGTTGGGCCACGCGCAGTGTAGAATGTCGTAGTTTCCAAAAATAACAGGAATTGCAATCTGGAAAAGTCGTTACAACTAACACCTACCTACTACGAGTATGTAATATCCAACTGAATTTGAAATGAAATTAAATTAAATTTATTGTTTGTGGATCTAGGTATAAAGAGATGGATACAAAATTAAAGAATCTCTAGTCCTACCACGTTTGTTCGAAATTTTACTTTTAATTTTTATTTAATTACACGTAAATTCGAAAAGACAGCTCATCTGTTATAATTTCCCTTTAAACTTAATTATATGTACTAGTATCGTGAATATATAATTATAAAGTGTCCAAGTACAACCACTTGCTTTTATAGGGGGGTAAAAATTACTATAAAAACTAGCACTTTAAAGATAAATATATCGAAAACGGAACCCTAAAATGTAAAACAGTTTTGAAAACTCACAATGATTTAAAAAAAACTATCTAACGATACCCCACACGATAAGGTAAACCAGAAAAAAAAACCCTATTTTACATGTGGGGGGGGGGGGTATATGTGACTTTAATTTTTTTTCTATTGTAGCACTATCTTAGCGTGAACAATATGTATACCTACTCATGCAAAGTTACAGCTAAGCCCCGGACGGACGTACGGACGGACATGACGAAACTATGAAGGGTTTCCTGTTAACTATACGAAACCCTAAAAAGATTAATCAGTATTCGAGCCCCGCGGTTAGACTACCCCTGTGATCTAAGTAATATTAAACTATTCCTATCAACTCTCATGTTAAATTGTTTCCTTCACAGATTCAACTAAAAAACTACAAGATGTCCTCAATGAGTTTTGTGAAGTCAAGAAGCAAAGTCCAGATGGAGTAAGTACTCTACTTGTTGTATTTAACTAGCTGCCTCCCACGGTTTCACTCGCTTAAGTCCCGATCCTCTGGGAATATCTATCTGGATCAAAAGCAGACTAGGTATTTTACTTCTCGTTAATGTAGCTTTCTATTGGTGGAAGAATTTTTTAAATCGGTCCAGTAGTTTCTTGAAATTCAACATTTTGGCAATTTCAATATTTTGGGAAATCAACATTTTGGCAATAAAGGGTTTTCAGACCCCTTTTATTATAAAGCAAACAAACCAAATTCTTTATAATATTACAAAATTTCCGACTCCGAAACTGTACTTCCGACATTGTATTTCTACAATTTGTGTCAATCAGCTTCGAAATTGAATAACTTAATAAGAGTTTAAAGAGTAAATTGAGGTAAAAATTAAAAATAATCAAAAGTAAAATAAGTATATATACCTATAACTACTAAAAATTTATAAAACCTAACTAGAATTTAAAAAATAATATGGGTAGGTGTGTAATGTAATGCATGCGACGACATATATAATTATATTTGTAAGGCCCAGCGGGGTAATATCGACTTCGGGTAATTTCGACTATTCCTAATAACATTTTACATTATTTTAAAAAGTGCCAAGCGAAAGCAATTTTATAAGTTTCTACATAGATAGGACTGTTTTATAAATCCATACAGAAGTATTTATGAATACAATTTTTTATTAAAACTCGGGTCCGGCCGTGGTCCCAAGAAGAACCGGAACCATGGCCGGTGTAATCCGTTTGCCTAAACGTCGGGGTAATTATAAATTTATAAAAAGTGTAAAACGCGATCGAGACCCGAGTTTTAATAAAATTACTAATGAGCAGAAATCGTCCGAGTTTAAAAAGTGTGTTATTATTATGAATAGTCGAGATTGCCCCGCTGTACCTTATAGGAAACTTTGTACGTTTGTATGTATTTTTGCCTCGTGGGAAATAAACTATCTGATCTAACTTTATGATTGCTTTTCATATCATAGAAGTTTTTGATGGCATTATTATTATAAACTTGGAGCGCCTGTGGTTTCACTCGCGATTCTGCGGGAATATCCGGATCAAAAGTAGCCTAATGTTACTCCTCGATAATGTAGCTTTCTATTGGTGATTTTTTAATATCGGTTCAGTAGTTTTAGAGCTTATAAACAAAGTAATTGATCTTCCCTCTTTATAAAATTAGTATAGACAAGGAGCGCCCGTAGAATTCATGCAATCATGCGGGACTTACGCGGAGTTTTGTGATCAAAAGTAGCCTATGTGTTACTTCAAGTCTCCAGCTATCTACGTACCAAGTTTTATCTTAATCGGTCCAGTGGTTTATGCGTGAATTAGCATTAAAATCACACCTGTGTACTTTAAAGTGTGATATACTCAAAGTGTGAATAGTGATGCATTTCAAACTCGTTTCTTATTGGCCGAGCTTCACCAGTCCTATAGTCCTTTACGCAACTACTAAACCGATTGCAATGAAACTTAGTGATCTAAATTATCACTTAGGTTAATTTTCATCCCGACATTCCCATGGGATCAGGTCGTTATTGATTGATTGATTAATTCTTTATTGCAACACACCACAATTAAATGATTACAATTAAACAAAACCTTAATATACTTTTTTTTAGTTATTATGAACGTATACGTAGGTACGTATATAAATCAAACCTACTAATATTATAAAGCTGAAAGTTTGTGAGTATGTATGTGTGTATGTGTGTTTGTTACTCAATCACGCAAAAACTACTGAACCGATTGCGATGAAACTTGGAATACAGGTAGCTGGATACCGGGAATAACACATAGGCTACTTTTTATCGCGAGAACGGACTTACGCGGGTGAAGCCGCGGGGCGCAGCTAGTAACTACTATACGTTGAAGACGAAAAAACAAAGAATACATTGAGAATTATTGATTTAGAACGTATAATAACTACTTGCTGACGTTCGGTCAGATCAGAAATTTGAGAGGTTACGTTTCGTAATAGCCCTCCAGGACTTCCACTAGTAAAACGTGCCCGAACTACTATTAAAAATAAAGTTTTTTCATCTCCATTGTGTGATGGTAATAGAGAGTTGTTCGCAACGTGAGGGATGCGGGAGGAGGGTAGGGGTGATAGTGACGTCATACGGGATGAGGGAGGGGGGGGTGGTGACGTCATCGTTTCTCATTTCCCTTAATGGATAGTACGTGAATGGAATTTGTAAGGACTCAAAGTTTAGGGTGGCGGCAGACGTAAGATTTTGAATCAACTTATCTCTTAACCGCAAAACATTCGGAAATACTTTTTTGGTATTTTATTTTTTATTCTCTTATCTTCGATTCTAGTAGTTTTCTTTACACGGTTAACTTTTATAACAATTTTTTTAAAGCTAAACGTGACGTATTTAAACCTCTATTTTTTCTGTATTAAAGCATAATAACATACTCGTACACTTAAAATTGGTAGAACAGTTTTACTAATTTAGCAATAGTTATCTTATTATTAGAAACTAGCTGCGTCCTGCGGTTTCACCCGCAGAAGTGAAAACGCGTTATCACGGGCGCGGGCGGCCGAGCGGTTCTCGAGCGGTTGCACTTTTTCGTTCATTACTCGGGTTCTACTAATTGGATTTCGATGCAAAGTATACCACAACCTTCCCCGAAAATAGAACTATCCAATATTGAAAACCAGATTTCAATTGGATACCTAAGTAGTTTTAATTGTATAAGGAAACTACAGACTAACAGAGAAACAGACAGTCAGACATGAATTTTAAAATTTATATAATTTTGTTCTACTACTTTTTCTAAGCCCTCTAAACAACTTTTTTTTAAATTTACTTCCAAGTACAGACTTTTTGGCCTCTCTTCGTTTATTATAAGTAAAGAAGATATATTGTTTGATTTTACTCACTAAAATATTGCATACCTAGTCGCATCTTACGTCCTTCTTTTACACATCTGACATTTGCTAGCTCTATCCCTGTCACGTCATTACAATCGTCATAATACAGAGATATCTATAATAAAAAGTAGCCTATGTGTTATTTATTCCAGGTCTCCGCGACTGCTTATAAATAAATAATAAATAAATAAATTCCAATTTTCATCGCAATCGGTTCGGTAATCGGTAGTTTTTGCGTGAAAGAGTAAGAAACTCACATACATACATGCATAGATACATGCATACATACATTCATACATACATTCATACATACTTACATACAAACTTTCGCGTTTATAATATTAGTAAGTTTTGAACAGGAGCAATTAATAAACGATCGGCCGACTAAACTGTCGTGACTCCGCGCCGGTAGTTTCGTCCGATGACGTCGGACCAACGTACCTACCTACCTATATCTATCTACTTACGACTATTTATAGCCTAAAATATAATAAAAACGTCAAAATAAGATTCCTTTGTCCCCCCTTATTGCCGCTTCCAAGTTTCTTGTAATCGACTTGGGAACAAAAACTTGGTGGAAAATGGTAGTTTGAAAACATGGTAGAATATAAATATTTTAAGGAAAAATACATCTACAAAAATTCAATAGCGGTTTTTGAGGTTTGAACTGGAGGCGCGAATTTTATTCAAACCTCCAACACCGCGTTTAAATTTATGTAGGTAGATGTATTTTCCCTTTAAAATATTTGTAGTGAAAAGAAATGCCTCGAGCAATAAACAACAAATTACGAAACATGGTAGAAATCTTAGAGTAATTAATACTCTAAGGTAGAAATAAAGGTGTGTCAAATCAGTTGAGGTTTGTTACAGTAAAGCTTATACATATAGTATACAAATACACTAGTTTCGGTTGTAGTCAAACATACCTATTAGCAAAGACCATTAATCTTATAGACTGTCAAACGCGAACAAATTTTCGTCCATCAAATAAATGCTCAAAATACACCTCGTGGCTAGATGGCGCTACCTGGCGCTACACCTCATATGAAAAATCAGTTGTATTTTATTTTTAAGGCAATAAATAATATTTAAATCACGTCTCAAAAATTAAAAAAGGAAAATAATAATTTTTAACTGAAGAAAAACTTTTTAATTCAACAAAAAAATTACTCCAAAAGCATTTATTTTATTTTATTACAACACCATCTATGTTATGAACTTTCAAAAGTTGTTAATAGACTCTTATTAATCGAAAAAAATTAAATGAACAAAAGATGGCGCTTTAGACAGTTTTTTTTTTTGGTTTACGTATTTTTGTCCATCATGTTGTCAATGTCCCACTGGAGTTTTGGCGGCAACGAGTTGAGGAGATGTGTTATTGCTATACACTCACAATTATTAATCTTGTCTGTTTATTTATTTGTCGGTCCGGGCGGAATCTTGCAACTGCGATTTGATTTGAAAATTTATGAACGCAATGAACAGAAAACTTTCATAAAAAAAACAAGAAAAGTGTTTAAAAATATATTATATCATTATAAACAAATTTATTTCAAAATTGAAGTAAAACTAAAAACCTACATTTTGGGACCTTCCGGAACATTCATATGTGTGACCTAATTTTTCAATTTAAATTAATGTACCGAAGATTTATTTCTCCAATACTGGCATCACCATGCTGGAAACTTCTCAGTGAGTGATTTTTTATTTGGTCAGTGTTTAAATATTGCTCAGAAAAGGAAATTGTGTTTGCCGACGAGATTGGACCACGTATTTTTATTCAAATATGTGACCATAGTTTGACGTTTTTTTAAGCTATTTATGTCACCGTATTTAGTAAATAAGATGGGTTATCTTGTTGGTTAAACAAGGTGTAAGTAAAGGTGAACTCTTTTAATCCGAAAAGGGGTTGTTCAAGACGTCTAGGCGAACAACTTTTGTTCTACGAGTTTTGGAAATTCGAAGTGCTTTTCGAAAAATTTAGGTGTAAAGTTTACTTGAAAATCAGCTGTTTCTGAAAGTTCGAGGTCATTGACCTTATGTTGTTCTTTTATTTAGTTTGATAATTTACAATTAAATCTTCAATTATCTTTATTTTCAAAAGCAGCTGTTTTTTCAGTAAAACATAATCTTAAACGTTTCAAAAAAAAAGTTTGAATTTTCAAAAGTCGTAGAACAAACGTTTTTCGCCTAGACGTCTAGAACAACCCGCTTTCGGATTTAAAGGACTTACCCGTTACAAATTGTATAAACGGAACCAAAAGTCACAACATGCCAGAACACGTAAAGAGCGGTTTACATGGCTCTACCCGCGGCGTCGATCTTAGGGAATATTTCATCTTGTAAACTTTAATGACTACACAAATAAAGTTTGAATTTGAAAAGTCGTAGAATAAAAGACATCTAGCCCTCGTCAAAATATATAGGCTAAGATTTTTCTTCCCGCGCAATTTATTTCGCTAAAAAACGAAACTATTTTAATGTCTGAGGGTTGATTAGGTAAAACCAGCTTAATTAAGTATCATTCTGATGCGCCATCTAACCGCATCCTTATGATTTGTGACTGTCCCCTAAAAATGTTGAACTAAAAAGGATTTTTATTCATTTAGTTGTTTTATTTTTACCTTAAAAATAGTTTTTCCCAAATTGTAATGTATGCCTTATTGTTTTTATTGTAGTGTTTTCTTCTAAAGTATGACTATATTTTATTGATAATTTAAATATTTAGTAGGGCTAGAGAACCCAAAGTCACACAATAGATGATTTATTTGTTTTTAAGTATGTTTACATAAGAAAAAATTGTAGTAATTTATCTTTTTTTCATAAAAGAGATTATTTCCTAGAAATTCAATAAACAATTTCAAGCTTATTTTAATATTTTATTACTTTTACAACCACTAAATATAGTCACACAAGTGAAGTAATTTTTCGATAATTTCCATTTAGTTTTCATAATTTTAGCATTAAATTAAATTCATTTTAATTTCTATATTTTTTAATATTACCATAAAGAACATTTAGGCCGGCTTGCATAACGGTTCCTAAACATGTTTAAGCTGTTAATCGTATTTAAAATCTGTCAAACTGTCAATTTGTGGCAACATATTATCAATCGTCCACTTAATGAAATAGAGTCCAATGTTCGATTTCCCATAAATTAATTGATTTAGTTAAATATGTTTTTAAATTTTGTTATGCAAGTCGCCCTAAATATACATCATTTATGCATGCCAAATAAAACATTAAAATAACGACTTAAAAAAAAACATGATATTTTGAAGTGTATGTACATTTTTTTAAAAATTCTCATGTCTTCATTAATTTCGGCACCACAACTAAGGAAAATTCAGCCTAGCGGCTGCAAGCGTTGCTTTGCACGCCGCAGTATGCGGTATCGATCCTCAATACTGATGGGCATCTTTTTGTTGGAAGAAATTTATTTTATAACTCACTCCACTATTTAAATATTGAATAGAAGGACATTTGGGATCGCACCGTGATGTAATTCGCATGGACCATCGACATGCAAGTAACAACTGAGATTCCGAAATCCTTTTTTGTGACTGTATTTTATATGAGTAATTATTGTAAAATGTGCAGATAGGGGTACGATGAACGTGGTGGTAGGATTCCCGGAACAATCCTCCTGGCGTCCAGACTTGTAAATACGTAGTTTTAGGTGTTAGAATGTAAGGTTTTTGTAATATCGTAGATAAAATCCTATTAAGATCACAACATCCCGTGTTTCCTTGGAAAGCAACCCGTAATAAAATAACTATATTTTGCGAAACTACATCTAATAATTCATCGAGTGCTATGTTGAAATTACTTCCTACTTTTTATATTTTTTATTTTGTACCTACAACAATCTCAAATGCGAGCATGAAACTGTAGGTAAATACCTCTACAAATATTATATATAAGTAGGTAGTCATATTGCGAGATATTCTTTACTGTTAGTTGATTAGTAGCCTTACTGTGATATTTCCTTTACACTGTGGCTCAGCGCCGGCCGCCACGCGGGTTACCTACCTAAATGTGCGGAATATGATTTCTTGAACTATTTTGTATGTGTCTTTGCCTACCTATCTACTGTGGTGACATCTATGCAAGAAAGGAGAACTAATTAGAGTTGGGTTAATTCGATGAAGTCGTCATTTCAATACTAATCGTAATTATCCAAGAGATGGCGTTTTTCGACAGAAGAATGTTTGCGTTATTTCGAGGTTGAATACAGCTAACGCCATCTTTTGACACTGTTTACGGCTGGACGCCAGTTTATATGGACGTTAGCAATCTATAACCCTAATAATTTATCTATGCTATTAGTTTTGATTTTAAAGGCATTCAAACTTATGATTCATCTATTCTATCTATTATACAAGATGTAACGGGTAAGCCCTTTTAATCCGAAAGGGGGTTGTTCTAGACGTTTAGGCGAACAACTTTTGTTCTACGACTTTTGAAAATTCGAAGTACTTTTCGAAAAATTTAGGTGTAAAGTTTACTTGAAAATCAGCTGTTTCTTAGAGTTCGAGGTCATTGACCTTATGTTGTTCTTTCATTTAGTTTGGTCTACTACAATCAAACCTTCAATTACCTTTATTTTCAAAAACAGCTGTTTTTCCAGTGAAACATAATCTCAAAATTTTAAAAAAAAAGTTCGAATTTTCAAAAGTCGTAGAACAAAAGGTGTTCGCCTAGACGTCTAGAACAACCCCCTTTCGGATTAAAAGGGCTTACCTGTTACATCTTGTATATGTATACTTATAATAAAGGAAGAGAGAACAAAAAGTCTGTACTTGCAGGTAAATTAAAAAAAAAAGTGGTCAAGGGGACTTGGGATAAGTAATAGAACAAAATTACATAATTTTTAAAATTAATGTCTGTCTGTCTGTTTCTCTGTCTGTTCCTTATACAACATTAAAAACTACTAATCCGATTGAAATCTGGTTTTCCATATTGGATAGTTCTATTTTCGAGGAAAGTCGTGGTATACTTTGCATCGAAATCCAATTAGTAGAACTCGAGTAATGAACGAATAAGTGCAGCCGCTCGCGTCCGTGACAACTGACAACGCGTTTTTCACTCCCGCGGGTGAAACCGCGGGGCGCAGCTTGTATTAAATACAACAAAAGTTGTTCGTCTAGACGTCTAGAACAACCCTCTTACCGCTTAAATGGTCATGCTGCCATGTACCACGCTTATTGCTTGCTTTAGTATCGAGTTCCGTATGAAAATTTAAACATGAGTTTCCCCATGAGTTTCTTTGTGGCTTCTTCTCATGTGAGGGCGCGTTCCGAAGCCATGGTAGTTTTTTGAGCTAGCTAGGGATAAAAATAATTATAATTTAAATTGAAAACTATTACAATAACTCTATAGTCTGCGTACACTGGAACGTTTTGTTGCAAATAATTATGTGGCGGTAGTTTACTGTAACTTTTTAGAATGTTAAAATTAGACAAATTACATCTCAGCTCAGTCAACCTTGAAAAAGCCAACTGTAAAGTTGGCGAAAGCTCGGTTCGTTTAGAACAATGAATGAAAAACGCGATTCAGCCGGATAAATAAAGTGTTTTATCATGGTACTCAAACAATTTAGACAGAACTCTTTTGTTGCTGGTCGCTTGTCGCTTGACAGTGAAGCATTTCAAAATCAGCTCAGAAAGCCGAGCTTCATGAGTCTCAAAGTTAAATTAAATTGTTCGGGATATTACTCACACACCTTTAAAAAAGTCGGAACAAAATTGGAACATTGTTGTTAGAATACTAACTATCTATGATAAATTGATAATGTAAGGTTTCAACCTTCGACTCACCCCATACAATTTTATATTGCAGCGGGTAAATAGGAAGCACAGTACATTGAGGGAGCAGTATGGAAACTGCACACTATATGGAAACTGCAACACGCACGTGCACAATCGTCGTGACGCACTCACTCAGTACTGACCATAGAATTAATATGACCAGAACTAGAATGTGAAGGAATAGCTAAAAAGTGGTCCGCCGGAAAGGGACAGAGCTACCTGAATTAGAAAGGGACAGAGCTCTCAAGCTTGATCATGCTGTTCCTTTCTAATTACACTATTAAAAGAGGTTTAGTAAGGGACAGAATTCCATATCGGGTCGGACCGTTTCTGTGGTTTTTAGTTCCACATTCCAGTAAATGCGACTTTCTTGGTACACTACTGACATCTACCCTCTTAGGGGCTCGTCGATGCGCATGTACGTGTGAGTGAGCCGTTCTTAATCATTTGTAGGTAGTTCCATACTGCTGTGCTTCAGCCCCAGCCTTTCTATTTACTGTGTAGGAAAGTAAGTACAAAGCTGCAGTAGAAAATCAATAGTTTATCATAAGTCGCTGCTTACCTATGCAAGTAATCATTGAAAGAGTGCGACCTTTAGATATCGCTCTAGGCAATAAAGCCGCCTATTTATTGTGCAACATAAATTTTAAGCTTTGTCTTTACGTAAGTAGGTACCTACTCTATGTATTTAAAGTTTTCATTTTTAGTAGGTAATTAATTTCTTCTATGATTTTCATAACAGGTTGAGTCAACCTTGAAAAAGCCAACTGTAAAGTTGGCGAAAGCTCGGTCGTTAAAAATCATGAATAAAATGCGATTAAACCCGGTAAATAAAGTATTTTATTAGTAGGTAATTGTTTTTATGAATTAGGGGTCGTTAAATATCTTTGGTTAGGAGTGATATAGCAGCTACAGAAATACATCATCTGTGGAAAAACTGTCGAACTATCACGGTTTATGAGATACAGCCTGATGATGAAAGATAGACAGACGGACAGACAGTGGAGTCTTAGTAGTAGGATCCCGTTTCTACCCTTTGAGTACGGAACCCTAGAAATTGTACCGATATCGGAACTACGTAAAAAATGAAGCTATATCTACACTTACCAATAACCTTCATAAATAATTTTTAACGGTTGCATGTATAATTCGAGTCCGACGTTCCCGAGGGTGTCTGTTCATGACTAGCGGTATATAGGTACGTAGTTAGTTAGGTAGGTAGGTAGGCTTTTACCGCATCACATATTACCACAGACTTTAAATTGTTCTTACGTAGATCGGACGGAGAAACCAAACCGTGCTTGTGTTTTAGGTCGCTCGACTTGTAAAACTGTTATGTTTGGTATTAACCAACTAACAGAACTCTGTTTTTTCTCCTGTTTCGTATAAATAATAAATAAATAAAGCCTGTGACCAACACACAGCGCCATCTAGCCCCGTGGTAAGCTACTAAGCTTGTGTTACGGTGACTAGACAACGGATATACTACTTATATTTATTTTTCTTTTGTAAATACATACATATTATACATAGAAACACACCCAGACCAGATTCAAATGTCTATTTTTAAACATAAATATTTGCACCCAGCGGGAATCGAACCCGCAACCTTCTGCATTGCAGCCAAGCGTTCGCCCGACGCGCCACAGAAATCGTCATGTATGGTGGTGTAATACAAAATTACACGCAATATTTTTTTTTAATATCATGTACTTCTTTAATATCAAATTTGACGTTTGTCAAATAACGTTTGACATTCTTATAATGTATTATAGTAGTAATATAAAATGTACTCTAAGGTATTATAGCTGTGCCAGCGACTTCGACCGCGTGATGTGACTTGGTGCATGCACGTTGTATTATTCCCGAGCAGATTCATTGCGATATTCGTGATCTTCATTGGCTTGATATCCCCTATCGTTAGTTATACTTACTCTAAGGAACGTAAAGTAGTGCTTGAAGTAGTAGCATGGCTACGAAGCGCACTAAGTCGAACTTTTTGTACTAAGTATTTTAGACATAGATTTTTGTCCTAATATCCAGTCTAGAGTTAAAATTGTTACCTTATTGGTACCGTTTCACATTTAGCGGCAGTTCGACATACGACCCTAATTTGATACCATGACGCGACGGGTTATGGGTCTCTTTAGAGATGGGAATTTTAATAAGACATGGTGACTGTATCCTATATCGAGGGATCTAGCTGCTATAGTGCTGTGGGAGAGGTATATTGGTACTTACCACAACCGTTTCTCGTTATTTTATAGCGTCTCTTATACCTCTTATAGCACGAGAAAATAAAATTAATTAAGTATAACAAACACACATGGTGACTCACATGGTGGCTCTAGTTGGCTTGACCATTGTATAACAATCCAGTCAGCTTATTAGATAGTTTAAGATTAACACCCTTATTTATAAAATATTATTTACACATGACTAAGTTTGTGACGTTTGTCTCTGTCGGTTAACTTTGAAGCTTCATGTGACAGTAAAAGTCAAACGATGCATAGTTAAGCAGCTCATTAATTAGCGTTTATAAATAAGGGGGATATAATGTTTAAATATGTGTACTGGTCTGACCAATTTCCTCTTTTAGTGAAATGTGACAAACTACTTTCAAAATTCACAAATAAAAATAAAAACGTTTATTTTTATAGCTTTTTATTTTATTTTTTGTGCTGTTTTTTATTTATTTTTTGATTATCAGCAGGACGATTTAGGTCCTGCAATACGAGGACAATGGTAGGGCGTAATATATCCACCCTAGAAGCGATATAGTGAACTTTTTAAAAATTTTAAGAATTGGAATTTTTGAGTTTGAGAGCCATTTAATTGTTTAAGTAGGACTCAAATTTTGAGTAGCAGTTTTGTATTCGAGGGTACCAATAATCAGACAATAATATCGGTAAGTAGAAGGGAAGCTGTAATCCTATTCGTCTAATATTATAAAGCTAAAAGTTTGTAAGTTTATTTGTTACTGAATCACATAAAAACCGCTTAACCGATTGCGATGAATCTTGAAATATAGGTAGCTGGAGACCAGACCTAACATGTAATAACCTATATGTTATTCCGAAATACGTTTTTATCCTGATGTTCCTGCGGGAACGGGACTCATGCGTGTAAAACCGGGGCGCGCAGCTAGTTAGCCAATAAATCTTATTGACAGACAGCTACCTAATTTTGAATTCACGTAGCGAACGCAACCGGGTATCTAATCCGACCACCCGGGTTGTAATATCAACGGGAATTATTCACCCGGGTCATAATCTCCTTGTGTCGGTAAAAGCTGGGCGTTTGAGGGGTTAATACCACGTTTCGCCTATTGAGATATTATTATGTGTATGTACTAAGTACTGGAGGTGATGTTGCGGACATTATTCCATGTTCCTTTACGAGAAATCTTCATCATCATCATCATCAGCCTGTTGCAGTCCACTGCTGGACATAGGCCTCTCCAATTGCACGCCACCTAGATCTATTTTCGGCTTCTCGCATCCAGTTTGTGCCAGCCGTCTTGCGCAAATCGTCGCTCCAACGTGCCGACGAGGAATCTTACTTCTTACCAATTAAAATACTGTTATTATGAGTAACAACTCATTCCTGTATGTAAACTTTAAAAAGCCCTGTTAGTCTAAGAAAGTGTACTTATTGTATGGTATTTATACTACTTATAAGTTAGTATTAGGGGTTAAAGTATGAAATTGCCGATTTGTACTGAAAATCTTAATTGTTTATTTTTTAAATTTTTAACAAATAAATTTATTAAATCAAAATAGTTGCCATTATTATCTATACATTGCTGCCATCTAATGGGAAGGTTATTAATGCCTTTGCGATAGAACTCCGACGATCTAGACTGCACAAACTGTGTGAAAGCATTTTGTACTGCCTCCTGGGAAGAAAACTTCTTGTCACGTAGATAATTGTCCAAATCACGAAAAAAATGGTAGTCCGTTGGAGCAAGGTCTGGTGAATACGGAGGATGACGAATGGTTTCTAAGTGCAGTTCCTGAAGGGTCAAAATGGTTTCTCGTGCTGTGTGAGGTCTCGCGTTGTCGTGGAGCAATAATGGTGAAGATCGATTCATGAGTCGGGGCTGTTTTACTGCTAGTTTTGTCAACATGGTTCGGAATTTGGCACAATAGACATCTGCCGTAATTGCTTGACCAGATCGAAGAAAACTATAGTGAATAACACCATGCTGAGACCACCAAACAGTTACCATTACCTTTTTATTGGTAAGTTTTGCTTTAGGACACTGTTGTGGCATTTGACCTGGGGTCAGCCATTGCATTTTTCTTTTCCGGTTAAGTATCATAAAGAATCCACTTTTCATCACATGTTACAATTCGATCCAATATTCCTTCATTTCTGTACCGGTTCAACAAGGCAACACAAGTTTCAACACGCGTTTCTTTCTGCAGATCAGTCAAATCATGAGGCACCCATTTTTCGTATTTTTTTATTTTATTGATTTGACGCAAGTGAGTCAATAAAGTGGGTAAGGTAACGTTAAACCATGCCGCTAATTCCTGGGTAGTTTGACTAGGATCGGCTTCCACTATCTCTCTTAATTCATCGTTATTCACCTGTGTGGGCGGTCTTCCTCGTGGCTCGTTCTTTAAGTCGAAATTTCCATCACGAAAGCGTTTAAACCAAAATCGCACGGTGCGTTCATTAGTAGACCCCTCTCCAAACGCAGCATTGATATTGCGGGCTGTTTCTGCCGCGTTAGTTCCGCGTCGGAACTCGTATTCAAAAATCACTCGAATTTTCGCAGTATCCATCTATCTTGTCTAAATTGAATAACAAAAACAATTGAAAGTCGATATTCAAACTTTTCACATTTTTTAAAAAAAGAACATCACAGAAACCATTTGAAAAAAGTTTCATTCGAAAACCTCAAACCATGAAGATTCTATGTCAATTCAAAGAACCTATTGCAATAAAACGGCAATTTCATACTTTAACCCCTATTATTTGTAATGTTTGTTTATGAAAATAAAAAATTTCAAAACAAAAACAAACTTCTTACTAATATTAACCGACAACCATATTAACTGTATTAAATTAAAATTAGGAATCTAATTAGGCTATAAGTTGTTGATTCCATGTCAATAAAGAAAATAATAATATAATAATAATTATATTAGGTATTTAGAAACGCGAAAGTTTGTCAAAGACAGAATCGCTGATTGCTGAAAACAGGCGCTTTAGATACAGACATACATAATAATAATAAATAAATAAATAAATAAGTTTCGCGTTTATAAAATAAGTAAGAATAAGGAAGTCAGAACCGAAACAGAACTAAATAAAAGACGATCGGAATAACATAAAATCACTAAAGCAAAAAATAATTTAATCAAAATTTAAAAACCAACTTAAAAAAGGAACAATAATAACCTCTACATACAGTGCCACCGACTTATCTGTTTCCTCATCTGAAGTTGGGCAGCCTATCTACAATTTGGACTCAGCCAGTATAACTTTTTATTTCACCCTTTTTACACGACTGCCAAAGGAAGTGTTATGTTTTTAGTGTACGTATGTACGCACCTACCTACCTTCGACTGCCACTAAAAATCAACAAAATTGTAACCGTAATTTTCATTAATGAGGAGTTTGCTGATTAGAAGGTGATATAAAGTACTCCATCAATCAGTAGGTACATAGTTCTTTAGTGGCCGATTATTTTTGGTAGAAGTCCAAAAATGAGTAATGACTGCTTTCTGGGATGCTATCCTGTCCATAATTCCGAAGATACTCATCCGATCCTTACCAAATTATTTTGGGACCATCTCGGGACTCCTACTTTTTTATGTAAAAAAAACCATTTCAATCGGTCAAACCATCTTCAAGTAATGGGGGAACAAACATAAAAATATTTAAATACTAGCTGCGCCCCGGTGGTTTTACCCGCGTAAGTCCCGTTCCCGCGGGAATATCGGGATAAAATTTAGCCTATGTTTTATTCCCGGTATTCAACTACTTATATTCCAAGTTTAATCGCAATCGGTTCAGTAGTTTTTGCGTGATTGAGTAACAAACATCCAAACACACACCCTTTCACATTTATAATACTACCTGCGCCCCGCGGTTTCAAACGCATAAGTCCCGTTCCAGCGGGAATATCGAAATACAATGTCCAAACACACACACTTTCACATTTATAATATTAGTAGGATTAGGGGATAACCCACGGCTTAGTTAGCTCCAGACGTATTGACCAGTTCTTTCCTCTGGGCATGGCTGCCTAGGCTGGGATGGTGGTATAGGTGCTGGGTAAGCCTACTCCACCTAACAATGTCCCGGGCACTAAAGCGCCATAAATAGCATGGATTAAAAGTTGCTTGCGTTGCATAAATCATCTAAAATTAGATGTAGAGGCCAATTATTAGTATAGGATATTAGTTAGTAGCATAAGCGACGAATTAAGAACCACCTCCTTTTTTTGAAGTCGGTTAAAAAATAAACCTCTTGCGTGCGACCGGTGACACAGAGGTCATCATGTCCGTGACGTCATTCCGCACACGAGCCACTTTTTAGGGTTCCGTAGGTATTATCTTTTCATTCCTAAAGGAATTCTCGTCTTGTATGTACCGCAAAAAACACACTCGAATTTCCTCTTGGGCCATCGTTGGAAATCAAACCTTAACCATTTGGAATCTAGGTCGATATTCCATCGCGGACGGACCGACCTAGTGATATTTACATGACCCAGTTAAGGGGGTTATATCTGTCAGCTTGCACCCTCGACGTAATGGTATTACACCCTTAAGTTAGATATAAATAAAATCATAAAATAAATATACCTACTATACCTACTTGAATACAACGAATTTATGAAAAAATAAATAAAATAAATGTAATTTATTCTATGGTTTTCGCGATTTTGTATAATAAAACACTTTATTTATCCGGGTTAATCGCGTTTTTATTCATTTATATACATTTATTTAATAAAATAAATGTATATAAATGTTGTTTTTTTAATGAATTAATAGGATTGTTTAACTAAAAATACTAAATTTTAAAATGGTATGTTATGATGACCGAATTCTGAAACGCCTCCCACAATTTGAGGGCTAATTCAATAATTGAGCAGCTTCTAAATTTATAATGAGTAGGTACTTATGGGAAGTTTTGAATTTGAGAGGTGCTTAATGGTTTAAGTATCACTCAAATCTTGAAAAGTGTCTCTATATATATTCGAGCGTTAGTACTTAGGTATACCTATATAAATTACTTACGTGTCACGTTATTTGTCCGCGATGAACTCCTAAACTACTTTAACAAAAAAGATGAATTACATCTCAGTCAACCTATAAAAAGCTAACTGTAAAGTTGGCGAAAGCTCGGTACTTTGTAATAATGCCGTTATTAAATAAAACGCGAGTAAAACCCGGTAAATATTGTGTTTTATTATGCAAAATCGCGAAAATCTGAGACAAAATTATCTACTTGAACGATTTTAACTTTTTGTGTAAATGTGTGTTTTGTTCCAACTTAAGAGATCGGCTTCTTTTGATCCCGATATTCCCGCGGGACCGGGACTTACGCGGGTGAAACCGCGGGACCCAGCTAATTTTGTATTAAAACACATATGTAGTTCGGTTTTAATCGCGTTGTAATTATTATTTTCAGAATTGTTGCAATGCAGTTCCTACGTGTCGTAGCCTTTTCAGACTCCTTCCTCATAGACTGAAAAGGAAGGAAGGAGTCTGCAAAGGCTTGTATTAGGTACTAAGTATTTTTTTATTTCAAACTAAGGAGGTAGGTTCTTATTTTTATCACGACTTCATGAGATTTTACAAAGTGGTTTTCAAAATTCTTGGAAATCAACATTTTGACAATTAATCATTTAGGGGAAATTCAATAATTTTAGATTCAACCTTTTGTGAAATTCAATATTTTAAGATTCCACAGCTTAGAAAATGCGCGAAAACCACTAATCTTACTAATATTTTAAACGCGAAAGTTTGTAGTGTAGTATGTGACTTTGTTACTCTTTCACGCAAAAACTACTGAACCTATTGCGATGCAACTTGAAATATAGGTAGCTGGAGTAACACATAGGTTATTTTTATCCCGATATTCCCGCGGGAACGGGACTTACGCGGGTGAAACCGCGGGGCACAGCTAGTTACCTATGTATAATCCTATGATGGCTGAAAGAATAATGGCGGATTTATGTAGGTACGTAAAGCTACCAGCAATGAAAATAATTCGTAAATAAACGCTATGATTGCATTTGATATAATTTCACCAAATAGGCGGTTATAATAAGCGACTTTTTTGGAATTCAACATTTTGGGAAATTCAGTATTTTGAGATTCAACAGTTTAGGGACTTCAACATTTCGGTAACTTCAATATAGGTTATTTAGAACGCAATGTTTTCCATCTATCTAAGTTGAGTACTAATTGGAAGGAACTGGCTATCTTCATTATTATTATTATTTCTTATCGGTTGTGCACCGATTATGGCCATTAGGAAATTAGCCAATGTCAAGTATTATTAATATATGCAAGTTACTTGTATCGAAACAGTCAATTCGTCATAGTTAAAGTCAAGTTTATGGAATCATATTTTGTAAACACGGCGGCCATTTACAAAGATTGTTCACGGAGCTTTGAAGACAACACTAAAGTCCATGTTTTGCACCGATTTTCACTTTCATTCCACTTGTACACCTTCACGAAATTAAATTGAATAATATGCCTCCGAAATTAACAATTTGCACGCATTTGAACTAGGTTTAACAAAAATGAAAATTTAGCAACACATCTCCTCAACGCGTTCTCCCTAAAATTCGCAATATAGTTGACCGAACGAGCAAAGCGAGTGAGGTCCAGTGTAGACGGTGTAGACGGGCCTGGCGCTTGTATCTTTGTATGTTTGTTCGTCGATAACTTGAGTATCGTAGCTCCGATCTTCATGAATTTTGGTATACGCATAGTTTAGGTCAATAGAATTTATGAGTTCGAAGATGAGCCGGATCGGTAGGGGGGTTGGGGAGATAGAGGGTCGTGAGGTCTGAGTTCGGGGCGAACTCCTAGTTTATTTAGAACGCAATGTTTTCCATCTATCTAAGTTCAGCACTAATTGGAAGGAACTGGCGCGATGGCGGTCGGCTATCTTCATTACGTTGACGTATCGAAGCCGCCACGCCACCATCTTGACTTTACAAGAAAAAACGACTTCTATTTGCCCAGTTTGTCGTGGTTAAGTTAGAAGTAGGGTAAACCAAAAGAAGTTATATTACTAGTACTTACTACAATGTAGCGTTCTATCCTTTTCTAATAGTGTTATTAGAAAGTGACAGCATATTTTTATTTTAAGTACTTAAGCCCGCTGGGCGTTCAAAGAACTATTTTTTTAAAAAAACGATGTATTCACAAAAACACAGCGCACGGTCTACGTCAGGCGGGATTCGAACCAACGCATCTCAATCCGATCCGGGGAATGCGACTTAGGCCTCTTAGTCTACCGACGCGGCGCGGATTTTTGTGGATATGGGCATTTTCACTTTTGGGTGCCACCAAACAAAAATTATGGAAGTTTTCTAGACATGAGTTTTGAGTTAATTAAAGGCTTTGATAATATTTTCGTATTTTTTTTTAACTGAAAATTATATTTTGTTTCCTACAAATTGCTGAATTTCTATGTTAAAATCAATTTTTAAGTGGACACTACAGAAAATAACGGTCAGTTTCGTCACATTTCAAAACGGTTATAACATTTAAAATAAAGGGATTTAGATATATTTGACACCTTTTATTAGTGCAGACCACTTAAATGTATCAAAAATTAATACACACTAGTGAGTTAATTGTTCGAGATTTCTTAAAATTGTGATTTAATTTCGGTTTGGTCAGAAATGGCTCCATTACAATCATAATTTTCTTTTTAATTGTGAGTTTATTGAGCTATTTCTTAGTTCATAAATTGCATATTGGAAATGACATTATTTGAAACAATATAAGAAAAAGATATATTATGCAAACATCAAAACAAAACTGTTAAAAGTAAAATAAGCCATATAAAAATTGGGACAATCGCTAAACTGACACACCTAAAATCCTTAAGGTGAAGCTACATGATACACAAATACTAAATTGTAACTAAAAGTCGATGTTTTTTCATAGTAACATTAGTAACTTATTAAGTAAATCATGATTTAAATTTAAATTCTTTTTAATGGCATGTTAAGGTTTTCTAAATTTCCGGAAAAACTAAAAGTCCAATACATTAGTTACATAATATGTACACCTAGCCTTATGAGTCAGTTTAGTGACTTTGGTGGTCCGCCCTATACGTGACGGCATAAAACGTTACTGAACTGACCGTCACTTTATCCATGTAGCTAATTAGAAAAATCCATTCTAACCTAATTGAATTATACTTTTTCAAATGAACTCCTTAAAACACTGTTCAAATAACACCAAAAACAGACAGTGAATAGTTCGATAGTGTAAGACAAATATATAATTAAGAAAAAGGCTTCAAATCTGACTTACGAAATCGTGACCATTCGCCAACACCAGCAAAACACCCTCTTTTTTTCGCGGATTGAACACACTGATTGATTTCGCTACGCTTGAATGAGCCTTTCTGAATAGTGTTTCTATTTTTTTTAAATGAAACGCCCTTGGTAGAAATAAATATCCCTTTAGAGCCGTTACTATTCTGACATGTCAGATCTCACCAAGTTTTAGTGACTTTACAAAAATGTATTTTAACACTGTAAAATTAGAGTTACCTTTGTAAGTTTTGTTTAACGTGACGGGAAAATATGTCCACTAAACATGGTAATAAAAACTTAATATATTTTAGTAGAAAATTTTACCAGTAATTTCGATACTCTGAAGCAGACAAGCACTGGGACAAGTCAAAAACGGCTCCTCTAAATATTTGAATTGACCATAATTAAATTAATTAATTTTAATTGCATAAAAATTGTTGCATAGACAAATAGTTTAATATATTCTGCATCGATTGATATACTTTTTATAGTAACACCCATTATTAATAATATGCAATACAACTTTAAAAACGTGGGACACCATAAAAGTGGGGGTGGCACCCAAAAGTGAAAATGCCCATATAGCTTTTCTTTAAAAAAATTGTTGTAAGTGACAGCATGTTTAATGTAGCAGAACACTTTTTTTAGTAAAGATGTTATTCGGTACAGGAACTTCTGCTTTTAAAATGACATTATAGTATAACCCACATACTTACGAATTATATGTAATTTATTCCTGACATTTAAATTTAGGTACTTTTTTATTCTAGAAAAATATATAATAATAATATTATTATTTTCTATCTTTAATGACATATTGTAGTTTGATTGGAATTTCAACATATATTTCACTACTAGCTGCGCCCCGCGGTTTCACCCGCGCAAGTCGCGATCCCGCGTTGTTCGAACACCTACCTACCGCAATGCAATAATCCACACTTAAACGGTCGCCCATTGAAGTACTGTTGAAGCCAGGCGCTGCCGCGCCTGGCATCATCAGTACTTCCCTGGTCGTCCGTTTAAGTGTGGATTTTTGCACTGCGGTAGGTAGGTGAAGTAAGTTAAAGTTTGTATTTCGTCAGTAAGTGACGATGACGAAGGATGACGATGACGATGGATGACGATGATGATGATGCCACTCTACATCACTAAACTTATCCTACCCCTGTGTCGATTTTCATTCATTGAATGGTTATCACCCGCGTAAGTCCCGATCCTGCGGGATTTTCGGGATCAAAAGTATCCTATGTTACTCTCCATCACTTAAACTATCACTATGCAAATTTTCATCTAATAAATAGTTATCACCTGCGTAAGTCCCGATCCCGCGGGATTTTCGGGATCAAAAGTATCCTATGATACTCTCCATCATTTAAACTATCCCTATGCAAACTTTCATCCATTAATATTATAACCCGCGTAAGTCCCGATCCCGCGGGATTTTCGGGATCAAAAGTATCCTATGTTACTCTCTATCACTTAAACTATCCCTATGCAAATTTTCATCTAAGAAATAGTTATCACCTGCGTAAGTCCCGATCCCGCGGGATTTTCGGGATCAAAAGTATCCTATGTTACTCTCCATCATTTAAACTATCCCTATGCAAATTTTCATCTAATAAATATTATCACCCGCGTAAGTCCCGATCCCGCGGGATTTTCGGGATCAAAAGTATCCTATGTTACTTTCCATCATTTAAACTATCCCTATGCAAATTTTCATCCAAATCGGTCGAGCCGTTTGACCGTGAAGAGGGAACAAACAAACAAACAAACAAACAAACAAACAAACAAACAGATTTTCGGATTTATAATATTAGTAGGATGTTTGAAAATTGCTCCGGTGTATCCGATTTTGACCATTGTGGTTTGCATGCCGAATATTGGCAAAAAATGTGAAACTTGCTAAATTACTAAACCACTTTTATGATTGCACCATACTTTAAGGAAATAAATCTTTGAATCTTTGGGTAAAACATTGATCTTAACTGCTCATTAGCAGGCCATCATAAATGAAAAGTGCCTAAGTAGTAAAATGCCTAAAATTAATGCCTAAAAATCAATGTGCCTTTCGTTTTATACATTATACGTTTCACTCAATTTCGCTATTAAACGACCCGATCATAAGCCATCTCAAAATAAGATAAATACTTCACTTCACCTTAGTACTAGCACATAAATACCTCATTGGCTAAAACAAAAAACAGAACAGATCTTTTATAAGATACTCGTCTCTGACGGACGAGCTTCATCAGTTCCAAAGTCAAAATGTTCGGGAAATTACCTACACATTTTTTTTTAAAGTCAGAAAAGTTTCGTTGTTCTGTTCAGGCTCTAATAGAGATTAGTCCAGTTCTATGTTAAGTATAAGGGTTCCTTTTTTACCTTTTAAGGTACGGTAACCCTGAACGGTAACCTTCGGCAACATACGACCTTCGGAATTTAAGTCTTGGCATTTACCTCTAGACTAACACCAATGTAGAAAAAAAAATTAGGGACCTACTTTATTAACATCACTTTTACGATGAAGGAAAACATCGTGAGGAAACCCGCGGCTTAGTTAGCTCCAGACGTATGACCAGTTCTTTCCTCTGGGCATGGCTGACTAGGCTGGGAGGGTGGTATAGGTGCTGGGCAAACCTACTCTACCTAACAACGTCCCGGGCACAGCTCCATAAATAGCATATTATGGATTAAATTTGCTTTCGTGGTATAAATATCACCTAGCTATGTAGATTTTATGTAGATAAAAGCCTACATAGAATCTACTATAGCAGCGTCCCGCGGTATCACCCGTGTAAGACAAGATTTTGTAGGATCATCGGAATTAAAAGTAGGTAGGTATCCTATGTTACTCATCATCACTTAAACTATCCCTAGACAAATCTCATCGAAATCGTTCGACCCGTTTGACCGTGAAGAATGAACAAACAATAATATTTAGAAAAACGTGGTATAAACAAATTTTCAAATTTATAATATTACTAGCTGCGCCCCGCGGTTTAACCCGCGTAAATCCCGTTCCCGCGGGTATATCGGGATAAAAAGTAGTCTATGTGTTATTCCCGGTATCCAGCTGCCTATATTTCAAGTTACATCGCAATCATTTCAGTAGTGTTTGCGTGAAGGTGTATTAAACATTAACTCGTTAACTTACATAATTAAGTATTATAATAGTACCTAGTATAGATTAGTTTTTGCTATGAGCGGACATTTTGCGTACCTAAAAGACATTCTGCGAAAGGGACATTTTGCGTATGGGACATTTTGCAACATAACAACTTACGCACAAACTTTCACATTTAAGATATTCGTATGATTTCTGTTTTGGTGGAAAATTTCGAAGTTTGTAAGCCGAACAAATAGAAGGTAAGTGCGTACCTACGAAAAAAAGAAAATAATATGCTGATGGAATATTCCGTGAAATTTTCCCGTATTGTAGTCACGTTTTGGCGGATTTTGTAAATTATTTTCAAAATAATGATGTTTCTTTTGATAAGGTATTATGTTATGAATATTAGAATTAAAAATTACCTACGGTGTTGGTCTAGTGGTAGATACCCCGACTTTCATTCCGAAGGTCGTGGTTTCAAATCCCGGCCGCGCACCAGTGGGTTTTTCTTAAGGCGGCGATAGATGATAAGCAACGGTCCTTGTCCTATTGCATATAAATGAGCGAGATGGAATTGCGTGAAAAATCTACAATTTCTCGTAAAATCAATAATTAACGAAGATTAAAATAATATTTTGAAAAAATGCGATGAAGGGGTTCTAGGTATTGTATTTTCTAATATTATGATGCCTATAAGAAAATATAGCGGTTAAGGATTTAGAAGAAAAATTGATTTATTTTGTAAAACAGGGGTAACTTTGCCTGTATAATAGTGGTATTTAAAGTTATTTTTTATTGTTTTTGAAATGAAGGGGACACTTCTTGTATCATGTACAATAACATAATACATTGTTTAAGGATCTATTTGATACCGGTTATGAATAAAACCATTCCATCGGAAGGGATTTCACATGAGTCGCGTCCTTAAGATAAAATTATGTGCGCTATTAACATCGCTCTTCCGGTGAAGTAAAACATCGTGAGGAAACCCACGGCTTAAAATCACGCACAAAGGCCCAATAGTAGGGCTAATTGCGGAAACACACAAGTTAAAACTTTAACTTTAAACTTTTACCTACGGTGTTTCCCGACCGTCAACTGAACGAAGTTAATTTAGCTAACTAACTAACTATGCTAAGCTAGCTATACTAAGTTTGTTTAGTTGAATTAGTTTAGAGAGGAACGGTGTTGGTCTAGTGGTAGATACCCCGACTCTCATTCCTAAGGCTGTGGTTTTGAATTCACATTGCTCTTACGGTGAAGAAAAATCTAAGGAGTTCTCTTGGACTGTCAGTTAGATTGGAAATACCAAATAAACGAAATGGAAAAAAGTCGGCCAACTTTCTTAAACCATCAAAAAATTTAGATCCAATGGACTTTTGTGTACTTACTCTATTTTAAACAACTGAGAATTTAAACTGTAGTCACAAATACTTGGTGTACCAAGTATTCTTAGTGGTAGTATTTCTGCGGTAGTCGTTGTACAAAATAGAGATATTATTATGTTTAACTCCATAATTGGGGCTCGTCATGGTGATAAACTCAGTAGGTATCATACCTTGTAGAAAGGCTTTGCTACATACATACATATTATATTATACAAAAGATTTTCAATAGAAGATTTACTTTAATTTTCCATATAATATATATAATATGTATGTGTAATATGTATAATATGTATGTACTTACAAAAGAAAAATAAATATAAGTGGTATATCCGTTGTCTAGTCACCGTAACACAAGCTTAGCAGCTTACCATGGGGCTAGATGGCGCTGTGTGTTAGTCACAGCATTTATTTATCAGAATTTATTATTTATTTTATTTATTTAATATTAAAAGCGCGGAACATATCATTTTGTGTTCAAAAGAAAATTACTAATAAAGCGTATTACAAAGTAAAGGACTTCTTGACTGATAATTTTTCCATTAAAATACATAATTAGTGTGACTTTAAAATTGATTCTAGACATTTAATGATTTATTAATTAAATTCCCGGTTGTTACCTCTAGTAGCAGGCGTTAGGTCGAATTAGAGGTCCTTAGGGCCGTTTCAGCTCGTAATGTCAACCGTGCATAAATTTCACATTTCTTATAACGTCAACTTATTAAAATATCTACTTGGCAATAAGACAACTTCTCGAAATGTCAACTTCTTGTAATGTCGACTTCGTATTTCCTCAACTTCTCATAAAGCCAATTCAATGATACGAGTACCAAGGATATTCGCAAAATAACAACTTTTTGTATTTCAAATCAATTGGATAATAAAACTTAGAACTTCTAAAAAAAATAGACCACTACTTTCTTAGAATAGGTAATAGAGCTCCTTGATATCTTCATTTTGGATGACAGCGACCTGCTGTGCTATTCTCTAATGTAACAGCCTAGAGCTCTGATTGGACGCTCACTCGATATCTGATTCGACGCTGAAACAGCGTCGAGCTCTAGGCTGTTACATTAGAGAAAACTCTTAAAACTAAGTAGGCCACTACACGGAAACAGAAGATTGCTTAGATCAATGGTGCAAACAAAACTCAAAACATTGGAAACAAAAAACAAAACTCATTTAGCATGACAACCATTTCTTTCAACAAAACAGAAAATGAAGTTAATAATTTCTTTTATAAGAGGACTCTTTTGTGTGATTTTTACTTTTATCATAAGACGATGAAAGCGTGACAAAAGCTTTTGTACTTTCAACTTCCGACGGTTGCCGAGATTGATCGGTTCTCAGATATAGGTACAGCTACTTTGATAAGGATATTTTTTTATTTTTAATGTAACAAACAAACCAAACCGACTAATATAAAGGAGTTTTGGCGGAAACGCGGTTAGGAGATGAAGCAACGCATTGTGTTGCTAAATTTTCATTTTTATTAAACCTAGTTCAAATGCGTGTAAATTGTTTAACTTCGGGGTATATTAATCAGTTTAGTTTCGTGAAAGTGTACAAGTTTAAATTAAAGTGAAAATCGATGCAAAACATGGACTTTAGCGTTTTCTCGAAAGCTCGGTGAACAAACGTTGTAAAAAATGGCCCCCGTTTTAGAATGATTCCCTCGACTTGACTTTAACTATGACGACTTGACTGTTTCGATGCAATGCAAATAACTTCCATATATTTATTATACTTGACACTGGCTAATGTCCAAATGGAATCTCACTAATATTATAAACGCGAAAGTTTGTATGTAAGTATGTATTTATGTATGTGAGGTTGTTACTCTTTCACGCAAAAACTACTGAACCGATTGCGATGAAACTTGGAATATAGGTAGCTGGGGACCGGGATTAACACATAGGCTACTTTTTATCTCGATATTCCCGCGGGAACGGGACTTACGCGGGTGAAACCGCGGGGCGCAGCTAGTTAAGTCATAATTTTCTTTCCATTTTTTCAAGCCTTATTTTTGTACCAACTGGTCAAGTCAATAAAACATTCCAATTCGTCAAATTCTGTAGACACAGGGGTAATATTTCTTTAATCGATAAAATGGCATCCAGTAACTGCTGCAACTCTGTTTTTGTAAAGTTGACTGTGTAATGCAAGACACTAGTTTTGTAATGTAAATTATGTAAGTTTCAAGCTCAAGCTTCAGGCTTCGTACTTTTCTAAAATAAATGTTTTCTTTGGTTGCAGGACATCGACTTTGAGGGTTTCCGTTGGTTTTTGGACACCTTTCTCGAGGTATCCGCGCCTGATGAGCTCTCTAGGTAAGTTCCAATCCGAATAATAACTAATTATTCAAATAACCATGACGTTTTGTCTTCTTCTTTTTCAGGAGGCCTACTTTGATTCGCAATCGAATCAAAGTAGGCCTCCTGAAAAAGAAGGCCTGCTACTCAAAGTAGGAAAATTGTGTGACGTAAAGTCAGAAGAATATTTGAATTTGAATTCGAAGTCGTCCGATCCGAAAAGTTCGATTCGATCGTAGAATCTTCGATTTATATTTCAGTCGACTAACATATTCGTTCGTTCGTACCATCGTATATATGAAACTATTATGTATTCTATGATTTAAACCAAAATAGGAAACAAAATACGATCGAAACCAAAACAAAATAAAGACTAACCCCCTTATTTCTTTGTATAATATGTATGTATTTACAAAAGAAAAATAAATATAAGTAGTGTATATCCGTTGTCTAGTTAACGTAACAGAAGCGTAGCAGCTTACCATAGGGCTAGATGGCGTGTGTTGGTCACAAAATTTATTTATTTATTATTTATAAACGCTAAGTAATGCGCTGCATAACTATGCATCGTTTGTCTTTTACTGTCACATGAAGTTTCAAAGTTGACAGACAGAGACAAACGTCACATAAATATGTAAATAATATTTTATAAATAAGGGTGTAGTTGTATAAAGAGAAACTAAAGACGATTCCATCTTTGGCCAAGCATTCTATGTAAATACCTCAGCATAACATTAAGATATCACAGCGAATTTGACGTTGTCTCCCAGGCACTTATTCCTGTCGTTTGTGCGTCGCGAGCGTCGGCCGGCGCTCCGCGAGATGGCGGCGGCGAGCTCGACCGCCGCCTGCGCAGCCGTCACCGCACACGCCGGCGACCATCAGATACAGGTCCGTTCATCATCATCATTTCGTATGGCGTTCCTCCTGTGTCCATCAGACCTCTATGTCAAAGTTTTTTAGTCAGTTTGCGGCAGCAGGCGTGAATTTATGAACCTCCGCCATTTCCCCGAGAAAACAGTAAAGTGGGCATTCGTGTACCACATGGGAAAGAGTCTGGTCAGGTGCTCCGCAATCGCACTGTGGTAAATTGTTCACGGATCGAAATCGGTACAATTTCTATTCAACTAGCTAAAACGACAATTTTAATACAGAACTTACCCCACAGATCAGCAGTGGAAGTCGCTGAAATCTGTTCAAAGGAAGCTATTTTCAGATATTCCAAAACTCGTTTTGTACCTTATTGTACATACTCCTATATACATAAACAATCGATACGTTTCCAGGGTAAGATGACCCTGGCTTCCAAGATCCAGGGGCTAGCTGAGAGACTGCAGCAGCTGGGCAGGGGGTCAGGAGATTCAGTCGAGGGCGACAAGGGCTCCAGAAGTCGGACAGGTAAATTAAAATGTATTTGTCTTTATTTACGGCCAATTTGTACATCAGTTTTAGTCAATTCATGTACTCGTAGTGCTAGGGTTTTGGTTTTTTGCCAAGGTTTCTTTAAACTGTATTTTACGTCACCTAAAAAGCGTGATAATTGACGCAGGTATGCACTATTTTGTATTCAAAATACATTGGCGTGTGGTTGACCGGGATTCGAACCTAAAAGCCTTAGGAATTCCTGTATAAACATCTACCAATTACCTCGTTGGGCTCTCACTAGCTTTCTTCATCATTATGTTCCATAACCGATTTATCTATGATTTCAGGGAGTGTTCACCCAATGTTCACAGTCACAACCCATCCCTCTTACTCTTCACACGAGCTCTGTCTAGAGAGACGCAACGAGACTAGCCCGAGTCACAGTCAAATGTCTCGCAACTCGAGCAGGAAGAGCAGCAACTCGCTCCGAGTGAACCAGTCCACTAAGATCGAAGGTAGGGTCAAAAGCAGCTTTGCTTTACAGTTTTTAAAGTAGTTTTCTAGAAAATCGTTCCAGTGATTTCGGACAACCCCCAACACACAAACGTCATCTCCTGGAAACTGTGAAATATGTAACTATACTTTGGTAAATAAAGATTTGTATTTGTATAATATTGCCATCGATAACCCATTAAATAAAATTTCATTTTATTCGTTTGAAATGTTCTTGGTGTAAAGATTTCAGACACATAATACGTCGCTCGTCCACCTTAGAAGTCCATACAGCGAGGGTATCTCTGAAGGACATCGTATGCTACCTCTCGTTGTTAGAAGCTGGCCGGCCTGAAGACAAGTTAGAATGTAAGTGTTATTCTTGCTAGTAATATCAGCCTTCTTACTCTGTGTCCTATGAAGGGCTCAATTACTCTCTGGTCTTCCATATCCTTGCTAACACAGTCACTTTAAAATCACCAAAAATAGTTCCCCTGGTTCTCCCATATCCTCCCCAAAACAGTCTCTTTAAAATCACCAAAATACGTGCCAGATACCGACCCCGGTTGGGATGGTATTCCGGACCGAGCTTGGGCTACAGGTCTTAAGGCGTTGGAATCTCAGTTTCTTGGCGAATCTGTTGGAATCCCAACAGATTCGCCAAACGACTTAGTACTAGTTACATTTTAATCGCGAATTATTAGGATATGTAGGAAAAATAAATAATAATACAGGATTTGTTAACTTCGTTATATTTCACCGGGTAAATATAACGAAGTTAACAAATCGTGTGAATTTAAAAAGTTAATTGGTACTATTAACTTCCAACTTTCAAGTGAATTCATAATCATTTCATTTATTAGATATATACATATATATATATACAAATAAATGTTATAACGTCATGAACCCGGTATAGTAGGGCACTGCAACAATTTTGTACAATTAGGTAATCTTATTTCTATTTATAATAAAATCTATTCTTATTATATGAATGGTCTTCGAAGAAGTTTTCTAAATTGTAGTTAGATTTGTTTTTAAGGTATGTATATAACAATGTTTTAAATTTATTTATTCTATTTTCTTTTTTTATGTGTTTAGGAATTTTATTATAATATTTCGATACACATTCATTCAAGTAAATCAAGTGAAAGTAAAAGTCCTTTAATTGGCTTTCAGTTGTTAATTTGTGTTGTCTATTTTTTAAGTTATACTCGTAGCTGTTGGATTTCCTAATAAGTAGTAAATAAAGCGCTGGTGGAGGCACCTGTATATTATTTTAACTTTATAGATATATTGTTTTCCAGTCATGTTCCGGTTATACGACACGGATGGCAACGGAGTCCTGGACACGAACGAGATGGACTGCATTGTGAACCAGATGATGACTGTCGCAGAGTATCTTGGATGGGAGACTTCTGAACTGAGGCCTGTACGTTCCACTATAATTACTTGGCTTTCATCTCATTTTTAGATGACTTTTACAGCGCAAGTAACTTCTAATCCCTGCTTTTATGGTGCCCAGGACTGTTAGGTGGAGTAGGCTTGTCCAGCACCTATACCAGCCTAGTCGGCTAAGTCCAGAGGAAAAAAGGGTCAATACGTCTGGAGCTAACTAAGCCATGGGAAAGGCCACGATGTTTTCCTTCACCTTATTTAAAACCTCGTGAGTTTCTCGTGTATTCTTCTCATTGGAGGTTGATATTCTTTTTGGCACATTGAAAGGTGAATGGCCGCTTGGCAAGTAAAGCTTATCAAACTCTCTGAATCTAAGTTTTAAAAACCATTTTTTTCTCAGATTCTACAAGACATGATGGTGGAAATAGACTACGATGCTGATGGTACCGTTTCCTTGGACGAATGGAAGAGGGGAGGGTAAGTTCGTTTTATACAGTAAGGGTATACGCGCACGATAAGTCACGCAGAATAGACGTTACAGCGATCGAATTCAAAACAAAAGACGATCGGTATAGCTAAACGCAAGACGATCGAAACAGAAACAAATGACGATCGAAACAGATCATTTCTGTTTCGATCGTCATTTGTTTCAGTCATTTGTCATTTGTTTCCAAAGAAGACGTTGAGACAGTGCAAAATAAGCAAACAGACCGAGTTAGTAAGGATTATTGTATAGTATAGACTACTGCTCGACTATAAAACGATCGTGTGAATGTCTTTTGAATAAACGAATTTTCATAGGGATTGATTGCCCACTAGCCGCGTAAGTCTCGATCCTGCGGGATTATCGGAATTAAAAGTAGACTACGTGTTATTCCAGGTTTCTAGCTACCTATATTCCAAGTTTCATAGTAATCGGTTCAGCTGTTTTTACGTGATTGAGTAACAAATACACATAAACATATTCACAAAATTTCAGCTTTTTAATATTATGGGAAAGTAGGAACTAATACGGCTATTTCTCTCCAGCATGACAACAATACCGCTGCTAGTTCTCCTAGGGCTGGACACGAACGTGAAAGAAGACGGCGAACACGCGTGGCGTCTGAAGCACTTCAGTCGACCGGCGTACTGCAACCTGTGTCTAAACATGCTGGTCGGGTTGGGCAAGAAGGGGCTGTGTTGCATATGTAAGTACTATTCTAGCCATTTAATTACAAACTTCTCAAACTAGGTAGACTCCAGAAAACTCTATTTGAACGTCCTGACTCCCCAGGATCCATGAATTGAATTGAATTGAATTGATATACTATATATGAAATCTTACCAAACATTTATTAAATTACATTAGAAATCGGTTCTACACTAAGCACAAGCTTATATTGCAGGAACTGAGGTACTAATACAATAACACAAAACATTTGAATATCTATTTTGTATCATGCTGCTGTCTGCTGTTAATGAGGAAAAATAACTAATTTTGAATGTTAGCTTTTCATATTCTCTGTCAAACATAAAAATGCAAGTAAAATAATTACTTGGATGCGTTAATTTGTTTCCGATTTATAGAAGTAAACGTGCGATGCGGACTCGTACTCGTACGGCGTGTGACGTCATCTCACACTCGCCCAGTCCGCAGGGGATCGTTCTTAATGACGTCACGTGACTGTTAGCGAGACTCAATATTTATCTATCGATTAGGACTTTCATTCCTAATTTAACACCATAAGAAGCAAAATTAAAAAAAAAAAGGTTTAGTACTTCACTTACGATACGACCCTTACGACCCCATAGAATTTAAAATCTGTAGGTTTAGAAGTTGCCTACAAACTTCCCCCCCCCCCTTGGGGGCTAATTTCGGAAAACCCATTCTTCGTACACAGTACAAAGAACACACTGTCTAAATTTCATGTCTCTAGAAGCAGTGGCTTGGGCTCTGCGTTGATATATTAGTCAGTCAATAAATCAATCAGTCAGTCGGGACATTGAATTTTATATGTATATTGTCCACAGTCTGCAAGTTCACGGTACACGAACGCTGCGTGCAGCGCGCGCCCGCCTCCTGCATCGCAACGTACTCTAAGTCGAAGCGCGCGCCCGCCACGCTAGCGCATCATTGGGTGGAAGGTGCGTGATCTTCCCCCCCCCCCTCCCACAACCCTTCCCCCCAATAGTCTGTAAGGTCACAGTACACGCCCCCCTCCTGCATCGCGACCTACTCCAAGTCCAACGCACGCTCGTGAGTTTTGGCGGATACGCGTTAGAGATGTCTTGCTAAATTTTCATTTTTGTGAAACCTAGTTCAAATACGTGTAGGTAAATTGTTAAATTTCGGTGGCTTATTCATCAATTTGGTTTCGTGAAGGTGTACAAGTGTAATGTAAGTGAATATCGGTGCAAAACATGGACTTAGTGTTGTCTCCAAAGCTCCGTGAACAATCTTTGTAAATGGCCGCCGTGTTTACAAATGATTCCCTATAGACTTGACTTTAATTATGACGACTTGCTGTTTCGATGCAAATAACTTGCATAATATATTAAATAATACTTGACATTAGCTAATTTCATAATGGCCATAATCGGTTCACAACCGATAAGAATGTCAATATCACCCCCCACAGTCTGCAAGGTCACAGTACCGCCCCCCTCCTGCATCGCGACCTACTCCAAGTCCAAGTGCGTCATTGGTACTCCAACTAGCACATCATTGGGTCGAAGGCAACTTCACTGGATGACACACCTTGCTTATGCGATAAGGTCAAGTCAGACCAAGTCAGTCAAAGTTATAAGAAGAAGTGATATTTTATTTTTGGCTATAGTACCCTTAAGGTATATAAGTAGTTTGTCTTTATATACCTTTGGAGGTGCGAGATAGTATGTACCTCTAAAGGAAAGATCATCCATCGGGCAGGTGGTTTCACCTGGTTGATAAATTCGTCGGGAGTTGTACATATGAGCTTATTTCAGAAAAAGTTGATATTGTGATTCAGGACATCATACAAGTAACGCCATCTAGTAGGCTCTATCGGCCTTCGACAAATACTTAAGAGCGGAGCAATAGAGTCGATATATAAAAAAGTAAGTTTAAAAGTTAATGTTTTCTTTCAGGAAATTGCCACGGCAAATGTGCGCGATGTCGGAAAAAGATAAAAGGCTATAATGGTATCACGGGGCTGCACTGTCGGTGGTGTCATGTCACTGTGAGTATATTATTATATTCTAGCTAGGGCCATATACAGGGGATGACAGGGTGGGGTGAACCATTTAAATCGACCGGTTTTTTTTATTAAAAATATAAAATAGTATTCGGTACAAGTGCTTGTGTACCCGTAACTATTACATCCACTTTTTAATATTGATCGATTTAACTAGCATTTATTTCTATAAAATATTTTAAACCCTGGGGTACTGACTGACCCAGAGGCGCAAGTTCAAACCTCGCCGCGAATGATTATCAGAATGCAATCGAATAGGCGCTAAGCAAGTGGCCTACATGCGGCCGTAGCTTTAAGGTTTTTTATCTTGGGGTTCCGGTTTACCTTTAGAAGTACAAAACCCAAGAAAGTGTGAATGTTTCCAGTTACACAACCGCTGCGTGGGCAGCGCCGGGGGATCGTGCGCGTTGGGGCGGCATGCGGCCCACATTGTGCCCCCCACCGCCATCCGCCCGCTCGTGTTGGACCGCCAGAGGTCGCTCCCCCACCGACCCCACCTCGATCAGGTAACAAACCTTACAAATAGCTCCACATTGGGGTGGCATGCGGCCCACATCGTGCCTCCCACCGCTATCCCAACTTTTAGATTATCTATTCTATTCGTAACTTATTTTTATTTTAGTACAAACCTAGTGCTTAGTTTGGGGGCTAGATAGCGTTGTCATGCAATATTTATTTATTTATTTAAAGTCTATATATAAAGAGGAAATATTTATTGGTATGTTTGTAATGAAACTACTCCAAAACCACTGTACAGATTTCAAAAATTCTTTTACCAATAGAAAACTACATTATCGAGAAGTAACAAAGGCTACTGTTGACCCCGATATTTCTACGTAATCAGGACTCGAAACTATGAATAACCTTAAACTTTTTTATTCCCCAGCACTCACTCCCAACATCGATATCTCTCCCCATCTCAATAACGGCGGAGGAGAAGAAAGAGGACGCGCCGCGCCCCCGCGCGCCCCCCATCTCCTTCCAGATAACCCCCCCGGAGGGGACGTGCCCCCTGCTGGTGTTCATCAACCCCAAGTCGGGGGGCCGCCAGGGGGCGCGGGTGCTGCGCAAGTTGCAGTATATACTGAACCCGAGACAAGTTAATGATATTACTAAAGGCGGGCCGATGCAAGGTGAGCTGTTTTTGTTTAACCTTTTGAATCTTAGGCTGAAATACATAGTGCGTACTTTGACTTTGCTCAGACTGAGCTCGGTCTGAGTAAAGCCAAAGTATAAACTAAGCATAATAAACTTTGAATTGGCATAAACTAAGCATAAACTTTAAATTGGAATTTATAGTTGAAATTCATACCGTAATATACAAAAAAAAAGAACTTTATAGTCGTAACAGAGAAGCAAAGTTTAGGTCATTATTTTTGATTGGTTTACATTCTAAATTTGAAAACTTCGACTTTACTAAGCAGAAACTTTGGATAGTTGCGAAAATCGCTTTAAAAATACCAAAAATTGTCTTAAGTCAAAGTTTTTGCTCAGCAAAGTCAAAGTACGGACTAAGTTCCACTAGAAAACAGCCTTAGTTTTCCACTAGCCTATTCCAGCCTAAGTTTTCCACTAGAAAACCTGACCGTGAAGCCGCGAGGCGCAGCTAGTGACCAACATGATATATTCCAGGTCTTCAAATGTTCAAAGACGTGAAAAGCTACCGGGTCATATGTTGTGGAGGGGACGGGACCGTGGGGTGGGTGCTTGAGACTATGGGTACGTACCTACTTCTATTTATTTAACGCTTTATTATGACACCAAAAATACAATTATAATAAGTAATAAAAATAACGAAACTTAAATCTAGAGTGACACAATAGGCGGCCTTACCGCTGAGATGGAGAGGATCACACCAATGATTAAGGGGTTAGGTGCGTTTACTAAAACCAAGGATATTATATACATATTTCGTAACAAATATTGAATATTCACAATTAATACAATAAAGATACAATATAATTAAATAATCAATTTAAATATTAATACGCGATATCACTTAATACATACATATACATACTAAATAACTATAATATACACATATACTAAAAATACATATTAAATACCCTACCTACTTTTAGATAGACCGTCACTCGGCCGGCTGGGTCCGAGTTTCGTTGTCCATTGCTCGGCCACCACTCGGTTGCTACAGACCGATCGACTGCTCGCCGAGCAATGGACAACGAAACTCGGACCCGGGACGGTCTAATATAAATCATATCATAAAGGGGAGGCCCGCGCTATGCAGACTAAATAAAGCATAAAAACGGGATATTTTAGCTAGGTTTCTTTTTTATAAATTTTTAATATTCATTTCTACCTGCGTCTATTTTTTTCCAGATAAAGTACAAATGGAAACGCAACCTGCCGTGGGGGTGATACCTTTGGGTACAGGGAACGACTTGGCGAGGTGTCTGCGGTGGGGAGGGGGGTAAGTTGACGAGCCACAGATTATGTTATAGTAATCATCATCATCATCCAAGCGAGGTTCCTGGTCACATCCCTCTCGGGAGCCCGGGGTCCGCTTTCCTACTTCACTTCGCAAGATCTTCGCCATTTGCACGCATATACGCACTTCTCCGGTCTTCCCAATCTGCCAATACAGTAATTAATTTATAGTACAAATCTGTACAATACAGCGTATTTTGGTTGGATGTATATACTACCCTAATCAAAACACTTTCGCTTTCAAAACACACATTTTCCACAAATAAGAGACCGGTCCCGGGTGACAAATTTGTATGAAACTTGGACATGGCGCTGATTAACTGTGGTTATAATAGGGGTTAAAGTATGAAATTGCCGTTTTATTGCAATAGGTTCTTTGAATTGACATAGAATCTTCATGGTTTGAGGTTTTCGAATGAAACTTTTTTCAAATGGTTTCTGTGATGTTCTTTTTTTAAAAAATGTGAAACATTTGAATATCGACTTTCAATTGTTTTTGTTATTCAATTTAGACAAGAAAGATGAATACTGCGAAAATTAGAGTGATTTTTGAATACGAGTTCCGACGCGGAACTAACGCTGCAGAAACAGCCCGCAATATCAATGCTGCGTTTGGAGAGGGGTCTACTAATGAACGCACCGTGCGATTTTCATTTTTAAACGCTTTCGTGATGGAAATTTCGACTTAAAGAACGAGCCACGAGGAAGACCGCCCACACAGGTGAATAACGATGAATTAAGAGAGATAGTGGAAGCCGATCCTAGTCAAACTACCCAGGAATTAGCGGCATGGTTTAACGTTACCTTACCCACTTTATTGACTCACTTGCGTCAAATCAATAAAATAAAAAAATACGAAAAATGGGTGCCTCATGATTTGACTGATCTGCAGAAAGAAACGCGTGTTGAAACTTGTGTTGCCTTGTTGAACCGGTACAGAAATGAAGGAATATTGGATCGAATTGTAATTGTAACATGTGATGAAAAGTGGATTCTTTATGATAACCGGAAAAGAAAAATGCAATGGCTGACCCCAGGTCAAATGCCACAACAGTGTCCTAAAGCAAAACTTACCAATAAAAAGGTAATGGTAACTGTTTGGTGGTCTCAGCATGGTGTTATTCACTATAGTTTTCTTCGATCTGGTCAAGCAATTACGGCAGATGTCTATTGTGCCGAACTCCGAACCATGTTGACAAAACTAGCAGTAAAACAGCCCCGACTCATGAATCGATCTTCACCATTATTGCTCCACGACAACGCGAGACCTCACACAGCACGAGAAACCATTTTGACCCTTCAGGAACTGCACTTAGAAACCATTCGTCATCCTCCGTATTCACCAGACCTTGCTCCAACGGACTACCATTTTTTTCGTGATTTGGACAATTATCTACGTGACAAGAAGTTTTCTTCCCAGGAGGCAGTACAAAATGCTTTCACACAGTTTGTGCAGTCTGGATCGTCGGAGTTCTATCGCAAAAGCATTAATAACCTTCCCATTAGATGGCAGCAATGTATAGATAATAATGGCAACTATTTTGATTAAATAAATTTGTTAAAAATTTAAAAAATAAACAATTAAGATTTTCAGTACAAATCGGCAATTTCATACTTTAACCCCTAATATTATTATAAATTGTAGATACGAAGGCGAGTCAATCCACAAGATCTTGGACAAGATCGCTCGAGCCAGCACCGTCATGATGGATCGCTGGTCGATACAAGTCGATAACTCTAACACGCAGGTTAGTTAACAATAATAATAGGCGTAGTGTAGGTACACACTACACATATACTATACTATTTTATAACAATGCGGACTTTCTAACTTTCTAGGTGTTTTAAAAAAATTACCTCAAGAAAGCTAAACCAAGAGCACGCTTCGCTCGCTCTTTCTTGCCTTAACCTACAAGCGTAAATTCAAATATATAGGTACAGTAATTAATGAGGAAAGTATCGTGTTTTGATTGTAACGTATTCTATGAGATATAGACGGCCTCTGCGGCGCGGCGGGCGAAGTCCGGACTGCAACGCAGAAGGTTGCGGGTTCGATTCCCGCCAGGAACAAATATTTCTAAACATTTTAAACTAATACGATTCGAACTCATATTTTTTTTTACAAATATATGCAGCAAATATAAAATAAAAAAAATATTTTATAAAAAAATATATTTTTTTGCAAATATATTTTTTATATAGCTTGTGCTTATTGTAAAGCCGATTTCTAATGTAATTTGATAAATGTTTGGTAAAATTCATATTAATAAATAAATTCATTCATTCATATATTATAAAATATATATTTTTTTATAATCACAAATATTTCTGCTGACCAACGTTTGTTTCAGGTTCTGGGTATTTTCTGTGTATCATATGTATGTATTTACAAAAAAAAGAGGATAATGATGCAGTATATCCACCCATAGTACAAGCCTAGTGCTTAGTTTGGGGCTAGATAGCGCTGTGTGTAATGTCGTGCAATATTTGTTATTAAATAGCCCGCGGAACACTTTACTCTAACCTTACCCACTTAAAATGCACACTTAAACAGACGATCAGTATCAATTATTGTATTAATAATAATTATAATATTATTATTGTACACTTTTTATTACTTTAAACTTAACTTCATGTATAATTTTCTAGTGTGACGCCCTCCACCTCCCGGATGCTCCTCATCCAACTTCGGTTCCTTACAATATCATCAACAACTACTTCTCCATTGGAGTTGTAAGTACTTTCCTTTACTTTTTTTATTAGTTTTCTTTTATTTAAGGTCCATCGGGGCAATCTCGACTTCGGGAAATTTCGACTATTCTTAACTACTTCTGTACAAATATTATTAGATAATAAAACACTTTATTTATCCGGTTTTATCGCGTTTTTATTCATTACTTGAACCGAGCCTAAAATATAAGCTTAAATTGAAAACTATTACAATAATATAGTCTGCGTACACTGGAACGTTTTTATTGCAAATAATTATGAGGCGGTGTACCTTTTTAGAATGTTAAAAATAGACAAATTACATCTCAGTCAACCTTGAAAAAGCCAACTGTAAAGTAGGCGAAAGCTCGGTTCAAATAATGAATAAAAACGCGATAAAACCGGATAAATAAAGTGTTTTATTATGCAAAATCGCGAAAACCATAGAAGAAATTATATTATTAGATAATGAGGTATTTACCATGTTTATTTTTATTTACAATGAGCTCGATATTTCGCCAGTAACTTCGACCCAGCTTGTTCACGAGACCTCATGGTAAATACCTCGTTATCTAATAATATTCATTAGTCGCTTTGGCGGGAACGCGTAGAGATATGTTGCTAAATTTTCATTTTTGTGAAACCTAGTTCAAATGCTTGTAAATTGTTTAATTTCAGGGGCATATTAATCGATTTAGTTTCGTGAAGATGTACAAGTGTAATAAAAGTGAAAATCGGAGCTAATCATGGACTGTCTCTAAAGTTCCGTGAACAGTCATTGTAAATGGCCACCCCGTTTTACAATTATGCCCTCGACTTGACTTTAACTACGACGACTGGACTGTTTCGATGCAAATAACTTGCAAATATGAAAAATACTTGACACTGGCTAATTTCCAAATGCCATAATCGGTTCACAACCGATAAGAAATAATAAATAGTTAAGAATAGTCGAAATTTCTCGAAGTCGAGATTGGCCCGCTGGACCTTACTCGTTTATTTTTTAGGGTTCCTTAACCAAAGGGTAATAACGCCACCTTACTATTGATCTTTCGCCTTTTAAGTTCAAAGATGGAACCCTACAATGATGAATCGAAATTCGATCGTCATCGTTGTTAGAATAGCCGCCATTTAGAAGTGTTTATTCTAAGCAAATGTTTGACCAGGACGCGGCAATTTGCGTGAAGTTCCACACGGAGCGGGAACGAAACCCCGACAAGTTCAGCTCACGAATGAAGAACAAACTGTGGTACTTCGAGTTCGCTACGTCCGAGCAATTCGCGGCTAGTTGCAAGAATCTGCACGAGAACATCGATATCGTTGTAAGTACGATCATTAGGACTGTGCAGCCATTAGAACAAACTATAGAAAAACTTACTATTTGCAATTTTGATCATTTTAGTGGCAATCGAAACTAAAGTGAAAACCGACTTCACAACGTACGAAATAACCTCAAATACAGTGCTAACGACTTATTTTTTTACGTTAACCAGAAGTGTTAACGTAACGGATAAGTCAGTGCATTTTGAATTAGACTTAAAAAAAATATTTTTTCAAATGTCAGTAGATAACCTTATACCTAAATTTATAATTTGTTTTTATTGCTCAAGGCATATCTACTAGAAATATTTTAAAGGAAAAATTCTTTCCCGAAAATTCGTTTGCTGCGAATTTTTCCTTCAAAATATTAGTTGAGTATATTTTAAGTAGGTAAGTAGTTTATTTAGTTCTTTCTGTCGTAATTTGACTTTTTATTGGTTTTATTATCAACTATTTCTCTTCCTTTCTTATTAGTAGGTATATGTGTTCGTTCCCCAGTGTGACGGCTCATCCCTGGAGCTGAACAAGGGCCCCTCGCTGCAGGGGGTGGCGCTGCTGAACATCCCCTACGCGCACGGGGGGTCCAACCTGTGGGGGGCCAGCGGCCCATCGCGCCGGGGACGGTTCCCCAACGCACAACAAGGTAAAGCCCACACACTTTTTAAACTTATACGATTTCTGTGTGATTTCACCCAAATGTATCGCACCCGAAAAGCAAAATGAACTACCTCGGGAGCAAATACTATTTTTCGCTCGAGTGAGATACTTTGCATCCCTCGATTCGCTCAGGATTCAACTTAAGAATCCTTCGCTCCTCTTTGGATTCAAAAATCACTCTCGCTGGAAAAATATTCTTTATTCCCTAGGTATACAATCTACAACTATTGGGAACCTCCCCTTTTTGAAGGATGCCTTTTTGGTCGCCTTTACTACGGGCAGAGGATACCGTAGCAATATTCTTCTATAGTCCGTGCTTAATTAATTGTTTTAAGTCAAAGTTTTTGCTTAGCAAAGTCACTAAGCAAAAACTTTGACTTAAAACAATTTTTGGTATTTATAAAGCGATCTTCGCAACTATCTAAAGTTTCTGCTTAGTAAAGTCGAAGTTTTTCTTTAATTTAAACAAAGAATGTAAACCAAATAAAAATAATGACCTAAACTTTGCTTCTTTGTTTATTATCACTATTAGGTTTTTTTTTTTTAATAAAGCTCACATAGCAGGTTACAATTTTTGTAACACTATAGTACGCTATTTCATTGTTCTTTTTATTTTATTCGTATATTACTAAATGAATTTCGACAATCAATTCTAATTCAAAGTTTATGCTTAGTTTTTGCTAAGCTCAGTCTGAGCAAGTTAAAGTGCGCACTATAAATTTCAGCCTTAGACCCTGGCTACAGGGTCCAAAATCGAAATGAAAAATAATCAATGGCGATTTCAATCAGCATCTTTGTATTTTGTTTTCAGATATTGGAGATAAACTAATTGAAGTGATTGGCTTAGAGAACTGTCTTCATATGGGCCAAGTGCGAACAGGTAATAGGGGAATTGTTTGGTTTATACCAGAGATGGGCAAACTTTTTCCTTGGCGTGCTAATATTTACGCCAAAAATTAATGGCGGGCCAAGTTTTTGAATCCTATTATCTTTCTAACACTTACCTATTATAAACGTGAAAGTTTTCAAGTGTCCGTATGTGATTTTGTTACTCTTTCACGCGAAAACTACTTATGCGATAAAACTTACTTATGCGAATATAGATAGCTGGAGACCTGGAATATAATAGGCTACTATTTATCTTCATATTCCCACTTCTGCCTATGTGATTGTTTATTACGGGCCGCGGAACAACAGAGATTTTTCTTCAACAAAGTCAGCACATTATTTTTGATTTGATAGTCGCGGAGTCGTGGGCCGGATTGAAGCCATTCGCGGGCCGGAGGTGGCCCACGGGCCGTAGTTTGCCCATCACTGGTTTATACCATGTTTATACACAACTCGTACTAGCTGCGCCCCGCGGTTTCCGGGTAAATTTATCAAAATTCGTTCAGCATTTTTTCTTTCTTCTCGTGATATAAGCTAATTCGACAAAAAAATTTTTGCGAAATCGGTCAACCCGTTCAGACGTGATGCTATAGGAAATAGGTATTCATGTATATAAATATTTTACCAGGTCTTCGTGCATCAGGCAGACGCCTCGCCCAATGCAGTTCTATAACAATAACAACCAAACGAACATTCCCGATGCAAATCGACGGAGAGCCGTGGATGCAACCGCCGTGCAAGGTACGTTCCACCTCTCGCTCCTTCTTTGTGGGTAAGAAACAGAAAGGAAAAAAAACCAAATCCGTTTATTCCGACATACACTCGACTATATAATAATATATAAGCATAATAAATAATAGACATAACAATAATAAATGATAATAAACGCAATGTTAATACAATTATAAAATTGTATTAACATTGCGTTAATAAGCAAAATAACAATAACGTTATAATATTCTTAGCTATTACTATTATTTTAAAATAAAAAAAAGATTAACTTCATAGCTACAAAAGAACGTTTAATATTAAATGAACTAACTTTAACATAACCAAATTAATAAACACCAATAATAACTAATTAATTAGATCTACGAAGAATAGTTTGAGCGAATCGAGCGACATCGGCGAAATGAGAGCGCGTGCCGTATGGTTACAACGCCTTTTATAGGTTGACGGGGGTAGTTCTTCATGGAGGGATGTAACCGCCAACAATATTGTTATTTTGCATTATCCTTGTAAAATATTTCAAACAATAATCAAATCAAAATAAAATGGTTGAGAAAATGAAACAATATTAATATTATAATTTTTCAGGTAACAATTACCCACAAAAACCAAGTTCCGATGCTGATGGGTCCAGAACCGGAAAAGGGAAGAGGCTTTTTCAAGATATTCATGCATTGCTAACAAAATTGCAGTTTGATAATCAATACTAAGCAACTTTATCTACCAACATGCTAAGTCAATCTACCAATCGGCTTAGTACATCTACCAAGTTGCTTAGTACATCTAGCAAGCTGCTTAAATTAAATTAAATTGTTAAATTCGACACAGATTGACTAAGCAGCTTGGTAGATTTACTAAGCAGTTTGGTAAATTTACTAAGCAGCTTAGTAGATTTACCAAACTGCTTAGTAAATCTACCAAGCTGCTTAGTCAATCTACCAAGCTGCTTAGTCAATCTACCAAGCTGCTTAGTAAATCTACCAAGCTACTAAGTACATCTTCCAAGCTGCTTAGTCAATCTACCAAGCTACTTAGTACATCTACCAAACTGCTTAGTAAATCTACCAAGCTGCTTAGTCAATCTACCAAGCTGCTTAGTCAATCTACCAAGCTGCTTAGTCAATCTACCAAGCTGCTTAGTCAATCTACCAAGCTGCTTAGTCAATCTACCAAGCTGCTTAGTCAATCTACCAAGCTGCTTAGTCAATCTCTCGTTTCTGCCCTTTCCGTCGCAGCATCGTTAAATTACGAATTACTTAGATAAAACTACTAACTTGATTGTACGAATATTATAATTATACCGCCTAATTAAATGATAGATGTCAGAGATTACCCAATCTATATACAGCTATACGGATTATAGGTAAACTTCAGATTTATAATCAATCTACCAGCCTGATAGAAGACTTACGTAAGGCCGCCGTACGTAACACCACTTAAAATTTAAGTAGTACTTAAATAATCAAGTTATCTACATAGATTAACCCTGTCTACTGCGCCTGTAGAAACAGCATTGCAACTACGCAGTTAATAAAAACAACGCGATCAAAACCAGAAAAATCGTTATATTTTAATTTATCCTGATTTCGGACTACAATCTGACGTTTTGCGTTCTTGCACTTGACATTTTTTCGATAGAAAGAAATGTCAAATTACGATTTGACACTTCCGCTTCATACTTACACTTCATTTCATAATTGAAGAGAACATAATTGAATATTAAACATTCAAAATAATATTGATTTTTTTGAGTTTGACAGCTTGTTAGTTATTTGAGTATAACTCAAATTTTGAGTAGCGTTTCTGTATTTAGCCGTTACGGGTTTGATTGAATAATCAACAACATGGAGCATAGCTCACCGGATTAGCAAGCTGAAATGGCAGTGGGCTGGCCATATTAACCGTAGAACCGACAACCGTTGAGGTAAACGAGTCCTAGAGTGGAGACCGCGTCACGGCAAACGTAGTGTAGGACGTCCTCAGGCACGTTGGAGCGACGATTTGCGCAAGACGGCTGGCACAAACTGGATGCGAGAAGCCGAAAAACTAAATCTTTTTGGCGTGGCGTGAAATTGGAGAGGCCTATGTCTAGCAGTGGACTGCAACAGGCTGATGATGATGATGATGACGAGTTACGGAGCCAATGTATCTTTCTTATTTATAATATTAGAATTGATCGACCAGCCTGATAGAATTCACTTAGCATAGTAATGAGTCTGATTGAATAATCAAAACGTTCGAAATCAAAACTGTGATTGATCAATCTACAAGCCATCAGCACCTTGATTGATTGATTGATCGAAATAAGTAGATTGATCAATCAATTTAAAAAAATCTAAAGGTAGTCGGTATACATAAGTCGTAACAGTGTTCTATATTTTAAATTGATAAATGGTTGATATACATAGAAATAATATAAAAATAAATGTATTGTTTACATATAGAAATATATTTACAATTTAATCCTCGATGTTAAATGTGAAATATTATAGTGTTTACTTTAGTATTTTTAGGAAACAAACTCATTTTCTTTTTAGGAATAATTTTTAGTCTTTAGGTGATTTTGTTTGAAGAAAAATCATTTCACTAATCGATAAAAAGTAAGCTTTTAAATGCCATACTAGGAGATTTTACATAAATACAATTTTGTTTATCTAAGAAGTCATCGACCTTTAGATTTTGCTTATTTTTATCTTTAGTCTATTTAACCGACTTTTAGAAAAGAGAAGGACCGACTTAGCAGTGGCGTAGCTAGCTAAACGAGGGTCCTGGGGCAAATCAAACTATGGGGCCCCACTGCTATCCAAACTGGTTAGATATTATCTATCGATTGCTATCTAAACCACTAAATATTTTAATTTCTCTTAACTGAGTTGCCATGATTAAAGTCGGGTTACCTGTCGTATATATTTTGAAATGAAAGAAAATTTTAAAAGGTCAGTTCTAGCGAGTATTTCTGGCGAGCACCCCCTGAGCTTGAGGGCCCTGGGGCACTGCCCCGCATAGCCCCTAGGTAGCTACGCCACTGCGTCTGAGATCCAATTGCGATGATTACTTTTAATTAGAAAGGTATATAAGCTTCTAGTTATTCCTATCAAAAGTTAGTGAATATCTCATGAGAACCTTCGAAATGATAAGTAGGATGGCATTTCAGAATGCTGTATACTTAGTTATTAGATACACATTTTTGAATTAGCGAAATCACTTTTTTAAAGTCCGCAGAAAATATGTGAAAAAACTAACGTAGCGAATTTCATCACAAATTTTACATTACACGCGGCTTTTTTCCTGCGGCTTTTTTAGAAAAATAAATAATGCTTGCCACTACCTGACGTCCATATATTTGTAGATACATATATAAAAATATATATAGTTTATTTATACTAATTATAAAGAATTATATGACCCTCAATTTATAGTTTATAGATTAGGAATTGACGGTATCTATAGGATAAGATTATTGGAATATTTTAGAATTGTTCCAAATCTAATTAAAAGTAAAATATTATCAGCTATTAGCTGTGCCCTGCGGTTTCACCGCGTAATATCGGGATTAAAAGTTGCCTATGGTCTTTATATACCGAGTTTTATGATAATCGGTTCAGCGGGTTTTACGTGTTTCATTAACAAACATACCTACGTTACACACCCGCTAACTTTCAGCTTTATAATATTGGTAGCATAAAAGTATTTTAGCTACATAAGGCCCTATTTGGAAATAATTTTAATTAAACTATCGTATTTGGAAAATGGGGTCCAAAAATTTTCGAAAAATTAATCCTTCACAGCTTATTTGCTAAAACGATTTTGACAAATTTTTAAACAGAAAAATCTGGAAAATTATATCAGAACTTGTGCCAATAAATAAAATCTAAAATAACTAACGTCCTGCTATATCCTAACACCTGTAAGTAATATTTATATAGTATTTTTATGTCCATTTTTAATAGCAAATTTTATAATTATGTAGGTATAATGTAATATAAAAATATTTTCCTAAAAGAAATACAATGCTTTGTCTAGCTCTGGTGCATTTTCCCAGTGCAAAACCGCTCGAGATGCGTACCTGAAAAAACCGCGAAAGTTCGTCCATACATTAACTTCGATAGTGTTTGGCTATAAAACCGCCCGCTAGTACCCAATATTTAACAATGGACTGTATTATTCGACGTGGAAAAAACCGCATCTGCTTGTACAGTTTCCTTGAGTCACAAAATCACGAGGTTCAAAAGATATTTGAATTAATAAATTAAATTTATCACAACACTTTATTTACCGGGTTTAATCGCGTTTTATTCAACGTGATTAAACCCGGTAAATAAAGTGTTTTATTATGCAAAATCGCGAAAACCATAGAAGAAAATAAATTTATTAATTCAAATAAATTAAATTTCATAATAAAACTTCATTGACAGTGATACCTAAATGAGACATGCTAACTATTGTAGATCTGTATAAAATAAAATATGTTAAGTACTTTTGTTTTGCATTCCGTCCAAACAAAAACTTTTTAATTTGTAGAAAATAAAAACTAAACATTATTTCCAAAAGCAAGTTAAGTCACACTTAAACAGAGTAACATACTCATAGGGATTACAGATTAAAAATTAACTTTCCCTAACTTGGTTTTTCCAATCCCCACCGGAAAAGCATGTAAATTATGTAAGGCATCGTTTCAAAAAATGTCTTGTGTTTTAAACACTTTAAAAATAAATCTTCGCAGACGGATTTATTTAATTTAATTTTAAAATAAAATAAAAGTTATCTATAATAATTTTAAATGTGCGTGTGCTTGTAAGTGTTTAGTATATACTTTTTTGACTATTTTAAAGCTTACCTCAAACATAATCGAATTTAAACTTTTAATTCTCAAGAAATTAATCGTTTTTTTAAAGCTGTACTTATTTTAATTTAAAAAACGAGATAAAAGCCTTTTTCTTACATCGACAGTTACAAAGCGCATTTTTTTGCATTTTAATTATTAAAAACTATTTATTAAAGTGTATTATGTGAATAATTGTTGTTAAAGTATAATTAAATAGCTACTTTAAAAAAATATTGTTATTCTGTGTAGTTATTAATTTAAGATCTATTTGGGATTTATCTCACTTTAAAACTTTTTATTTTATTTCAATGTCCAACGAAACTCTACATAATAATGCCAAAGTATGTGTCACACATCTACTGTCATTTTTTGCCGAATGCTAATACAATTTGTCACTTTAATTTCTAGCATAGATTTAAGTACAATAGGCTATTAATAATAATGATTAGAGTGTGATGGGTCGATTTCTAAATGGCTAGGAGAGACAAAGACAAAGTTTATATTCAAATTAAATCTAATAAAAATAAAACAAAAATCTTTGACTAAACTCTAGTCAAATTCATATAAAACTGCATTGAATTCTACAAAAGACCCATTTAATTTGAAACATTGCCGTATCACTCACGCGGAAGCCATTATAGTGTAAATTCCTTTACTTTTTTAGTGAGATAAAACCAATTTCTAAAGCTTAGCTCGCACTGGGAAAAACCGCGCGGAAGAGTGCGCGGAAAAAACCGCATTCTGGAATTATGTGTGCGTTTACTTATACTGCATGTTTGAAAACTTGACTAAGGCTGATTTTTCATACCTACATGTATCTGTTCAAAAAACCCCAACCAAATTTAAAAGCCATCTAAACTTTAATTTGTTTTTAAAAGATTTGGACGTTTTTATTCGGTAGTGTTCTTTTTTTTGGACTATATCTTTGTCTGATAAATAAAAAAATCAGCCTGTACCCTGTCACAGATTCTTAGATCAAAGATGTAAACAAAAAACTCATAGTTTTATATGAAAAGGACACTACTCTATTTACTTTTTCCTTTGATATTGACAGCTCTTTGTTTACATTTTATAAGTGTAATTAATCGCCCATCAAGCCATTACAGTTTTTATTGCTCCAAATATAAAACCGCTCGGTTTTTCCTACTGCGGCTTAAGTTTAAATGTTATTATTAAATTGTTAAATTTAAAACTAAATAATAAATTATCGAATGGATGTGTGTTTTGCTAAGAGGCTTCCTGCATAAATATAATTTACTAGCAGCGCCCTACGCCTGCGCGGTTTTACTTGCGTAAGTTCAGATTTTAGTGAAATATCTTTAATATTTAATTCCATTACGTTTCTTTAATTTTTTAATACTACCTATATGTAAAAAAATTTGTAATAATAGTCGAAAAGTCGAAGTAAGATAAGTAATTAAAAAATAATAAAACATAGTAAAATATAGTTTTTGTTTTTTCTTCCGTTTTCGCGACTTGAAATTGAAATAAAACTCGTTTTCCTTAGTGTCTGTAAAGACACCGTAACGTCGGTACGGCATTGCAACAATGCTTTTAAGTATTAAAAATAACGCGATAAAAACCTGATTAACAGTTTCATTTCAATAACAATACTTATAAAGTTTTGCCATAGCATTCTCGACCCTATGGACTATCACTGTACAAAATTTAATGAAAATCTGTCGAGCTTTCGACAGTGAAATACGAACAAACTTGCATTTATAAATATAAGCAAAGATTTTTAAGTGAATGCATAATAATTATTATGTTGTAATTTTTTTTATGTAATATCTGTTTTTATATGAGTTAAGTTAGCTTCGGTCAACCGTTGAGCAATTGGCGGTTTTGTAAGCTGGTTTGCGCCAGACTAGGTGAAAAATACCTCTCAGGGTTATTAAGTTGTGTTCAAATTTACGTTTCAAACTAACTATGACTGGCGCAAGTGGGCCTTAGAGGTGTAAGGCCGGCTTGTATAACTATTCCTAAACATGTTTAAGCTCTTAAACGTGTTTAGGAACTGTCAAAATAATAAAATTATCCGAGTGTGACAACATAATAGCAATCTTCTACATAAGGAACTAGAGTCAAATGTTTCTTGTAAATTAATTTTAAATTGATTTAGCTAAATATGTTTTTAAATGGTCTAATGCAAGCCGCCCTAAATGTTATTGTTAATTAATTTAATAAGTTCTATTGTTATTATTAATTTATTTTATTGTAATTATTAAACGGAATTGCGGTTAAACCAATAAAAAAATCTGTGCCAGCTTTAATAGTTTAAGAGAATTATTATTGAATGTTATTATTGTAACGAAATATTATATGTGTATTAAAAAATACATGTTTTTTATTTATTTTGACATCTAAAGCTGAAATCTGTAGTCCGTACTTTGACTTTAGCTAAGGGAAAACTTTGACTTAAGACAATTTTTTAAATTTAAAAAGCAAGTTTCGCAATTATCCTAAGTTGTTGCTTAGTAAAGTCGAAGTTTTTCAAATTTAGAAGGTAAACCATTCAAAAATAATGACCTAAACTTGGCTTCTCTGTTATGATGACTATGAAGTTCTTTTTATTTTATTCGTATATTACAAAAATAATTTCGACTATCAATTCCAATTTAAAGTTTATGCTCAGTTTTTGCTAAGCTCAGTCTGAGCAAATTTAAAGTACGCACTATAAGCCTATGTTTATAAAACCTCAAATTTTACCTAGGTACAAAAATATTTAGCAGAACCAAATGTAAAAGAGTGCCGAAAACACAAACGTTGTGTTTTGCTACCATGTTCGTCAGTGTAGGCACAGAGGTGTTTTTCCAAGCGCGTAATACCGCACATAAGGCTATTTGTTGTTTCGGGCATAGTAGACAAGTGGTCCGACTTTATTCCGAAGATCAAGGCTTCGAAACCCGGTAGACTGTGCACCACTTTATAACAGACTCTAAAAAGTGGTTGGAAGCAACCTGAATCGATCGCTACCTGCAGTCTTAACTAGATCATCCGTCCATCGCGTCGGTCGACGTCCTACGCTCCAGGTCCGTTTACGATACCCACGGGAGGAAATGGAACGGTCCTATTCTTACGCCAGCACAGCATGAAAAGAGCACTAGATTATCACATAGGATACTTCTAAACGAAAACTGGAACGACACGGATGAGACCGCGGGACATTGCTAGTGTTACAATAAGGCCTCTCGGTAGGTATCTACTATGTAAGCAAGTTTGAATTGTAGTCATTTCATTGTATTGTAATAATGTTAGCATACCACCTTGCCTGTCGACTGGGCGTCCAAACACAATGATATTTGTACTAAAATTAGACAGTACCAAATACCGAGTCCAACCTACGCCTGTTGACAACTAGTAGATTGGTATTTAAGATTGATAGCTAGGCAGATTATAATAGGAATATAAATACGGTTTAGGTATTTGCTCAATTTTGACATTTTCATTTAAATTCCGACGAACTTCTACCACCGGAAATTCGTTTGACTTGAGCATCCTGTGATTTGATACATCGCTACGTGGGACTCTGCTTTACATGACCTTTTCATGAATTTGTCCATACTTTTAAATAACACAAGGAGTTATTTTTACAACACAATGCAGTTTAAACCGCATTATAGGAACTTTCAGTACCGAACTCCTTATGTACCAAAATTTCGGGAAAAGACCGCGAGGAAAAAACCGCTTAGTTATTCTCAATGGTTATAACTCTTTTGTCATGCTGTGACTGGTTTAATAAAATCCTTAGTGTGTTGTAAGTAGGTCTTATTATAAATGTTAAGTTTTGAAATAGAAATGTTATTTCGCAACAAAATAATGTACAAAAAAATGGTGTTTCGTACACAGAGTGGTATACCGTCCACAGATTGGTGTTTTGTATACGTATGAAATGAAATGTGGGATGTGTGTGATTAATGATTAATCCTAAGTTAGTACATTCGTTTGAACGGAACCCAATAATTATTAGAATTAAATTGTCCAGTTCCCTAAGTCTGGTACTGTAGATTATAATTTCAATCAATTAGCTTTGGTTACTGTTATTTATTTAGTGCAATAAATTTTTCATTTTAAATAGGTTTGTATTGATTTATGGGAAATGCTTATTGAATAGAATGGCTCTGTGGTCGATCGATTAATACTATAAAGGTGAGATCTCGTGGGCTTAATCAGTTGGTCTTGATACCTAATAGTGGGGTTTTAATTAAATACTAAATAAATAAATCCTGTGACCAACACACAGCGCCATCTAGCCCCGTGGTAAGCTGCTAAGCTTGTGTTACGGTGACTAGACAACGGATATACTACTTATTAAATACCTATTTAAAAGCTAGATATAATAAACTATAATAGATATAAAACTTAAATCTTTTTTTTGTAAATACATACATTTACACTCTGTTTTCTTTGCTCTACAAAGTTACTTTATTTGACCAAAAAGGTCAACGTGAAGCGAGTATTTATTCCCTAGGTGCATAAAGTGCTCATTATAACTCTAGGGCATAAAGTAATTTAAATTTAGAACTAAGGTCCTGGTAGCATACGGCCATTTCGAACTGGCCACCTAGACATAACACATAAAAAACTAAATCCGGGCTATTTTTCTTAAATTTTTATGTCAATGGAAGGGTAAGGCAAAAAGTTTTAGTTAATATGAAGCCCCAACTTTTTTTTCATCGGCTAAGGCCGATTGTTTGGTTTCGTCATTTTAAGTGAGTAAGATTGTGAAATTTAATTAATGTAGAGCTGTTTATATATTTAAACACGTTACATTAATCTATTGTTTTGTTGTTAGTTAAATGCTTATTTTTGTAGCTTTTTTATTGTCTCGGTGTAGATGTGTAAAGTAAAGTATTCACCTCGGTAATAAAGCCTGTCCTTATCTTGGGCGCTTGAATCCCACGCTTCACTCAGGACTCTAGGTACATAACTCCTTCACTTTGCTCAGGAGTTAAGTTTTAAACACCCTCGCTGCGCTCGGGAGTTAACTCACTAGAGTCCTTCGTACGCTTTGGATTCAATATGACGCCCGCTATATAAGACAGGGCTTTAGTACCTCGGTGCATAAACTACTATTTCTTCTATGGTTTTCTTGATTTTGCATTATTAAAGACTTTATTTACCGAGATTAATCGCGTTTTATTAATGATTTAAAAATCATTACATCATCACGGCCGAGCTTAAAAGCTTGGTCTTTTAAAAATCATGAATAAAACGCGATAGTTTATGCACCGAGGTACTAAAGCCCTGTCTTATATAGCGGGCGTGATATTGAATCCAAAGCGTACGAATTACTCTTAACGAAAAACTTAAGTTATGTACCTAGAGTCCTGAGTGAAGCGTGGGATTCAAGCGCTCAAGATAAAGACAGGCTTTATTACCGAGGTGAATACTTTACTTTACACATATACTGCGAGACAATAAAAAGGCTACCAAAATATGCATTTAACTAACAACAAAACCGTGTATGTATGACTAGAATTATAGACTCCCTTTACGTTGACCTTTTTGGTCAAATAAAGTAACTTTACACACCTACTGCTCTACAAAGTTACTTTATTTGACCAAAAAGGTCAACGTAAAGCGACTCTTTATTCCCTAGGTGCATAAAGTGCACATTATGCACCTAGGGCATAAAGTAATTTAAATTTGGAACTAAGGTTCTGGTAGCATACGGCCATTTCGAACTGGCCACCTAGACATAACACATAAAAAAAATAAAAACTGGGCCAATTTTTTCTATTTTCATGGACGGAAGGGTAAAGCAAAAAGTTTTGGTTAGTATAAAGCCCCAACTTTTTTTTTTCATCAGCTAAGGCCGATGTGTGGTTTCGTCATTTTGATGTAACATTGTTAAATTTAATTAATATAAAACTGTCAATATATTTCATATACGTTGCATTATTCTATTTTTTTGTTGTTAGTTAAATACTTATTTTTGTAGCCCTTTTATTGTCTCGCAGTAGATGTGTAAAGTAGAGTATTCACCTCGGTAATAAAGCCTGTCCTTATCTTGGGCGCTTGAATCCCACGCTTCACTCAGGACTCTAGGTACATAACTCCTTCGCTTCGCAGGAGTTAAGTTTTTAACACCCTCGCCCTCGGGAGTTAACCCTCTAGAGTCCTTCGTACGCTTTGGATTCAATATGACGCCCGCTATATAAGACAGGACTTTAGTACCTCAGTGCATAAACTACTATTGTAGAGCAGTAGGTGTGTAGAGTGTTTTATTAATACATCCATAATTATACATACAATTAACTTCCTTATTTACATATTTTATTATTTGAATTCTAATATCTAAGTACTTAGGTCACCTAAAACGCTTTCAAAACCTAAAAGTAGCTTTCTAGACCGCAAATGTAGCGAAACAATAACTTAGAACGTTGTTAACGACTTGCAAAACCACGCCTGGGTAGTGGACCGGGAGCTTTTGATTGGATGCCCTACGTCTGATATACCTGACGACCTCTGTTGCGCGTAGTACGAATAGCAGTACCTAGGTACAATAGAACGCGTAGTTGCGGGTTCGATTCCAGCCGAGTACAAGTATTGAAATAAAAAATATACTTAGTTACTTTTTTTTACTATGTTGCACTATTTCAACATACGAAGGGCTGGGCTGGTAGCTGGTTAAAAACCAGATATTTTCGCACATTTTGCCAATGTGAGTTTCGCAGTAGGTATATTGGTTGAACACAAAAATAAATACTACCTACTCAAAATTTGAGTTCTACTTAAACAATGCCATAATAATATACAAGATTTAGAAACCATATAAATTTGATGTGGCGTTTTCCCCTTTTACTTATTTTAATTTTTATATTTTTTTTCCACTAGTTAGTGGGACTAAACCACACCCACGATTTGAACAAATTACAATAAAAATGCAAGCCCAGACGTCTCAATTCACTTTGGTGTGACGTAGGTTTGCTAGTCATGGGCGTATCAAGTTAGGTATTTCTTAATCTGGAATCAGGAACTTGGGACTAGATCGAGATTCCATTTAATTATGTCTAGACCTAGAAACACCACACCTTAATTCCTAAATTCAGGTAAACCATACAAGACTGTATTGGTTAAAAGATTTTAGCCTTCTTCAAGGGAACAATAAAAAAACAGTTATAATAAAAAATCCTTTTATTTTTATTTACATTTCTTTTTCTATACAAAACGATCAATTTCAGCTCGACATTCTATTATTTACAAATTTTATTATAATTCTATGGCAGTGACTTTTTATATGTCAAATTCAACGAAATTTTTTACTGTTATTTTGAGAAAGCTTAGCGAGTTTGCGCTAGGCTGGGATAAATGTTAAAAACTCTCAGTTTACTCAGATAAGTGGGTAACTACAGAGTCAAACACTAACTCAGACTGGCGCAAGTGGAGTTAAGAGGCGGGAGGTATTCTTTTTCTTTCAATTTTGGCATCGCTCGGCTCGAATATGAAGTCCAGTGCTGAAGGCCATCGTTACACCACACATGCAAGAAATTCTTTTACAAGTAGGTATACATTTTGTATCGATGTGTCCTGTAGTTACACGACAAACGACATGGAACATACCACTTTAACCTCAAAGAACATGATTGAAATTGATATAGGTAGCAAAAGTTATCAAGTGCACAGTCTTCTAGGAGCGAAGCGAGCCATGTCTAAGGCTTTAAGCAGTTCGGATACTTTTTTTTAAATCTTAGTTGTAAAGTTCTCAATTTTATCGTTGAATTTGACATGAATAGGCGGGAAAACTCGTTTGGAATCACCAGCAGTAGGGGTAGTTGGGGCACAGGGCCGGCGGCAGGCCGGCGGGGTACCGTGGCGCGGCGGGCACGGGGCCGGGGCTGTAACATAATAATAACAAAGAGGTATAATAGAAGTATTTTTTCCCAATAATACATGGTTAAATTTACAAGTTTTACCGAAATAAAATAAATATTGGCGATATTGAAAATAAATCGTGTTACTAATAGAGATGAAACCAGAAACAAATATTTAAGGGAAAAACGGTTTAGTGCGAGTCGCATTCACGTACATTGACTATCACAAAAAATCAGGTTTGTTATATGAAAATTTTGGTAAAAAAACATTTTGGATACGGAACCCTAAAAATAAAGTTTTTAGGTACATATTTGCAGTTTTCTATGTATAGTTAAAGAGTTTGACATCGTGGAAACTAAACGAGACACTTCTTGACTTTCATTCTGTTTTGTAGTTTTGACATCGTAGTACTCACGCAGCATGGTACAGGGTCGGATTGAGGCCCCACTGGGGTATAGGCGTGCCGTCGGGCGTATGACGCGCCAGGGCATCGGTGTCGCAGTACGGGTAGTTGGGGCAGACTGCTGGGTGCACGCCGGCTGGGTACTCTACCGCTGTAGCTACCACCACCATGGCGAAGATCATGAACTGGAGACAGAATAGGTTTAAATAAGTTGTACCTAAACTATTATAATTTATTCGCGATTTAATTAAACAAAATAAACAAGAAAAAAGTAAAATCAAAGTTTTTTTTTTTTAATTTTTTGTACAGAGTATTTTTAGATTGATAAGATTGCATCGTCGCTTATAATTCATTACCATTTGGTGTGAAATGATAAGTAAACGCAAAAAATAAACCGCTGGTAATAGAGGGTAGAGGTCTTGAATTTGGAAAGAGCGTTCTTTATATAAAGTAGGTACGTAGACATCCGATAAGGTAACAAACCATTAGTTTAATGTCTGAAGTTAAAATGAAGCATCGATGTCATTTATCATTTTGTCCAAATGAAGCTTAGTTCAATTTAGCTCATGGAGTAGGTAACCAATGCTAAGTGGTTACTGACGCAGCAAGTCATTCAGACAGGGGCATAAGTAACCACTTATGCCTCCCTCTCATTTGACCTTACTGACTCTCATCTGAGCGAAAAACATGCCAGTCCTTTGGGCGCCAAAAGCCTGAAGATAGAAGACAGATACCTACCTACAGCGAAATTAAATGCCCGCCTACAGGTCTACAGAGATTTAATTGATGAATTAATAATCACAATTGAGCACTTAATTATGTATGTATGCAATTACTTATGTACATAATTAAACATGTATGTATTCACAACACTTGTACATAATTACTAATTACTACAGTTACCTCGCACCCACCTGTCTCGGTATTTTGTCAACATAACGTTGTGAATAAAGTTTACGATAAATTACTTAAGATTTATTAGTTTAGTAATTACGAATTTGAACTTGAATTTATTTATGGCTTATTTTGATTGGATTGGCATTTGTTTGATGACAAATAAAAATCCAATCTAGATCTTTATCGTACTAAACTATAGTAGGTATACTATATTATTATAGAGGAAATATTCAATATTTCTTTTTGTTTTTATTGCTCAAGGCATTTTAAACTTAGAAATATTTTAGCGAAAGGACGCAGGTTCGAATCCTGTCATGGGGATTTTTTGGAAATATATTTCCTTGCTAAAAATATTTCTAAGAGGAAATATTAATATGTTTGTGGCTTAATATGTTTGTGGCTTTGTGGCTTCGAAACTATTGAACCGATTTCAAAAATTCTTGCACCAATCGAAAGCTACATTATCGACAAATGATATAGGCTACTTTTGATCGCGATATTCCTAGCTAGTCATCACAAAGTAAGTTTAAAACAAAGTCGTTTCCCGCTGTCTGTTGGTATTTATGCTTACATCTTTAAAAATACGCAACGGAGTTTGATGCGGTTCTTTTAGTAGATAGAGTGATTCAATAGGAAGGTTTATATGTATAACACATCCTTTCAATCAAATGTATAAGTTTTTTGTTTACCTTTTTGATCTAGTTTCTGTAAAAGTATTTTTACCGTACCTATGTATGTAGGTGTATAATATACTCAACAATCATTTATTAAAAACTATCAATTAATCTACGTGTTACAATCAAAACCGTAACATTGTGATTATCATACCGAGCAATAGTTTAACAAGTAGGTTTATGTAGGGTATACAGGGTGATCGGTTGACCAAATAAACCTTTTTTTATGAAGGAATAAAAAAATATATTTTCCTTTATTTTTAATAAATATTTTTAGTTAATAAAATTGCACCAAACAAGTTCAAGTCCTGTTGGGTCCAAATTTTTGCATGGCTATATAATATTTAATTGTCAGTAAAATACCTAAGTACACCTAAAACCTAAAACTAACCGTATAAAACTAACTTTAACTAAAGTAATGTTATTCGAGCGTATATATTATATACCTATTATGTGGCTTTTCTATATAAAATAAGCATTAGGGTACATATATGTTTATTAAATTATGTATTAAAACATATTTGTGAAAAGAGTGAGCACCAGCTTAATGCTGCAGGAACTTAATATCGTCTCCACAACGCTAGGTTTCAGCCTCACCTGGAAATTACCGTACTCAGAGACATTTACTAGTTGATTAAACTATCACTAAAGCCGTGTTTTCATTACCAAACTAGTGTCGCGAAAGCTATAGTCATCTTTGCAAAAAAATGCGTAGCACCAGCAATTGACAAAACTAGAGTCGAGTCTCTTTTGTGAAGTTGAACTTTCGCTTTCGCGACAATACTTTCGTAGTGAAAACACGGCATAAGTAATGATTTTCAATGTAAAAGTGGCGTTTTTGTATTTGGCTGAACCTGAGGGATCATGGGTGTAGCGTAAGCTGTAGGCGACTGACGCGGAATCGGAACACTCTGTATACCGAAACAATTCAATAGTGCGTAACTGCTGCATTGCCAAACTATGAGTAAAGAGTTAATACGATAGTTGGATGGAATTTGTTAGACTAATCGTAAATCGACATGCTATTCTATTTACTGAGTTTTTGGTACCTAGGAAATTTCATACTTATTTGATTTATTTGAAGACTTCTGTGTCGCGTTGTGTGAACGCACGACTGCAACGCAGAAAGTTGCGGGTTCCATTCCCGCTGGGTGCAAATATTTGTGCTTAGAAATAAATATTTGTATCTGGTCCTGGTAGGTACCTTTCTATGTATATAGTAATATGTGTATGCATTAACAAAAGAAAAATATTATGTGTTATATCCGTTGTCTAGTCACCGTAACACAAGCTTAAAATGACACGGGGGGGGGGGGGGCTAGCTGGCGTTGTGTGTAGTTTACAGTTTTCATGACAATCCATTTGTTGTTAATTTTATTGTTTATTCCATTATTTTTTTATTGAAACGAAACTCATTTTCCGGTTTACTTAATTTGCAATTAATTATTTTAAATTACTCTATTTATTATTTCTACGTTTCGGAGTCTTTACAAAACTCCTCAGTCTGCCCTGAGAAAGAAGCCACAAAGGCGTAAACGTAGGAACGGCATTGCAAAAATATTTAAAATAATAAAAGCAACGCTATTCAAACCAGGAAATGAGAATCATTTCAATTGAACATAGCGAAAGAAATATTGTTTCATAACAGTTGAAACTGTATAAATATTATAATTAAATAATTAAGCAATAATTAGAATATTTCTCAAATAAAACACAGTAAAGAACTCATTTTCACGCCCTGCTTAGTAAGAAAATATCTGCGCAAATCTTTTGTTAAATAATATTATGTACTTAGTAATGATACCTTAATATTACGTATTAAAAAAATAAACTTAGTAAGAAATTCATATCACAACTTTTTTACTTTATGTCCGTTTTTGATATATTTTAAAGTGTTTCCTGCACTCGGATGACAATACTTAAAGAAATGCTTTCCAAAAATTACTCTATTTTTGGAAAGCATTTCTTTAAGTATTCTGTTGCGTGTACGTTAAAACCGCTGAACAAGTTTTGATGAATTTTGGTATAGGTACAGAAGATGGGAAACTAAAAAAGGACAATGCCTCGGAGGAGACTACTTCTGATCCCGATATTTCCGTTGGATCAGATGAAACCGCGGGACACAGACAGTATTTTTAACTAAGTTTGGCTAATAGGAACAAATTAGCCCTATATCGCCCAGATACGATTCTTAATCCGACCCTGTTGAAAATAGAATTCAAAAATCGAACAGAATTATTTTTACGTAAATAAACTTACAAGTTTTCCGTACATGTTGAATAGAAGTTATCCTCTCGACTGCTGCAGTGAGACTGATGTGGTTTCGAGCTTGCAGACCGCTTTTATACTTCCCGACCCTGCGGGTACGCATCGAGGGATGGTAGACAAAACTTTGAGGTGCCCTAAGTTACCTTTAGAGGGCGTCGTCGGTCGGCACAGGTAGAAGGAAAAGTCAAGACATGTACTTAAAATAATCTAGTCTCAAACTAAGCAACCAGCACCCGTAATATCTATCCAATGGACGACTGACAACGATACGTCTGAGCTGCAATGTACTGCAAAAGGGGCTTTGTTTTTGAATCAATTGCGCCAAATCGAACGATTTTAATACCTCGATTTACACCGATTTTTTTCTGTGATTTTTAATAGTGAATCGCACGACTGCAACGAATGGTATTCCCCACTCGCCGCCGGAGTTCAACATCGAACGAAAATCAGCAGACTGCAATAAGGCTCTTGTCAATTTCTACTACTGCCTGTCAGTCGTCCACTAGATAGATAATTCGGGTGCAGTTTTGTAAGGGATTCAATGAAATATACTCATATTATACTAGACCGTCACCCGGCCGTGCCGGGTCCGAGCTTCGTTGTCCATTGCTCGGCGAGCGGTCGATCGGTCTGTTGCAACCGAGTGGCGGCCGAGCAATGGACAACGAAGCTCGGTCCCGGCACGGCCGGTAGACGGTCTAATATAATTCATCCTTAAACGGCCTATGTCTATGGTGCTTTCTGCCGCAAGCATTATTCGCTTTAAAAAAAGGATTAAACCCAATATCCTGAAATTAAATAATAAATATAAATAAAGAAATCCTGTAACGAACACACAGCGCCATCTAGCCCCGTGGTAAGCTGCTAAGCTTGTGTTACGGTGGCTAGACAACGGATATACTACTTATATTTATTTTTATTTTGTAAATACATCCATATTATACATAGAAATATGGCCGAAACAGCGGGGCATTGTTAACTAACTCAGTTCAAACAGTAAGATGCAACCGCTATTAAACTTGCGTTTGCTTTTACCCTGAACGAAGTATTTAACATTGCAACATGTTGCTTTTGTGCAACATTAGTAGCGCCACGCTGTGTCACGCGGAAGTCCGGATCCCCCAAGAACATCGGGATAAAAACGTGGGAAACAATGGCACTTACAAACGCTTAGAACAAAAATATTAAATGAATGTACCTTACGTCACTTGTGTGGCCATGACGAATCTAACGACGTATCGCTTACATGTATACACTGACGGCACAAACATAGTTCACATACGTTAGTGTACATAAAATATAAATAAATAAATCCTGTGACCAACACACAGCGCCATCTAGCCCCGTGGTAAGCAGCTAAGCTTGTGTTACGGTGACTAGACAACGGATATACAACCTATATTTATTTTTCTTTTGTAAATACATACATAATACTAGTAGTTCGCCCCGAACTGAGACCTCACGAGAATCCATTTACAGAGATTTTGTTTTTTGTAGGATTTTAACACCAACAGCTTTATTTTTTTACAAAATAAGAATTATTATTAGACGAATACATATAACGAACGACATGAAAAACGATAACATACCTAACAAGAATTATTCCTTAAATTACGACAATCGACCACAATTTGTAACATTCCCTACAAAAATGTCAGATCTTGGAGTATATATCGCAAGCAAACGCAACGATACCGCGATCTAGGAGGTATGTTGAGCGCCATCTATTGACAAATTTTTAGAACTTGATTATTTTCTCTTTTTGCACCCCTATCTCCCCAACCCCCCTACCGATCCGGCTCATCTTCGAACTCATAAATTCTATGGACCTAAACTACGCGCATACCAAAATTCATGAAGATCGAAGCAACGATACTCAAGTTATCGTCGAACAAACATACAAAGATACAAAGATACAAGCGCCAGGCCCGTCTACACTGGACCTCACTCGCTTCGCTCGTTCGGTCAATTATACATAGAAATACACCCAGACTAGATACAAATATTTATTTATAAGTACATACACTTTTTAAACTTACACGATTTCTGTTCAATATTATTAATTAGCAGTCTTCCCGGGACCACGGCCGGTGTAATCCGTTTGCCGAAACGTCGGGGTAATTTTAAATTTATTAAATTTAAAATAATTTAGTGAACTAGCGCGATCTACTAGACCCGAAAATCTAATAATTAATAAAATACATAAGTACATACACTCACGGCAAAAACATAACCATTCCTTGAGCAGTCGTGTAAAAACATTATAATCATTGCCTTTTTCATTTACACCCCTTACTTATAAACGCTAATTAATGCGCTGCATAACTATGCATCGTTTATCTTTTACTGTCACATGAAATTTCAAAGTTTACAGACAGAGACAAACGTCACATAACTTAGTCATGTGTAAATAATATTTTATAAGTAAGGGGGTGAATTTTAAGATGATTTATATAGCGCAAGCAACTTTTAATCCATGCTTTGGACGGCGCTGTAGTGCCCGGGACGTTGTTAGGTGGAGTAGGCTTGCCCAGCACCTATACCACCTCCCAGCATAGTCAGCCATGTCCAGAGGAAAGTACTGATCAACACGTTTGGAGCTGACTAAGACGTATAGTTTCCTCACTGTGTTTATTGAAAAATATTACGTTCAAAAATAATCAACAATTTTCGATGAATCGCCAACAAGCACCTTTTAAATTCCATCTCATCCATTGTCTGATCGATCACCATAACACAAGCTAAATCGTTAAGCATTGGGCATTCGGCTAGAACTTGGCCGGTCTAAAGTAAAAATATATATCTGCATATGTACCTACCTGCGGTTTTTTATTTAATCTTACTTCTTACTAATATTATAAACGCGAAAGTTTGTATGTAAGTATGTATGTATGTAATAGGGGTTAAAGTAAGAAATTGCCGTTTTATTGCAATAGGTTCTTTGAATTGACATAGAATCTTCATGGTTTGAGGTTTTCGAATGAAACTTTTTTCAAATGGTTTCTGTGATGTTCTTTTTTTAAAAAATGTGAAACATTTGAATATCGACTTTCAATTGTTTTTGGTATTCAATTTAGACAAAAAAGATGGATACTGCGAAAATTCGAGTGATTTTTGAATACGAGTTCCGACGCGGAACTAACGCGGCAGAAACAGCCCGCAATATCAATGCTGCGTTTGGAGAGGGGTCTACTAATGAACGCACCGTGCGATTTTGGTTTAAACGCTTTCGTGATGGAAATTTCGACTTGAAAGAACGAGCCACGAGGAAGACCGCCCACACAGGTGAATAACGATGAATTAAGAGAGATAGTGGAAGCCGATCCTAGTCAAACTACCCAGGAATTAGCGGCATGGTTTAACGTTACCTTACCCACTTTATTGACTCACTTGCGTCAAATCAATAAAATAAAAAAATACGAAAAATGGGTGCCTCATGATTTGACTGATCTGCAGAAAGAAACGCGTGTTGAAACTTGTGTTGCCTTGTTGAACCGGTACAGAAATGAAGGAATATTGGATCGAATTGTAACATGTGATGAAAAGTGGATTCTTTATGATAACCGGAAAAGAAAAATGCAATGGCTGACCCCAGGTCAAATGCCACAACAGTGTCCTAAAGCAAAACTTACCAATAAAAAGGTAATGGTAACTGTTTGGTGGTCTCAGCATGGTGTTATTCACTATAGTTTTCTTCGATCTGGTCAAGCAATTACGGCAGATGTCTATTGTGCCGAACTCCGAACCATGTTGACAAAACTAGCAGTAAAACAGCCCCGACTCATGAATCGATCTTCACCATTATTGCTCCACGACAACGCGAGACCTCACACAGCACGAGAAACCATTTTGACCCTTCAGGAACTGCACTTAGAAACCATTCGTCATCCTCCGTATTCACCAGACCTTGCTCCAACGGACTACCATTTTTTTCGTGATTTGGACAATTATCTACGTGACAAGAAGTTTTCTTCCCAGGAGGCAGTACAAAATGCTTTCACACAGTTTGTGCAGTCTAGATCGTCGGAGTTCTATCGCAAAGGCATTAATAACCTTCCCATTAGATGGCAGCAATGTATAGATAATAATGGCAACTATTTTGATTAAATAAATTTGTTAAAAATTTAAAAAATAAACAATTAAGATTTTCAGTACAAATCGGCAATTTCATACTTTAACCCCTAATATTATGTGAGGTTGTTATTCTTTCACACAAAAACTACTGAACCGATTGCGATGAAACTTGGAATATAGGTAGCTGGGGACCTGGATTAACACATAGGCTACTTTTTATCCCACACTCTATTTTCAATCCGATATTCCCGCGGGAACGGGACTTATGCGGGTAAAACCGCAGGGCGCAGTGTACATAGAATTTGATTTTAATTATACGCGGAACTTATGCGATGAAACCGCGGTGTGCAGATAGTACATATCGACGCTTAAAAGGTAATAGGGGCTAAGCGACAAAAACCAAATTGTTCAGGAGAGCAGTTTAAAGTTTTCAATTTCAGAAAAATGACCATAACTTTTAAATTAATTGTCATATCTGTAAGATGGAAACAGTTTTGAAATCTAGAGAGAGACAAGCATTAATTGGCATTTTCTTTTATTTGATTAGACATCGTATTACCTGGTTTTATGGCGCTTAAATCAAATGGTCTTGATTTTCATTTGAGGTAATACGGCATAAGTTACATCTACCCAGAAAAAAACAAAGAGTACAGAAGCCTTAGTATCATTTGATATCCACATACGATAAGGTAACAGGGCATAAGTCACATGACTGTAGAATAGTTTAAATGGGTAAAGAAGGATACGAGACTATTCGCATTATTATGCCACAGGGTAATAAAGGACAAACTACAGTGCTTAGCAAAAACATTTTAAGGAAGTTAGACATTAGCGTCACTGTAAGTGGCTTAATTAATAAGGTAATGTGGTACATCCGCACATCAAAATTTCTATACCAAGAGGAAAAGAAGGATATCCTACATACGAAATTATCAGGGCATATGGTAATGTGGGTTAAACGTTAAGTCTTAAAAACACTAGACTCACAAGCAACAATATTCTTCCTTAAAATTACACCTAACCTAGATACAGCTAATGTCCTATATAGCGCCGCCGACACTCCCTCCGTACTTGGAAAAAATCAAGGATGGAGAAGCAGGTGTTATAGGTGTTACCTAATTAATGTTAGTTAATGAAAACAAAAGTACGTTTTTACTAATATTATTAAAGAAAAGTACCTAAAGACACGGATACCGGCTTAAGAAATGCCGCCGGTACCGGCTTTAGAATGTCTCTTTCCGTGGGAGACGTAGGACTCGTCTGAGGGACAAACACTGAGGGATTGGCAGCAGCGTCTTCCGGCGTATTACATCGCATCATTTACTGCGCTCGCCAACCCGCCTGCCAAGCGCGGCGAGTACTGATAACCCCCTTCATGATTATGCAGACAAAAAACAGGCACCGAGTCCCCGGCGGACTCGCTATTCCTGACTACGGTAGTGGTCACGGTAACGGCGGGACTAACAATCTCCGGTAGACGTCGCGCTATCACCCCCAACCGAGACCACTAGCCCTGGCAACACACAACATCCGCACTTTGAGTGAAGGCGAAAAGATAGATGAGCTGGAAAAAGAAATGAGTAGATTAAAATGAAACATATTAGGTTTATCGGAAGTCCGGCGAGAGGGAGGGGATACGATAATCTTAAAGGCTGGTAACCTGCTTTTCTATCGGGAAGGAGACCTAAAATCCTAAAATGGGATAGGGTTTCTCGTTCACTAATCCCTCGTTGGCAACATTATTACCATTGAAAGTGTGTCGAGCAGGGTCGCATACCTAACACTTCGAATATCCAAAAGATATTCCCATAAAGTTGTTCAGGTGTATGCACCGACCTCGACACACCCAGATGAGTAAGTTGAGACCATGTATGAGGACATGATAGGGTTACCATATCGTTAAAACTCACTTCAATGTTGTTATGGGGACGGATACAGGCTGGCCGATTTTCTGGAGAAGGAGGGACTTTATGATGAACTCGTTCTTCCAGAAGCCGCCTCACTGGAAATGAACCTGGATGAGTCCCGATGGTTCCACGAAAAATGAGATTGACTTCATCATGACCGACAAGAAACGGATAATTATTCATTGATTTAACTGTGATCCACAGAGTGAAAACCAGCAGTGATCACCGAATGGTGAGAGGCACATTGAATATGAATGTTAAACTTGAACGGTCTCGGTTGATGAAGTCCACGCTCCGTCCTACTCGTGTCCATATCCAAAACCTCGAAAGCTTTCAACTTGAGCTTTCCAACCGATTCGACTGCCTAGCTGATGTTGCATCGGTAAACGATATAAATAGCAAGTTTGTAGAAACTGTCCCTACGGTGGGGTCTAAGTACTTTAAGACCCGCCGTACAAATAGGCCTCAGAAACTCTCTGATCACACCCTTAACCTCATGGCTGAGCGGAGATCACTGCGACTGCAGTCTCCCGATGATGTGGACTCACATAGGCGGCTCAATAGACGAATTTGGAAATCCTTGCGTCACGATATCGGTTCCTTAATACCTTTCGTATTAAGGATACGATCGAGTGGAACAAGGGCTCCAAAGTGTTCGCAAGGGATATGTCTATTGGGCAAAGCCAGATGACGAAGCTGAAGAAAGATGACGGTAGCGTAGCCTCCACTAAAGCCGAAGTGTTGAGGGAAATCGAAAGGTTCTATGGATAGTTATACGATTCGGTCGCTAAACCTGCTACCAGTTTAGTTAGAGACCCGAGAGTCAAAATGACCCGACGCTACACCGAGGATATCCCGGACATCAGTCTGTACGAGATTAGAATGGCCCTGAAGCATAGGCGCCGGGCGAAGACGGGATAAAAACAGAGCTTCTGAATGGAGTGCGTGGATCACCGGTACTTAAACCGGTCCTCACCGGTCCGGTATCCGGTATCACCGGTCCTTCAGAAGCTCTTCAATGCAGTCTTGCTTGATGGTACAACGCCAGAAGAATGAAACAAAAGCGTGGTGGTGTTGTTCTTTAAAAAAGTTGACAACACCTTATTAAAGAACTAAAAACCCATCTCGCTTTTGAGCCATGTTTATAAGTTGTTTTCAAGGGTCATTCCGAATCGTCTCGAGCGCAGGCTTGATGACGTCCAGCCGCCCGAACAAGCCGGGTTCCGAAAAGGCTACAGTATCATAGACCACATCCATATGCTTCGGTAAGTTATACAGAGGACCGAAGAGTATAACTTGCCACTTTGCTTAGCGTTTGTGGACTATGAGAAAGCCTTTGATTCTTTGATGGGCTGTGCACGAATCTCTCCAGCGATGCCGAATGACTATCGATACATAGAAGTGTTGAAGTGCTTGTATAAAAACGCCATCATGCCAATCCGAGTACAGGAACAGACTTTGAAGGCCATTCCCTTAAAGAGACGCGTAAGACATGGAGATGTAATATCTCTGAAACTGTTTACGGCCGCTCTGGAAGACGCCTTCAAGCTCCTAGACTGGAAAGGACTCGGCACCAACATTAACGGCGAATACATCACTCGTCTTCGGTTTGCCGAAGATATCGTAGTCATGGCAAAGACGATGGAAGAGCTCGGCAATATGCTAGAAGGCTTTAATCGAGTCTCCTAAAGGGTAGACCTCAGGATGAACATGGACAAGACGACAGTCATGTCAAATGACCATGTTTTGCCTGCCCCCGTTATAGTTGAAAACTTGGTTCTTGAAGTTGTTGGCTTACGTATACCTGTGGCAAACAGTCCAGCTAGGTAGGTCCAACTTCGAGAAAGAGGTCAATCGTCGAATCCAACTCGGATGGGCAGCGTTCGGGATACTTCTTTTCGTCCAAAATACTTCAGTGCCCGAAGACAAAGGTCTTCAATCAATGTGTGTTACCAGTGATGACATACGGATCTGAGAGGTGGTGTTTCACCATAGATAGGCCTTATGTACAGGCTCAAAGTCGTTCAACGTGCTATGGAGAGGGCTATGCTTGGTATTTGTCTACGGGATCGAATCAGAATTGCGGAGATACGTGAAGAAACAAGGGTCACCGACATATTCCAACGGATTAGCGGCCTGAAGTGGCAATGGGTAGGTCATATAGCCCGGAAAACGGATAGCCGATGGGGCCGAAAAGTTCTCGAGTGGAGACCACGGACCGGAACACGAAGCGTAAGACGTCCACCGACGCGATGGACGGATGACCTGGTTAAGACCGCGGTGGATGCAGGTTGCATTCAACCGCCTTGGCTGCAAATCGATGAGGGAGGCCTATGTTCAACAGTGGATGTCCTACAGGTGGTATGATGATGATGATGACCTAAAGACAATTATAGTAAAAAGTAGTTACAGAGTTACAAAAATAAAGTTTTAGAAATAACATAATGTACCTACTTAGGCGTATCTTCTTAAAAGGTACTTCATAAAAGGAGTGGACACGCATGCATGTTTGCGTAATCACCAATTAGCGAATGATCATTTCGAGGTAGTATAGCAATAGCGACAATGTTGTATTATAATAGTAATTGGTAGTAGGGTATAACCGACACTTCAATATTAAATTATATTTTAGTAATAGTGGATAAACGTCGACGGTGTTGTAAAGTTGCAAGTGGTAGTAAGGTATAAGTGTCAGGTCATACTAAATTTTGGTTTTGGTAGTTATGTATAAGCGGCAACTATATTGTAAACTTATGAATAGTAGTAAGGTATAACCGATGCTTAATACTTTTGATGAAAAAGGTAAAGAGGTATAAGTTTTAACTTTTCAAACACATGTTTATGGTAGCGAAACATAAGCACCCCGAATCTCTACATCGGTAAAAAGTAATGAGACATTACCGACTACAAGTCAAAAATTGTGCTAATTTTACGATGGTACAAGCACCTTTATGGTAAAAAAGGCCTAAAATACGGTCGGTAATACCAAAATGACATTTAAAAGTGCTTGGATTCAAGCGACAAAAATATCAACGTAGAGCCACGGGAGTGAGCGCATTCGATAGAGCGGAAAATTTCAAGAAAGACTGCATTTAAAAGTCATTTTGGACCAAAGTGTCGCTTATCCCCTATTACCTTTTAAGCGTCGATATATATTATAAATAAAATTTGATTTTGATTATACGTAGATTTGGAAACCAACAAGTTAGTGTAACTAATAGAATAAGCAATAGCCAAACCTATTAGTTACACTGAAATTAAGTAATCATAAAAGTAGAAGTATTTTTAATTAATTATCGATGTTTCGTACTTACATCACATTAATTAGACTTACCTATTTATTTACTACTTCGATTTACTTGAGCCTTTTTGAGAAACTTGGATGAATAATGCTTAAAAAAATGTAAACAAATAACTTATACACACAGAACACTATTACTCCTAGCGGAGCGGAGCTTATACAATTATTTATTATTATTATTATTTCTTATCGGTTGTGAACCGATTATGGCCATTAGGAAATTAGCCAGTGTCAAGTATTCTAATATATTATGCAAGTTATTTGCATCAAAACAGTCAAGTCGTCATAGTTAAAGTCAAGTCTAGGGAATCATTTGTAAACACGGCGGCCATTTACAAATAATCTTCACGGAGCCTTGGAGACAACACTAAGTTAATGTTTTGCACCGATTTTCACTTTCATTCCACTTGTACACCTTCACGAAACTAAATTGATTAATATGCCCCCGAAATTAAACAATTTGCACGCATATGAACTAGGTTTCACAAAAATGAAAATTTAGCACCACATCTCCTCAACGAGTTCCCGCCAAGACTCATATACAATTATTTGAAAGTGACAGTTTTTTTTTTTTGATTATTTAAAAAAAATAACTCATACCATCACATCATCAACTTGTAATGGTGTACCATTGGTCTAGTGGTATACTATACAACATGGTATGGTAAAGTATAAAAGTTAAACAAAACAGTTAAGTATCTACTTAAGGTATTTTATAAAGCAGTAATTCCCTTATTTGTACATATAAAAGAAAATGGTATTATAATAATACTACCTGCGTGCGCCCCGCGTAAGTTTCGTTCCTGCGAGAATATCGGAATAAAAAGGGTTATTCCAGGTCTCCAGCTACCTATATTCTAAGTTTCATCGCAATCGGTTCAGTTGCGTGATAATAACGGCAGGTAGGTAATAAGGCAGATGTTGAGGTGTAACTTGTAGCCCGGCATAGAGTTGGGCTCTATGCCGAAATTGGGCTACAAGTTTCGTCTCTTCAGTACCTAAAACTAGTCCATTGCCATAGCAACTGTTATCAACCCACCTGTTTACTGTATACCTTCCGCATGCCACTGCGAGGCGCGACCGTTTATAATAAACTACACTTCGGGCCAGTCGTAGTTTGGCTCTATATTTTGTATACCTAGGGCGACTTGCATAAAATCATTTAAAAACATGTTTAACTAAGGCCGGCTTGCATAACGGTTACTAAACATGTTTAAGCTGTTAAACGTGTTTAAAATCTGTCAGAATGTCAAGAACTGTCCATGTGTGGCAACATATTATCAATCGTCCATTTAATGAAATAGAGTCCAATGTTTGATTTCCCATAAATTATTTTAAAATTGATTTAGTTAAATATATTTTTAAATATCGTTAAGCAAGCCGGCCTAAATCAATTTTACGATCGTTTCTCGTTATTTTATCGTCATTTTGTCGCTCAAAAAAACACTAGTACTTAGAGGTAAGTACTTTAAACACACGGCACGGTTTATTTTTATTTTTATTGATGTTTTTTAGTTTTAGAAGATTTCAAGGAGATCATGTTAAGGGCCAAAATCTTAAAGTTATTAAGAAGACAAAAACTAGGATTCCGTATGTACCTAGCCATAGCTACCCTAACTCCTCAAGGAAAAAAACGACTAGTAGGCAGATAGTAAAGTGACGTTATCGAAGCCGGAAATGTCAATTGTCTTAAAGGAGAAAATATGAGTTTTCAGTGTAATGAATATATTGAAAATAATATGTAGGTACGTTAAAAAAATTAAGGCGCCCAGCACCCATAGGTAGTACTGCTAGGAAATGTAGATTTCAGATTATGAAATATTACACAGTTTCAGTTAAACCTAAGTTTTGCCAATTGCCGCAATTAGGATATGGCGAAAATTGACTGCAGGATTGAGACATGGCGAAAATTCACTGCAGGATTTAGGACATGGCGAATATTTTCTGCAGGGTTAAGGTCAAGGCGAAAATTTACCGCAGGATTTAGGACATGCCGAATATTCTCTGCAGGCTTAAGGACATATGTACCTAGCGTAAATTTACTGCAAGATTTAACGCATGGGGATAATTTACTGCAAGATAAAGACATGGCGAAAATTCTGGATTTAGGACATGTAGAAATTTATCTGCAGGGTTCATGACATGGCGAAATTCACTACAAAACAGGATGTTTACCCATGTTATTCGTAGTGTTTTTATTTTATGTGGTCAAATGTAACCCAGAAAGTCGAGTGCGACCAATCTAGATTACACTGACCGTTAGTACAATTAATGCACTCCAAACAAGGTGATACTGTCGGATTGAATAATTTATTTTTAAGAATCTTATTGCTTGTAGCATTTTCGATTGGCAGCTTGTCAAGACGATGCGATTTTTTTAAATACTTAAGTACTGTGTTTTTATATGGTACTAGCAGGGTCTCGCGGTTTCACCTGCGTTAGTCCCGATCGCGAGGAATTATCAGGATTAAAAAAATCGTATGCCACTCTTCATCACTTCATCCCTATGCAAGTTTTTTTCCATATCGGTTGAATTATTTAAACTTTCGGAATTAATTCGGAAATGGTGAAAACAGTATTTAGCATTTGATCAAAATTTTACATTGATAAAAAAAATTGTATCATAGCCTAAATACCATCCCAATCCAAACTTAATATGTTAAATGAATCTCGTATATTTGTTTGTCTGTTCATGGTCAAACGGTTCGAACGATCTACATGAAAACTAGCGTAGAGATAGTTTAAGTGATGGAGAGTGACATACCTAAGATACTTTTGATCCAGATAATCTTGCGAGATTTACCTACGCAGATGAAATCGCGGGCGCAGCTATTAAGGAGATAATATTTACAAAATGTCAAGCAAATGACAACATTAGCATTATTTTACAAAATAATAATAATTGGATGATAATAAAAATATGCCAAAAAGAAGAACAAAAATGACCGTAAACACACAACACTCGATTTACGTACGTTATCGGTTCATATTCTATAGGGCAGTGCTACCAACTTATCTGTTCAGGCGGTCAAATGAGGAACTAAAAATTAAGCTAAAGAAAGTAGCAGATTCATAGTCAACTAATGCCACTGCTAGCTGTAAAGGTTGGTCGATGAAATAGTGAAGTACAAAATATTTTAATAAGATGTTATTCGATGCAATAAAGCGAGTATAAAAATAAAATAATGTCGACCGATTATCTCTCAGGGAAGTTTTTAAATGGGGCAAGAGTTGATTCTGCATTCACACGGATTATTAACGTGGAAGCGCAGTTGTAGGTTTGTACGTGAAATAAGGTTTTTCTAGTTTTTCGCAAAAATAACCACGTTGATTACCGAAATACGTTGGTATACAAGATGTAACGGGCAAGCCCTTTTAAGCCGAAAGGCGGTTGTTCTAGACGTCTAGGCGAACAACTTTTGTTCTAAGACTTTTGAAAATTCGAACTTTTTTTTTGAAAATTTTGAGGTTATGTTTCACTGAAAAAACAGCTGCTTTTGAAAATAAAGGTAATTGAAGGTTTGATTATAGTAGACCAAACTAAATGAAAGGACAACATAAAGGTCAATTACCTCGAACTCTAAGAAACAGCTGATCTTCAAGTAAACTTTACACTTAAAATTTTCGAAAAGTACTTAGAATTTTTAAAAGTCGTAAAACAAAAGTTGTTCGCCTAGACGTATAGAATAACCCCCTTTCGGCTTAAAAGGGCTTGCCCGTTACATCTTGTATATCTATTACCTAGAATTTTGAAATTTGCTACTCTAGACCATTGTTTTTGGCTGCTTAAAGGTTTAAGGTTTATTTGGGTGGTTTCTATTGGATATAAGGTGGTTTCAAATCCCGAATAAGTTTACTCAGGATTAATTAGTTTCAAATCCCGACTAAGTTTCTTCAGAATTAATTAGTTTTAAATCCCGACTAAATTTAGTCAGGATTTGAAACCACTACTCCCAACTAAATTTAGTCAGGATTTGAAACCACTACTCTCAACTAAATTTAGTCAGAATTTGAAACCACCCTACATTTGAATCCAGCTGTAATCTGCAAGATAACCCCCAATATTTGGATTTCACATGTGTCCAAAGATGTCTTAGGGTGGCCAAGTCTACATATAAAAAGTCCAGCCCAGTTCTGTGGTGGTGAATTACTAAATACAATTCCAATTTGTTTTTACCCGACTGCGCGACGCAAAGGAGGGTAATGTGTTTATGTATGTATGGATGTTTTTATGTGGCGTTCTAGAGGTCAAACGCGTGGACCGATTTTGATGATTCTTACGTCAATCGATTCGTCTTAATCTGGCGAGTGTTACTAAAGACATGACAGTAATCCAAATTAACTTTTGTGACAACCAGACGCCATATTGTCAAAATTAAAAAATCCAAAATCATCAAAGTATGTCAAGATGTTGAATAGGTATCTAAAAATCAATGTTAGGATTCTTTTACCATTTTTCATTTTAAATAACAGTTTAGGAAATAGAACGGTTTAAAGATAATTAACAATTAGGTATTCTTGCTTTTTATTTGACTTCGTTGTTGTGCTACAAATGTCAACGACACCTCCAAAATATCAATCTCAAAAATTCATTCCGAACAAGTACAATGTAGGCGCCTTAAGTTATTCGACCTTGGCATTCAACTTGGTAGGTTTGACATATTTCTTTAGGTAGGTAAATAAGTAATTTGTGCTGATGTTTCACGCTGTTATAATGAGGTTATTTCGACCGGTTGATTATTGATCGGTTACGCCTTTTGAAGAAAAAAACTGGTAAGTACAAGTCGAAATCGCGAGGGTTCCGTACTCATCAACGAGTTTAAGTGTGCCTGTAATTGATGTGATGCTGATGACAGACGGACCGACAGACAAACAGGCGTACCAAAAGTGATCTTATAAGGCTTTTTACTTGTTTTTTCGGGGCCGTACCCCAAGTACAAGTAAAAAGCGAATCGAACTCAAGCTCTGACGCGTCCGTCCGACAGTTTGACTTTAGAACTGGTGACAAGCTCGTCAGCTTCACCAGTTCTAAAGTCAAACTGTTCGGGAAATTACTCATGAATCTTAATTCGAACGTCGTCGTTGTTAGAATGTATGATTATTTGATAAATCTAAGCCCTGTGGGTCGATTCTGTAAAAACATAGCATGCGACAAGCAGGCGGGTTGCATGAGCATTGCAGACGTCGATTTGTTGCAGGAGTAAAAATAATAGCTATTCTATAATTTCTTTAAATACTGATTGGCTAATTAACAAGAGGAGCTCATTAAATAATTAAGTAGCCTTTAATTTTGAAGGCTACTTAACTAATTAAGTAGTAATTAAGCAAAATAACATTTACAGAATACGAATTAACGCACATCTTCTGCACGTCGCCTGCAGTTCGCCGGCATTCCGCATGCTATATTTTTACAGAATCGACCCACTGGCAGTTAATTTTGAATCTTGCAAAGCCGACCTTAGCCTACCAGTTTCATTCAATCCACAAGGCAAAACAAGGTACCCATCTAGTTTAGCGTACAATAAAATATTATTAAAATAACATTTATGTACAAGTAATATTTACATCAGCATGGATAATAAGTACATTTGCATAGTCAGCGTATCAACAACTACCTACATGGAGGTAATTGAAGTGACATTTTGCTTCAATTAATTATATAGACAACTGGGTGATTTAATAATCAATTAGGTATATAGGTACCACTTTGTTGGCACTCGGCTGTGCACCGTAGTTTTATTTGTTACTAGCTGCGCCCCGCCGTTTCACCCGCGGAAGTGAAAAACGCGTTGTCAGTTGTAACGGGCGCGGGCGGCCGAGCGGTTCTCGAGCGGTTACACTTTTTCGTTCATTACTCGGGTTCTACTCATTGGATTTCGATGCAAAGTATACCACAACCTTCCTCGAAAATAGAACTATCCAATAAATAATAAATAGACAAACAGACAGACATAATTTTAAAAATTAAATAATCTTGTTCTACTACTTATCTAAACCTAACTTGACCTAACGACTGCTATCAGGGATAACAACCGGCACCGACTGCTTAACGTGCCTTCCGAAGCAAGGAGCTCGAGAAAGTATTTTAGCCTCACAAGTCATTATCGGTCACCCATCCAAATAATGACCGCGCCAAGCGTTGCTTAAACCGCACAACCATTTAAGATTAACAGCTATACAATTAGGCCAAAGAACTCCTATTATATTACACCCACATAAGTCCTGATCATGTGGGAATCCTACTATCCTACTAATTTATAAATGTAAAAGTGTGTGCGTTTGGATGTTTGTTACTCAATCACGCAAAAACTATTGAACCGATTGCGATGAATCTTGAAATATAAGTAGTTGGATACAGGAAATAACACATAGACTACCCTTTATATTCCTGCGGGAAAGGGACTTACGCGGGTGAAACCGCGGGGTGCAGCTATTATTGAAATAATAGTAGGTACATGATGTTCGATAAAGTGCGTTATGATGGTTATAATTATAACACACGAGGCGGAATTTCTGTCTGAGCCGAAGGCAAGGGCGGAATAGACCCGAGTAACGTGTGTTTAATACGCAGATATATCGTAAGACATTTTTTAACACACTTGCGAGAAAACACTATTTGCGTTTATAACTCAGGCGTGTTTTATGAGCTGCTTTAAATATCTAGAACCGGTGAAATTAAACCCACTTTACAAGCAAGAGTGTTCAAAAAGATCTTAGCATATACAAATACACAGACAGCGGGATGCAACTTTGTTTTATACCATGTCTGGTTCTGGACTTTTGGCTAAGTTTCATCTGGTCTTGAAGTCCCATACCACACCATAGCACCACTTAGTGTTGCGGCCTTGCCCTTTGTCGTAAGATAACATTGTAATTTTCCAAGACTGGTCGATCGAACTCGTTAATAACTGTATACTAGATCAATTAATTAGACTTACCTATACCTTATCTCTATAGCATGCAAAACTAGATAATTTAAAATCGTACTTTACCTATTTGCATCAAACTAATCTCACTATTATTACAAATGGGAAAGGCATTAATGCTTAAGAAAATAGACTAAAATATTTATAGTTCATATCGTGAATTACCTAGTACCTACGATAAAGAAGATTAGATAAAGATCCAAGATCCAAGATCCTATGATCCTAAGATCCAAGATCCTAAGATTTTTATCCCATTATTCCCACGGGAAGGAGAACTACGCGTGTACACTCGCAGTTCGCAATGATGTAACTATAACTGTCAGTTGCCGTTTTACCCACGGAACTACAGAATCATACCTTGAGACCCAAAGCGTTCTCGCCGCGACTGAATATTTAAGAAGTATTTTCTTTAGTAGGTACCTAAGTATTATCCATATTTTTTTCTTCTCATCCGAACGATGTTCCCGATTGCATCTCTCTCGGGAGCCCGGGATTCGTTAAAACCAAAAACTACTTAAGTACTTGGAGTCGGCACAGTGTATAAGTCATCATTACCGTACTTACTGCAAATAGATTTATCAATATTTTTACGGTCCGCCACCTGCCTGATACCATTTCTTCTCGGGACCAAGATGTTTATTCGCTATCACGCGGGAAATCACCTAGCCGCCTTTTACGACATCTGCGGGAAAAGATGGGGTAACTCTATTCTATTCCGGGACCCATGGCAATATTTATACATATAATTTGAACAGTGGCAATTATATCCATGCCATATTAAACTCCTTCCCGTAGGTAAATCCACGCTATCTACCTGTCAATTAATCATCAGGATCAACCTGTCAATTAAAGTATATACGAATAAGGTGAAGTCGGCACATCTGTCTGAAGCCACAACGCACAGACCTCCATGGTATATTAATTAAGGCATACAACTTACCTACCTATCCACAACTTTGACATTTCGAATTCCAGTGAAATCATTTCACGGTTTTATTTAAATTTTTAGAGTTCCGTAGCAGTTTTCTTGGTGAACGCCTCACGGTTTACCATAAGTGAACGATGGGTAGGTACTATTAACGCCATAAGTTGGTATAAAAACAGTCTTACGATTCGCTTGAACCGAGCGGCTACCGGGAAATAACGAGTTATGGTGCTGAATGCCGACTTTCGTCACTATGCCATCTTTTCCATTTAACCAAACAATAATTCCTGTAATGCCGACTTTTAAAATTATCTTACTTTATCTTCCTAATATGCCGACTTTCCCCTTATGCCGAGTTTTTGATTATGCCAGTACCATAAAGCCGAAAAGTAAATTGTTCCAAGGTTTGCGTCACTAGAATGCCGACAAAATGTGCAGTCAAAACAAATTGGTTCTGTTATTTATTTTTAAACCTACACATTAAACACAAATTATACCTATTCCAGTTGTGTGAGAATTATCCAAATTAAACGTTAGTTTAGTGTCACAAGCAAGCAGACGGCAAGTAAGTTTAGGTAACAATTAACAATAAAGTATAAACAAGCGAAATTAGATCTTACGGTTGTACAGAGTGTCATCTCTGCCAAGACCAACTGTTTAACGTGCCTTCTTAACTAGCCTTCCTGCTTAACGAAAATTTGTGTAAAAAATCAAATAATGTATTCCATTGACGCAAGCAACGTGGACCTCTAATACCGAACCCTTTACCACTTGGCCCGACACACACTTGACCACTTTTTCCTCTCCCAATCGTCGTCGTTGCAGCGCATTGTTATAAAATTCTTGACATTTCCAATTGAATTATTATAATGATTATTGACTCGTACATTTTTGATAAAATTTATTGAAGTGAAATGATAAATTCAATAAGTAGTTATTTATTTTACGACTGAATTATGGATTCCTTTTGTGATTTTAAGTACGTACTTACTTAAATTAAATAAGTAGGTACATACTTGCTCTACTAATTGCAGTCTCTCTTCACATAGTGATATATAATATAAATATGTAATGTATCACGTGTGAACGGCTTGACCGCGATTTCGCTAATTCTTTTTTGTAGTGTTTGTTATAGTCAGAAGAAGGTTCTTATGAAAGAAGAACATGCTGAACCGATTTTGATGAAATTAGGTATGGAGTAGATAAATAAATAAGTTTAGTAGGCTAGGTATTGATTTAAATTGATTGATTTATCTGCTTAGTAATCATTTTCTTCATAAATACTATATAAATTTCTAATGACAAAAAAATTTGTTTTGACTACTCCGAAAATGTGTAATTTGTCCTTTACGACTATTGATATTTCCGGTATCGACACCTCAAAATTAGACTTAAATATCTAAATTCGACGCTAAAAATCTTAATTAAAAATTCCTAGGTACCTATGTAAGTAAAAAGCAGGCCAAGTGTGCGGTTTAGACACGAAAGTTTCCGTATATACCTACCTACTACTAGCTGCGCCCTCGGTTTCACCCGCGTGAGTCCCGTTCCCGCGGGAATATCGGAATAAAAAGTACCCTATGTGTTAATCCAGGTCACCAGCTACCTATATTCCAAGTTTCATCGCAATCGGTTCAGTAGTTTTTGTGTAAAAGAGTAACAACCTCACATACATACAAACTTTCGTGTTTATAATATTAGTAAGATTTATCAAGACTGGGTATGGAATTCTAAAATATAAACACTGAACCAAACAAGTCCGTAAACGCAACGGCGACGCACGTTTGCAGTTTTTATCTTTAGATAGAAAGATAAAGATTTATTGCATAAAAAGGCACAAGCTCACAAACAACATTACATTAATATACGGGTGAAACAGTTAAAACAAAAACAAATAGAATTAACAAAGCATATATAATAATCTAACTAATATTATAAACGCGAAAGTTTGTATGCAAGTATGTGGTGGATTTCGTTTTAAGCTAAAACTTTCTAATCCAAGAGTAGGGTAGTTTATTCTCTTACCGATTGATATTTTTTCCTACCTACCCTCATCCATCCTTTTTTTTGTATTGAGCACTACGTGTAACCAGTGGTAGTACCGCCACCATAGACGACGGATGTCGTATGGTAGTATCGCAACCGCATAGTGCCGCATAGTGTGGGACGAGGACGTGGAGTGATCATCATAGTGAATAAGTGCAGTTCAAGGATTTTTGAGGGTGTAATCTCCGGCCGGAGCTGATTGATCCCAGGGATTGTCGAGGAAAACAAGGTACGTGGTGCTCTGTCCTAATCTTTTCCTACCTGATTTTTTTGTAATCCTTGACCATATATCCGACGGCTATTAATCGGAGATGCCTACTTGAATATCTATGGACTGTATTTGTAGTTAGCAGCCTCCCGCAGAAATACAGTCCACTTTTATTATCTATCCCCCTTTTTTTTTTAATATCCTTTTCTCATGAACCAGCGCACCAATGGGACGTTAACTATTTTAGCGCCACCATTATTTTCTGGTCCTTCGAGCCGGATTCTCTGGTAATTTGAACCGTATTTTTTGGTTACTATTTAATTAGTATTTAATAGCATAACCGAATGGTTATAACTTGTTCGGTCCTTGTATTGCGCAGATCAAAAATAGTTGTCGTTTCTCTTTATATTTAACCGCACCGACAGCTATTTATTTATTTTATGTTTTTTATTTCCGCACCGCATCTGCGTAATATAGAATCGTTTTTCAGTTGTACCAAAAATTGTACCACGTGTTGGATTTCATTTTGAATTTTATCTTCACATCGTGATTCGCATTTTTGTACCTACTTCGTTCGTTGGTCGGTTGAGATCGGCAGCGTTCGGGCTATAGCTAACTATATACTTACTCCCTCGGTCTCAGCGTATGCTACCCGCTATATATTTTTTACTTTTCGCACCCGCTAGGTATATTCTTTATTTTTCGCACCCGCCATATTTTTTATTTTCTCGCACCGCAATATTTTTGTATTTTATATACTTGCTTATATTTAATTTACTATCGGTTGTTCGGTACTCACTCACCCGCTATTTTTTATATTTTATCTGCTATTTTCTTGAAAAAACCGTCTGTGTTTTTCCCGCTATTAATATCATTCGAGCTAGTTTTGTTTCATACTTATCATAAATTTATACTTACACCTGCGATCCTTTTATCGAATTCAAAATGGTGAAATCTAAAAGGAGAGAAAGTAATGCTCACTTTGACGAAAATGTTGACACTAATAAAAATCAACTTACTTTATATACCGTAAAACGCGATGTTATTTTTAAACGCTTAGAAAACATTTTCGATCTCGCACAAAAGGTGGAACAAAACCCGAATTTATATAAAACCTTTTGCGCTTCCGCGTCTAATATAGATAAATTACGCAATGATTATCAGGACATTTTAGACTCATATAACATGTTGAATTTGCAATTACATCCAGATTCAGATGTAGATTATGATTCTTGGACTTCATTTGAAGAAATGTACTGTTTTATTAAACAAATATTACTCGATTATGGGAAAATTAATTCGCAATTTTGTAACTCACCCGCTACTTCTAATTCTAAACCTCGCCTTCCACCGATTGACCTTATGTCTTTCAATGGGGATGTCATGCTTTGGCCGGTATTTTACCAACAGTATAAAAATATGATTCACGATAACTCAACGTTAGCTGATAGTGAGAAAGTTTTTTACTTAGTTTCCAAGCTAACCGGGGGGGCGGCGTGTGTATATGCAGGGATAGCTCCTACCGCGGAGAATTATATTATTATTTGGGAAGCTCTCATTCAGAAGTATGACAATCCTCGTTCACTCGCATGTACATATCTTAACCAGTTGTTGCATTTTAAACCGCTATCTAACTCTAGTCCTACTGGACTAGACGCGTTTATTAATAAGTTTGATTCTTCCATTAAGGCACTCAAGCAATTAAAGCTTAGTGACTTAAATGATTTTATATTCTTACATTTAGCTATTCAAAAGTTAGATCCAGAAACAATTATAATAAAACTATTTGAAATTACCTATCGCAAAGAAAAGATACCCACTTATCATAATTTAATTGAATTCATAAAGGAACAGAGTAAGGTTTTATCTCGGTCTTCGTCTATTAATAAACCTCTTAATAGTTTTTCGCAAGTACAAAATAAACCCGCAAGACGCACTCCTAATCAGCTGATAAGGTCCTTTGTAAACACTGACTTAGGGTGTGGTCCCACTGCCACGAGCGCTCGCGATAATAAGTGCTCCTTGTGCAGTAATAAGCAACACGAACACCTGTATTCGTGTCCTTCTTTTATGAAATTGACACCGCGTGATCGCTATAATTTTATTAAAAACAACTTTTATTGCAACAACTGCTTGAGTGTCAGGCACAATACTTTTAATTGTTCCTCTAAACATTCTTGTTCTCATTGTTCTATGCGACACCACTCATTATTGCATTTCAATACCCCCGCTAAATCTATAAATACTAATTGTAATATTGGTGCAGCAGTGGTGTCCGACCCCGCTATTATTTCCGCTATCGCTCATGATGTGTCGCCCGACCCTAGACTAGGTGTACATGTCGAATCCAATAATTCTTTTGAGAAAAATACATCGGTTTGCACCGTATCTTATGATCGCGCCGACTGTACTCAAACAACAACTTTATTAGGAACCGCGAAAATTAAAGTTGTAGATCGATTTAATAAAACTCATTATTTGAGATGTTTGGTGGATCCCGGATCTCAAAGTGATTATGTTACCTCTAATTGTTGTAAGCGCTTATCGCTTCCCATTTGTAAACAAAATCGCTATACGGAAGTTCAAGGTATAGGGGGTGCCTCGCAAAAAATATTAGGTATTACCGCGCTGACGTTTTCTTCGCGCCATGATAGTAGTTGTGAATATACTATACAACCTATGATTGTAGATCGTATCACATCACAGTTGCCCGACGCGCGCGTCGACACCTCAGCTATGCATTTTATAAACAACTTACCGCTCGCAGACGATGAATTTTTGCTACCTGGTCCTATAGATATTTTACTAGGTGTAAAACTTTATTGTGAAATTTTACTTTTTGATAAAATTAAAAACTCAATTGATACCATGCCCTCCGCCTTCGAAACGACCTTAGGTTACCTAATTATGGGTGACGCTCCTATTATGTTCCCGCACCACGCTACTCGCACACTGTGTGCTTTTACTTCTGACCCGCTACAGCAGATTGTCGAGAAATTTTGGGCGGTCGAGGAATTACCCTCCCGCAAGTTTTTAAGTCCTGATGACCAACAGTGCGAAGGTATTTTTACCTCTACTACTGTTCGTAATAAAGACGGTAGTTACTCTGTTGATCTCCCTTTTAAAGATGACCCCCAAAAATTAGGCAATTCTTATATAACCGCTAAAAAACGTTTTTTACTTCTTGAAAAGAAGTTCGCTAATAACCCCGCTTTAAAATCAAATTATGATATGATTTTCCGTGATTACCTAGATAAAGGTATTCTTACTCGCACCGCACCTGAGGAATGTTACTCCCCAGGATTTTATCTCCCGCATCATCCTGTAGTCCGCGAGGACAAGTCGACCACGAAGGTTCGTCCTGTGCTAGATGGCAGCGCCAAGTCTGATACTGGGCTGTCATTAAATGATATTTTGCATTCGGGATGCAATCTACAGGCTGATATATTTCATATTCTTTTAAATGTCCGCATTTTTCGTATTGCATTTTTTGCAGATGTAAAACAAATGTATTTGTGTATTTACACCAATCCTCCGCACCGCAAATATCAACGAATTTTATATCGTTTCTCTAAAGACGACCCGCTCGAAGTTTTAGAATTCACTCGGGTCACCTTTGGCCTTAGGTCCTCCCCGTATTTGGCCCTCCGCACGCTACGTCAGTTAGCTTGTGACGAACGTCACAATTTTCCAAATGCGGCCTCAGTTCTTGAACGAGACATCTATATGGACGACTTGGCTTCTTCTGCTTCTTCCCTCGATGAAGCAGTTAAGACGGCACACGAGTTGATTCAACTTTTCAAGACTGGTGGTTTCGATCTAGTGAAGTGGACTTCCAATTCTTCTAAACTGTTGGAACGCATACCAGAATCGCACCGGCAACCTGAATTTATTTCATTCGATGATGAAACCACATTTAAGATCTTAGGTTTGCGCTGGTTGCCCGCACAAGATAATTTTATTTTTGATATTACTACTCCGCAATTTATTTGTACTAAACGCGCTATTTTATCTGCGACTGCACGTCTGTACGATGTTTTAGGACTCGTCGGACCTATTATTCTTTTCGCTAAATTATTAATTAAAGAGCTATGGCTTCTCAATCTTGATTGGGACGATGTTCCCCCTTCTCGCATCATTAATTTATGGCAACAATATTTATTTGAGCTACCTCAAATTTCTAGCATTGTTTTTCCTCGCCATGTAGGTATAGAAACCGGTTCCGAAGTTTCTTTAATTGGCTTTTCAGACGCCAGTGAGTCTGCATTCGGCTGTGTTATCTATTTGCACGTCGTAAATGGCAGTATGCCACCTATTGTTACTTTATTATGCTCGAAATCTCGAGTCGCTTCCGTTAAACCTAAAATTACTCTCGCCCGCCTGGAACTAAACGGAATCCTTCTACTTTCGCGCCTACTTAAAACTGTCCACGATACTATATCGGATAGACATAAAATAAATAATATTTTCGCTTTTTCCGATTCGGAAGTCGCCCTATGTTGGTCTGTCGCGTCACCACATAGGTTCGATACTTATGTTGCCAATCGCATCTCACAGATTCAAGTGAATATTTCTATTGATAATTTATATCATGTTCAAGGCACACAGAACCCCGCGGACTGTGTGTCCCGTGGACTCACGCCATCGCAATTAATTAATCTCGATTTATGGTTCCGTGGACCACACTGGCTTTTTTTGCCTATAGATAATTGGCCCATTCAAAAATTTGTACCTTACAAATCAACTTTGCCCGAAGAAAAAACTATGTCTCATGTCGCTAAAGACAATAAAAATATTGAGTTCGAAAATCCGCTATTAAAACTTGCATATAGATGTTCCACCTGGAACAAACTACTTCGAGTCACGGTCTACGTGCTTAGATTTATAAGAAAACTACCGTTAAATAATATAATAAACGCTAATGATTTAAATGCAGCCGAATTGGAATTAATTCGTGTCGTGCAAACCGCTTACTTTTCGGACGATATTAAAAATATATCTAAAGGCCAATTATCTTCCGCTAAATTACAAAAATTGTTTCCGTTTTTGCGCGACGGGATTTTGCGTGTTGGAGGTCGCTTATCGAACTCAACACTTAATTATTCATCAAAACATCCAATATTGTTACCTAGACAGGGACGTATTGTCGAATTGTTAATTGATTCTTACCATCGTGACAACTGTCACGCAGGACCACAGTTGTTAACCGCTATTTTGAAAGCAAAATTTTGGATTATTTCCGCTAGGCGTATCATTCGGCAACGCATTCATAAATGTAATAATTGTTTTAAACTAAATCCAAAATCTAGTTTCCCGCCAATGGCTGACTTACCTAAATGTAGGTTAGAACAATGTAAGGCCTTCCTACACACCGGTGTAGATTTCGCCGGTCCGCTTTATGTAACTCCTTATCGCAAACGCGGCATTCGTAGTGTAAAGGCCTACCTATGTTTATTTATTTGTTTAGTAACTAAGGCAATTCACATCGAACTTGTTTCTAGTTTGACCGCAGATTCATTTATTGATGCTTTTAAACGATTTCTATCGCGTCGTGGCCCTTGTACGTTTTTATATAGCGACAATGGCACGAATTTTGTGGCTTCAAAAGCTTATTTTAATGAAATTCACGAGCTTTTAAAATCTGATGAATATTACAAATTATTTAGTAATGAACTCGCGAAGCACCGCATTACGTGGAAAATGAATCCACCTACGGCAAGCCACTTTGGAGGTATATGGGAAGGAAATATTAAAAGTTGCAAGTCCCTCCTCTTTCGTATAATCGGGAATCAGATCCTCACTTTTGAGGAAATGTCAACCGTTTTAACTCAAATCGAGGCCGTGCTAAACAGTCGCCCTCTGTATATCTTGAGCTCTGATCCATCAGAGCCTCTTGCTTTGACCCCTTCACATTTTTTATCTACCGCACCGTTAGAATATTTGCCCGCTGTTGATTTGACTGAGCAACGAACCAACCTATTGTCTCGTTTTTCATTAATGGATTCGCTCGTCCAGTCGTATTGGAAGCGGTTTAAATCGGAGTACTTACATAATTTACAAATGCGTGAAAAATGGAATACGCCTACAAATCCAATACAACTTGGTACAATCGTGTTATTAAATGTAGATAACGCTCCACCCTTACAGTGGCCACTAGGAATTGTTACAAAATTGTATCCTGGTAAGGATGGAGTTATTCGCGTTGCGGAGATAAAAACAAAAACAGGCGTTTATAAGCGTCCTGTCGTGCGTTTGTGTCCGCTTCCCACTCAGTGAGAGTGTATTTATTTTAGTTGCCTTTATAGGCTAAGTTAAGTTAGGTATAGGTTATTTTTTATATTCCTAATATTTACTAATTTAGTATTCAAGCAAACGATTATGGTTTGTTCCGACAGTTTTAGTTTCGTGCTATTGTTTTGGTTCTAGTTTGTCTTAACTAGATCTTTTTTCGCTAAGTACTTTGTACATTCCGCTATAGTTTAACCACTATGGTTGCACGATGAATGTGCTTTTTCCGCACTATTGCTAATTGTAAGCAATGGTTCCCTTGTTTTGAAGGGTACCTTCAAGCCCGGGGGGATGGTGGATTTCGTTTTAAGCTAAAACTTTCTAATCCAAGAGTAGGGTAGTTTATTCTCTTACCGATTGATATTTTTTCCTACCTACCCTCATCCATCCTTTTTTTTGTATTGAGCACTACGTGTAACCAGTGGTAGTACCGCCACCATAGACGACGGATGTCGTATGGTAGTATCGCAACCGCATAGTGCCGCATAGTGTGGGACGAGGACGTGGAGTGATCATCATAGTGAATAAGTGCAGTTCAAGGATTTTTGAGGGTGTAATCTCCGGCCGGAGCTGATTGATCCCAGGGATTGTCGAGGAAAACAAGGTACGTGGTGCTCTGTCCTAATCTTTTCCTACCTGATTTTTTTGTAATCCTTGACCATATATCCGACGGCTATTAATCGGAGATGCCTACTTGAATATCTATGGACTGTATTTGTAGTTAGCAGCCTCCCGCAGAAATACAGTCCACTTTTATTATCTATCCCCCTTTTTTTTTGAATATCCTTTTCTCATGAACCAGCGCACCAATGGGACGTTAACTATTTTAGCGCCACCAGTATGTATGTATGTGAGGTTGTTACTCTTTCACACAAAAACTACGGAACCGATTGCGATGAAACTTGAAATATAGGTAGCTGGGGATCTGGATTAACACATAGGCTACTTTTTATGCCGATATTCCCGCGGGAACGGGACTTACGCGGGTGAAACCGCGGGGCGCAGCTAATCATAAATAAAAAAATAAAATATTAGTTTTCTCTTAAATTTTATCCATTTTGCATAATGAAACACAATATTTACCGGGTTTTATTAGCGTTTTATTTACTAAGGGCATTGTTACATAAAAGTTAAAATTTAAAGTTAAGAAACTTAAGCCGTGGGTTCCTCGCGATGTTTTCTTTCACCGTAAGAGCGATGTTAATAAATAAAAATAAAATAAATATACATAAATATTGCACGACATTACACACAGCGATATCTAGCCCCAAACTAAGCACTAGGCTTGTACTATGGGTGCTAGACAACGGATATACCACATTTTATACTTTTTTTTGTAAATACATGATACATAGATTACACCCAGATCCAGAAACAAACATTTATGATCAGCAGAAATATTTGTTTCCGGGGGGAATCGAACCCGCAAACTTCTGCGTTGCAGTCCAGGCGCAGTATTTTTTTTTCTTAAAGAAAAAGACCATGGTTCGCGTCGGGGTTCGAAACCACGACCTTCGGAATGAGAGTCGAAGCATCTACCACTAGACGAACACCGCTTTCCGACCTATAGCGATATGTAGGTGTTCGAACAACGCGGACAAAGTCGCGGGCACAGCTTGTAAATAAATAAAACAAAATGACAGACAATGAAGATTCGTTTATTTGTCAACTTGGTGCCATAGTACAAGCACTTTTGTACATAAAGCACTTCGATCATTGAGATATTATGTACTAGTACAAGATGTAAAGTCAATTATATTAAATGTTCCTTCTATTGTATAAATGAAATTATAATCGGGCGCAACAATTTAGACCGGCCACTTAAAATACTAAAACGCCACTTAAAATTTGAGAGCTTCTTAAATAATTGAGAGGATTTCATATTCGAAATCAGTTTAAGGATTTTAGGAGCTACTTAACAGTTTAAATCCTTAAATTATGATTAGCCTTTCTGTACGAAAGATATAATACAGATACAAGATGTAACGGGGAAGCCCTTTTAATCCGAAAGGGGGTTGTTCTAGACGTCTAGGCGAACAACAGAAATTCGAAGTACTTTTCGAAAATTTTAAGTGTAAAGTTTACTTGAAGATCAGCTGTTTCTTAGAGTTCGAGGTCATTGACCTTATGTTGTTCTTTCATTTAGTTTGGTCTACTACAATCAAACCTTTAATTACCTTTATTTTCAAAAACAGCTGTTTTTTTAGCAGGGACCGCAAAACACCGCTTTAGAGTTAATTCTATCGAACCCAAACCCCTTTGCTCAGCTTACCATCCGGATAAGGTGACCATCTTCATAGGGTAACCTACCTACACCACTATTGATATGGTAACCCAATCATTGAGTTTCCCAGGCTTACACATTTTATTACGGAAACCTCATCGATGGGGTAGCCCTTTGATAGACTTTCTAATGGGTTACCTTTCCCCCGCCATTACGTATTGCATTTCTAGTCATGTCATCGTATTCAAAGTACCTACCTATGAACTGCATTTCGCCTCGGTTGTGACATTTTTTCCCTCTAATAATATTAAGTAACTAGGTATTTTAATGATTCTTCAGCAGATACGACGTTAAAAACACACAGTCACATTTAAGGGCCTATATAACCCTAATAGAGTGACAGGGATAAAGCTAGCGAATTTCAGATGTGTAAGTGAAGGACGTCAGATGCGACTATGCAAAATTTTATTGCGTAAAATCAAACAATGGCTAGTTTCAAGATAACTAAACGTTAATCTTGTAATTCAAAACATTCACTGCCTGTATTGAGCTAAGTTCAGTTCTTATACAAAGTTTTATTAATTTTCGTACAATATTGACTGACTAACATCACTTATTTGTACAATTTAGAGGGAAGTTTGGTTTTTTTTTATATCGAGAAAATTTTCTGGAATCGTGTTTTCACGACATTCACGTGTTAGTAAATATCTTCGACTTTAATAAATATGGTTTCAAAAACTTTTATTTCTTATTACTTTTGTAGTAATTCACCCTAGAAACATCAGTTCTGGCCTACTACGGCCCCTTAACTTCTATTAATCAAATAAAATTGTTGGAGTACCTTTGCGAAATCATACTATAGCATGTAATATTAATAAATTTGACATCATTGATACTAACTCTATAGTTAGTAAACATTTTTATATGACAAAAGGTAGATATTAATACCTTAATAATTGTATTAAAATACAGCTTGCTATCTTATTTTTTTAATATTTCAGTCAAGAACTTGGTTAATAACCAAACTGTCTCTATTGAGCAGGATGACATTAAATTAAATTATGACATTTTAAATGAAAATCTTTCATTAAATCATTTAAATTAACTAGCCACACTCAGAGTCATAGTTGTAAGAACGCTTGACGTATTTAGAGTGATCTAATACATCCAATTACCTAAATAAAATAAAAAATGAATTTGAACAATAAAATTAAACTCAATATATTTATTTGCAATTTCTTTCTACAGAAATCAGAAGCGTAACTTGTTTTAAATGTTTACCAAATTTTTTTTGCCGAAAGAAAAATAAAATGTACTTTATGACAATAGCAATAAAAACGATTCCCGTGTACGTCTAATAATTAGGCAAGGAAGATGGCGCCACTCATGATAATGACGACTCGCCGAGCCGATTCTAAACATACTTTTTTTTACCTAATTCCAAAGCCATAAGGAATAAATTTCACTACTCGGAGACGAAGTGTTACCGTTTAGTACCGTGTTACACTATCATATAGGGTTACCTTTAAAATGAACTAACTCATTTGATGCTGTTACCACTTACTCAGCCATCGCGTAACCCCATTGAAGGGGTTTTGCCGGGGTAAGCTTCTTGAAAAAACTTACCCATTAAAATGATAACCAATTGAATGAGGTTTTTCGATTAAGCCTTTAAAAAAACCATGTCTTAACTCAAATAAGGGTAACCAAAAACGGTCCCTGTTTTTTAGTGAAACATAATCTCAAAATTTTCAATAAAAAGTTCGTATTTTCAAAAGTCGTAGAACAAAAGGTGTTCGCCTAGACGTCTAGAACAACCCCCTTTCGGATTAAAAGGGCTTACCCGTTACATCTCGTATATTTATTTAATTTCTTCTATGGTTTTCGCTATTTTGCATAATAAAACATTTTATTTATCCGGTTGAATCGCGTTTTTATTTATGGTTTTAAACAAACCGAGCTTTCGCCAACTTTACAGTTGGCTTTTTTTTGTAATTTGTCTATTTTAAGATCCTAAACAGTTACAGTAAACTACCGCCACATAATTATTTGTAACAAAACGTTCCAGTGTACGCAGACTATAGAGTTATTGTAATAGTTTTCAATTTAAATTTTAATTGTTTTTATCCCTAGCTAGCTCAAAATACTACCATGGCTTCGGAACGCGCCCTCACATGAGAAGAAGCCACGAAGAAACTCATAGGGGTTCTCATTTCGAACCACGGTTCGTTTAAAACCATAAATAAAAACGCGATTCAACCGGATAAATAAAATGTTTTATTATATATTTATTTGTAATTATTACACAATTACTGATACAATCATATTACCAAGGCGGGTATCGAACCCGCCACCTTATTACACCATATCGTAACATAGATTTGCAAAGTAAATATAACATCACAAGGTTTATTGCTTTTAAGGTGATTGTTAACCGGATGCCCGAAAATTCAGCACAATTTAACCTTAATCAAAGAAATTAATCGAATGGTTTGGAAGATATGAGGCAATAAAGAATATTACAATCATACGTTAGCATTACCCTTTCCTAAGAATCGGGTTAAAAAGGACTCGTCAAAATTACAAAAATAATCGAAACATTTTGATTACTGATTTTTTTTAAGAAATGCTTTGAAAAAATAAATTCGCAGCCAACATCTATTTTTCGTTTTCATTAAATTGATATTAGAGGACTAAAAATACTTCAGCAGACCATAAGATTTAACTGCGCAATTTAACTGTACAGGCGAACCGTCCAGTTAAATTGTACGTCTAAAACTAAAAACTGCACAGTTAAACTGGCGATCTAATCTAAACATCATTAGATAAAACTGTACAATTAAAACTGCGCAGTTAAATCTAAGTTAGTAAGTAAAATTTACCTAAACATATTTTAAAGGAAAATACATCAAAAATTCACTCGCTGCGAGGTTTAAACTAGCAACTCCTTCAAACCGAGGGATTTTTAAAGATGTATTGAGAAATTTAAAAAAATACGAAAAAAGTTAATTTAAAAGTTAAGTTAAATCTACGGTAGCACGCTCGCCCGGCAAGCGAGAGGCACAGGTTCTAATCTTGTCACGGGAAATTTTTTGATGACGTGTTCTCCTTGTACAATGATTTTAATATTCAATTTGACGGGCATCCGGTACGATGTCCCCTTGAAACATATATCACAGAATAATTTTGTACGTTCTATCACAAATTATAGGTAATTTTTCTTATAAAATAAAAACAGAAAATACTTTTTCCAATTAAATAAAATACAATATAATTTAGCTATTTGCAAGATCTTTCCAACCGATAACATAAACGCTACTCAAAATATGAGGGCTACTTAAACAATTCAGCAGGTTTCAAAATCAGAAATTTTCTAATTTGAAACTCAGAAGTTGTTCATTTATTTAATTAAATACCCCTTGAATTTTAGGTGGCGTATCTGTATTAGGCTCTTAACTATTTAAAAGTGAATCAGTTATAAGATTTATTCAATTTTACTTCTATCTAAATTAAAAGAACGTATAGTTCTTATGTACGGAGCTATTGAAAAATGAATTACATTGAATATCAAATTTATCATTCAATTTGTGGCGTAGTAAAATTGAATAAAAACTAATTCAATTTTACAATTTCACTATCAACTACATTACGACACAATAAATTGTTTGCCAAAGTTATCATTCAATTTGTGGCGTAGCTATAAAATTGAATAAATAATGTATAAATTGCGTTGTTTTTATTATCTCTAACTTTATTTTTACTATCAACCATATTACAAGGCCACATGAGCATAACTAAAATCTATAATACTTAAACAAATTGAAAATTGAATACATTTTTATTCAATTTTCCTCTTAACCTCCCCCAAAGGCCACATGGCCAAAGCCTGAACTATCCCACGGAACAAAATGTCCCAGTTTGTCATGTTCGGGTTTTCACCCGAACATAGAACTAGGACAAATAGAAACTAAGCGTGTAAGACCTACATAGATTCGGTTCTATTTGTTGGTACATGATAAATACCGAGAATTCATTGCATAATAATTCCCAAAAAAAAAAATGAATTAAATTTGATTTACAATTTTACTCCGAACCTGCCCATAAGGCCACATAAACAAATTAATTTTTAACTTGGTAGAAAACCGTTAATTAATAATTTTAGTTTCCCAAACAAATTGAAAATTAAACTATATTTTTTATTCAATTTTTGTCTTAACCTCCCCAAAAGGCCACATGGCCAAAGCCGGAACTATCCTAAGGAACAACATGGGTTTTAACCCGAACATGACAAACTGGGACAAATAGAAGCTGAGCGTGTTAGACCTACATAGATTCGCGTCTATTTGTTGATAGATGTACATGATAAGTGCCGTCGTGAAGAGAGAAATAAGAAGCGATCGGTTTTTTGTGTCGTGGCGGTACCTTTAACGGAAAATTTAAATGTTAAAATTATTTCTTACTAACTGCGCCCCGCGGTTTCGTAAGTCCCGTTCCCGCGGGAATTTCGGGATAAAAAGTAGCCTATGTGTTATTCCAGGTTCCCAGTTACCTACATTCCAAATTTCGTTTCATCGCAATCGGTTCAGTAGTTAAGAGTAATAACCTCACATACATGCATACAAACATACAAACTTTCGCGTTTATAATATTAGTATGAAGTAAGATGTAGTAGGATCGGTTATGGCCATTTGAAAAATAGCCAGTGTCAATTTTGCAATTATTTGCAATTTGCATAAAAACAGTAAAGCCGTCGTTGTAAAAGTCAAGGCAAGGAAGTCATTGTAAATGGTGGCTCTTTACAATGACGATTCACGCGAGCTTTTGCTCTGAACCGATTGCGATGAAACTTGGAATATAGGTAGCTGTATACCGGGAATAATACATAGGCTACTTTTTATCCTGATGTTCCCGCTACGACGGGACTTCCGCGGATAACGGCGGGGCGCAGCTAGTTGGTAATAAAGAGAATAAAAAAAATAATTTATAAAAAAACAAAAAACCCGACTGCGTAAAAAACTCGATTAAAAATACGCATAGAAACAACAAAAAACCAAAAAGAAAAAAACAAGCCCAGTAATTTGAAATTACGCTAAGTAATAATAGTTTTGTAATCGATACACACAGAACACATAATAAATGAGTAAAAAATTACTCACAGTCGGGACCCATTCATTTTACCAATCTAATTTTTCCAATGGGTCCCGACTGTGAGTAATTTTTTACTCATTTATTATGTGTTCTGTGTGTATCGATTACAAAACTATTATTACTTAGCGTAATTTCAAATTACTGGGCTTGTTTTTTTCTTTTTGGTTTTTTGTTGTTTCTATGCGTATTTTTAATCGAGTTTTTTACGCAGTCGGGTTTTTTGTTATTTTATAAATTATTTTTTTTATTTTACGCTTTTTAGTTATTTTCACTTATTGATCGTAGGTAAGTCTCGTAATCTATTTATTTCATTAGGGGGTTATAATGTACTAGCTGCGCCCCGCGGTTTCACCCGCGTAAGTTCCGTTCCCGCGGGAATAAAAAGTAGCCTATGTGTTAATCCAGGTCCCCCAGCTACCTATATTCCAAGTTTCATTGCAATCGGTTCAGTATTTTTTGCGTGAAAGAGTAACAACTTCACATACATACATACTTACATACAAACTTTCGCGTTTATAATATTAGTAAGATTCTATTTCAGTTAGGGTTTAGTTATTTATTGTTTAAATTTATTAACGTTTAACGTTATTAACTTTTAACGTTTTTAGGTACCTAAGTGTTATTAGGCTTTTATTCAGTAGGTAGGTACAATTTATGTAAATATTGTTTTAGTATATATCAATAAATTCCTGTCACCTGTACCATCACGGCTTATACTTTGATAGTTCCAAGCGTAACTACGTAACAAAAATAAAAACTTGTTCGTTAGTAATAAAAAGCAAGAATACCTAATTGTAAATTAACTTTAAACCGTTATATTTCCTAAACGATTCTTTAAAATGAAAAATGGTGAAGGATACCTAATATTTATTTTAAAAAATCTATTCAACGATACCCATCTTGACATACTTTGACGATTTTGGATTTTTTAATTTTGACAATATGGCGTCTGGTGGTGACATATGTTACTTTAGATTACTGTCATGTCTTTAGTCACACTCGCCAGATTAAGACGAATCGATTGACGTAAGAATCATCAAAATCGGTCCACGCGTTTGGCCTCTAGAACGCCACATAGAAACATCCATACATACATACATAGACTGATAAACACATTACCCTCCTTTGCGTCGCGCAGTCGGGTAAAAAATAAAAATATATACTCACTGAGCCACAGCCGGTGTCACCGCAATAGCCCACCCGAGTAAATACCCGGTACATTGTACTAGTGCGTACATCGGTGTTGTAGACACGTGGATGCTCTCAGGGTTCTCGCACCAACGGAATGCCTGGAAAACAACACAATAACAGGTTAAAAAAAGTCGAAAATTTACCTTATACAAGATGTAACGGGTATGCCCTTTTAAGCCGAAAGGGGGTTGTCCTCGACGTCATTGACCTTATGTAAAATGTTTCAATAAGAAGTTTGAATTTTCAAAAGTCGTAGAACAACAGGTGTTCGCCTAGATGTCTGGAACAACCCCCTTTCGGCTTAAAAGGGCTTACCCGTTATAAATTCTATAGCGGGCGTTATATTCACTCCAAAGCGTACGAAGGACTCTAGGTTTAACTCCCGAGCGCAGCGAGGGTGCAAAAAGTTTAAAAAAGCTAAGCGTGTTGAGCGAAGCGAGGGATTTATGAACCTAGAGTCCTGAGGGAAGCGAGGGAGTTAAATTTACATAAAGATAATAACTCACCAGTTTAATAGTGAACATGGGATCAATATTGCACAGTTTGAGTGAGAAATACGTGACGGTTGCTATGGCGATGGTCGCTATGGCGCTAAAGATGTGCCATTTGACCGCTTTAGACGTCGGTATGTCAGCGTGGATACCGTACTTCCAGATAAAAGGGTCTGATACGTAGATGCAGAGGGCAGGGGCGAGGAATAAGCCTGGAAACAAAGAGGGTGGTACGTTAGAAATGGGCAGCTTATGGCAATTGTAATATAACTAGGAGTTCGCCCCGAACTGAGACCTCACGACCCCCTATCTCCCCAACCCCCTACCGATCCGGCTCATCTTCGAACTCATAAATTCTATTGACCTAAACTACGCGCATACCAAAATTCATGAAGATCGGAGCTACGATACTCAAGTTATCGTCGAACAAACATACAAAGATACAAGCGCCAGGCCCGTCTACACTGGACCTCACTTGCTTTGCTCGTTTGGTCAATAAAATGTTTATTTAATGTCACAAAAGGACGTTACATAATCATGTGATACAAACAATTATCAAAACATTATAATCATTTGTGAGAGATTGATGTCTGTACTAGGATAGGTATATCCTGTATTACTGATCATCAGCCTCTCACTCCAGCAGCTATAATTGTTCTAATGTTGCTATAATTTATCTAACTAGGAGTTCGCCCCGAACTGAGACCTCACGACCCCCTATCTCCCCAACCCCCCTACCGATCGGGCTCATCTTCGAACTCATAAATTCTATTAACCTTAACTACGCTCATACCAAAATTCATGAAGATCGGAGCTAGGATACTCAAGTTATCGTCGAACAAACATACAAAGATACAAAGTTACAAAGATACAAGCGCCAGGCCCGTCTACACTGGACCTCACTCGCTTCGCTCGTTCGGTCAATAAAAGAAAGTCGTGTTAGTTACACCATTTATAACTCAAGAACGGCTAAATCGATTTGTCTGAAAATTGGTGGGGAGGTAGCTTAGAACCAGGAGAAGGACATAGAATACTTTTAATCCCGCGGGAACTGAAACGGGAACGGGACTTACGCGGGTGAAACCGCGGGGCGCAGCTAGTTATAAAATATAATTATAAGTGACAAATATATCTTCTATCAATTGTCCCTTCTTCTTTTCGTATAGTGGTGTGTCTCACCTAGTGTTAGAGTTGTCAGGTCGGTCGCCCTAAGGCCTCTAACTTGACCTAACGACTGCTATCAGAGATAACAACCGGGACCAACTGCTTAACGTGCCTTCCAAAGCACGGAGGAGGGTGAGAAAGTGTTCTTATTTGCGACATCGGTCATCCATCCCAGTATGCCAGCGCCAAGCGTTGCTTAACCAGAACAACCATTCAAATTCAAAGTCCAGTTCAAAAACTGATTGACGTTCAAACCGCTGGTCCTAGTGGTCCGAACGGGTGAGGTCATGTGGTAGTGTCTGTCTTGCTTAAGAACACTTATTCTTCTTCTACTATAGTGCTAACACCACTATAAAACTAGAGCGCCCATATAAGTGACTCACCGACCAGAAACCTCAGTGCGAATTTTTTGGTAAAAAAAACGCAAACGTGATGGTTAAGTTAACGCGTATTTTGTATGGAAACTTAAAAAGCGCCACCAGCGGACGATATCGAAGTTACCAGTTTCCATACAAAATACGCGTGAACTCATCACGTTCGCGTTTTTTTTACGAAAAAACTCACACTAAGTGTACAGAGCGCCCATAACACACTGGTGCGGGAAGTGTGCGGCGACGTACATCCGGGTTACCATTATTTAGCGGAACGCGGCGCCAAAACTCGGGTACTTGAGCTTTTTTACCCACTACCGTTTTTCCCACTACAGCTTCCATTTTTTTCTATCATATAGTTTCGTCTGACACCAGTATAAAACTGTAGTATAGTTTCGTCTGACACCAGTATAAAACTAGAGCGCCCATAAAAGTGACTCACCGATCAGAGCGCCCAGAACACACTGGTGCGGGAAGTGTGCCGCGACGTACATCCGTGCCATCATCACCGAGCCGATTGCGACGCCGAATGTCGGGTATAGGAGCTTGTTCACCCACCATGGAAGCTTCAATTTTCTGGAATTATGGTAGACGAGTTTATTTTCACAAATTTTGATGTTAACAGTGTTATATGTGTGCGTGTGTGTGTTTGGGGGGGTTGTTTTAGAGGTCTGGAAGAACAACTTCAGTTTGGCAATAGCAAAATCGAACTTTTGTGGTTATGTTAAAACACAGCTGTTTTACAAAATAATACTTACTACTTTTTGTGTTAAAGTTTGCATCCATATTATTATAAGGCTGTGATGTATAACCGTTTAATTTCTTTTAAGGAAAAGTAATTATTCACTCACCTATCATGCACTACATGCGCTAAAAACATATAAAAGAGCGCCAAAGAGGCCGCCATGGCCGCGTTATGTCCAGACGGCGAGCCGGGCCCCGTCTCACACGTCTGATGCGTCTGACGGAGCCGCGGCCGGCTGTCACCATAATACGAGCTCTCGCGCACCCACCAGTACGGCCGGTCTTCTAGCAACCACCTGTACATACAGGTATGTACTACAAAAATGTACATATTATTTTTATAATTATTTAAATTACTAATATTGCTATAAGAGCGTTAATAAAAGTGGCGTAAACCATCATAGAGCGTCCATAAGTGACTTAAACCAGAGAGCGCCCATAAAAGTGGCTTAAACCATTATAGGGCGCCCATAAAAGTGGCTTAAACCATTATAGAGCGTCCATAAAAGTGGCTTAAACCATTATAGAGCGCCCATAAGTGACTGAAACCATAGAGTGCCCAAAAAGTGGCTTAAACCATTATAGAGCGACAATAAAAGTGGCTTAAACCATAGAGCAACCGTAAAAATGGCTTAAACCATAGTGTCCATAAAAGTAGAACACTCATAACCCACAGAACACTAATAAAAGTGCCTTAACTATAGAATGCCAGTAAAGATGTTTTAATATTTCAGTAAAGGTGTTTCAGATGCGCCTTTTCTGATTATACTATAGTAACAACAAATAAGGGTAAATTACCTTGAGTCTGTAACAAGGAGTCACAATTTTATTAGAATAAGTGTTTCTATGGTTACATTTCCCTGCTTATTAACTTAAAAACATCAATTTATTTCGTAAATTTGTTTTTATTGGCATATTTACTAGAAATTTTTTTAAAGGAAAAATTCATCTTCAAAAATTCACTTACGGCGAGATTTGAACTCGCGTCCCTGGATCAATACTCAAGTGCCTATACCGCTCGGCTACGCAAGTGAAGTTTTGAAGATTAATTTTTCCTTTAAAAATATTTCTAGTAAACATCAATTTAGTTTGGAGAAATAACATCTAAATGGTTCACAATACGTACCATTTCATAACAGAGTTAAGCCAGCCTCCAAAAGCAGTGCATAGAATGAACTGGGCAGCAAACACCGAGTCCAGGATAGATAGCAGCGGAAAGACGATCTCCGTCATGTGGTGAGGATTGGCGACTTCATTGATGAGAGCAAAGTAGCTGTCATAGTCCTGGAACCTGGAAACATGAAGCTTTTGAGAAAATAATAAGTAGGTACACAAATTTAACTTTGACAAACATTTATTTAGCCGTACATGGTGATAAGATTTTAACCTAGCGTTGTGAAATGCCTTACACAGTCAGACCAACCCAACAATGGCTTAATTGCCCATTAGGATTACTTATAATGGCAAATTTACCAATAATTTGTTTAATTTATTACCAGAAATTGTATAAGCTAAGCTGTAAGTTGCTATTTCTAGTAATCTACATGTCATATTTTGGCAGCAAGCCCAGAATACTGGCAGCATTGCCAAATTTATATTTACTTATGTACTAATTGTGTCCCTATCTATATACAGGGTGGAAAAATAAGTGGAAGAAAACACCGTGATGGCGGAAAAACCTTCAAATGTAGTTTTTTTTACTTATTTTTTAGAATATGGAAATGTTTAATTCCAGCAAAATTTACCATCATCAATAGGGTAGGTATGTTTTCTCCACAGTCTTTTTATCCAACCTATATATAGGGCCCTATGGATCATATCATGGTCTGAAATAAATAAACCCATTATTTGTAATTAGTTCATTTAGTGTAGCTAAATGCAAAAACGTTTATTGGACCAGCCTTGTGACGAACATAAACCTAATTAGTATTAAAAGGTAGAAATGTACAAGTATACTTTATTTCTAATAAAATAAAAAGAAAACTTGGTTGTGTGTTTTGGAAAATCGATAAGCTTACCAATACTGTATAAATTCAATGCAGGAGACGCCGACGGCGTAGAGTTGCTCCATCTTCGCTTCACAACAGAAAATTGACTAGTTTTATTACATAATTTTAACTATTTCCTACTGAAACGTATCGAATTAATTTCAAACGAATCATTTTACACCACGCACGATTTTGTTTTTGCGAAATCAAAACAACAGCTGAGCCAATTGGTGTTACCATAGATTTTAATGGGAAAACAACAACATCTTACTATTTTTTAAACCATGTAATTTAAATTTAAGAAATTACACATTGTTTTTTTATTTTAGGAGCTGTAACTTTATTAAAATAAGATAAATTATTATGTTTTTTTTTCATCTGAACCAATGTTTATTTAGGATTAGTATTAGTTTCAACAGAAAACAGGTTTATTTATTTTGAGTACTAGACTACACGTAATAAAAAACAAAATTGTTCTAAATAGTCCTTAACTGACAACACCAACATTTTTAAACAAATTGATAAAAACGACATCTGTATTCGAATAGGTTAGGAATAGGATTTTAAGGTTTAAAAATTATTAGTAGATGTCGCTAGTAAAAGTGTTAAAATAAATTCTATTCAACGTTAGATGGCACTAGTATATTTTATTAACAACTGCATCTCGATCCGATAGAATTTTTGAATAATAATCCGCACTACCATGATCGTTTGTCGTTGCTATGTCGTAATTTTGTCGTTCAAACAAAAAGTAAATTTATAATAAAAAAAATACCCCGACTACTTTTAAAAACCACAGACAAATAAAAAAAAAATCTTTTTTTAGGTATGTTTTTTTTTAAATTATTTAATGTGTTTTTTATTTTATTTTATTTTAGCTGGACGACATCGCGACGACTTATAAGACATCATGGTTGGGCCCAATGTTTTTAGACTTCCTTACCCAACAATGGGGAAAACGGAAACATTTTACTACGACTCCGCTGTCCGTCTGTCTGTCCATCTGTCAGACCCGCACAGAAAGTTGAATATTTCACAGAAGATTACAATATATCTTTTGCCGCTATAACAACCAAATACCGAAAAAACATAAAATAATTAGGATGGCAGAGACTCTTACCCCATAAATAAACGATGATTTAACTGTAACAGATGACTAAGTTTTGTGACGTTTGTCTCTGTCTGGCAACTTTCAAACTCATGTCACAGTAAAAGACAAACGATACATAGTTATGCAGCTGGTAACCAGTGTTTATATATAATAAGGGGGTTAGTTAGTAGTACCATTTAAAAAAAAAATTGTAATATCATCATCATCATCATCATCAGCCTGTTGCAGTCCACAGCTGGACAAAGAGGCCTCTCCAATTGCACGCCACCAAGATCTATTTTCGGCTTCTCGCATCCAGTTTATGCCAGCCGTCTTGCGCAAATCGTCGCTCCAACGTGCCTGAGGACGTCCTACACTTACCCCAACGGATGTCGGTTCTACGGCTAATATGGCCAGCCCACTGCCACTTCAGCTTGCTAATCCGGTGAGCTATGTCGAAGACTTTGGTTTTCTGACGGATCACCTCATTTCTGATGCGATCCCTCGGAGAAACGCCGAGCATAGCTCGTTCCATAGCCCGCTGAGCGACTTTGAATTTGTGGACCAACCGTGCCGTTAGTGTCCACGTTTCGGCTCCGTATGTCATGAAACATACGAACGTAGGAAAAGTACCTAGTAGAATAAAATTATGTACTTACATAATTTTTAAAATTCAAGTCTGTCTGTCTCTTTCACTGTGCGTTACTTATACAAATAAAAACTATTAATCCAAATGAAATCTGGTTTTCAATCTCGGATAGCTCTATTTTAGAGGAACCTCGTGGTATACTTTAAATCGAAATCCAATCAGTAAAACTCGAGTAATGAACGAAAAAGTCGGCAATGCACTTTCTCTGCACAGACGAAGTCGCGCGTAACAGCTACCAGTCCTACATAATGTAATATTTAAAAAAAAATAGGTATCATAAATGGAGTTATGGCGGGAATGCGTCGAGAAGAAGGTGTTGCTAAATTTTAATTTTCGTGAAACCTAGTTTTGGGAGCATATTAATCAATTTAGTTTCGTGAAGGTGTAGAGGTACAAGTGTAATGAAAGTAAAAACCGGTGCAAAACATGGACTTTACCGTTGTCTCCAAAGCTCGCGTGAACAGTCATTGTAAAGAGCTACCATTTACAATGACTTCCTTGACTTGACTTTTACTACGACGACTTGACTGTTTTAATGCAAAATTTATATTACAAATATTAAGTGTGCAAGTGGAGTCTTGGCGGGAACTCGTTGAGGAGATGTGGTGCTAAATTTTCATTTTTGTGAAACCTAGTTCATATGCGTGCAAATTGTTTAATTTCGGGGGCATATTAATCAATTTAGTTTCGTGAAGGTGTACAAGTGGAATGAAAGTGAAAATCGGTGCAAAACATTGACTTAGTGTTGTCTCCAAGGCTCCGTGAAGATTGTTTGTAAATGGCCGCCGTGTTTACAAATGATTCCCTAGACTTGACTTTAACTATGACGACTTGACTGTTTCGATGCAAATAACTTGCATAATATATTAAAAAACATGACACTGGCTAATTTCCTAATGGCCATAATCGGTTCACAACCGATAAGAAATAGAAGTGTGCAAGTGTAATGAAAGTAATTAAACAAAAATATTACTAATACTTAACACTGGCTACTTTCCATAATGTACAAATCCACTTTCCACTAATTTCTTCTATGGTTTCGCGATTTAAAAAAAAAAGCTAACTGTAAAGTGAAAAAGCCAACTGTAAAGTTGGCGAAAGCTCGGTTCGTTTTAAAATCATGAATAAAACGCGATTAAACCCGATAAATAAAGTGTTTTATTCCCACTAATATTACAAATGTGAATGTTTTGATGATCGTTTGTTTAATTCTTTGGATCACGAAAAATACTACTGAATCGATTGCGATGAAGCTTGGTAGGTACTTGTATATTCCGCGGGATCAGGGCTTCCCATTCTCACGAGAGTGAAACCGCAGAGCCCTGCTAGTATTATGTAATTTAGTTTAGTAAAATTTAATTTAGTTTTAGATAGGTAATCTAATCTTGACAACAAACACCCTTATTTACAATGAGTCTGAAGTTATTTATATATCTTTGCTTATTTAAATTAACATTATTTACACATGACTAAGTTTATGTGACGTATGTCTCCGTCTGTCAACTTTGAAACTTCATGTGACAGTAGGTAAAAGACAAACGATTTAAAGTTAGCGTTTAAATAAGGGGGTAAGTATAAGTAACGCTTCCGGACAGCGCAATTCTAATTCTAAACTTTTTTTACGAGGGGATTCCGTTCTTATGGATTGTCCCACCACTTCCGGGAAGGAGTGGGGGCTCCCTACTGGCCTATGTGGTAGGTGGCCAGAGATTTACCCAGTAAAACTCCTCGGTGTCCCTCTCTTCACCGTTTTCCAGGGGGTCAGGCACTGGTCACTGGTCACCAACCATAGGCTTTTGCCGGAAGACCAGCGCTGCGACGGATTTCGTTCTGCTGCAGTTATTTTTTGCTGAGGCGTAACCTTTTCGGGGGCACACGGCTTCTTAGAAATAATAATTATTTTCATTAACTTTGTAGTTTGCTGTCATTTATAATAATTTGTTTTTGTCGAGTTCCTATATTGTTTGTTTGTTTTTTTTTTAATTATTATTATTTGTTTGGCATTATTTTAATTTCATTATATTATTATAATTTATTATGTTGTGTTAATTGCACCTACTGTGTAAGTTGTGTGCCTGTCTGAATAAACGTATTTTCTTTCTTCCACCTACCAACCCCCGGGGTGATAGGTCCGACTGATAGACCTTTTCTTAAAAACTCTGTTCTAATTGTTGTTCTTGTTGTTCTGTTCTAATCCTGTTTTTTGACGACCTCTGTGGCGCGTCGGGCGTACGCTTGACTGCAATGCAGAAGGCTGCGGGTTCGATTCCCGCTGGATGCAAATATTTATGCTTAAAAATAAATATTTGCACCTGGTCTGGGTGTATTTCTATATACAATTTGTAACGGGCAAGTCCTTTTAATCCGAAAGGACCCCCTTTCGGATTTGAATTTCCAAAAGTCGTAAAACAAAAGTAGTTCGCCTAGACGTCTAGAACAACCCCCTTTCGGATTAAAAGGGCTTACCCGTTACACCTTGTATAATATGTATTTATTTACAAAAGAAAAATACATATAAGTAGTAAGTATATCCGTTGTCTAGTCACCGTAACACAAGCTTAGCAGCTTACCATAGGGCTAGATGGCGCTGTGTGTTGGTCACAGGATTTATTTATTTTTATTTATTTTATTTTTATTCTAACCTAATCTAACCTATTCTAGCCACGTTAGTTCCCGAAGAGCTCTAAAGACTTTTGATCTAAGTACTTACAAGGACGACCCCATTTATATTTCCGACAAAAACTCCATCAGCAATACTACAATAAACTTTATTCACCATTTTTCCATATTAAATTGTCATATTACATCAGGAACAATGAGCGTACCAAATAAACAAGGCCCGTATTCATTAAACCTCTTTATCTATCAATAACTACCATTATAACTAAATTACTTAACGAAAAACAGTAAAAAACATACCAAATAGCAACGTCAAACAGTTCAAAATTGAATGTAGACTCAAAAGCTCCCAAAGCTTTTCCCCTTTCCGCTTTAAAATGAACTTTATTCGATCTGAATTGGGTGTAATTTGGAGTAGCAGACCCAAACCCCACCTCTGTTTTTCAAAGGCGTGGCTACCAAAGAGGTTGCAAGCCAACAAACCTCAGTCTTAGTTCGACATTCGAACGTGCGCGTTATCGACTCTGGCTTTATGCAGAAATCGTACGAAATCCTTTAAAAAAAACAAAAGCTTACGTTTAAAAAAATGGAATCGGAAATAAATAAACTAACAAAATTACCGTCTAAAAACTTTTCCATAGAATCAATAGTTGGATTTTCGGATAGAAAATCGCCTGAAATTGACATAGAAAACTCTATCAACCAGGATTATTCTGATGAGAAGCTTGGGGACGGGAAAATGGGGTATTTTTCCCATCGTGTGGGGAACATGGGAAACTTTCCCTTCTTCATGCAGTACGAGAAGAGGTTCGAAGGTGGAGAGGACTTGAAGAGGGCGAGCCCGGGAAGTGTGAGGAGTGAAGTGGATAGTGATGGCGTCGATGACAGACCTCACGGTGAGTTTGTTTATATTGTTTATCTAGACGACATATTTGGCTCGTCGGACGAACAGCCGGCTGCGACGCAGAAGGTTGCGGGCTCGATTCCCGCCGGGAACTGGATTTAAAAAGCTTGTTTCTGGTTGTGAGTGTTTTTTACGTATACGTGTATTTGGTAAGTAATTTATATAAAAAATATTGTGTTCAGTCCATATCAGTTGCCAAGTACATATCAATAGTACAAGCCTAGTTGCTTAGCTTAAGACTAAATGCTGTTGAATGCAACGCCCTGCAATATTTATTAAATCGTACTTATTTTACTCTGGGTTTCGTACATACACAAAGGTGGCACTAAATTCTTTATTAGTTAATTATAGCACGACGTTACATACAACGCAATCTAGTCCCAAACTGAACACTAGGCTTGTACCATGAATACTGTATAGACAACGGATATACTACATATTATACTTTTGTTTGTATATTTCCACCCGACGGGAATCAAATCCACAACTTTCTGCATAGCAGTCGAGCGCCCGATGCAATGCGCTTATTAATATAATAAATGCGAAAGTTAATTTGTCTATGTCTATTCCGCTTTCACGTCTAAACTGCTGAACCGGTTTTTATGAATTTTGGTATACAAATAGATGGGGCCTTGGAAGGATATATATAGCCTACGTTTTATTCCAATATTCCTGCCCGCGGGAACGGGACTTATGAGTAGGGTGAAATAATAATTTAAGTTACGTAGTATTTTTAGTTATTCTACCTTGAAGATATAGATAATAACCCCCTTACTTGTAAACGCTAATTAATGCGCTGCATAACATAACTATGCATCGTTTGTCTTTTACTGTCACATGAAGTGTCAAAGTTGACAGACAGAGACAAACGTCACATAACTTAGTCATGTGTAAATAATTATTTTATAAGTAAGGGAGTAAATAGATACAAAAAATTTCTATGATAATTCCTTTAAAGCTAAATTTTTATTGGGGGTCCCGTTTTTTCCGCAAGGTACCGCCGTTCGGTACCTGAACCGTGCTATTACTGCCTTAATGTCGGTCGCACTAAACATTACTATAATAATTTGTTTATTCTAACGGTAAAACTAATTGTTTTATTACGGGCTGAGATTACAAAACCGTTTTGTGACTTTGAAGGTTGCCGACGCCGACGCGCCGCTCATGGCTTTTGTGTACCGACGGAACGGACCGGCCTGAAGCAAAAATTAAATGCCAAATATAATAAACTAGCTGCGCCTCGCGGTTTTACCCGCGTAGGTCTCGTTCCCGCGGGATTATCAGGATAGGTTTAGGTTTAAAGACATTTTATTCTCAAAACAAAAAAAAAACAAAAATACATTGAATATATTTTCACAAAATAACTTACTATCAGGGGGTGATAGTTATCGATACTGATTGCAAAAAGGCAATCAGTAATTTTTTTGTCAGTCTATCTGTATGTTAGTTAGAGAAACAAAAACTAGATACTGGACGGATTTTAACGAAGCTTGGTACAATTACCTATACGGCAGGTTATAGAATACTTTTCATTACGCTACGGAACGGAGCAGTGAAGAGAAAGTAGTATAGTTTTTTGCGTAAAAGAGTAACAAAGTCACATACATACATACATGCATGCATACAAACTTTCGCGTTTATAATATTAACTTAGTAGGATATTGCTCGACGTTATTACACACAGAGTGATTTAAAATTAAGTTTAGGCTACTGTTTATTTCGCTATTTAGGCTACGACCAAATACTGAATCTCCACTTAATCCCGACGATTAACAGATGATCAAGTTATGTGACGTTTGTCTCTGTCTCTCAGCTTTGAAACTTCACGTCACGGTAAAAGACAAACGTTTACATAGTTATGCAGCTGTTAACAAGTGTAAGGGGGTAAGTTGGCTTGTTTTCGCAATTTGGCTTGTTCCTTATAAGTCCAATCTTTTTCCAACCCACTCCAAACTTTGTATTAAATACATAATATGTTAATTAGGTAGGTACAAATTCTCATTATTAAAGCAGCGGTTTTCTTTTTTTTTTCTTTTTGCAACGACGGATTTCCTACTTCCATAAGTAGGTATAAGCATTGTTGGTAGAACACTCATTTTTATAGGTAATTGAGTTATTTAGGCAAGTAGGTAGAATTCTGGTAGGTAAATTATATTTTCCACTAAAAGCTGGTAAATATTAATTATTTTATTACTAATTGTTTCTACCCCAAACTTTCTAATGACTTTCAAAATTCTACAACATTTATTGTTATTGTTTTAAAAGAGATCATATATAAAGCTTAATTCAAAAACCCATTGTAAATCAGTGAATTTGCAAAGAATATCCAACAAACAAACAAACACCACTTAATTGTCACAAATTATAAACGGTAGCCCTTTAAAAACAATGAAATTAAGGGAAACGAGATTGCTACCGTATCCGACCTTTTTTCAATCGCCTTTTGTCAGTCGACGAAAAGAAAAAAATAAGTAAAGCTGTCAGCGTGACGTCTGTCAAATTTGCCGCCATAATTCGTTACGGCATCGACCGGCTTGTCCATAAAGCCCTTAGTCTTTTGTGATTTTTGTAAAGTTGTTGGTACACTGACCTTTGTTTTGCTCAATTAAAGAGTGGTTTTTGAAAATTTCTCTTTTATTTCGTTTTCTTTGTTTGTTTTTAGAATTTCGGTTTTACAGCTTCCACATTTTTGGTGAATACGTAATGGTTCTTGGAACTAATGGAAAATATGCCCTTTGTTATTAAACTTTGGTTTCTAGGTTTTGAAGATTTTATTTCATAGCGTTACACATGCTTTAGGCAAAATTTGTACTTATCTAATTGAGTTGAATCGAATTTGACGACTTTGTATTTTATTGTATTTAGTACCTACGTATATATCATATTAGGACAATACGCATTTTTTTCTAAATAAGCATGATTCAGAACGAATACCAAGGTATTGCAAGACGCTAAGAAATATGTAAATATTTATTTTTTCCTGGTGCTCTATAATCTCATTTTTTTCTTAAAATGAAAGTCTCCTTGCGACCATTTCTGCGAATTGACAATAGTCAGAATCGAATCGGCCGAAAAGGTAGAAACCATAAAGTAACGTCATCATCAAACTGAATACTTAGGTACTTATCCTCTAACTAACTTGACAAGCAAGCTACATCGTTGACCTCATCACCGAGGTGAGGTGAGGTCAAAACCCGCCAGGTGAGATGAGGTATAAAAACTAACCATAGCAAGCTGCGTTAAATACCTCCATTCTAACAATTTTCACGTTAAAATCGGAGAGAACAATATACCAATCTAATAACTCTATTAGCAGAGTACCTCACAGAGTAGATATTATATTAATAAGCTTGCCTGCCATGTAATAAGAACCATGATGTTCTCGCCGCGTCGTCTCGAGCCCGTGGAGGCTGTATTAAAACGAAATGAGGGGCTATGATTAAACATTTAAGGTTGGGGATGTACAGAGAGCAAAATTAATATTATTTTTTCGTTTAAACACATAAATAAGTACCCAAATATTGCACGAAATTCCACACAGCTCAATCTAGCCCCTAACTAAACACTTGGCTTGTACTATGGGTACGTATGTCCGTTGTCTAGTACAACAAATACTACTTTAGGGTACGCTAGTAGTACGTTTACAAGTACGTACCTACCGATGAGTAGGTAAAAGGTTTTTTTAAATAATTAAATAAAATATGTTTTATGGATGACGTCTTCTATAACTTGTCACAATGTCGTATAAAAATGGTAGTCATAGGTATATTCTATCTTTGTCATCTCTATACTTAGGTAATAAAATTAATTCAGAAAAAACCTTAATTCATTAAAGTTCTTTTAATATTTTATATCTCACAAATAAAGTTATTGATCTAATCCCCCCATTGTACCACTATCCTAAACATCGTAACCGAAGAAATAAAACACATCGTGAGCGAAAAGGACAGACTACTTAAGCCACGCCCTGATTGGTGGAGGGGAAAGAGACGCGCTCTCATTGGCCGGGTTAAACTGGCATTATGGATTTTTAGTAGGCGTCCCGCTACGACGCAACTTTGGTGCAACGAAAACAAAGTGACAGAGACAATTTGAGAAGTCATTATCGCAGGGAAAACGTTTTCCAGCCAGTACTTATATTTTTTATTTATTTTAATTATGTATTTTCTTTTCAAAGATGTTTTAAAATCTAGTTTGCAAAAATAACTTACTGTAGATTTTGACTTTTATTTACTTATGTCAACAGCGGGTTTTTTTCAATGTTTCAAAATGGCTTCGTATTCATATTACACTGCCGATAGCATGCGTGATTCGTTATCAACCGATTTGATGAGTAAAAAATATTATTGTGGTATTAATATTTGTACGCCGCCTAGTTCGCCGAAAAGTAAAGGTAAGGTATTTATAGCAATAGTCCCGATCCCGAAATAATATGGGAATAAAAATTAGCATGTAATATTCAGTATCTTCAGCTATCTACATAGCCCAAGTTTCTTCGCAATCGGCACAGCAATAGGTGCATCGGTATAATTGAAAGAAAAAGCAACAAAAATACACTTACACCTTTCACCGTTATATAGTTTATGTAATAAGCATAGTAGAATAGAATTTAATCGTCTTACATATTTATAAGAATAGGTACTCCGCTAAACAGTATCCTAAAAACATATAATAAACCGTCGTGCTATTTTTTTTACTTCCTTAAAACTATTTGACTAAAATATTTTGTCACTAACACCACTAAATCGGTTGCCGGAAGAGGCCGCCCATTTAGCAATTTTGGTTTTCAGTTCTTCTGTCATTTTGAGAAATTTGAGTTTTATGAGAGTAGAAAAAAGCGTTATAAATAAAGTACCTACTAGGTAAGTATTCTACTAATATTAAAATTATCATTAAACTTTCGAACAAAAACAAAACCATTAACTTGAATTTTACGAGCAAATTATGATCTTTAATTCCATTATTTGTTCATCTGAAAACTTCGCAAATAGTTATCAATAATTATTACACCAGTCATAATATTTGTATTCTGCCCCTCAAAGGGCCGGCTAACGGGCTTAAAACACAAACTGCTGAACAAAACTAGTCTTTATTGCACCTAGTTTAAGTACAAATTACTATTTGGTTGTTAGATCGACTATAGAACACAAAAAAGATACTAAACTATCTAAACTCCAAACAATTGTGTACCGTATTTTAATGTGGATTAGAGTTGAAATTGGGAAATAATAATTAAATTTACAATAAGATTCCGCCGGCTATTGTTGGGTGGTCAATAAAAATATGAGATCGTTTAGTGACTGTTAATGATTTCTTTGGCGGTGTAAAATGTATAAATTGTTTTATGACTTGTGAGATCGATTGTACCGTTAGGTTTGGTTTTTTGCGCTCTATTTGTTATTGTAGGTACCTAAATGTAACGGTAAACTTAATTATTCGCAGTAATAAAATTACTATAAATAAATTAATTTTGTGAAAAGCAAACAGCGCCTTTTAGCCCCGTGGTAAGCTACTAAGCTTGTGTTACGGTGACTAGACAACAGATAATATAATTTAAGTACTTTTATTTGTTTAACATACCTTAGAGAGATGAATTTGAAGCGGGCTGGAAGAACACCCCCAAAATAATCTAACTATATTATTTGAAATAAGTACAGAAACATCACTTGAAATTTAATATTTTAAGCAACTCATATTAAACTCAAAAGAAAACCAATTTCGTATTTAGAAGCTACGTATTTATTTATTTAATTTTCAAATTGTTGTAACTGTCGATTCTGTATTCAGTCTGAATTTAGAACTACAATGAAAAAGAGAAATTTAGCCGATAATTATTAAATTTAAATTCATAGATAAATAACAAAGTAAATAAATGTCATTAAAAATGCCTTGACTTATAGTTGTGCTATGCCATAATTAGGTAGACAGTAAAAAAAATTGCAAACAACGTTGAATTTCCATTACCGCATTTTGAATCATAGACAAATCTGTTAACTTTTTAACCTCGCACAATAGAAAAGTTACTAAAATTGACCCCATTTATAAATAACAAAATAGGAAACACAACACATTGCTTAATGCTTAGCCCCCGATCGCGCAAACACAATTACTCGGCTATTAATAGTGTCGGTGCTCAATTAGCCGCACAAAACAACCCTTGATACGCGTGAAACGATAGGCCATATATTTTGATAAACGGTTTTCTTTACCATGCAGCTGTTTATTGTGGATCTGACGCAGAATTTATTAGGCTGCGCAAGTTGGCCTATATACCTACGACATATTTTCATTATAAAACCCTTTTTTAAGTATATACATACGTGTATTAGGTACCTACAATATATAAAACGAGAAACAAGCAATTGTAGTCACAATATATCACCTAAAAATCACCTTTTTTTAAATTATGCTTACTTATTTAACTACAACATACTTTGTCAAATTATTTATTATTCTGCAGCAAAAATCAAAGTGGGATACTTCATTAGGTACTTTACTGTAGGCGGGTGTTCACCAAATCACAAAGGTACTAAAACGTTTGCACATGGATTGCAAACGTTTTCGCAAATCCAAAGTGCATGGTTACAGAAATCGGATGACACAATTAATTGGCATTATCTCGAACTGCCCCCGGAAGCCACCCCACACACGGCGCGACACGCGTCCGTAATTGTATCGCCATGAATAGCTTGCTTTAATACGTTTATTGTCTATTACACCATGTTGCTGGCTGGGTGTGCTGATTTGAAATTAGAACGGACACAATCTATTGCAGTTTGAATGTGGAATGTTTGCAATGCATTTGAAATTCGAATTATGTTATTTACATTTAGGTGGGAGGAATTCACTATATCATGTTAATATTCTGATATCGTGTCTTAAACGTGACACGACAACATTAAAAACTGCCGCTTCTAAGGAGCCTTTTTAAAAATGCCGGCTTTTTTTTCATTAGCGTTTAATCTGCGTTTAATAACAAGCTTCTCATACCTATATAGAAAAGGGTTAAACAAACAATAAAAACGATAAACAAACTAATCCTTTCTCTTGCAGCTAGATTAAATTCAATAACACTACTTTATTCATGAAAGATACAACTCTCAGAGGAATTAAAACAATTTGCGAACGTACCGGCTACCCAATTATCCAATATAAAGTCAATTACACCGTGTCATCGGAACGCACCCCACACAAAACGTGATAAAATCTACGAACGAAGTCGCCAACGATGTAATGAAGATAAATATCTCTATAGGGAGTCGCTTGCAATAAAAACAAAATCAGTTTTAAGCTCAATTTGACAAGATATATCGTATGAATTGAACGCACCCTTGTTTGAAAATTTGAAAATCGAATTGCAGATGTCAATTTGTGGTCTGTCCACCCACGCTTGACCGATGACCATAGACTATTTAGCGTTAATAGTTTTGTCACTATTGTTATTTGGCGTCAGCTGTCGAATTTAATGTTCGGTAATCAAGTGACATTTTCTGTGTTAATTCTGCGACGTTAATTATTATTTTTATTATTACTAGCTATTCCATTGCAACAGTATAAATAAATGGAGAGCAGGCCCCTCGTGTTGTCATTTGAACTAGGTAGGTAGGTACCTATTATAAGTAAACAATTTTTATACTTATCACTTGTGCTTCAGTGTTTTTAGTAAGGGGAAGATTATACAAGTTCATAAATAAACCTAAAGATTAAAAGTATTGTCAAGTACTTATGAGCACAATCACAATAAAAGGAAGTATTTAGGTACTTTATTATTATTCTAGAGTGCCATTTAGTTAAATCTATATTTAATTCGTAGATAATTTTATGAGTAATTATTGCATTGCTTCCTTAGGTATAACAAATATTATTTAATTATTCTATCGATTTATAACACTAACAGAAAAAGCACGACACACAATAAGTTTATATTACAAAAATATAAATGAAATCTTAGAACTTATGGACTGGCTCGTGTGTATGCCAATAATTGTATATACACAATAATACATAAGTGTAAAAATGTAAAATAATTGTTTGCCTTCGAAATGTCGACATGTTTCGTAATAAAAAAAGTCCCACGAACAAACATGGCCGGCTGCAAATTGGTTATAATCGAACATCACTCACGAAATGATGAAACATACGATAATTATGCCAAAAACAATGCTCCGCACTTAGTCACTAGTGATGTGAAACTTATTCGGATTTTACGGTCAATTTAAACAAAGTCTTAGCTTGTGTATTTCAGGATATTCGATCGATATTATATTTGTGTTATAAATAGTATGGAGTAAACAGTCGATTGAGCTCTATTAAACTGTCTAGTCTAGAAAATAGCCTATATTGAGAAGATTACATTAGTTTTAGATTTACTATGGATTTATCTTTTTAAACATTCACCCAATACATAGATAATTCTAATATTTGTTAATACCTGTCAATGGGATTACTGATCATAACTGTTGTAAATAGCTGAAACATTTAGATATGTAGATGCCTACATTAAATTTATTAATAAATAAAAAGCATAGCCGGAACCGAATTGAGAAACTCCCTCTTTTATTTAAGTAAACCAAAAAACGCTATCGATCGACTTTTAAATCATTTCTGAAACAAAGACAATAAATGTAGCTGAGTTTACCAATTCGGCTTACACGTAGTCAAATCTATCCGGCTGATTTGAACAAATTTACCCGGTTTATCCGTCTAAACGCAACACTACAGATCACTTATTAGACAAATGATATAGATTCGTGTGAGAATTAACGCTAAACAGTGGAACACGGATCGTTTCATAACATTTCAATCACGTTGCGGTGCCTGTCCAATTAGGTACTGGTACAGTGTAGTATGTATTGGAAAATTAAGGAATAGAAGTCGGGTAACCGGCACAATAAATTCACGTGATCGGTTACCAAACTGATTCTTTTTTTAAATCAATTTAAAAAAATCACTTGTCTATGGTGTTCATTTAAAATTTAATGATAAAGCGTTGAGAGAGTTGACACGCATTTTTAATTAATGGAAAAAAATATTAATTTGAAAAGAAATATTATTTAGATGGTATGATATATTAATTCAAGCCTCAATATACTATTGTTGTACCCGACTATAATGGCTGAATTCATGTAGTTTTCTTTTCCCATTATTCCCAGCACCTACTACATTGCTTTTGGATGCCTCTCACATAAAACACAGAGTAGGTAGTTGATATTTTATTGTTCAAAACACTTTGACAAGTTGCGTTTCAGTCAGGCGCGCCTTTTCAATACAGATTGTCTAAAGCGTAAAACTTTTATTTTTAAAACTAGCATAATAATATTATTGAAATTGAAATTATATTATCTAAGTTCTTTATTTTTACATGTAACATTCATTAACAAAATAACATAGAACAATTTAAAAAAGCACTCAAAACATCAAATCAATAACGTTCATCTTCAAACAAACTAAAACGATTTTCATGTATCGTTTACTTCCGGCACGGAAGCTATTTTGAGCGGAAGTCGCTCGAATCTTTTTAAATGTCGCAGCTGGTGACCATAGACAACGAGATCAGTTATTTGTAACTGGCTAGACGATTGCAAATTGATTTTAAAGTGCCGTCGCCACCCAGTACTTCGACAAAGTTAATAATTCACTTGATTACGGCGCCAGTGTGTCAATTTTACTTACTAATTTGGAGTGTCATAAAAAGTTAACTGCAAAGTTAACTTGGTGGGGCTGTATGGGAATGGCTCAAGTGGTGACGCCATTGATGAGTTTCAGAAAAAATATACCACTTGATGAGTTAATAAATTTATTTCAATGAAGACTTCTGATGTTTGCAAATGGATTGTCTTAGTGGCTCTTTAGGTTGAAAACGAATTGTTTTAATGGTTATTTGTACCAACCTTGTAACAGCACATTATCGTAGGTAAATAGTATATTAATTGGTAGGTACCTACATTAGGTTACAAAGTGCATTAGGTTACAATATTTTGTAAACTCCTATAATTTTACAGCATATTAAAAATAAATATTATAAAAAAAATATTTTATGTAAAATGTCCTGATTTTTTAATTCGTGTATATCCTAAAATAATTCAATGTATGTCAAATTATATTAAAACTTCGAAAGTTATCATGTTTATCTTGTGTTTATCTCATTCCCGGCGCAGACCTCCGTAATAAACTTGTAAATAACTCAATTCGAACCACAGACAATATAGACATCAACTATTTATAAAGCCACCAAAGAGTTTAATTATTTTTTTCCAAATTGACATGTCGTAAACGGAACCAGTAGCCGCAAGGTGCTAATTGCACGCACGAAAACCGCTCAAAACGAACACATTAACACAAAACAAACACAAATAAACTATTGTCTAATTAAATATTTTCCCATACGTGCAGCCATTTTGAAAAAAGTAACCGAAAAAAGACGAAACACCGCGCCGACTTTTAACTTTACCTTTACAAATGTGATTAGATTGAAGTGGTTCTAAATTTGAAAAGAGCCGCATCTTTTGTTGACACTGGTCGTTTAGAACGCTTTTAAAACAATTCCTTTTGTCTATGGGTTTTAATGGCGGTGTGATTGAGTCGTTTAATATCCTTTTCCGGCAAATTATGTTTCAGAGAAAATAAAGTAGGTAGGTAATTTTTATTCATACCTAACTTTGCAAATTTATTTGCTGTATTTCACTGACTAGCACAATCACAAGCAGGGCGGAACCATAATTTGAATTAAAGAAACTTATTATCTATCTAAGTGTTCAATTATCTGCCTGTCTGTCTGTTAGTCGGGACTTTCATACACAAGTGGCGAGATAATGGTGCTTACACCGAGCTTACAGCAATAACCCTTTTTAAAACGGTAGTTTCGAGATACGTAGGTATTTATATAATAATCGCCACTTACAACGAGCTATTTATATTTTAAGCGGTGTACCTATTGAAGAGTTTGAAAAAGTTTTCGAACAATGTTAATCGTCATAGACAATAATTTAACTAAAATAGCAGTCACTCCAATTATTTTTCTCCGCGTCATGTTAATACACGGTACGCTATAATATACAAGATGTAACAGGTTAGCCCTTTTAAGCCGAAAGGGGGTTGTTCTAGACGTCTAGGCGAACAACTTTTGTTCTATGACTTTTGAAAATTCGAAGTACTTTTCGAAAATTTTAAGTGTAAAGTTTACTTGAAGATCAGCTGTTTCTTAGAGTTCGAGGTCATTGACCTTATGTTGCCCTTTCATTTAGCTTGGTCTACTACAATCAAACCTTCAATTACCTTTATTTTCAAAAACAGCTGTTTTTTCAGTGAAACATAATCTCAAAATTTTCAAAAAAAAAGTTTGAATTTTCAAAAGTCGTAGAACAAAAGTTGTTCGCCTAGACGTCTAGAACAACCCCCTTTCGGCTTAAAAGGGCTAACCTGTTACATCTTGTATATAGGTAAACGAAATAAACCTTTGTTGGTTTTCCAATACAACGTTTGCTCGAAATTCAAAATAATGTTTTATATTTCTAGGTAGGTTGCGTTCTTATTTCAAAATAATAAATAATTGTATTATATAAATTTCTAATTGTTTGTTTTTATTTTAAATAGGGTTTTTAACGCTTTTTATCCTTTGTCCACAGAATCACTAAGTCCACAATCAGAGTTGACAAACCCCAATTCGGCGCCCGATCCAAATATTAGGTAAATATAAAAAAAAGGAAATTCAACTCATTTTTCGGTTTTAATCCCATGTTTTTTTTTAAATAATATAAGTAATTACCTAAAGCTTTTTTTTTACTTATTTAATTTCTATGTACTCACATTAACATTTATTTAGTTAATTTTTTTATTTATTTCAGAAGATACCGTACAGCTTTCACGCGGGAACAACTGGCGCGGTTAGAGAAAGAGTTTATGAAAGAGAACTACGTGTCGAGGCCGAGACGGTGCGAGCTTGCGGCGCAGTTGCAGCTACCAGAGAGCACTATCAAGGTGAGAACTGATATAGAATTATGTACCTGCCTACCCAAACTATTTGATATTATTTAAAATATCCAAATTCAAACTTTGGTAATTCTATATTATAAATCTCATATTTTATTAAAAGTTGTAACAAGGGAACGTTCTATTTCTACGATAACCGGGATCAAATATTTTTTTCTTCTTCAGTATTAGGGCATTATAGTGCTGCCAACGTCAAGGTTTTTCTTGACGACGATACGAAGTGGCGCCGTATCGCTGTCAGCCAGTATTGTGTGGGAAATAATTTCGCAACTCTTCTGCACTTCATGTTTTTTTTACAAGTGCTAACATTGTCAATCAATGAATTTCAAAACTGTATTCCCACGAAACTGAAAGTTTCATTCAAGCCCACACCCACGCGTGGCCTCAAATACACTCGACAATTATTTTCGTAACACTTTACAGGTCATGATAAAACCTACTCTGATAATTGGCTGTATGTAATATTTGCCTTTGCCTATTAGACGAGACAAATTGTGTCATAGACAAAGTTAATGTTGTTCATTCACTCAATTTTAACTTTTATTTTTGTTTATTATTAATTACGCGGCCACACATGGGCGAAATTAGCTTAGGTTTTCCGACAGTGTAAGTAAGTGTGATAAGTAAGTAAATAAATCCCGTAAATATATTATATTATATTTATATTTATTTATTTTATTATACCTATTATATTTATTATATTTAATATATTATATTATATTTATTATATAATATATATGGCAGTCATAAAAAATGCATATGAAGTATTTTTTTCGATTTTAGGGTTAAACCCAAAGGATAAAACAGGACTCATTTACTCCATTCCGTCTATCTGTCACTAGGTTGTACCTATCTCATAAATAATAAATAAATAAATAAATTTATTTCCAAAATGTTGTGTACAAAATTGCTTAAAGTCTAAATTTCTATTTAAATCTAAGTAACTAACACAAATGCTTGAACTAGGAGAATCCTGTACCTCAGGCGAGAATCTCAACCGTGGTAGCTTTATAGTTAAAATTTTCACAAAATTGATGTATTTCTGTTGCCGTTAATATCAACATTTGACTAATACTAAATATTTAAGTGGGGCGGGCTTCCATACAACAAACGTATTATGTTGTAATGGTATATTATATAACACTCTTCGTGCGCAAGTCCGACTCGCTTGGGCCAGTTTTTTTTAAATTATATGTATGTATTGAACCGTTTTCAAAACAAAACATCATAACCTTCATTTTCCATAGTAGGAAAACCGGAGTTAAAACGAAATAAGTAAAGTAGTAGCAATCCACGATGACTCGTTGAACCTTTTCAAAGTACATAAAAATGACAAATGCTTACGCATTTTTTTTGCTTTTAAGCATTTGTCATTTTATATTTACTTTGAAAAGGTTCCACGAACGAGTCATGTCGATTGCTCTGACTATACAGTGAACAACCTTGTTAAAACATACCGTTGCCCTAGACAATGATGTTTCAATTAGCTAAACTATAATTTGTACCGAAAAATTCTTAGAAAGAGTCTATACCCACAACGTCGTCTTACAATTCACTACCTAGTTCACCTGAGCGCGTAACGGAGAATAGAAGTAAATCGCCTCACCATCGCTTGTTCGTTCGGTCGGAATCGATACCTTTTACTTACGTTGCAGCTGAGAATTCGCTCTATAAGCCACAGAAGGCGGTTTTGCCCAAATGTTGTGGTAGCAACTTTGACTTAGCCTTACTGTACTGAACTTAGAAAAAAAAATTGAGGACGTGTGTTTTTTGTGGGTGGTTAAAAGAAGCATTGAATGTAAACCTTTATTCGCAGAAATAACGATGTTGTGTGAACTGTGAAACAGAGATGGTGTTTACATATCGTTTAGTATCAATCATTATGAACTAAAATACAACACTAGGTAGGTACATTTTAGCATAAATGTTTGCTCCCAGCGGGAATCGAACCCACAAACTTCTGAATTGCTATCGGGCGTGCTTTTGAACTTCATCTTTTACTATTATACAAGTTAAACCGACGGGCGCCGGCGTCTATTGGTAATGCCGCAAAAAAAACTAAACTAAAATTTGGTGTTGTTTTTCAACATTTATGCGAAAAATATTTGCTTACCATTCCAATAATTTAACCAATTTACATTGAAAAACTTTGACCCAAAACTACCTCTTGAGTCACTCTATCTATTAATGGTAAACCGCATGAAAAACCGTTCAGTAGTTTTTGAGTTTGTGAATTACTGACAGACAGACAGAGCAGAGAACTTTGTTTTTTAACCGACTTCAAAAAAAGGAGAAGGTTCTCTATTCGTCACGTAGTTATATTTTTTTAACACGTGAAGTTGTCTATTTTATGTTAAAGCAGGTTTTGAGGTCGCCCGGTATTTTTATTAGAGATAACGTGAACTTTAAAACGCGAATATAAATTTATGAATCAATCATTAGCACAGCTATAAAATAACATCGGATCATTATTATTTATTAAAAGATCAAAGGGAACCCGCCGGTGTAAAGTTATATAGGTGGTTTTTGACAATTTTATTTTTGAAGTATAATAAAGTCAGCTCGCACGTATCGGTTTGGTTGTCTGTTTGTTACATCTGTGGCATATAATCAGTCTTTCAGTTAGGAATTATGGTTTTGAAATGACATGGTTGTTTTCACTACAATTAATACTGTTAAGTATTGAAAAATAAAATCAAATGATAATTAGGTATATACCTAACTTAACTAACTAAACCTTCCTGAACCACTACCTATCTATTGTTGAAAACCACATGAAAATCTGTATAACAATTAAAGTGTTTCCTACTCGTGGAAGATATTTTTTAAAGAAACGCTTTCCAAAAATTTGCTTCCGACACGAACGTCAAGGGTGCTAGTTCAAGTCTTGTGGGATGCCAATTTTTGGGAAGCATTTCTTCAAAAATCACGTTTTAAAGCTTAAGCATGTTTAGAAATGGTTATGCAAGCCGACCTAAGTGAGTAAACCAGCATGTCACAACTAGTTACCCACTAAAACATTAATAAATATCATATTATCGTGTCTTAGAACCGCGCAAACAGCTCGTAAAACAATAAAAACAATTTATGTCTAGTTTTTCGCACTATAACGCTAATTAATTGCATTTCTAAAAAAACAATCGTTAAAACTTAGCGGCTAGAGATAAATTAGAGACATAAAGCTCAGAACACACATGACATGCGGTAAACGGGCCGGGGCGGACCTGCAAAACTACCGCGTCTGGTATTTAAAGCGGGATTTACATTATATACGAAACTAGTGTCATGCATTAAAGAGTCAATCTCTCAGCAGTTACTGTAAGCAATTTTATCAAATATTTAGCGTTTTTTTGTTGCGAAAATGACTATAAATTGCATGCCACTAGTTTCGTAATGTACAGTAGTTTAATCTCGCTATTTACGCGAAATAATTATACATAGTATAAAAAGCTACAACAACAACGATCATCTATTGTAAAACTCAAATAAATATCGCTTACATAGATTCAAGTGAAGCTGAATAATGCGGTTTTCCTTAAAAATAATTTAATTTTCGTATTGCGCCTGTCTGCACAGACCTTTAGGCCTCAATAAATACCCTCAGCCAACAAAGTAAAGACAAACAAAAGGTCTTCTTTCCCTTGAAAGCGCGTTTAGAGCTTTCCATTGTACGCGAAAGCGCGTCAATGACGTGTTAATTGAAGGGAATTTGCGGACCGAACGCGATGGATACTATCTGTACCGCAGAATATGTGGTAGTCAGTATTGAAAAATTGATGCAATTTTGTTTATAAAGTATTTACAGCTGCGTAAGTCCCGATCCTGCTAGAATATTGGAATAAAAAGTAGCCTATGTGTTTTTAATGTCTCCAACTTTGAACATAACAAGTTCCATTGCAATCGGTTCAGCGGTTTTTGCATAAAAGGGCAACAAAGACAAACTTTCACCTTACGAAATGCGTACACTACGCTCTTGCATATAGTGAGTGTGTATTATACTCTTTTCGATTCAATAACACAAATACAATAACTGAACGCGTAATAAGTCCCAATCCCATGAGAATATTGGGATAAAAACTAGGCTTTGTGTTATTTTAGGTCTCCAGCTATCTATATTACTAAGTTTCGTCGTGATTGGTTAAGCGGTTGATTCGTGAAAGCAACAAAGACACACACATATACAAACTTGCATAGTGGGTGTGTAATAGAGTCGTTTCAATTCAATAACGTAGGTAATGCAATAACTCGACGCGTTGTAAAATAGTCTTAATTAATCTTTGATGTTAGTTGACGCAATCAAACGCCAGCCCGAAAGTCACGACAAGCGACATTGATTTAAATTTTTATAGCCACGTTACATTGCTTTTTACAATGTTATAAACACTCATCACCATAAACAAACACCGAAGGAAAAAGCTCAGAAATTTTTACAACAGATGAAATAGTAGCCGGCGTTTTAATTTAATAGATTTTAATTGGTATAATCGCGCCATAAAAGAAGCCCAGATGCGAGCGACCATAGTCTATAGATAACCAATGAAATGTCTTCGTTTTCCATTCACTCACTCGCTCACTAATGACCGGTTTATGATACCGTTCGTTCTTTACGGCTAATGTTCGTTAGCGATGAACAGCTACTGAATAATTCGGTCGGGTGCTTTTGAAAAATGCGCTTCAAACAAATTAGCGTGAATGTAAAATTCGAATGGAGTTATAAAATGTAAAATACACGTGTTTTTTTTACGTTTTCGTTTTTTTATTAGAGGTGATAATTGTGATTATGAGAGACAGATGGTGACGGGTCGATGTGGAATTTAAAGTGTTTTTTAGTCCATTATGCAGGAATTTGGTTGACCGCTATTTGCTTTAATGAATATCGCGAAAAACTACGTCCATTATTTATGCTGATTTCACGCGTAGGTGAATTATTTATAGAGCTATTTAATTAGGTACCCACCTAATTATGCGATCATCTAGATGCCACATTTTTTTTTATAATTAATAGGCCACTTATCTCACCAAATCGAAAATGATGACGCGGTTTAAGATGTAGCACTCAAACTTGTTCACATTTATAGGTAACGTTATATTAAAATGTAAATCGTACCTTTTCGTGAATTAAAAAAAAAACGTTTTTTTTAATATATTTATTTACACTTTCGTTCTGTATTCGCGATGTTGGTTTAAAATTAAACCTTAACCAACTAGGTCACACGAGTCCCCATCTCCAGCGGCGAATTTAAGAGTATGAATTCCCGGTCTACTATGTTTCGACTAAGGCTCGATTGAGACGCCATCAATCGAGCCTCATCGCACGACGCGAGTTCAAATCTCGTCGCGAGTGAATTTTTGAAGATGAATTCTTCCTTTAAAATATTTCTAGTAGATATGTCTTGAGGAATAAAAACAAATTACGAAATTATTTTCTCATTGTTAACAGGTATGGTTCCAAAACCGAAGAATGAAAGACAAACGTCAACGCATAGCCGTCGCTTGGCCCTACGCGGCCGTTTACAGCGACCCAGCATTCGCTGCATCAATCCTTCAAGCCGCTGCATCAAGCGTCGGCCTCCCTTACGGCTACCCCTCCCCTGCATTACTACCCCCCTTCCACAACCCTCAACTACTACCCAACGGTTACCCATACCCCTACCCGGCGTACCCTCGATACCCTTACTTACCTCCTACCCCTTCCTCCCCTGTAAACCCCGAACCTGCACCTTTAAGACCAACGTATCCGAACTTTAACATAAATGTTGATAAATAAGTTATTTTATACTATTTAGGTTGTGAAACTATTTTAACGGATTTAATAGCGTTAGGCTGTTTGTGATTGTGAATTTCGGTGACTTTACAGTTTCCATGGTCAGAGGTAGAGAAGAATTCTGAACTGAGGTGACATTTCTAACTTAGCACGTATAGCAACCAGGGATGTGTCGTATAAAATAACTAGTTATAGATGCGCCTTATTTTATTTCTAATGACTACACAAAAACTCACGGTAATTTACTTTAAGCTACCTTAAGTTTGAAGCAAGATCGAGATGTATATAAATAATAGGTACTTTAAGTGAGAGTCGAATTAAGGTAATAAAATGTCACTGTTCTGTTAGAACAAGGCACTTCAATGGTAACATTTCTCTGGTGGAAACGTAATTTATAAATTAAAAAAATATCTGATTAATTGTTTTACAAATTATTCGAAAACAAATGAACATGGATGCCGTGAAGCTTCCGAAAAGGAGAAAAAACGCAATTAAATCCGGTAGAATATGTTTTTAAATTATTTAAGTTATAAATAAACTTTAAGTTAGATAAGTAATTTATTATTTTGTGCTGATTATTTAGGCAATATCATATTTTAACCACGGGTGGTAAATTCGAATATTGGCTAAACAATCAAAATTAAATGCTGGTCATCTTTTTTTTCTAATTGAAAAGACATTTTCTGTAGATATCTTGTACAGTTCATCATTCATTCCTTAGTCTATCGTTCGTTCATTTTTTAGTCTATGGTTCGTTGAGATGTAATTTGAAAATAGATCAAATTTTTTGTAATAAAAAAACCTTTGTAAGTAATTTAATACAAAATCGGAATTCGCTCACAACTTTCGATGTCGCAACCGAGGAAATTACAAAAGGTATATACAAGGTGTAACGGGTAAGCCCTTTTAATCCGAAAGGGGGTTGTTCTAAACGTTTAGGCGAACAACTTTTATTCTACGACTTTTGGAAATTCGAAGTACTTTTCGACAAATTTAGGTGTAAAGTTTACTTGAAAATCAGCTGTTTCTGAGAGTTCGAGGTCATTGACCTTAAGTTGTCCTTTCATTTAGTTTGATGGTTTACAATCAAAACTACAATTACCTTTATTTAAAAACAGCTGTTTTTTCAGTGAAACATAATCTCAAAATTTTCAAAAAAAAAGTTTTAATTTTTAAAAGTCGTAGAACAAAAGTTGTTTGCCTAGACGTCTAGAACAACCCCCTTTCGGATTAAAAGGGCATACCCGTTACAAATTGTATTTGTAAAAAGAAATCCAATGTTATTTTGTAAAAAAACACTAACCAAAGCATGTTTAAACTGAAAAGTAGGTACCTATGTAAATATAGTGTAGGTGTTTTAGTGTGTTAAATATTAGTGCAATTGTCTTCAACAAGAGTTGCCACACACTGCCGGAAATTTCAGAAAAACCGGAATTCACACCGGAACAAACCCAAACGTCGATGCCTTTTTGGCCGAATCGGAAATATCTTGCCGTGTGTGGCAATTATCAATGTTAAATGAATAAGTACTTATATAAGAAAATACAACAGATGTATAAAAATTAAATTATTTATTACTTTTCTATCCTCTTCTTCAGTTGAGCGTCTTAAATACTAGATCACACAATCGCTACATCTCGTAAACTTTGTTTTTTAGTTGTAGACTACGATCTGACGTTTTTTTTTCATTTAAAACAGTTTTTCTTTAGGAATATGTGCCATCGTAGTCTATAATTAATCAACTGTTTAGCTATGGTGGTTCATGAAATACAGACCGACAGACGGACAGTGGAGTCTTAGTAAAAGGGTCTCGTTTTTTAACTTTGAAAACAGAACCCAAAAATGAATTATACCTATTTAGATGCTCACCTAATACTCAATTACGCTCAATTATTAGGCCCCGGATACATTTGCTTATTAGCATGCTTAAAAATAAGCATGCTACTAGCGTACCTACAGCACACACATAAATAAATTTACGCATCCATCGATATTTTGTTCACTCATTTGTCTATGCAATTTGTAATAAGTAGCATGCTACTAATCATTTGTCGATGCTTAGTAGCTTGCTACTTATTACAAAAATTAGCATGCTCAAAAATAAGCATGCCAGTGGCATGATGCCAAAACATCTACCTGGTACTTCAGACTGCCTCTCGTGTTCAGTTCTCTCTGTTTTGTTCAGCTTGCGCGTACTGTGGGGAAAATGGAAAATCGGGTGGCTCTACGTGTTGAATCAAATAAAATTATCCTATTGCTATATGCCACTGGCATGCTCAAAAATAAGCAACAAACAAACTAATCATTTGAAATGAGTGAACAAAATATCGATAAATGCGTAAATTTATTTATGTAGTAGCATGCTTATTTTTAAGCATGCTAATAAGCAAATGTATCCGGGGCCTTACAATGAAGTGTTTTTTTTTTAATTTGCTTATGATTAAAAAGTCGTGATCGAAAAAAAAGTAGAAACACAATTACTTACTTATTATAAGTTTAAATATTAAATGTAAATTAAAATGAATATATTAAAAATATCGCTAAATTTAAGTTATTGTAAAAAGTTATTTACTTAGTACTTATAGAATATGATTAAACTACTTATAAATAATAAATAGTTAATATTATAGTTTTTTTGTTTAATTTTATCATGGAAGCAACAACCACTACACATGACCGGAAATATCCAAATCGAAATGCACATAGACAGAAATCCATCCACGTCGAATAAATTTCTAAGTAGTACAAATTCGTCAGTTTCTTTCAATGTGTGCTAAAGATAATAGGGGCCCATTATGCTATGATATGATGATAAAAAAAAAAAAAAAAAAAAAACACATCAAATAATTAAAAAAAAAAAACATACTAACGTAAAAAAAAGTTTTTTTTTAAATTGTCTGGTTTTTAAAAGTAGTCGGGGTATTTTTTATTTAAAATTTACTATATTTTTATGAACGACAAAAGGACGACATAGTAACGACAAACGATCATGGTAGCGCGGATTATGGATTCCGGCCCGATTCGGAATTTTTCGCCAGTATGTGGCGGGTCTAACTCCCGATCTGGAATAGATTTAGAAAAAAAAAATGCGCAATGTTGAACAATGTTCCTGTGGCGCCCTCTCTGGTCCGCTAATAAGTAGGTATACTTGTAAGTTATTTGGGGTTGGCATAGTAGGTAAATAATCTTCTACTTCTTCTTAAAATGGCTTTTCCTTTCGGACATTTGCCAGTATCAAGTATTATCAATATTCGCAGGTTATTTGCATCGAACGATACAGTCAAGTCGTCATAGTTAAAGTCAAGTCGAGGGAATTATTGTAAAAAGGGGGTCATTTTTTACAATGTTTGTTCACGGAGCTTTGGAGAGAACACTAAGCTAAAGTCAATGAGTCTAATAAAGTTATAGAGACGCCATTGCAGAACAAATCATTATTGAAAAGCGGCACAATTGTATGCTATACAACCTCATTATTTATATTCATTCACATAATTTAAAGAAGAAATAGACGAAACTATTGTTATCTCTTTCTAAAACATAAAGACTCAATGCTACTTGCATGACGTAAGAAAGAGATGTCATAATATTATTATGACATCTCATAGCGGTTAGGAGAGAATGATAAAACATCAAAGTCAAAAACTTCGTTGAGTTTTTGGAAAAAAAAACTTTTTCAGAAAATAAACTAAAATAAATAAATACAGCTTTACTTACGTATGAAATGAAATATTTTTGCCAGTTTTTGGAGTATAATTCGTGAATCGCCTAAATACGCACGAAGGCATTGTTGTCTGTGAATAATGTTGTGAAAGTGAACTAAATGTACCGTGTGATAACAAGCGGGTGATCGTGACGTGAGCTGGGATGGAACTAAGACTTCTCTGGCTAGATAGCTTGCATTTGTGTAGCCAAGAAATTTGCCCTATTACGTATCTAGAAGTTTTTACATATCTCTGGCTAAAGTCCATGTTTTACACCGATTTTCACTTATATTTTCACTTGTACACCTTCACGAAACTAAATTGATTAATATGCCCCCGAAATTAAACAATTTACACGCATTTGAACTAAGTTCACAAAAATGAAAATTTAGCAACACATCCCCTCAGCGCATTCCCGCCAAAAACTCAGGTAAATAATCAATGACTTCCCCTCCTATAAGTATTTGGTTTAATTTTTACTTCCGGTCGTCTGTTTGAAAACTTCAGAGCCTGCGCCATTTTCGCACCGTGAGATCTGCCGCGCGCAAGCTCTACCTACATAAAACATGGCGGCTTTCCATAGAAAACGCCTCTATTTTTTTCTCTAACTAGCCCCGCGGTTTCACCCGCGTAAGTCCTGTTCCGCGGGATTTTGGGGATAAAAAGTAGCCTTTGTGTTATTTCCCAGGTCCCCAGTTACCTACATACCAAATTTGAGTGAAGGTCCCCAGTTACCTACATACCAAATTTGAGTGACTCAAATTTGGTATGTAGGTAACTGGGGACCTGGGACGGATTTGGAAGAAATTTTCATCCAAAACCGTTCACACACATTCACATATTTACTCACACATAACACACATACACATATATACTCAAAAACTTACAGCTTTATAATATTAGTAGAAGATATGACATAAATCTTACAGGCGAGATTCACCCTGCTGTAGTTCAGTAGATTTAAAGTGAATTAGAGAGTAACAATAAACATACAAACTTTAGCGTTTTTAAATATTGGATAGGATTATATTTATCTCTTTTATTAGGCTTCACATGCGCTGATAAGTCGGCGGCGGAGGCGCGTCGCCGTAGCATCGCAAATTTTAATACTTTTAACGGCATGCAAAATGTGAAGGTTTTCAATCCCGGGATTGATTTCGATATTAGAACTCAATCCCGGGATTAGTCTCGAGATTTCATATAGTATTAAAAAGGCGAATCAAATATAATGAGAAATGTTTTAAATTCAATTTTTTTACAAATTAAAGTTTCTTTACGCTAATAAGTTAGGTTGCCCCACGAGGACTGCCCCCAGGGGCAGTCTATCTCACGATTTTGGAAATATGGCAGACAAATAAATTCCGGAATTACGAGATCCCGGGATCCCGGGATTCATGCCCTAGTAGGGACATAGTCATAGTAATCTATATCTATAATCTCCAAAACTAGGTAAGTACTACACCGATTTAGAACATTATTTCACCAATACAAAGCCACATCGTCGAGAAGTAGCATAGGCTCATTTTGATCCCGATATTTCTACGGGATCAGGAGTTTACCGGGTGAAACCACGAGACGCAGCTAGTAGGAAACAAAGAGATTTTATGCCTTCGGTCCGCAGCGACTTATCACTGCGCGTTATATATCTTAACGAATGCTACAATCGAGCTTTATGTTCGGTAATTTGCAAACAAGGCCCTTCGTCGGCGTTCGTTCGCTCAAACCAAAGGTGAGAGGCCACTAAATGTTCCCTCTCTGGTACTATATTTTACTTATCAAGCTCTACCTACATAATTGGCATCGACCTGTTACTACATACGGCCAGTCCATACATCACTATCATTGGCTTTCGGCCCGATAATACGGCGGTGGATTTAATTAACTGCCCGGCAATATAACGGCGAGGTTTATTGGCCAATTTCACGTTAACGCCCGGTGGCTGTATAGGTTAGGTGGTGCGATGCCATTATTGAATCGAGAAGTCGATAAATAAAATGAGGGTTTTTTTTAATTAGCTTGACTTGTCCTAGCGTTATATAACACTAACGGATTCCCTAGACTTCACTTTAACTATGACGACTTGACTGTTTCGATGCAAATAACTTGCATAATATTATCAAATACTTGACACTGGCTAATTTCCTAATGGCCATAATCGGTTCACAACCGATAAGAAATAAAAATAACACTAACAGAAAGGGACAGCATGCGGAACAATTTTTAATAGTTTTACGTGAGCATTCAGTTCTCACATTTAATATTACTTCCTTGACATTAGTTAGACTTCTAGATTTAGACCCTGGAATTTAGTTTAGGCAAGAAAAAGCTTTTTTAAAACAATAGAATAAATTTTACTTAGTTAGTATCAGTCATTCAATACATTACACAAAGTCGCTTACCGTTGTCTGGATGTTTGTATGCATTCGATGCGGCTTTTTTTAGTAAGTAGATAAAGTTATTCAATAGAAAGGTTTATCTTACTAATATTATAAACGCGAAAGTTTGTATGTATGTATGTGAGGTAGTTACTCTTTCACGCAAAAACTGCTGAACCGATTGAGATGAAACTTGGAATATAGGTAGCTGGACGTAGGCTACTTTTGATCCCGTTATTCCCGCGGGAACGGGACTTACGCGGGTGAAACCGCGGGGGCGCAGCTAGTATTATTATGTATCACAACATCCTGATCCCGCGAGGCGGAGTTAGCCTTCCATAAATAGTGGGTTACCTACCTATTCTAACATCTTTCGAATTTTGTTCAGATTTTTTTAAAGTTGGCCTAATAGTTTCCCGAACAATTTAACTTTGGAACGAAAGAAGCTCGTCAATCTAAGCCGAGTTTGAAATGCTTTACTGTCAAGCGACTGTGAACCTTCTAGTCTCTTATTATAAGAGATACAACGTAAATTCATCGCGGGCGAGCCTAACTCACACTTGGCTGATTTTTATTACATATTCACTCGTAAATAAGTATAATGAAAATCGACAAATTTACACAAAGCCATCAAATTAAAATGACCAACAGGACTAACTTACAAATAATTTCCCGCGTTTAATCGTCCGCCATTTTGTGCTGATATAAAATAGCAATAGATGATGATAAGCGAAATTGGAATATTTATGTAGTAAGGATTGTGACAAGAGTTTCATCAAAACTGGAGGGTGGTTTTTTATTCGTTTACTAGCTCTACTATAAATTAACTCATTGGGCTCCGCTAAAAAATAATCAGTTTACAGAAATACCCACCTATTTATTTTGTAAATTCTGTATTGGAATAAATACCTAATTGCTTTTATCATAATAAATAGTAAAATATTGCAAAAAAAAAAACAGTAAATAGTGAAAAAAGGCAAATCCATAAGGGTGAGTTGGTGAATCATGCGAAGACCCGGCAACCTTGCATTAGGTTAACGGACGATATATTTTGGAATCATAATCGTACTGCCTATTACAAACAGCAAAAAAAACATTTATGTATATTACGGACCAAAGGACATGAGCAAAAACTAAGTCCATTAATTGTTATTGGCGAGAACAACTCAACGTGCCGTTTGCGTACAATATTTTTCTTTGTCGTTTTTAAACGAATGGATTAAATCATGACTAATCTAATCAAATTCTTAATTGTTTTAATACTTATCTACTTATTCATAAATAAAATAAAACACTGTTGTACTACAAAAAAAACAAATTGAGCAACAGCCTGCAGAGCGTTAACAATAGCCGTTAAGAATTGACACTTTTGAGTACAACACACGGAAACCACCGGTATTGTCGTATAAAATATTCGATATATTATGACCACTTGAAAAGAAGTAAGATTGAATCAAGTAATAGTCGAACCGCAAATGGTGCGTTGCCGGCTCCCGGGAACAACTCTGCAGTAGGTACCTACGCGAGGTATGCGTTGCCAGAGCTCAATGGGTTAAAATACGTAAGAAGATATTAAGAAGGTAGATGTGAACTTGTTACTGAAAAAAAAGTTAGTTTAGTTCGAAATTATGCAGTCTTACAAAATGGTAGAAAAACCGGGCACCAATAACTACCTAAGTTATTTATTTCTTTATAGGTTACAAACAGACAGTCAGACATAAGCGGTAGAGTACGTTGTTTTATGTACCTAATGTAATAAAAATAAGAATAGGTGAAGCAATAAAACTAACTAATGCTACGAATATAGTAAATGCTAACATAAAAATTATCAAATAGATCAGCAAAATGGCTTCGCCTCGTCAACAATCAGGGATGGGTTGGGTATTGGCCGAAAAGAGAATTTACCGAAAAAAACAGATAGGTACCGGTGTACCTACAATAACAAAAAACAACATTTATTTCAGATTATTAAATAAATAATACAAAAATAATAACGTCCGTTAATTATAGTGCCTACTTCATAGTTTTTATTTCTTATCGGTTGTGAACCGATTATGGCCATTAGGAAATTAGCCAGTGTCATGTATTCCAATATATTAAGCAAGTTATTTGCATCGAAACAGTCAAGTCGTCATAGTTAAAGTCAAGTCTAGGGAATCATTTGTAAACACGGCGGCCATTTACAAACAATCTTCACGGAGCCTTGGAGACAACACTAAGTCAATGTTTTGCACCGATTTTCACTTTCATTCCACTTGTACACCTTCACGAAACTAAATTGATTAATATGCCCCCGAAATTAAACAATTTGCACGCATATGAACTAGGTTTCACAAAAATGAAAATTTAGCACCACATCTCCTCAACGAGTTCCCGCCAAGACTTTACTTCATAGTTTGCAAGTTAAATTGTTATTGACACGGGACTCTATGTGCTATTTATTAATATTTCATAACCGATTATGGCCATTATAAAAGTAGCCAGTGTGGAGTATTATTAATATTTTCAAGTTATTTGCAATTTGCATAAAAACAGTCAAGTCGTCGTAGTAAAGTCAAGTCAAGGAAGTCATTGTAAATGGTGGCGCTTTACAACGACGGTTCACGCAAGCTTTGGAGACAACGTTAAAGTCCATGTTTCGCACCGATTTTCATTTTCATTACACGTATACCTTCACGAAACGAAATTGATTAATATTTACATGCATTTGTTTCACGAAAATGATAATTTAGCAACACATGTCCTCAACGCGTTCCCGCCAAAACTCCCTTTGCATGTTGACTTCGGGTCCTCGAACTCCTTCCAAAGGGGGCTCCATAGCCCCGTGATACCTCCAAACTAAGCAGCTAGTCTTGTACTGTGGGTAGGTATTAGACAACGGATATCCTACATATATCACTTATTTTTGTAAAAACATATTTACATAGACCCATATAGGAAACACGCAAAACCTGAAACAATTACGTGCAGCATAAATACTTGTCCCGGGCGGGAATCGAACCCGCAACCTTAGCAACCCAAAGCGCCACAGCGGCAGAAGAATATTTCAAAAATAATGCCAAACCGAAACCGAATCTACGCACAAAACTGAAAACCGAAATCCGAAGCTTTACCCCATCCCTAAAATTCGTTCACGAAAATATCTTTTCTCATAATACTGTGTAAGATTAATATCTGTAATAGAGCTGGAGATAAGCAATAATAAATGTTAAAGGCAGACAATTCGGTGCGGCAAATTGTTAGGGCGTGTTTCGGGTATCAAACCAGTGTTTTCCTGTACGAGGACGAATATCTGATGTTTTTCGGGATTTGTACCGAAGTGCTTTTACATTTTAGCCCCCACTGGGTATTGTTGAAGTGTCTATCTATCCTACTAATATATAAAGCTGAAAGTTTGTGAGTATATGTGTTTGTTACTCAACCACGTAGAAACCGCTGAACCGATTACCATGAAACTTGGAATATAGGTGGCTAGAAACCTGGAATAACACATAGGCTACTTTTTATCCCGATAATCCCGCGGGATCGGGACTTACGCAGGTGTGAAGCAAGTAGACTATAAAGTAGGTACTAACTGTGCCTCGCGGTTTCTTCGGAATAAGAAGTTCAAAGAAACATCTAAATAAATAAATAAATATATCCTGTGACCAACACACAGCGCCATCTAGCCCCGAGATAAGCTGCTAAGCTTGTGTTACGGTGACTAGACAACGGATATACTACTTTTATTTATTTTTCTTTTGTAAATACATACATTTTATACATAGATAGACATACACCCAGACCAGATCCAAATATTTTGTTAAGCATAAATATTTGCACCCAGCGGGAATCGCACCCGCAACCTTCTGCATTGCAGCCAAGCGTTCGCCCGACGCGCCGCAGAGGTCGTCAATGGGACTATACTTAAAACTATGCTATTTATGCTAAAAATAAATATTTTTGAATCTGTTCTGTATGTTTTATATAATGTATCATAAAACACATAATCTATATAGGTATTTACGTAAAAACTAAGTAGGTACTTATACATACTATGTAGTAAATAAGTAAACCCGTTGTATAGTACTCATAGTACAAGCATAGTGCTTAGTTTGGGGCTAGATTGTGCTGTGTATTACGATATTCATTGTTATTTAATTAAGCGGTTTTAAGGACGCGACTCATGTGAAATCCCTTCCGATGGAATGGTTTTATTCATAACCGGTATCAAATAGATCTTTAAACAATGTATTATGTTATTGTTCATGATACAAGAAGTGTCCCCTTCATTTCCAAAACAATAAAAAATAACTTTAAATACCACTATTATACAGGCAAAGTTACCCCTGTTTTACAAAATAAATCAAATTTTCTTCTAAATCCTTAACCGCTATATTTTCTTATAGGCATCATAATATTAGAAAATACAATATATAGATCCCCTTCATCGCATTTTTTCAAAATATTATTTGAATCTTCGTTAATTATTGATTTTACGAGAAATTGTAGATTTTTCACGCAATTCCATCTCACTCATTTATATGCAATAGGACAAGGACCGTTGCTTATCATCTATCGCCGTCTTAAATACTTCTTAGTAGGTTTTTTTGATGCTGGCAACAAAAAAAACGAAGTAGGTAGGTAAGTAAGAGATTATTTTTTCTTTATTTTTCACAAAATCCCCGCCCAATTATAGGGACTGAGCGTCGGTTAATGAAAAATAAACTTCATGAATATATTACGGGGAGATAGGGAAGGGACAGCAGTCTTGGAGACTTGTTATCGACGTAAATAAATAATTAGGTAAGTAAAAGAGACTATACCTACCTTTAAAGTTTAAGGTTTTTTAACGTGATTTTAATCATTATTATTAAATACTAGATTTTCGGGTCTAGATCGCGTTAGTTCAACAAAATTATTTTAAACTTAATAAGTCAATTTAAAATTACCCCGACGTTACGGCAAACGGATTACGGTTTTTGATTTTAATCCGTGGGTTCCCTCACAATGTTTTCTTCACCGTAAGAGAATTGTTAATAGCGCACATAAATATTTCTTAAAGAAAAATACATTGGTGCTCGGCCGCGGTTCGAAACCATGACCTTGGGAATGCAAGCCGGGGTATCTACCACTAGATTGACACCGCTCTGAGACTCCCTTATTACAAAACTAGCTGCGCCCTGCCGTTTCACCCGCAGAAGTGAAAAACGCGTTATAACCGGCGCGAGCGGCCGAGCGGTTCTCGAGCGGTTGCACTTTTTCGTTCATTACTTGGGTTCTACTAATTGGATTTCGATGCAAAGTATACCACGCACGACGTTCCTCGAAAATAGAACTATCCAATATTGAAAACCAGATTTCAATCGGATTAGTAGTTTTTAATTGTATAAGGAACAGACAAACAGACAGATATTAATGTTTTTTTTTTGTAAATTATATAATTTTGTTCTACTAAGTACTTATCCTAAGTCCCCTAGACCACTTTTTTTTTAAATTTACTTTTAAGTACAGACTTTTTGTCTTCTCTTCCTTTATTATAAGTATAGACGTAAACAGCTTAAGCAGCCACTTTGAATTAGTCTAGGCCCGAATAGCTAGCATACTAGGAGAGTATTAGCAAATGTCAAAAATATCGCTATCTCGCTAATCCGGATTAGTTAGTTCGATGTAGATAGCTACTGCAAGCTATGCAAGCCAGCCAAAACTATACTAAGCTATAGGAATCAAATAATCATTGCAACAAAAAGAAACAAAGAAATAACCCTATGAGTTTGTTTTGTCTCCTTCTCGTTGGAGGTCGCATTCCAAATCGCGTTCACGCATTACGATGACGTCAGCATGAAGCCAGCATTTCTTGGGTATTTGAACTGTGAGCTTGTTTAGCTTTAACAATTATGAATGACGTAAATGCAATAATTTCGTTAGTTTTATTATGTTTTCTTTTCAAATCCCTTAGTATGACTCCAAATTTCTTAATTTGCTAGCTGCAAGCTACTATGCAGATGTTTTTTCAAACATAGAAAAGGTAAAATTTTATTTTCAAGACCAGTCTTTTTCCACCTTATTACCCCATCCCTAGCGACCCAGAAGGTCTATTATTTAACGTCACTACGAAGATACGACGTGAAAAATAACCAAATGTACTGCCAACATAATAAACGTAATGGATAGAGCGGGCAAATGCTTATTAGTATAGATAGATCTAGATTTAGCTAGCCAACCTAATAAAATAAAAAGTGTTCGAAATTTTAAATTTTAATCATCGTCGGCTTAGTGTTAAAGTGGTCTACCTACAAAAATCAATTTTTTTTAGGAGAGCTAAGTATTTCAATTTATAAAACGCTCTAGAAAATAATATTGATTAATTTTTATGACCCCTTTTGTTGTCAAACAACTAAATTCGTTTATTAATTTAAATTAAAAAATGACAAAATTACATTCTTTATAGTATCAATTTCTAAATGACTTTGAGTAACTTTATTAATCTAATAGTTTCGTCTACTCTGATTAATAGTACTCAGGATAGAGTAACAGTAGGTTGTTCTGTTCATTGACATAATAATTAATTATAAGTTAGGTATTTATTTATTTGAATAATATCAATATCAAAGTTTAAATTTTTTTCCACACTTCGGGGAAAATTTGTATAAACAAAACGCTTTTATTCCCAAATTCAAATGCTCCCTGCGCGATTTAAATACGTAATCTCGTTTTGTCACTTCTTTTTTTAAAAATATCGCTCTTTTTTTATAGTTAAGTGTCCAATTTATTTAATGTTAACCTGTCACCACTACAATATTTCAACTAAAAACCTTTTGACATTATTGAAGCATAATAAACACAGCGGGCGATGCCAACAAAAAAAGAAATGAACTGCTACCAACTCAACCGAAATGTTTTGTTTCGTCGACGAACTGTGGCAAAGGCTATAATTCGATGCGGCCAGCCTTTCAGTCTATTCATTTATTTGTGTAAACAAAAATACAAGACGTTTGTTTAAAATTAAATGCATGCTTTATTGTTTAAGGCCTGTGTAGTTTGGTTGCGAGAAATGGCGGACAAAGAAAACGGACTAAAATTTAGAAATTATATTGTCCAAAACGAAATTGTAGGTGGCAATTTTGTGTCATTCGTAAGTTACGCTAATTATTGATGTCAAAACTGAAGTCGTAATTCGAAGATTGCGATTATTAGGATTTTTTAAATTATGTTTTTTTCTAGTAAAATCAATAATTTAATTAAAAATAAAATATACAATACTTTGTATGTATATTTTATAATTATTATTTCTCCTATTTAAATCCCGAACTCGTGGAAATTTTGAAAAACCTTTTCTTAACGGATGCTTACATTGTAAAAAGACAACTCTCTGCGAGCGATTTACAATGCGAGGCCCCATTTCTACGGATTTTCGTTCGATATCGGTAATTTTTCTATGTAAATGGCACGACCGCAGAGAGTGATCTCAAGCACTCGCCGCAGGAGTCTCACTTCGAACGAAAATCAGTATAAATCCAGCTATTAAAATCATCACTCAACCTTACAGTCAACCAACTTTTGTAATATCTGTAAGTAACAGAAGCTCGTATCCTGAAAACCTGCGTTAAAACATTACCCTTCCTTTTGCATTAGCCGTCGTCGGGTAAAAATGAATAACGCCTGAATATCAGGTAAATTTTGTTACCAACATAATAATAAAACAGTTATGGCAACTAATCGCTATAATATGTCGCAAATGAAAGCATATTACTCGATCAACGACTAACCCATACATATTTAGTACCAAATAATTGACAGAAAAATAAATCAGAAATATAGGAGAACGTATGATAATGTTATATATGCCATTTCTTATTTTTACGACTCTATGGCAAGAAAACCCCGTATAATTGTTCTAATCCTGCAATTTTATTCCAAATCTTACATTTCTAAGTAAGAGTCTACAATTTCGAATACAAAAAGACGTAAGCTTCATACAAAACGGTCTGCAGTTGAGACTTTTTGTAATAGAGAACGAGTGCACATACGACTTTTCCGAATAGGAGCAATAAAGAACGCGCCGGTAACAATTTGTTTAGACCAATCACAAGCTCGGTAGTTTTTTCCAACAACCAATAGCGGTACGTAGATAAAAGCCAGTTTCGTACGAACGAACCGTCCCGTAATACCCGAGCCATTTTCCGAGGGGTTTTCCTCTACAAATGTAAAGGGAGTTTGTGAACGAATTCTGTTGTATAATCGGCCATCATGAAAGGCAAGGGAGATTCACAAATTCGTATCGAAGAAAAGCTTATTTCGCTCTGTTTTCCCTGTGAGTGGGAAAGAGATGGGTGTTCAGGAAAACTGTGGTGCGAGCGAGTTGGCTATGGATGGTAGTTAGTACGTTTTAGAACTGGGCTATGGTAAAAGTAATTTTCTCGCTTTTATTCTGTGCAGCGGGTTGTAACTACAGAATGTAACACTGTGCGAAATAGCTAATAGATGTTTGAGACAGAAGTTCCTTACGAGAACCGAGAAGGTTGAATTAGTAAAAATCGTAAGGTAACACTTTGCTTCCAGTTTCGTTTTACAAACGTCGAAACTATGTTTTCCAGCTAGTTGGTAGTATTTAAAAAAAATAACTATTGACACTGCCTGCGTTACGGAAATAAACAAATCTAACTTGGACCCGATTTTCGTATGCTTGAAAATAGAATCCCTCCTGTATGTACAAAATGTTTACGAAAATGAATTATCTTATTTAATTTTACGTTAAGTTTTTCCCAACTTTCATTGGATTTATCTTATTCTAACTAAACGAACACGAATATCACTAATCAAATACCTACCACGAAGTTCTTTGTGTGTTTGCACGAAGTGTTTGCATTTCGAACTGCATCATCATCATCAATCACTAAAAAAACATATAATGCTGATTTTCCAATCTACAGTTAAAGGCGTTAAAAGGCATCCATGGAATAAGATCGAACATAACCAAATTCAAAAGTTTTCGAAACTTAGATTTCTACTTAAAAAATTGTGACCTTACTATTCGGTGTTACAATTGATTGGACAGATACATTTTATCTAGAAATTGAAAATTTAACACGTAAAAGTATAAATACGCAAAAGGTTACATAGTAAGTGTTCAAAGTACCCCGAGTTTCGCTGCAGCGCTTTTAATAGCTTTATCATAAAACAATGTAAACGCTTCCCTCTGGCAGCGCTCAATGATAGCTGTTTATTCGAGCCCGTACGCCGGAACGATTCTAAATGACGTTCATTTCGGCGGGAAATACTCCCGCCAATTAATGGCTGCCAGTTTTGTTGCTAGAAAATCCTGGCTGGTTCAGATGTAAAAATTTGCTTTTTAGATGTTCTGTTTTTGAATTGTTTTTAATTTTAGAAGTATTTGTTTTATTTTTAAATGCTTCTAATGTAAACCTGATCAATGATATCCCATACATATACCTAATAGGTAAGGGGACCAACTTTGTTTAATAAATAAAAAGATCTTTTAGATAAAAAAAAATTACAAGCATCTTAACCGTTGCATTAATCATACATCACACATCCCACTTTCCTGTGTTTCAATCACACCAAAGCTCTGAACCGATTGTGATGAATCTTAATATTATGCAGATAGCTAATAAATATAACTCGCCTATTTTATCTTTGTACCCATGTTTCGCAAAATAAATATTTTGAATTTAATTTAATTGAACTCGCTATGCAGATAGTTTTTTCCCAGGAAACCTGAAATAACATAATATAGGCTACTTTTTAACTCGGTATATTCCAGTGGTATCGTGACTTAATACGCGGATGAACAGTGATGACGTTCGGTCACAGCAAACATAGAAAAATATTGCTTAAAATTTATTTTATTTAAATGATAATTAAATGAATAATAGAGGTAAGTAGGTAGTTATCATTGATTCTATCGAATAAGTGTAGTCAACAATGGAATGGTGACCAACTTAGATATTACGTTCTATTTTTTAAAATAATTGTATTTCTAAGTATTTCCGAAAACGAACAAAAAAAACAAACTACCTACACATTTTATTCCAAAATTCAGACCTAAAACTTTCAGTAGTAGGCATTAAGGCGTATGTTCTGTCGCTTAGTAACATCTAGTTTCAATCCTAGCCACGGGTTCTAGCCGCCATCTTAAATCTGAACACAATCAAGGCCCAATCTAGGCGCGGCAGTAAAAAAACCCTTGTAAAACATATATTAGGGGTCGCTCGCCCTCGGGGGCTATACAACATTTTAACCGGGAAAATAGTGCGAGTACCCGGATCATTGCCACCGGATATCCTTTACCCGGCTCGGTGTTTACGACTTTACCCGGATTAAAAAGTAAACACATCTTAGATGCTCTGGCGTTTTGTTTCGTTGATTCTTGTTTTTGGTAGGTTCTGTGATAATGTCTTTAGTCTGTATACAGCCGATGGACTTTGAGGCTTAGGTTGTTATAAGCTGGGTTCTCCCCGTGGTTTCAACCGTGTAAATCCCGATCCTGAAGGAATATCGGCTTACAAAGTTTCCTATGTTTTAATACAGATCACCAGCTATCTGCATAAAATATAGAAGTTTTAATGATAACATTCGTTAGGTCTAGTTAGAGACCTTAGAGCGGCCTAAAACTCTAACACTAGGTGGGACCACTAACAAATTAATAAAGCAAATATGTGGCTTGCTTTAAGTTTAGTAAAAACCCCATCATACAACCCAACTTTACTGTCTGCCTAAAATTACTAGAAAATAAAGAAAGAAATTGCTACAATTTCTTCCAAAACCAATTTCTATTGAACTTTACTGCCGCCCTTTTTGAAACAAAAACTTTTTTTTCTACGACAGACAGGCTAAAGGTAGTAAACAGTCAAACAAACAAAGGGAAACATTTTGACAATTCTTGAAATGGTGAGATGTGACTTTATTGCGTTTATGAATAGCTATTCGTTATTTGGAACGTTGTTTTTTTCTAATTTGTTCAAAAGAGGTTTTATTTTGTCAATAATAGAAGGTGTCCCGCAGTGTTATGTCTATTTATTTAGTTACCAGTAGCAAATGATTAGATTCGGTTGCCCTTTTAAAGTGTAAATAATCTATTCTGAAGCATTGTCAGATTTCAAATGTGTTAGTTCCGCTACCCCTAATGTTTTTATTAAAGACTTTATACAAAATAAGGTTTGGAACCTACTTGCGAGTTTTATGAGATGACGTGTCGACCTGTGTAGATTTGAATTTAGAATATCATTTTATAAGTAAATTATATTCTTTTTTTCTGCGTGTGTTTTAAATGCATTTTAATTTTGTGTAGGTACCAGAGATATGTAAAAACTTCTAGATACGTAATAGGGCAAATTTCTTGGCTACACAAATGCAAGCTATCTAGCCAGAGAAGTCTTAGTTCCATCCCAGCTCACGTCACGATCACCCGCTTGTTGACATACAGTACATTTAGTTCACTTTCACAACATTATTCACAGACAACAATGCCTTTTAGGCGATGCACGAATTATACTCCAAAAACTGGCAAAAATATTTAATTTCATACGTAAGTAAAGCTGTATTTATTTATTTTAGTTTATTTTTTGAAAAAGTTTTTTTTCTAAAATCTCAACGAAGTTTTTGACTTTGACGTTTTATCATTCTCTCCTAACCGCTATGAGATGTCATAATAATATTATGACATCTCTTTCTTACGTCATGCAAGTAGCATTGAGTCTTTATGTTTTAGAAAGAGATAACAATAGTTTCGTCTATTTCTTCTTTAAATTATGTGAATGAATATAAATAATGAGGTTGTATAGCATACAATTTGTGCCGCTTTTCAATAATGATTTGTTCTGCAATGGCGTCTCTATAACTTTAATAGACTCATTGGTAGGTACGGGAAATTAAAAAAATAGAGTTTTATCATCTGGGCATTTTGAGATAGTTATAGGATTATTATGAGTAGCAGGCGAAGGATGGATTAGTACCTACCTAACTAGGTGACATTATATTTTATAGGTATAGGTTACCTACCTTCATACAAAACGTTTATTTTGATATTTTACTGAAATTTTTAAAAAGTGTCGTTTACGACAATTTACACTATGGGTATCGATATTATCAGATTCATACATCAACAAAATCCTAACTTGTTTTTTTTTAGTTTCCATAAAAAGTTTTTAAATAACAGACTGAAAGCTCGTTTATTCTATTCTAACAAATATGATACGAAAATAAAAAATATACATAAAATAAAAATTATAAATGGCGGCAAAATTGGAAGGTCATTCGTTAGCGTTAAGTACCTACTGCTAGAAAAATTCAAGATTGACAGGTTGGTTGTACCTATTAATTAATGAAAATTGAGTACCTAGATTGTTTTATTTTTTAACGAAACGTGCCGTAATAGCTTTGAGAGTCATGTTAAGTCGTCATTTGAGACGAGATCAACTCAAATGACGACTTTGAACAACTGAGAACTGTGGGCATTGTATAAAAAGGTATATAAACTAAAACACGTCTAAATTTAAACGCGTCTTCGCTGTGGCCACAATAAAAAAACACGAAAAATTCACTTTAGAACTGATGAAGCTCGTCCATCAAAGCCGAGTTTGAAAGCTTCACTTTCAAGCGACGATTAACCTTCTAGTATCTTACAAGACTGTTTAAATTCGTTGTTGAATAGTTAAAACAGAACTCGCTAAGCTCACGTAAGTGCAGAATAAACTAAACCGCAATAAAAAAAAAGAAATAAAATCTTTAATCGAAAAGGTGCTGAATAAATCTATGAATATTTTACCATTCCGCCCTCTCCTTATATAAAATTTAGCGACCTTCCAATACATTTGCAGTCATAAAAACAGATTGTGTGTGCTCGGCCGGAATTGTCGGTCCAGATATCACTGCTCGACCGATGCCATGATTGTTTAAAAAGTTTAAGATATCCGGGTTTTTTTTTAAGTTAAGGTTGTTGTACTGAAAAAAATGTTAGAGCAGAATTATCTTTTAAAACGTAGACAGGTGTTTTATTTTTAAACGTAGGTCTGTACTAAGGTCGTCCCAACTAGACCGTGTTTTGTCCTATAATATCTTGACGAAGAACTTTAAAAAATGAGTTATTTTATTCAACCAAATTATAGAGCATAGTGCCCCGCGGTTTCACCCGCGTAAGTTCCGTTCCCGTGGAAATATCGGGATAAAAAGTAGCCTATGTGTTATAATCAGGTCGTTCGCTATAGCTACGTATATTCTAAGTTTCATTGCAATCGGTTTAGTAGTTTTTGCGTGAAAAAGTAACAAAATCACATACATAATACATACAAACTTTCGCGTTTATAATAATTAGGAAGATTTAGCGATTTGCGATTTTAATGTCAGCAGTAAAAATATTGTTTTTATTTATTGCTATGCATATAGCTGGAGATCTAGATTAAAAAATATACTATCTTTTTCCCAATATTCCCGCGGGACCATTCATTTTTTTTCTTATAAGTACTTACTTTCTTTTGTTCTGAACTTTAGGTATGTACCTACCTTTTCCACCCACAGGTTGCATGGAAGACATCGCTTTTAGCGATGAGGTCGCCCATTGGTACGTCGTTATATTAAGTTACATTTTACCGGGTCTTAATCGCTTATTATTTATTTTCTTACCTCGACGTTTCGATCATGTTACTATCATCTTGGTCTCGAGGGGACAACGTTCAACGTTGTAATCTTTCTGTGTATTTGACTTACTTTTGACGTTTATTTATTGTAATTGTTGGTTGTGCAAATAAAGAATTTCTCAGGTTGGAATCTATAGTGCGTACTTTGACTTGTCTCAGACTGAGTTTAGCAAGAACTGAGCATAAACATTGTATTGGAATTTATAGTCGAAATTAATCTTGTTATACCTACCTACAAATATGAACTTCATAGTCATAATAAACAGCGAAACAAATTTAAGTTATTTATTTTATTGTTTTGTATTTTAAATTTGAAAAACTTCGACTTTACTTAGCAGAAACTTTGCGGATAGTTGCGAAGATCGCTTTATAAATACTTAGGTACTTACCTACCAAATATTGTTTCAAGTCAACGTTTTTTGCTTAGCAAAGTCAAACTATGGATTATAGATTTCAGCCTCAATCTCTTAGTAGTTTGAGGGGCTCATTGGCTTGGCTTGCACCTGCCGATATTGAATAATCGTATGGGTTAAGCAACGCTTGGCGCGGTCATTACTTGGATGGGTGACCGAAAAATTTGTCTCGCAAAAAAGCACTTTCTTGATCTCTTCCGTGCTTCGGAAGGCACGTTAAACAGTTGGTCCCGGTTGTTATCTCTGATAGCAGTCGTTAGGTCAAGTTAGAGGCCTTAGGGCGACCTGAAAACTCTAACACTAGGTGAGACAAAACACAATACGGAAAGAAGAAGTAAGTAGTTGAGAGTAACTGTAACTGAATCAACCCTTCAATAAACAAATCACGCCCGTCATAAAAGGGTTAATCGTTTTCTACCCTTATATTACCGTACCTACCCTAATATTATCAAGTAACCTACCCTTAATAATAAACAATGTATTATTGTTGCTCTAACTACTGTGTGTATTGCTTTCGTTAAATATTCATGCTGACGAAATTTAATAGACACAGATTGATATTTATTTTATTAACTTATTTTACACGATTGGTACTCATAATTTCATATTTTCCCAGGTCTTAATCGCATGTTTTTTTTTTTTGCTATAAATATTTATAAAGAAAAAAATCATCTCTAAAAATTCTTTGAAGGTGAATTTTTCCTATGAAATATTTCAACTTACTTACATTATGTTTACGATTATATTTTGTCGAGTAAAAATAAGCTAAAACTTAAAACCACATTCCTGTTAAAATTGTAGTGTAATCATCTTGCCAAATATACTTAATTTTATTGTCAGTATTTATCTTTTAAAACTATAGCAAGTAATATTGTGATCATCAAGTCATCACAAGCTTCAGTAACCATAAACGTAAACTCCAAAGAAAAATTTAAACTAAGCCGACAAAGGACATAATTCTTTAGAAACTACCAAAAACAAAAGAAAATGGCCGGTTCCGTGCCCACAAAATTGCGGTAAAACTTAAATTACGTTATGGGCGCAATATAATAATAAAACACTACTGTAAAAGTTGGTGAAAATATAAATATTTATGTTTGTCTTGGCATTATGCTCGCGGTACCCATTGCCTAATTTGTCACGCATTATAAACACCCGAAATGAAAAAAAAAACGTCTCCGTCTATTCAAAATGGCGGTAAAAGGCTTTCGTAAAAAAACCTGTATTTTGTACCTATTTCCCTGTGATTTTTGTAAAGAAAGTCGTAATATTTTATTAGTTATTTCTGCGGTTGATTTTTGGGTAGTAAAATATGCACAATAAATAAGCGGAACCGTAAAATAATTGGGCAAAAAGATGTGTTCATAATTTTTTTAATTTACGGCTGGGCATACCATTGAGACTGATGTTAAATGTAGACATACTCTACCTAGAATAACCTATACTTATTTAATGTTTGTCTAAAAAATATCTACTTATTATAATAAAAAATATAATAACATAGACACGCAACGAATTGAGAACCTCCTCCATTTTTTGAAGTCGGTTAAATACCTACATTTATCCAAACTGAATATTTAAAAGAAAACGTGAAAGAAAGTCTATTTTAACCGTTCTTAAATACCTACTTTTTTCCGCCTTTGAAAACGGCACCGAACGAATATTGATCATGTTTATAAATTAAAAAACTTAAATGCGGTTAAGAAAAAAAAACGAAATAAAATAGCAAGTAAAACCGAAAAATAAACTCGCACAATAAACCACCAAAATCCGCACCCAAATTGCTTAATTGACTGAAAATCAGTGAAAATAAACCACTTTTCTCTGCCCCAAATCCCCCTTAATCCGGTTAAAACCGACTAAAACCTGCTAAATCCGGATTAATAGTCAGTCAAATTGTCGGCAGGGGTGCAGAAATACACCTGATACTCGCCAGTACCCTAGATAGTTGATCGTAGGACCCTTTTGTTGTCATTTTTTTAATCTACACTTGTCAACAGTGATAAAATATGGGATTAGGTTTGTTTGTTTATTATTTTTGACAATAGGGTGATTATTGTGTCTTTCGATATTTTGTATAGCGAAGTGTTTGTAACAATAAAAGTTACCTAAGTTCTATTAATATTATGACGTAGAGGGTTATTTTTTATCCATTTGTATTTTTTTAATTTAGATATTATTAGGTAAAAACGACTAACAGGTTAAGAGCAAGGTACTTACCAATTTATTTAAAAAAAAACAGGACTCTTTTATAATAAACTTTTTAAATTCACACGATTTGTTGACATAGTTACATTTTACCGGGTCTTAATCGCGTAATATTATTCATTTTCTTACCTTGACGCATGGTACAATAAACTTGGTCGCGGGGGTCTTTATAATAAATCGACAGTGGAAGTCGATTTTTGAATCAAGAATCAAGAATTTATATTGTTTAAGTGATGTACATATTGATCTTAAATTAACATACATATTTTGGATACAATCACTTACCCACTACAGGCATGCAATAATTAAAATTAGGTTCATTAATCTATAGTAATTTTAATTAAGATGTTAGCATTTGTTAGAGTGACGTAATTATCTATCTTTTAGATGTAATTTCTTGTGCTACATCTTAGACCCGTCGTTATTTTACTATCAAATACTAAGTTACTAAAAACCTATGCGTGTGACACCGCGGGGCGGAACAAGCTACAATATTGAGTGCCACATATAAGGACAGAATAAAACGACACTCATCCACAATCAAATGATGGAAAAAACAAGCGTATTACATTAGCTCCCCCACTAGCGGTGGACAGCGCACATTGATGGTGCGACTGCGACAAGAAACGCAACAATTGATATAACTAGTTGTGTTAACGTCTCTTTTGCTGCAGGCAGCGAGCAGGAGTTATCCGTGTAATCCATGTCAGTAAAATTAAAAATATATTTAAAGGAAAAATTCATAATAAAACACTTTATTTATCCGGTTTTATCGCGTTTTTATTCATTATTTGACGCGAAAACCATAGAAGAAAAATTCATCTTCAAAAATTCACTTGCGGCGAGATTTGAACTCGCGTCCCTGGATCAATATTCCAGTGCCTATACCGCTCGGCCACGCAAGTTTCTAAAAACGCAAAATATTTCTAGTAAATATATGCCTTGAGCAATAAAAACAAATTTACGAAATAGTAAAATTAAAGTTATAATTGTGTGTTTTCGCAATTAGCCCTAAAACTGGGTCTTTGACTTTAAGCCGTGAGGTTCGTCACGATGTTTTACTTCATCATAAGAGCGATGTTAAAAGCGCACATTTTTTTTTTTTTTAAGAATAAGTCATTGGTGTTCAGCGAAAGACAGGTCAAAAGTACCGTGTAGGTATTTTTGTTTTTTTTTTAATTTACCCTAGTAGTTTACGTAGTTACATTTTACCGGGTCTTAATCCCGTATTATTAGTTAAAGTTTAAGTTTTAACTTGTGTGTTTCCGCAATTAGCCCTACAACTGGGCCTTTGTGCGTGATTTTAAGCCGTGGGTTTTCTCACGATGTTTTCCTTCATCGTAAGAGCGTTGTTAATGTTATTAGTAATATTAGATATTGACTTACCTCGACGTTTCAACCATGTTCCAATGGTCTCAATCTCCTCGCGACCAAAGATCACTGTAACATGGTCGCACGTTGTCGCCTCCATTGTGCGCTGTCCGCAAGTTATTTATAAAAAAGCGAAGCGCCCGTCGACTAATTGCTACTTTATTACTGGAAATATTACATCAGTGACATATTGACTGTTTTTAGTCACAAGCTTCTTGTGTGCTCTGCAGGGTGGCAACGCTTTGTCGCCCGACTTTTATCGGCTGCACGGAAAGGGTTAATATGTTTTTTATCTGTATGTATGTATGTTTGTAATATTCTTCCACATATAACATACTAGCTGCGCCCCACGGTTTTACCCACGTAAGTCCCGTTCCCGCGGGAATATTGGGATAAAAAGTAGCCTATGTGTTAATCCAGGTCCCCAGCTACCTATATTCCAAGTTTCATCGCAATCGGTTCAGTAGTTTTTGTGTGAAAGAGTAACAACCTCACATACATACATGCTTACATACAAACTTTCGCGTTTATAATATTAGTAAGATAAGATAAGATAAATATGATGTTTTTTAACTGAAAGTAGGTATTTCCAGTAAGTTCTAGTAAGTTCTTATTATTATTATTAAGCCTTTATTGCTGATTCGTTTACAAAACATTTATATTAAATATACTATAGATCTAGTTTAGTTGAATCAGCGTGTCTGACACATAGGCCTCTTCCAACTCCTTCCACTCAAATCTGTTGTTCGCTTTTCTTGTCCAGGTAGGACCACCTATTTTCTTTATATCATCTACCCATCTTTTGGCCTGTCTTCCTCTCCTTCTCTTACCATCTATTGATAGCCATTCGGTAGTGAGTTTTGTCCATTTTTCCCTACTGTCTCTTGTCATATGACCCGTCCATGTCCATTTGAGCTGTTTAATTTTTTTAATTATATCTTCTACTTTTGTTATTGATCTTATTTCTTCTGCTCTTTTACGATCTTTCAAAGTGACGCCCATCATACTTCTTTCCATCTTCCTCTGACATGTTCTTAGCATAAGGTAATGTTTCTGTGTTAGTCCCCAAGTTTAGCATCCATATGTCAGACAGGGTAAGATACAGGGCTGCCATGGAAAAATGCTTGCTCTTAAGGACTTCTTTCAGAGACCAGTAGTAAGTTCTAGTAAGTACTTATATATATACCTACCTATATTTAGCTTATATGGTGATTCGTGTTAAAAATGTAATTAGGTGAAGCCTTAGATCCTATTAGTGGGTATTCGAACTTGGTTCCGACTTTTTTAAAAGTAATTTCCCGAATCAATTGATTACCTAATGTAACTTATAAAGGTCGGTGGTTTGGGCCCAGTTTGAAATGTTAAGAAATCATTATCCTTCTCTTACGGCCGAATACAGAAACGCTGCTCAACATTTGAGAACTACTTAAGCAAAGAAGCAGCTCTTAAACTCAAAAATTGCCGTACTAATTTTGAATTTAGAATCTGCTCAATAATTTAAGCACCTCTCAAATGTTAAATGACGTTGCTGTATTTGGCTGTTAGTCTCTGATATAGAAATCTATAATCGACTTGTCCAAATTATTTGTGTACGACTATCAAAAAATCTCCAATCTGCAAAAGCTCCTAAGTGGTTTGTTAAAAAGTTTTTATAATGTACTTAATTGAATCCTATTTTAGTGTTTAATTTTAATTCTATTTTCGTTAATGGCAATGATTTTTGTTTAGTACTTCTATTTTATTTTATTGTTTGTCATTTCAATTAAGATTTTTATGGTGTTTTTTTTTATTCTGTTTAGGTACCAATTTCGTTTATTACTAGCTGCGTCCCGTGGTTTCACCCACTTATGTCCAGATCATGTGGGAATATCGGGATCAAAGGTTGTTACTCCACGATAATTTAGCTTTCTATAGGTGTTTTTTTTTAATCGGTCCTACAGTTGTTTCGGAGTCTTTTCATTCCAAATAAATATTTCCTCTTTACCGACTCTTTACTAACTTAGTTTAGTTGCCGGTGAACTATACTACTACATACAACTAAACTACAACTGAATAGTCCCTTTTCCATGCACATAAGGTTGCATGGAAGAAATCGCTTTAAGCGATAAGGCCGCCTATTTGTTCAACATTTATTTAGTTTTAAATGTGTTGTTTTCGTAATATTTTTGTGATTGATCATATAAAGTATTATTTATCTATCTATCTATACAAATCAACGCCCAGGGGCTCTATTTTTGAATCGCTCGCGTCACTACGAGTGACTTTAATACCTCTATTTCTGCCAATTTTCTCTTGTTTTCTGTATTTTTTCTATGTGAATCGCACGACCGCAACGAGTGGTATCAACCACTCGCCGCAGGAGTCAGACATCGAACGAAAACCAGCAGATATTGAATTATTTAAATCGCCTGACGAGCAACGAGCGATTCAAAAATAAGGCTGCAGCTTCCACGCAGAAGGTAGCAGGTTCGATTGCCGTCGAGAACAAGTATTTATACTGACCAACCATAAATGTTTGCTTCTTTCTGGTTTTCAGTGTTTTTGTAAGACGCTCATAGTCATACCAAGTTTTATCGCAATCGGTTCAGCATCTGGTAGTACTTACTAAGGTACTATTTTGTGAGTAGAACACTTGAAAAACCTAAGCAAGAGCAAACTCTCTTAAAGAACACAAGCTTTGAAAAACGAGTTTTAAATAATCTCCTATCGCAGGACCTAAATCGGACCTTAATTGTTCATAATCTTTTTAAACTCACACGATTTGTTAACATAGTTATATATTTTACCGGGTCTTTATCGCGTATTATTATTCATTTTCTTACCTCGACGTTTCGATCATGTTACAATGATCTTGGTCGATAAATAATAACACGCGATGAAGACCCGGTAAAATGTAACTAGTAAGTATCTTAAATGTTTAGCTAAAAACATACAACATCAAATAATACCAAAGACGTTTTAAATACTACGCATAACAATAATAAACATTATAATAAAAAATAATTTAAAATTATTTTTTAAATTATTTATTTGTGGTTTTTTAAAGTAGGTACCTACCTAGTCGAGTTTTGGCGGGAACGCGGTAAGGAGATGTGTTGCTAAATTTTCTTATTTGTGAAACCTAGTTCAAATAGGTAAGTACGTGTTGTATACTGTATATTGTTTAATTTCGGGGGCATATTAATCAATTTAGTTTTGTGAAGGTGTACAAGTGTAATGAAAGTGAAAATCGGTGCAAAACGTGGACTTAAGCTTTGTCTCCAAAGCTCGCGTGAACCGTCATTGTAAATGGCCGCCCCGTTTTACAATGATTCCCTCGACTGGACTTTAACTATGACGACTTGACTGTTTCGATGCAAATAACTTGCAAATTTATATTAATAATACTTGACACTGGCTAATGTCCAAATGGAATATAGCCATAAAAAAGAAAAAGAAGAAAGTACCTAGTCGGGAATTTTTTATTATATTTAATTAAATAAAATTAAATTTTATTTTTTAAGCAGGCTTGTTCTCGCGCTATAAAATTACGAGAAAAGATAACAAGGTATGGCAGAATATCTATAGATCCACGGCGGGCACTGAACCCGCCACTTAACCTAATCCACCGGGTCACAGAGGTCGTCATAACCCCTCTATAATCCTTTAATTAAGATACGTTCAGTATAAAACATTTCGCCCCCTTACACAGACTTTTAAATATTTTTAAGTTATGAGACTGGACAACAAAAAAAACTAAGTCTTTCGTGGCGTTTTGACTGTCTTTTGACTGACTTGTCTGACGTGCTAACAACGCTCGGCTCTCAACGGCTGACGTTTACGAGTTATCTATGTCTTTTAAACTCACACGATTTGTACTCACCGTAAAATTTTACCCGGGTCTTATTTGCGTATTGTTACTTTTAAATTCTCTTACCGCGACGTTTCGATCATGTTACAATGATCTTGGTCACGACGGAGAGGGGTCGGTCTAACACACTCGAGCCAGCTAGGCTCGGGTCTAATGTGCCCGACTTTTACCCTGATATTTCCACTAATCAGAAAATACGCGGATGGAACCCGGCACAGGTATAATTTTAGTTAAACGAAGTTATGGAAGTGCTACTACATAGTTGTAAGCTATCTATTAACACATTCATTTTATTATGAAATTATGTATATATTAGTCTATAAGGTGTATAGCCTGAAATAAATGTATTTATTTATTTAAACGGGACAGACATTTTGCTAATAACTGATAATAACACCTCCTTTTGATTTTGAAAGTCTTAATGAGGTCGTTGACTTTTGTTTGCTAACTTTACCACAACAAAATCTTAATATCCTCTCTAGTTGTAGCTAGGTTTTTATCATTCTCGTTTTGCTCGCTATAATATTGATAAAGACAATTTGGTAGAAATTACGTATAGTTGATCGCTCCAGTCTCGAAGCGAGGAGGCGAGGTTACATCGCGGGGTACTGCGGGGTTTAATCTTAGGACCGTCTACGGGGCGGGGACATACACGGGGTTGTTTAGTCGGGGATCAATCTTAGGACCGGCTATTTAGTCGGGGATGAATCTTGTGTCCGTCTGTTTAGTCAGATGATGAATCTTAAGACCGTCTGTTTAGTCGAGGATGAATCTTAGGAAAATCTGCTGTTTAGTCGAGGATGAATCTAAGGATCATCTGTTTAGTCGGAGATGAATCTTAGGACCGTCTATTTGGTCGAGGAGGAATCTTAGGAACTTTTTTGTGAAAAGGAGTTAACTACAGAATTATGTGTTATTTTTCGAATTTTCCGGCAATCCAAATATTCAGCCAACCTACATTTGTATGTAATGAATAGGTACTACCTAATATTTTAGGCCCGCAGATCGACAGCTCTCCGTATCACTAGATACGTCGAGACCTCGCTACCTCGTGTGGAGCCCTCAGAACTCGTAAACGCGGCATGATTAGGTTATATTAAAACATGATGTAGGTACATACCCCTATACCTACGTATACCTCACCTCCCCCCCTCTAGGGGGTGATAGAACTTCGGTGGGGGTGTTTATTTTTTAATAATCTCTTGTTTTAGTTGCCAGCCAGTGTTGATTTTGTTGTTTTGAGTTTTAACTTTTAGTTTTTTACTTTTTTTTACACAATTTCTGTTTTAAAATAAGTACTGGGTTTTTAGGCCGACCGAGCGTATTGAGCGAAGTGTAGTGAGCGAAGCGTTTCTGCTTTAAGTCGGCCAAATTTTTCTATCGTCATTCAGTAGGTTGGTTCTCCTCCTCAGGATCTCAATGGATCTTCATGAAACTTGGCATATAGGTAAATCGAGGTTATAGATTTTTGTTGTGGGAAATTTTGGATCGTAAGTTATTCCACCCGGGTAAATTGATATACCTACTTACTTACCAATACCTTCGCTGTATGAGGGCAAAAAACTATTAGAATCAGTAAAATTAACAAGAAATATTATTCATTTTCCCTCAGATTCAATGTTCTCTCTATTTTTCTAGAATACCAATCCCTTTTCAAAAAGTACAGTCATTTGAAATTAGAAACTGTCATATTAACTTTTTTTAGGTTTGAATCTTTGTTTTTTAGCGTGATACCTATCATGATGTTATAGATACTTCGTGATAATTTTGACATAGGTAATTAATAAGTAATTATTTATAGGTAATTTTGATTTAGGTATTCCTATTTCATTTTTACATGACACGTGAAAAGTTCGTAATTTTTTTTTTTTAAATGCAACAAGTAACGCCATCTCCCAGTGAATAGCCAACATTAGTGCTGGTGAATAGCAACAAGTAACGCCATCTTCTAGCGAATAGCCAACATTGAATAGCGTAGCTACGTAATCACAATGATTTGAACCAATAGGTTCAAGGCTGATGACTTTATTTTACAATTATACTAATAGGTGGCGCTATAAACAGTTTTGTCACAGAGACAAGTACTTTTAAAATTAATGTGAGGATGTTGTTTTTTAACCGACTTCAAAAAAAGTACTATGTTAAGTATACTTTTTTTAGGGATGTTCTCCGGCTACTTGAAGATGGCTTGACCGATTATTCTTTTTTAACGGAAATTAAGGTTGGAGGTCCGAGATGGTCCCACAAAAATTTGTTGAGGACCTGATGAGGATCTTCGTAGTGATGAACGGGAATGCTCCTCAAACCACAGTAATCAATTCAATTGTTCTAATTACTCGATCATGGCTTAACCGATTGGTTATTTTTTTTAATGGAAAGGCAGCAAAGTAGTTCCATATAAATTTGGTTAGGATCTGATGAGTATTGCAGTAAATAAAATAGCTCATTTTAGGACTTCTACCGAAAATAATTTATTTTACATTAACAAATACAAATAACAACATAAACGCCTAATCTATCCATTTAATACTAGACTGAGCTCTAACTAAATCATTTTTATAATCATCCTCACTTAACCTATGCCTAAACCGATCTTGGTTAGCATTTATTTCACCAAGCTCTTCTAACTCGGTCACAGTTAATTCACTAAATTTCCTTCCTTTTAATTCTCTTGGCAACACTGGATAGCCGCCATCTTGGTGTACGAACCTCCCACCATCTTGGTTTACGAACCTCCCGCCATCTTGGTTTACGAACCTCCCGCCATCTTGATTTACGAATCTCGCGCCATCGAGCGTAGCAACTCTTGAAGTATTTAAACTTTTTTTCTTTTTCCCGCCTTGAATTTCATCGACCATAGAGTCTAGAGCTCTATGAAGTTCGTTTCCACTGCTTCCACGTCTTTTGTTTAGGAATCCGTAGCTTTTTACTGGTTTTTCGTCGCGGAATGCGTGATTTGTGTAATTGTGAGAGTAGCCCAGACTGCTTTTCTTTTTGTGCGCCTGTGAATTAAACAGAGATGAGATTATAAGCGTATTGAATCAGAAATATTTTTAAAGGATAAATTCATCTTCAAAAATTCACTTGCGGCGAGATTTGAACTCGCGTCCCTGGATCAATATCAAATCTCGCCGCAAGTGAATTTTTGAAGATGAATTTTTCCTTTAAAAATATTTCTAGTAAATATGCCTTGAGCAATAAAACAAATTTACGAAATATTACGTATTGAATCAGTTTGAATTGTCCGTTAAAATATCCATAACATTAGTCTATCATTTTAACTGATTCCAGTCAGTTAAAATGATAACCCAAGAGTTTCTTATGGCTTCTCATCGGAGGGCGCGTACCTATATTTATTGTTGTACAAGAATCTATAAGCAAATAGCCGCTCTACGGGGTTTTATCCGGGTAAGTCAAATATCGGAATAAATAGAAGCATATGTAATAAAAAGTCATTATTTCTTAAGACAGTGAAACTTTAACCGTGGTTTAATCACCGTTTAAGTCAAGGGTATAAGCTTCAAGAAACCTACTGCATGAATCAATTATTAAATTAATATTATGAAACCTCAAACAGTTTATTAACAAATTAAATAACAGCAATCAAAAAGCTCAATTAATGATTAACCCCCTTGCTTATAAACGATGATTAACAGAAGATCAAATTATGTGACGTTTGTCTCTGTCTGTCAACTTTGAAACTTCATGTCAACTTCAACTGTAAATACGAGTCTTGGCGGGAACTCGTTGAGGAGATGTGGTGCTAAATTTTCATTTTTGTAAAACCTAGTTCATATGCGTGCAAATTGTTTAATTTCGGGGGCATATTAATCAATTTAGTTTCGTGAAGGTGTACAAGTGGAATGAAAGTGAAAATCGGTGCAAAACATTGACTTAGTGTTGTCTCCAAGGCTCCGTGAAGATTGTTTGTAAATGGCCGCCGTGTTTACAAATGATTCCCTAGACTTGACTTTAACTATGACGACTTGACTGTTTCGATGCAAATAACTTGCATAATATATTAAAATACATGACACTGGCTAATTTCCTAATGGCCATAATCGGTTCACAACCGATAAGAAATAATAATAAATAACTGTAAATACGATACAGGACTTTTGTTTTTGACGCGTTAGTGGAACGTCGTCTTGAATTTTATTTTTGCAAAATCTAGTTTAATTGCGTTTAAATTGTTTAATTTCGGCGGCATGTTATTAATTTAGTTACGCGAAGTTCAACGAGTTAAATGAAAATAAAAATACCAGTGACAAACACGAAATTGGCACGTTACAAACAAAAGTTCCATGGGGTTAGAGAAAAATCGTCGCCATTTTTTCTGCAGCCTTCACGCATTGAAAATTATTTCAAACGATTACAGTATAGTAGTGGTAGTACACTATTGTACGAGAAACTGGCTAAATTGTCCTATATTGCTGACAGATGCCATAACTAAGAAAAAAAAAGAAATACGGTACAGTACGAATACAATAATACGATACAGTTATGCAGCTGTTAATTAGCGTTTATAAGTAAGGTGGTCTAATTTAGCTTACCTCGTTCAGTTTACTGAGCACGAGGCTGTGTCCAGTATTGACTCCTATAACTCCGACATCTTCGAAGCTGTTCGAGCGATGGTACGGCCGTAATGCTGACACCGCGCGGGACACACCCACCTAGAAAAAAAAATATCCAACTTGAACTCTCCCGCGAAGTTACCGCGCAACTTCCGTCGTAATCGGCATCGAAATCCCACCGCGCAAAGGAATAACCTGCGCGGTTCACACGAAGGCGTTGATTTAATGCATTTGAAGCCGGCACCGGCACACATTTTACCCTAGCCTTCTACATAAGCAGGAGCTGCTTCTCACGGAGATTAAGATACTGCGCTGGATGTATGGAAAGACTTGAAGACTCCTGCATCAAGGCATCAGGGGCAGCCTTCACAATAAAGTAGATTGGGAAGCCCCAAGAAATGCTGGCTTGACATCGTAAGGGCTGATATGAGTGCCAATGAAGGAGAGACGTAAAAGTAGGAATATGGACCCCGCGGGCTTCCGAGAGGGCTATTCAGATCTGAGCGGAATTCGCGACCGCTGTGGGTAGAGGTACGCGCGGATTTCGCTCAGGTATTTAGTATCAAGTTCCGCAAGCGTGAGCAGTATTTGCTGCCGGTGTGGGTGGGTACATACCGCGCTAGTTTCGTTTAGGTATTGTATTAAATTCCCGGGTAGAGCGGAATTACCGCATAGGTAGGTACGTATATGTTTTGTTCGCACGTTTGGCGAAACAGATTTCTGTCAATTATTAATTTTTATTGCTAAGCGTTCTTCAGGGCATATGGGTTCTCGATATTTAGTGAACGATTTGCTGATTTTTTCCTTTATTAAATTTAATAATTCATCAAAGTTCTCAGTTGTCATTCTGAATGCATTAAAAACCCGATCTTCATCCAATCTTAATCTTGGATATAAAGTGTGGAATTCCCCATGAATTCGGTGTTGTCTGTTGATGTCGTGGATCCAAAGTCTTTTCCTAACTGGTAAGTCAATTAAGGCTAATAAAAGTAAAACTTCCTCTTAATCGCTATCCATCACTGAAATCAGATGCTCTGCTGAAATCACAACGTACTGACGTGATGTTCTTTGGCAACACAGAACTGAATGACTAACTCGCGAAAACTTCTTACCTTCCTGAGCGAAACTTGGTACCGCGCGGTATATACCTACCACGCTGTATTCTACCCACCAAGGATAGCGAAACCCGCTTTGGTGTGAACAGTAATATTACCGCATACCCAATGGGTTTTCTCTGATGTGAAATCCCTTTCGATTGAATATTTTTCTTCATAACCGGTATCAAATAGATCTACTATGATTAACAACTACTACTACTATGCTACTATGCTAATAAACAATGTTTTATGTTATTGTGTATGATACAAGAAGTGTCCCCTTCATTTCAAAAACAATAAAAAATAACTTTAAATACCACTATTATACAGGCAAAGTTACCCCTGTTTTACAGAATAAATTATAAAAATACAATACCTAGAACCTTTTCATCGCATTTTATAAAAATATTATTTTAATCTTCGTTAATGATTGATTTTACGAGAAATTGTAGGTTTTTTTCATGCAATTACATCTCGCTCATTTATATGCAATCGGACAAGGACCGATAATTATCATCTTTCGCCGTCTTAAATCTAGCGGACCGACCTGGCCATGTCTGATCCTATGTTCAGTGAGGTCGGCACCGAGCAGCTCCTCGTAAGGGTCCATCCGTATGGGCAACACCTTGTCGATGGCCCACAGCAGTGCCATGGTGATGATCACCGCCCACACCATGAGGCAGACGCCGGTCAACGCCTGGACTCCGAGGAGGTACCAACCACCCCCTTAAATGATAAACAGACATGTTATAAAAGATCGGTAAGCTTAGTGTGAGTTTTTTCGTAAAAAAACGCGAACGTGATGGTTAAGTTAACGCGTATTTTGTAAACAAACTGGTAACTTCGATATCGTCCGCTAGAGGCGCTTTTTGAGTTTCCATACAAAATACGCGTTAACTTAACCATCACGTTCGCGTTTTTTTTTACGAAAAAACTCACACTAACCATACGGTTCATTTAAAACCATAATTAAAAACACGATTCAACTGGATAAATAAAGTGTTTAATTAAACATGTTATATTTTAATGTCTAAATGTCCTATCTTACTTAATATTATAAACGCGAAAGTTTTTATGTATGTATGTGAGTTGTGTTGTTCTTCCATGCAAAAACTACTTAACCGATTACGATGAAACTTGGAATATAAGTAGTTAGAAACCGGGAATAACACATGGGCTACATTTTATCCCGATATTCCCGCGGGAACGGGACTTAAGCAGGTAGACCTGAAACTTACCCGGGAAAAAAAGCTTATGTTACTCATTGATAATGTAGCTTTCCATTGGTGAAAGTATTTTTGAAATCGGTCAAGTAGTTTCGGAGATTATCCCCAATATACATACATGAAATAATATTGGTATATTATTTCTTCATAATTGTAGTATAGATTGGAATAAAGATTGGCAATTTAGCTAAGAATGCCTAATTTAATTTATACCTTTAAATAATCCAGATCTTCCCTTCGTAGTGTCCATCGGTATGGGATTGTCAGCAAATAATCCGACTGCAATTACTCCTAAAACAGTAATCTAGTTTTTAACTGACTTCAAAATAGACAGTGGAGTTTTAATAAAAGGGTGCCTTTTACATCCGTTGTGAATGGAAGCTTAAAAACGCATTTCGATGCGGATTTCAGATAGATAGATGGATAGAAAATACTTTATTTGATTAACCACAAAAATATTACAAAAACAACACATTTAAAAATAACATTAAAAACTAAATAAATGTTGAACAAATAGACGGCCTTATCGTTTAAAGCGATTTCTTCCAGGCAACCTTAACACCATGCCACCATTTCACCAGTTTTTTTGGCAGTTTTTCAGGTCAGGTCGTCAGTTTAGTTTATATAGGTCACTCACCCCAAAATCCACAAGCTCCATGAACGGAGGAAGCGCCCACGGGGTCATCGACCTTTATTCTGTCGAACATCGGCGCGGTGACCGTCGCTATAGCACCTCCAATCAGACCTATGAGTAAAGCTTCCCACGCCCGGTACAGGAAACAACCGGCTGGAAGATGAAAATGAAGGTTGTTGCTGCAACAAATTGTTTGACAACAAACAGTTGCTGGTTCAACAAATTGGTGTATATTAGTAGCAACAGTATAATGTCTAATGGTTGTCATGGCAAGAAATAAATAAATATTGCACGAAATTACACACAGCGCAATCTAGCCCCAAACTAAGCACTAGGCTTGTACTAAGGGTACTAGACAATGGTATACTACATATTATACTTTTTTTTTGTAAATACATAAGTACTTAAGATACATAGAAAGACCAGATACAAATATTTATTTTTAAGCAGAAATATTTCTCCCGAGGGTGACAATTCTTCGCGCAAGACGGTTCGTGATCACTCTAGAGAACAGCTTATAGACGTGGCTTAGAAGGGATATGGGTCGATAGTTTTTCAGCAGGGTCTTGTCTCCCTTTTTGAAGAACAGGACGACCACACTCCTACTCCACGCCTCTGGAGTTCTCCCTTCGAACAGGACAGCGTTAAAAAGCTTCTGGAGCTCCCTCAGTACGGATTTACCTCCTGCTTTCACCAGCTCTGTGGTAACGCCATCCTCTCCAGGGGCTTTTCCATTTTTTAAACTGTCTAAGAGCGATCTCGATTTCGTCAATACTGACTTCTGGCAGGTCTTCGGTGAAATGGCGTGTTGATGTTGCTCTAGGATCCTCATTTTCGGGATTCGGTTGAGATGCATGCGATGCGTATAATCGGGTATAAAAGTCTTCTACCTCCGAAAGGACTGCCGGCTTCGAAGTAACGACTTCTCCACCTGCTGTGGTCAACTTCGTCAGGTGGCTTCTTCCAAGAGATTGTACAAACACTTTTGACCCCCGGTTCTGCTCGATCGCTCTTTCAATTAAAAGAGTATTGAAGCGCCGGAGGTCACGTCGTACGTGTTTGCTGATCTCTTGGTTTAGAGTCCGCTTTTCCGACGAAGTGATGGGTGGGTTTTCACGTCGTTCCTTCATTAGCCCTAGAGTCCCTTCTGAAAGCTTAGACTTTTTGCCCTTACGCTGCATATTACAAAATCTCGTACCTTTTTCCCTGAGGATCCGAGTCACATTTTCGAGGTCCTGGTTTACGTCTGTTGTGGTTTCCACGGCAGCGAATCGGTTCACCAGGTTTGACTGGAACGTTTCAGATCCTGCCATGATTTGGAGCAGAGTTGGTCGGAGTCTGGACTTCATCAGACGGACACGTTCGGCCTTAAAGTTGATATTCAGAGAGCCTCGGACAAGTCGGTGATCGCTACCGGTATTGAACCTGTTGATCACGAAGACGTCTCTGAATATATGCTTCTTGTCCGTCATGATAAGGTCGATCTCATTTTCGGTCATAGAGTCAGGGCTTCGCCTGGTCCACTTCCTTTGAGGCTGCTTCTTAAAGAAGGAGTTCATCAAAAAGAGCCCCTCTCGTTCGAGGAAGTTGACGAGCATTTGCCCCCTATGATTCCTGCTTCCAAATCCATGGCATCCACGGATGCTGAATGACCTGGCTGACTCTTCTGTACGCATTGGCCTACGGATGAACATGGACAAAACCAAGGTCATGTTCAACGAACATGTTCTACCGGAACCTATTGCGATACGCGGCGCCGTTCTCGAAGTTGTTCAAAAATATGTTTACCTAGGGCAAACATTGCAGTTAGGAAAAAACAACTTTGAGGGCGAGGTGAACAGGAGAATTCAGTTGGGTTGGGCAGCATTTGGGAAGCTACGTCGAGTTTTAACATCGTCAATCCCACAGTGCCTAAAGACGAAAGTCTTTAATCAGTGCGTCCTACCCGTCATGACTTACGGAGCCGAAACGTGGACACTAACGGCACGGTTGGTCCACAAATTCAAAGTCGCTCAGCGGGCTATGGAACGAGCTATGCTCGGCGTTTCCCCGAGGGATCGTATCAGAAATGAGGTGATCCGTCAGAAAACCAAAGTCTTCGACATAGCTCACCGGATAAGCAAGCTGAAGTGGCAGTGGGCTGGCCATATTAGCCGTAGAACCGACAACCGTTGGGGTAAACGAGTTCTAGAGTGGAGACCGCGTCTCGGCAAACGTAGTGTAGGACGTCCTCAGACACGTTGGAGCGACGATTTGCGCAAGACGGCTGCCACAAACTGGATGCGAGAAGCCGAAAATAGATCTAGGTGGCGTGCAATTGGAGAGGCCTATGTCCAGCAGTGGACTGCAACGGGCTGATGATGATGATGATGATGTAATTCATATTACGTCTCTATGAATAACAGCTGAATCAACTAATTTTTGGAAGTAAACTTAGTAAGTGGTACCTACTATTATTTATTCTGTTTTACTGGCTGGGTCCATGTTGTAGGGTATGCCTGCCTGACTTCAGATAACAAAATAGATAAGTTGGTGGCAACTGTCCCCTTTGAAATCTAACTGAAGGGAACAAATGGGAAGAATCGGTTTGGCCGTGTCTTGATATATAGTTATATAGTTAAATTAGTCAGTCAATCAGTCCGTCAGTCAGTCAGTCAATCAGCCATTCAGTCAATGAGTCAAGTCATTGAATTTTATATGTAAGTATAGATAACCAACCTACCAGTGATAGAGACCAGAGATCCAAGAATGCTGTTAATGCAGTCCATTACATCCGCTTTGCCTTTGTTCTTGGCAAGTGTAAACCTAGAAGTAAAGAGATAAATCAAATTATTATTTTTTCATTTCAATCCCGTTGGTTTTCTTATCGATAGCATTTATTTAGCAAATATATTCACCAGTTTGTTAGAACAAGGCTTTTGCTGTGGTAACAATTATTATTTATGATTTTCATTATAGAATATTTTCGTAGGTAAAACTGTGCTACCGATTGCGATGCAATTGGCATGAAGATAGGCTGGATCTTTGAGTATACATAAGCAAGCTATAGAGCGCTGGTATGCGAGTATGAACTGTAAGCACCGGTATAAACAGTCAAAAATGACAAAAACGATGTCATCAGTCACCTAGGGTTACGGGAATTGACTGTTTCTCTCGTTAGAATTTATTCTAGTAATAATTATGGTGAAATGTTTAGTGTCGCGGTGTAAAAATGATTCGCGGATCACTATTCAACCTTAACATTGAATATCTATGTAAAGAGCATCTGCTTACACTTAGCGCAGTAGGCAAATACCCATAGGCGCGCTCTATAGCTTGCTTATGTATACTCTAAGGGCTGGATACTTAAAATCAAAAGTTTATTTTTATATCGATATTCCTGCTGGTGACGTAAACGAGTGAAACCGCGGGGCGCAGCAAGATCCAGTGTAAAACTTACAGCAATCCGAAGCACCCTCCTCCGAAAGAGCCCATCATTGTCATCACAGCAGCTCGGGCCGCGTATTGCCATTTTGCACCGCTCACCTTTAAAAAAAACATTTGATAAGTTTTATGTTTTTTTTTAACACAAGATCGAGACAATACCGAGAGATACGAGACCTCTGTGGCGCGTCGGGCAAACGCTTGGCTGCAATACAGAATGTTGCGGGTTCGATTCCCGCTGTCGCAAACATTTATGCTTAAAATAAATATTTGTATCTGGTCTGGGCGTATTTCTATGTATAATATGTATGTATTTACAAAAGAAAAATAAATATAAGTAGTATATCCGTTGTCTAGTCACCGTAACACAAGCTTGGCAGCTTACCACGGGGCTAGATGGCGCTGTGTGTTCGTCACAGGATTTATTTATTATTTATTTATTTAATAGGGAAAAATAGGGTAGGTCTTTTGACCAGCGATGTTATATTGTCGTCTTCGCTCCTAGAAGACTGTGCACTTGATAACTTCTAAAATAACAATTCCAATTATGTTCTATAAGGTTAAGGTAGTTATTGCTTTGATATATCAAAACAACAAGCAACAACCGTTATAGCAACAAAGATTACAAACAAAAAATTAAAGGGGGCGGTACACAAAAAACAAGAATTTCAAAAGTTAACAACAACGTTACCGCGATTCATTTTTACCACTGGCGCCATCTATACCCAATTTTGATAATGGTATAGAATACTTCGTGCACGAGTCCGGCTCCCAATTGGCCGGTATCTTATTTTATTATAAGTATCTATAGATGATTTGCGCTTTGTGTGTTGTCGAGGGGAGTTGTTGTCGCTATGATTTGTTGTCGAGGGGAGGGGGCGTGCACCGGTGCCTCCTATATCGCTGCGCTTGGTCCTGCTGTGGTATCATCTAATTAGCATCCACCGCTGCCAGTTGCTATTTGCTGTCAAAAAGCATATTTTGTATTGTACATTGCTGTTTGAAGTAATCACCGGTAACAACCACGTTACGTCAAAGCAGCAATGTACTGCAACTTAGCCACTAATAACGGTGGATGCTAATTACATGATACCACAGCTGGCCGGAAGACACCGCTGTGGCTGAGTGGGATAGATATCCTACTCAGCCACAGCGGTGTCTTCCGCCGCCGCTGCTGCCGGTAGATTACCGTATTTTTCTGAGGCCGGCCCATTTGGGGTTTGCACATGGCTTCTTAGTTTATTAGAATTTTCTATTGTGAAATTGTTTTTATTTTATTTATATTTACGTCAGTTTCTTCTTTTTGTTTTTTTTTTCTGTTTTGTTTTTAATTTTGTTGCTATGTAATTGTTAGGACAATTACATAATACTTAGGTACCTGCCTATATTACTTAAACTTAGGTACATTCCACTATTCTATTCTATTTTTTTAAATGTATTCTGTGTTACGTTACCACAGAACACTTATGGGCTTAGAAAACAACCAATTAGTGAAATTACAATGAATTCTTTTCAAAGGAATTAAGTTCGCGTGCATCTTGCTCATTGTCAGTAAATGAGGACCGTTTAAGTTAATCGCAATGATTGGAGTAGATAATGTACACTGGTTAGTTATTCAACGCATAGGTATATATTGTACCCGCGTATGTCCCGTTCCCGGGAGAATATCGGAATAAGTAGCCTATGTGTTATTCCCGGTAACTAGCTACCTATATTCCAAATTACATCGCAATCGGTTCAGTAGTTTTGTGTGAAAGAGTAACAACCTCACATACATAGATACATACATACAAACTTTCGCGTTTATAAAATTACTAGCTGCGCCCCGCGGTTTCACCCGCGTTATTCCCGTTCCCGCGGGAATATCGGGATAAAAAGAAGCCTATGTGTTATCCAGGTCCCCAGCTACCTATATTCCAAGTTTCATCGGAATCGGTTCAGTAGTTTTTGTGTGAAAGAGTAACAACCTCACATACATACAAACTTACATACAAACTTTCGCGTTTATAATATTAGTAAGATTAGTGAGAAGTAAGATTATGGCCTTAGGACGCATTCAAGTAGGTGCCATGTCTATCTGTACCTTTAGAATTTCCCGCACATATCACCTTGACGACCTCTGTGGCGCGTCGGGCGAACGCTTGGCTGCAATACAGAAGGTTGCGGGTTCGATTCCCGCTGGGTGCAAATATTTATGCTTAAAATAAATATTTGTATCTAGTCTGGGCGTATTTATATGTTTAATATGTATGTATTTACAAAAGAAAAATAAATATAAGTAGTATATCCGTTGTATAGTCACCGTACCACAAGCTTAGCAGCTTACCACGGGGCTAGATGGCGCTGTGTGTTCGTCACAGGATTTATTTTATTTATTTATTTATTTTATTTATATCACCTTAACTTATTTACCTACTAGGTACTTTTACGATAAATCGACTTACCCCGTAAGTACTCCCCGAATTGAAGGCCAACCACCCCCACCAGAGCACAAAAGTCCCCATTACGGCGTTGACTGGGTTCCCCAACGGGAGGGGAGCGGTGCCTTTTGCGTACCTTCCTAGCCTTGGGCCCAGCATTAATGCTGACGCGAACGCCGAGGCACCACCTCGTGGGGAGAAACAAATGGTAATGTTTGAGGAAAGTAATGGTAAAAATGGTCAAAAACATAATACACTAGCTGTATCCTGCGGTTTCACCCGTGTAAATGACGATCCCCTGAAAATATAGCGATAAAAAGTAACCTATGTGTTATTCCAGATCTCTAACTAACCATATTTCAATTTTCATCGCCAATCGGTTGAGCGGTTTTTATTTAATTGAGTAATATTCAACATACATATATATTTACATGTAAATATGAGTTCGAATCGTGTTAGTTAAAAAAGTTTATACCTACGTATATGTATAGATAGACAACTAATATATAATCCTACTAATTTTATAAACCTAAAAATTGTTAGTATGTTCGTATGTATGTAGTCGAAAACGAAGCGAGAAATCGCTTTTAGCGATAAGGTCGCCCATTTGTACAACTTATACTTTTAAGCTTTCTGTGTATTTGTCTTACTTTAAATGTAAACTGATTGTATTGTTGTTGGTTGTGCAAATAAAGTATTAATCTATTTATCTATCTATCTATGTAAAAACTTTCAGCTTTATAACATTAGTAGGATAGTAGAATTGCATATCAGTTGTCTAATCACCGTAACACAAGCTTAGTAGCTAGTTAAGCGGCTAGATGGCGCTGTGTGATGTTCACAGAATTTATTTATTTAAAATAGATAGAATAATGTTTTTTTTAAACTTTAATTATACTAATATTTCGTAAATTTGTTTTTATTGCTCAAGGCATATTTTCTTTTTTTGAAGATGAATTTTTCCTTTAAAATATTTCTTTAATTATACTAATCAATAATCATACACAGAAAAACCTAAATCTAATGTGGCACAATGGGCGACCTTATCGCCTAAGGACGATCTCCTCTAGACAAAAAGTTCTTACCCACGAGATGCACAGGGCCCGAGCCGGCGATGTCGACAGCTCCCAACTTGTTCAGGAACCCATGGCCACCCCACACCCAGCCAGCCGGCACGCAGTATACCACGGTGTTCAAGAACGAGAACAGGCAATACGCTTTGAAGTTGCACCTGTACGATATGGTAAAGTTTGTCAAATTGTGATATATTTTGGTAAAATGTGTCTAATTGTGACACTTTTCTCGAATAATATGTGGAACATGCATTACGCTTTGAAGTTCCACCTGTTACGAAATGGTAAAGTTTGTCAAATTGTGAAGTGTTTTTGATAAATGTGTCAAATAGTGATACAGTTTGATAATAATACCATTGTTTACCTAGTTGGTACTTGACAATATTATGTAGAACAAGTTGTACCTGTACAATATGGTAAAATATGTCAAAATGTGAAGATTAGTTAGGTAAAATAAAACAATCTGTTCATCACTTTCATTTACAATCACGGTTAGAAGCAGCATGAAATAAAATTGCAATCTAATGCGACTTCATAATGTAATTTTAAGCTTTTATTTTAGCGCGTTTTTACTTTTATATAAGTGTGTGTTGTTTCCTATGTATATATGTTGTGCAAATAAAGATATAAAATAAATAATCAAATAAATATATGGAGTTATAGTTTTATTTTTTTACAAATGTATATGTTGAAAGAAATCCGATGGACGAGAGCAATAACAACCACAAAGAGTTTACTTTTAAATTTTCCTTCTACCTAAATGTAGGCATTACATTACCCTAAATCAAACTGCAAACCTACCTGCTTACATTTGCTTAGCGCTAAATGATCTGTTGTGTCCTTGCTAAATAAACATTCTTTAACCTCCCCAAAACCGTATTAGGTAATTTATGTACCTAAGTTTTTATTAAAAAGTTGTTGACTTAGAAAGATAAGTAAATGTGTCAATATTCGAACAAATTACATTAATAAAACTGCTAATAAGAACTGCTCATATCTAGCTGATTAAAGGCACATTATTATTAAATAAAAAATATTCTATAAAAAAAATAAGGCTAATAATATTTTGTGGGTAGAAACAAACTAAGGAATACTACTAAAATTACTTATTAACGGGGTGTTTACCATGTTTAATAATGAAAGGGATACGGAAGGAATACTGTGGATGATGATGTAATATTCAACAAACAATTTAATTTTAAATTTTTATACATTTATAAATATATAAAATATATTTATTTATTGTTTTTTAAATAGAATTATAGAAATAGGGTTTTATAAATAGAACTTTAGCCATTGTCCTACTTATAGCACACATAAAACACACACGTAAAAGAAAACTTCTAAGGGCCATTATTTTATACAAGCAGCGCCCTTCGGTTTCGCCCGTGTAGGTCTCGTTCCCGAAGGATTATCGGGATAATAAATAGCCTATGTTATTCCAGGTCCCCAGCTACCCATATTCCAAGTCTCATCGCAATCGGCTCAGTAGTTGCGTGAAAGAGTAACAAAGTCACACACATACATACAAATTTACGCGTTTATAATATTAGTAAGAAGTAAGATATAGCTACAAATGTAGTACTAGAGGGATTCAAATCTTTATTTAAATTTATCTAATTTAAGCGTGTCTAATTTTAAAGTTTTAATGGTAAAATGTGTCAAAAACATAAAACAAAAATGTGCCAAATTAGAAAAAAAATGGTAAATGTTGTCAAAATAGGGAAATATTAGCAAAAAGTAAAAATATTTTCGGCCTAGCCATCAAAGCAGTAGCAACAAATAACAATTGAAACAGAAAATATACGAATATATTAGTAAAAATAGTCAAACTGTGAAAACCATTCTCTTAAAAATACGTCAAATTGTAACCATAGTAAATTACCCTTTTTAATTATTCATTACTGTTACTAAACTTTGGATCTTGTTCGCGTTTGTAAGTACCTACCTTTATCTCTGATAACAGTCGTTAGGTCAAGTTAGAGGCCTTAGGGCGATCTAAAAACTCTAACACCAGGTGAGCCACACCACTATACGAAAAGAAGAAGAAGAAGTACCTACATATTTTTATATTTAATATTACTCAGATCTAGAAACTATAATGAAAGAACATGGTAAAATACGTCAAAATTTAAGAACATGGTAAAATGCGTCAAACTTTACGAACCATAGTTAAATGCGTCCAAATTTGTTTACTACTAACGTTACAACCAAAGTTAAGAAGGCTTTCCAATTTGGTTGATTTCGATCTCCTACTAACACTTTGACGCTTTTACCACAATGGTAATTATGTCAAAATAGTTACCTCTCAGCCATGGCCCCACTGACAATGGTAGTGGCAGTGGTAGCGAAGGACAGTTGGAAGAGAAAGGAGGCGAACAAGCGTCCCATGAGCTCGTCTCCCACCGGGGGGTCGGGGAGGAAGTCGCCGAGACCCACGAACGGGTTGGATAAGGGACCCGATCCGAACGACATGCCGTACCCGAATATCCAGTAGGTTAGACCTGGAATCATATAATATAAGTAGTACTCAGACTACACAACGTGTAACGGGTTTAAAGCCGAAAGGGGGTAGTTCCAGACGTCTAGGCGAACAACTATTGTTCTGCGACTTTTGAAAATTTTGAGGTTATGTTTCACTGAAAAACAGCTGCTTTTGAAAATAATGGTAATTGAAGTTTTGATTGTATTAGGCCAAACTAAATGAAAGGACAACATCAGGTCAATGACCTCGAACTCTGAGAAACAGCTGGTTTTCAAGTAAACTTTACACTTAAAATTTTCGAAAAGTACTTTGAATTTCCAAAAGTCGTAGAACAAAAGTTGTTCGCCTAGACGTCAAGAACAACCCCCATTCGGCTTAAAAGGGCATACCTGTTACACCTTGTATAATAATTGAGATACCTACAATGAGTCTATTAAAGTTAGATACCTACGTAGTTTTGATTGCCATTGTTGCGACACACGCTGTTCCGAAAAATAATTTACTATCTCATAGTTTCGAAAGCTTATGAATGCGAATTTTGTAGTCGCGAAGAACGCTGTTTCGAAAAACGTTTTACGTTTCACTGCCTCACAGTTTCGAAAGTTTGTGAAGTCGAATTATGTACTTAGTTACGAAAAACGTTTTCAATACCCAGGCAACCTTAACTGTTAAACGCTTTATTGTTGACGGTACTGTACCTACCACCAAGTGATATATCCGCGAGGTTCTTCATCATGATGTTGGCTTCGTTCTTTATTGAGACGCATCCTGATTCCAGCATACCAAAACCTGAGGCGAAAGGGATTCTATAAAAACCAAATTGCTACAATAAAAACTGCTAAAAAGGTTGCTATTAAACTTAGTATTGCAGATAGCTGGATTAAAACATAGGGATCGGATCGCGGCGCGGGCGCCCAAAGACGCTTGAAAGACTTTTGTCCCACCGCTAAAACGTAACTATACAAATCCCCGCTTAGGCTAAAAAACTCACCAGTCTGCATAGTAAATATGATGAAGGAAGATGTAAGGATCCAGTTGGTATCCTCCAAGTCTATCTCGAAGTTAGTTTGGAGGAAGACCGTGGAGTTTGTGATGTTCGAAGTCTGTACGGCGCTGAAGTTCATTTTGGAGGTTATTATCTTTTTCTTTTCTTATTATTTTTCTTTTTCTTGTAATTACCGTGTGCTTGTCCAAATATATTTTTTTTCTTTCTTTCTTTCTTTCTTTCTTTTGTTTTACTTTTACATTTCTTTTTCTTTTTTATTAAGGGTAGAGTAACCTTATAAAATCACTTGCTTTTAGGTTGGCTTCGAAGGGTCGAAACTTTATATACTTAATCACTTGTTATGTCCATCTGTTTTAGATGTTAGGCCGTTGGTGCTGGTAGGTGCTGGGTTAACCTACATCACCTGATTCCAAATTAAAAATGATAGACCCTTTTGTTGCTGTAGGTAAGTCGAAATTAACAATAGGTAAGTAAATAAAATTAAACAGATTTTTTTAAATCCCTAGATAGATATATCTGATAAATAAAATGTAACACCACCGAATGAAAAACATCACTATATTAAAAAATATATAGGTATAAGTATAGAAGATCAAAATTTGAAGGCTTTTAAATTTGGTTGGGTTCGAACTTATTCGACAGGTATCTTTTATCCGTAGAATGAAAATACAGGTCTTAAATCTGCGAACATCACACAGCGTCATCTAGCACCATGGGAAGCTACCAAGCTTTATGTTACGGTGACTAGACAACGGATATAATTCTTGTATTTATTTTGTATATACCTATATTATTATAGGTAGGTACATAGAGATAGTCGTGTCGTAAAAGCAAATTAAAAAAAATGACGGAATTACATAACACAGCACTGTAAGACACTACGTTACTATTTCAAATGCAATTTATTTGGTGCATCCATATATATATCGGGGGAAAACAAAGAGTAAAGTTTGATTTCTCTTATTGTATTTATAGATGCGGCATTTTTACTGAAACAAATATAAGATAGTTGTATACTTGGTGTGAAATTCGATTGGTCATTGGCCAATATTAACACTGAGCTGAGTCAGATGCCCATTTGTACTGCAGTACACAATCTTTTTGTTAAATACCTGAGTGCAACTAGCTTCATCTTTAAATAAGTCTGTTTACTGCAACCTTAATTCACGGCCTCTGTGGCGCGGCGGGCGAAGCTCCGACTGCAACACAGAAGGATGCGGGTTCGATTCCCGCCGGAAGCAAATATTTCTGCTGACCATAAATGTTTGTTTCTGGTTCTGGGTGTTTTCTATGTATCATATAAAAAGTATATCCGTTGTCTCGCACGCATAGTACAAGCCTAGTACTTAGTTTGGGGCTAGATAGCCCTGTGAGTAATGTCGTGCAATATTTATTTATTTCATTAGGCTGAAATCTATATATAGTGCTTACTTTGACTTTGCTCAGACTGAGCTTAGCAAAAACTAAACATAAACTTTGAATTGGAATTTATAGTCGAAACTAATGTTGTAATATTTGAATAAAATAAAAAGAACTTCATAGTCATTCATACATAACAGAGAAGCAAAGTTTAGGTCATTATTTTTGATTGGTTTACATTCTAAATTAGAAAAACTTCGACTTTACTAAGCAGAAACTTTGGATAGTTGCGAATATCGCTTTATAAATACCAAAAATTGTGTTAAGTCAAAGTTTTTGCTCGGCAAAGTCAAAGTACGGACTGTAGATTTCAGCCTTGTGATACATTAGGTACTTTATAGTAAGTAAGGTCTAAGTTACTTTAGTTGTATAATAATTGTATTCATGTGTGTGTTTTTATTGGTGCAAATAAAGGTCTTATCTATCCATCTATCTAAATTTCGGTCACAGCTTTTTGCCGACTGGCCTTAATTGTAAGTACCTACCTTGTTCCAATACGTAGACTGGGGCAGCCACGAAGGGGTCCACGTTCGGACGAAAACATTTAAATTCGTAACTAATTACTAATTTAGTCAGCTGGGTGGTAAACGAAAGTAACCATTAAACGCTCACAATAAAAAAAGCACCGCGATTAAAACCGGAAAATTAAAAAAAATATATTAAAAAAAAACAAAAAAAAAAGGAATTGCAAATTAAAATGTTTTTAATGTCAATGCGACATTACAAAAACTGATGAAAAATGTAACTGTAACCATGTCAGATATCTTCCAAACGAGCGTGCTAAATCTAAGACCCCATCGTCCCACTATCCGGTGAGATAGTGATCGACCGTTCACGTGAGATTAAAGCACACGACTAAGCACTTACTTCGACAATGTCACATCCATGTAGTTAATTACATCAATGCATGCGATGTTTACGCTGAAATGGTCGTTTTAGAGTTCCGTACACAAAGGTTTTTGGGTACGGAACCCCAGAAAGGCCATCACAGTTCAGCTGTGGTATCATCTAATTAGCATCCACCGCTACTAGTTGCTATTTACTGTCAAAAAACATATTTCGTATTCTACATTGCTGCTTTGAAGAAATCACCGGTAACAACCACGTCACGTCAAAGCAGCAATGTGCTGCAAGTTAGCCACTAGAAGCGGTGGATGCTAATTAGATGATACCACAGCTGGAGGTGCGCTTACGATACGTTCACACGGCGTCGAGTGTTTCACTACCGAAACGGTTTTTTGCAGGATTCGGTTTAGGGTGAGTTCACACATGCATTCAGTTTCAAGACACGGCAAAAAACAAATCTTGCTGAAGTTAACATCCGATTTTGCGTTTACAAACCGATCCGGCAGTACTGCTAAATGTAAGTTCCGGATGTCGGCAAGGATTGAGGAGCCAAGACATGGTTTTATAGTAAAATCACACCCTTATTTAGTAGTAAAATAACTGATTTTGTAGGATAAATGCTGGATTTTGTAGTGAAATAGGTCAAAAGTTTTATCGGTTTCAAAGTGGCTCCTCAATCCAAACATCTGGATTGAGGAGCCATCCGTATCTCGCAAGGTAACAAACACCTACTTGTTTTAAGTTTTAGTATCATCTCCTCAATCCTTACGGACATAGATCCGGTGCAGTGGTATAGCGATTCAATACATGCGTTTATACGACACACGCATTGGTAGATTCGGTTATTTGCCGGATCTTGAAACCGAATACGTTGTCGGTTGGGTTGCCAACCGTACTATATTATATAGTATTGTACTATATTTCGGGTCTACGTACTATATAAGTACTTTTTAAAAACATGAAGTACGCAAAAATACTATATTTTTAACATACAAATTTTTACAGTTATTTATAATATTCTGGCTTTGTGTGAACATATCTTGAATACACTCTAATAAAAATATGTGTATTGGAGAGAAGAAAGAAATATGGCAAACATCAATTTAATAAAAATGAGCTGCTTATTACTATGAATTTAAATATAGGATGTAGAGAAGCATTAGACACATTTATAAAAGAAAAGAAGCTACTTATTAAAAAGTGAATACAACCAAATATAGTTTTTATGGAAATAAATATGTTCATACAAAAAGTATGTCGGGTTTTCTTTGACTTAATCTACACAAATACCATTTAATTTTTTAATTTTTGTTTTCCAATCAGTCGGTAAGAATACTATATTTTTTTGGATGTACTTTATTTTTTGGCTGCAAATACTATATTTTTAGAAAAAAGTGTTGGCAACCCTAGTTGTCAGGTCGCTCAAGCAGGGGAGGCCGGATGGTTTGTTCACACGGGAATGCAAGATGTGCTGTATGATGTGAATAAAATTCAGTTTTTCCAGATCCGATGAAAATAATAAGATTCGGCAAAAAACGTGGATCCGTGTAAAAGTACGTTCAGAATGTCTCTTTTGCAGAATTACCTTTTAGGAAAATGTCTGTATAGAAAAAAGTCTAGGAAAACGTATGGACCTCATAGTAAAAGATAACCCATTTGCGTAAATAATAATAAATAAATAATAAATCCTGTGACCAACACACAGCGCCATCTAGCCCCATGGTAAGCTGCTAAGCTTGTGTTACGGTGACTAGACAACGGATATACTACTTATATTTACTTTTCTTTTGTAAATACCTACATACATATTATACATAGAGTAAACTATAGCCTATTGTGTTTTTCCAAGTTGTTTTTCAATTTTCATAGCAAACTGACAGTGTAGTGTCAGCATTAGGGTCCCGTGTTTACATAAAGTGAACTTGCTGAATAAAAATGCCTACTTAGTAGTTTTACAATATAATTATAACTTATAAAACATTTCATGCAACAATTCAAATCACAATAATAAATAAAATCAAGGGTAATACTGTATTTACATAGTAACACAATTCATTCGTTTAACAATAATGCTGCTACCATTAAAAAAAATTACCAGCACATAAAAACCTCTCCAAATTTCGGGAGAAAACATCACTCTCACAAAAATAACTTTAAAAATCCAGTAAAAAGTTTTAACTATGTATTTCCGCAATTAGCCCTACTATTGGGCTTTTGTGCGAGATTTTAAGCCGTGGGTTTCCTCACGATGTTTCCCTTCATCGTAAGAGCGATGTTAATAGCGCACATATTTTTTTCTTAATGAAAAAGACATTGGTGCGCGGCCGGGATTTGAAACCACGACTTTCGGAATGAAAGTCGGGGTAACTACCACTAGACCAACACCGCTCTCCAATTCCAATTAAGTATTATACTTTTCCAATTTTTAAACCACCGAATTATTATACCAATGACTAATTTCTGTAGGTAAAGCCTTAAAGCCCTTCACGGCTTCGCTTATATCTTCATTTGGTATTGCCAGTGTGTACAATTTATATTCCTTCTGCACCCTACTGGCCGTCGTTTCCGATATATTGTAGATATTATCTGTGCTTTTCATTGGGAGAATTATTTCTAACGATTGTAAGTGTTCGAACGCTTTTAAAATTACTGGTCGCGGTACATTTTGCGTTGATGAATTTGCTTGGGCGAATTTTGTGTATCTGTGGAAATGGACGGTGTTCAGGATTACTATGTTTTATGAGCATTTCTAGAGCAAAAAAGGCAAAACAGGAACCCGTAAAATTTTCTGATATACAAGGTGTGGTGTTATGAGTGGTTAATCTTACACGTGCGTGTGCGGGGGCAAGACATAGGTCAACTGAATTTCAGTTTTCTTTTCCAAGCCCTTCTCAGAGTATTTTTTTGTGAAATTTAGAATATTCCTACTCGCTCCCATATTTAACGGTATCACGTGCGCAGACTAAATCATAGCACTGTTTTTTCTTCTTGAAATGCCTTCCATAATAATATTGTTTCTAAATTGCATTAAAAAAATCGATAGCTAGGCGTAATCATTTAAAAGACGTCACTAAACCCAAATTTTAAGTTTAACGTGTTTTATCTACTAACTTAGAACACCTGTGGTTTAAAAAAAAATATGTCCAGTCATTTAAAACACCAGCCACACCGTGAGAATTATAAAACAGTAGCTAAGTATGTACTTTTAGTCATAAACTTTCTGAGTTCTTGTATCGAGATATTGTACAACAATAAGATCTATGCCTTACACGCACATGCAGGATTATCCAGTCATTATGCCACACCCCGTGTAGACAAAGTTTTGTAACAAAACTACTGAACCGATTGCAATGAAACAGTATACAGATAATTGGAGGCCTGAAATAACACATAGGTGACTTTCTCACAGGATTGGGACTTACGCAGTTGGCAAAAAATAAAAATAACTTACCTATGTAAGACCATTTCGAAATTCATCGGTTGCCCGTCGAATATATCCAAGCTGTGTTTCATGGCGATGACCAGAGATAACTCTAGTATAGACAATGATTGCAGTAACTTGACTCTGTGCTCGGGAGCGACCGTGTTGTCTATGGTCGATATGAGGTCTGTGGCGTCGATGTACGGTTTACGGGCCGATAGTTTTGATACTACTTGGAACTAAAAGATAAAACAAAAAACGATAGTTAATGAGCATTTGGATACAACCGCTTTTTAGTTTAGTGTCATAATTTTTTAGGTTTCGAATCGAAATGTAACAAAAGAAGATCAGAGTAGAAACAAAACAAAAGATGGGTAAAAAGGACGAACGAAGTACAAACAAAAAACGATCAAACAATTAATTACTAAGTAGTAATTAATACTACTAAGTAGTAATTAATACTACTAAGTAGTAATTAATACTACTAAGTAGTAATTAATTGCTTGATTGTTGATCATAAACATAAAATAAAATGATACAAAACAAAAGTTTCTACGTCAATCATTTGATGTTTTTACTTTGATCTTTGTTGTTTTCTACTTCGATCTTCTTTTGCTTTTGTTATGTATGATTGTTGGTATATAACCAATTTAATATCTGCTTGTTATCCATACTTTTGTAGCGAACGGATGACAGACACCTTCGGGGTTATTCAAAAGGTATAACCTACACCCTCCTGCAGCAATCTCTCTACTGCACGTTCCATTGTGACACTACACTAGCGTCTGTACAAGCAGCCAACAAACAAACAAACTCACCAGCACGTCCCTGAACAGTTGTTCATTAACAGTGTAATAGCAGAACTTGTCCAAGGCATCGTGTACGCGCTCTTCCCGCAACAATCGGTCTACTTGCGCGTTCCACTGTGACACTTGCACGTCTGGTACATCTGGAGGGCGGAGGCAAGTGGGGGGAGCCGCTGGAACTGGTGAAAAGTAGGGCAATTGTATTAAAATGAAAATTAGGAACATTTAAAAAAGGAATGATATTTTTTGGTGTGTTTATACAAGATGTAACGGGTAAGCCCTATTAAGCCGAAAGGCGGTTGTTCTAGACGTCTAGGCGAACAACTTTTGTTCTACGACCTTTGGAAATTCGAAGTACTTTTCGAAAATTTTAAGTGTAAAGTTCACTTGAAGATCAGCTGTTTCTTAGAGTTCAAGGTCATTGACCTTATGTTGTCCTTTCATTTAGTTTGGTCTACTACAATCAAACTTTCAATTACCTTTATTTTCAAAAGCAGCTGTTTTTTCAGTAAAACATTACCTTAAAATTTTTCAAAAAAAAGTTTTAATTTTAAAAGTTGAAGAACAAAAGTTGTTCGCCTAAACGTCTAGAACAACCGCCTTTCGGCTTAAATGGGCTTACCTGTTACATCTAACAAAACAAGCAAAGACACTAGGCATTTATAACATAGGTTACTTTCGACTGTTAGGCTACATCCATACAGCGATTTTGTACCGCGAGGTTCTAAATTCGAGTGGATAATATTCCGCACTCTAGTACAAATTTAGCCCGATTTTTTTTCCCGCCTGTGAACACACGAACATAAAACACGCGAAAAAAAAGTCTGTACTGATGTAGCCTTAAAGTCACCCCCAGGTCATGAGAATCGTTGAAAAACCAAAATTATCTCGAGTTCGTTTTGGAAGGCAAATTAAGCAGTTGGTCCCGGTTGTTAGTTCAACAAGCAGATAAGCAGTCGTTAGGTCAAGTTAGACTTTAGGGCGACCTGAAAACTTCACTAGGTGAAACACACCACATATACGAAAAGTAGAAGACACCGTTTGTTCCCAACCAGTCACACTGAAACCTGTAACACTGTTACTCGTTGGGAGAACTTTGTAAAATTATTCCCAACCAGTCACACTGTAACACGTTGGGAGACCTTTCCGAAATTATTCCCAACCAGTCGCACTGTGAATTGTTAGGGCCGACCTACTCTTAGGTAGGTATATTTTTAGAATGGTCTGGAGGTATACTGATTACTGTTACGTCTTACTACTCTGCTACTTAATGCTTTAATAACAGAAAGTCATTTTTTTTTCCTACTATTACTTACTATCGCTTACGATAAATTAATGTGTGGTACTTAAGTCAAGGGTGACGAAATAAAAGATTAGTGGTAAAATCAAATAAGTTTAATTAGGTATCATTATTAAATCAACATAATAAAAATAATTATCAAAATAAATCAACAATATAAAATAACTTCGCCAAACATGTAAATATTATCATTAAAAGCGCAATACAGACATTCTTGAAAATAAAGATCTACATACATGTGTCTTTCTACTTAGATAACAAATCGACAACATTCAAAACATTAGTAACTCCAAAAATATTTTTCAAATCATCACATACAAGAAGATAGCATTTTATAAGAACTATTTATAAAATTACATACATATATACAAGGTGTAACGGGTAAGCCCTTTTAATCTGAAAGAGGGTTGTTCTAGACGTCTAGGCGAACAACTTTTGTTGTCGTAGTCGTAGAACAAAAGTTGTTCGCCTAGACGTCTAGAACAACCCCCTTTCGGATTAAAAGGGCATACCCGTTACAAATTGTATATATGTACATATTTTTTTATAGTTCCTATAAATACTACATACATGTATAATTACTATTTATCATTAAGTAGCAGAGTAGTAAGACGTAACAGTAATCAGTATACCTCCAGACCATTCTAAAAATATACCTACCTAAGAGTAGGTCGGCCCTAACAATTCACAGTGCGACTGGTTGGGAATAATTTCGGAAAGGTCTCCCAACGTGTTACAGTGTGACTGGTTGGGAATAATTTTACAAAGTTCTCCCAACGAGTAACAGTGTTACAGGTTTCAGTGTGACTGGTTGGGAACAAACGGAAGACACCTCTATATCTACCTTCAGATTTCCTCCGTTTCTTTTTGTTCCCAACAGTACTGGTGGGTACAGTGAGCAATTCCCGCATGACCTCTTTGAAATTGTCGACGCCGTTTTGTGGGAATATCAGGATATGTCGATGGGAGAAACGGGACTTTACACGTTTCTCTAGTAGTTCCATTACATCCAGGCGGTTAGTTACACCTGGAATTTAGAATTTAAGGTATACAGCGTGATTCAGAGACGGTAATAAGTTAAATGGCTTCTAGGCGAAATATTTTTTTTCTATAATCTTACTTATCTTACTAATATTATAAACGCGAAAGTTTGTATGTATGTATGTGAGGTTGTTACTCTTTCACGCAAAAACTACTAAACCGATTGCGATGAAACTTGGAATATAGGTAGCTGGGGACCTGGATTAACACATAGGCTACTTATGCGGGTGAAACCGCGGGGCGCAGCTAGTAATATAATATTATAAATAAATGCGAAAGTTTAGATGTTTGTTTGTGTAACAATCACGCTAAAACTATTTAACCGATTGCTATAAAACTTGGTATGCAGATAGCTGGATATCTAGATTAAAACATAGGCTACTTTTTATCCCGATATCCCCGCGGGAACGGGACTTACGTGAGTAAAACCGCGGGGCGCAGCTAGTTTGAATTATTTTGGTGATTTTAAATAGCAAATGGGTGAATGATGTGTACCTTGTAGGTTAGCATGCTTCTTCTTAGAACGCATCAAGTGTGATACTGACCCAACACTGGTCTAAGTGCTTTATAAAACGCTTATCATCATTCTATGGATAGTAATCAAAAACTGAGCAACTCATATCATGTTGAAGAGCAATTCTGTTCATAACTCTGAAGACACTATCAATACCGCGTCACTTTCGTCGAGTCTAACTCAACGTCGACTTAGAAATACGATGCTTTCGATAACGGGGTTGGAAAAAGCGACCGCTTAAGGAGTGAGCAGAAATAGTCTATGGCTTTAACGTCGACAATTCCTGCTTGCTCCATGCTGCTTTTTCCAACCCCGTTATCAACAGCATCGTATTCCCAAATCGACGTCGAGTCGAACTCGACGGGAGTTACGCAGTAGGGGGGCAGATCATCACCAAGATTTTATGAGACCAACTCGAGATGCTCACCATTCCAATAAAAAAACATCATTGAAATCTGACTACATCTGACAAGTACAAACGATATGAATTGATAACCTCCTCCTTATTCGAAGTCACATTAAGAACAACCTACCTAGCACACACATAGGCGAATCCTTACTATGTGTGATATCGAACAAGTTATACAACAGCGTCTGTGTCCGTCCACCTTTACAAAATACATCGAACTGCTCCAGAATGAAGACCATGCTTTTGCATTTCCTGTCTCCTCCGGTTTGGAGACAGGAGAGGAGAAACGCAAGGTTCTCAGCAAAGGTTCCGAAGACACGGTCTCCTACAGCATTTTCTAGTTGCATCTGTAGAGTTTTAGTCATCTTAATATCTGTTAAATAATATGAAACACAATCAAAGTTGAAAACCACTTCTAGTGGCAAAACTTAAGGTAGAGCTGGATGGTTCTTCCACTGACAAAAAACCCTAAGGCTACCTTTGCATAGGCAGGCGCCTAGCGGCTTGCGTTCAGGTTTGATGCACAGATAGGTCTCAGTGCAGTGCAGTAAGGTGACTCGCTAGCCTCTAGGAGCTAATAAGCAAGCCTGCTGCCTATGCAGTCGTAGCCTTACCCGAGAAGAACACAAATTGAAGAGGTCTATTTGCAGAAATGAAGCCCATAAACAAATTAATTAATAAATATTGCATGACATTGCACACAGGGCAATCTAGCCCCAAGCTAAGCACTAGGCTTGTACTATGGGTACTTAACAACAGATATACTACATATCATCCTATTTTTTACAATTAGATAGTATATAACCATTAGACAGTACATTACCTGAGCTGTAATACTTTTCAATGATATTTTCTCATCACTATGTATCAAGCCATTCAGCTTCACAACAATTGCATCGTTTTCCAAGTCCACTTCGTTAGACAGCTGGTGTAGAACTGAGTTTATTAGCTATTGCAGAAGACAAAAAAAAAATTTATTTATTGTTCTGATATTTAAACCAGTGCAGTCACTAAAGAATAGATAGTGCTGGGTTGAAATTGCTGGCTCAATTTTGATGTTTGAATAATAAAATTCCGTAGGGTCACAAGCACTGGAACTGCTAACTGTGTACACACAACTCTTTCGGTTTACGGTGGGTGCTTAGATATTGAAGATGGTAAACAGATATTAGTCTTAATAACTTTGGCACATTACATAGTATTAAAATCAATACGTACGGTAGTTTTGCCGCTTCCCCTTGGTCCTATCATGAGCGCCGAGTGAGATTCACCGTTACAAACAGTTCTTTTAACTAAATCATACACATGATTCCTTTGCTCGTTGTGGTTTCGAAAAGATACATTATCCTCCATTATTTTGAACTTTAGATACTTCCTTAGTTGTTTTATTTGTTTAGACATTTCGTTTCGAATTGATTCATCGTACATTTTTGTAAATAATAACGAGAAATAGAGATTATTACAGAATTTATATAATTAAACAAAGTACTTGCTTGTTTGTTTTCCCTTTGGCGCCGAAAGGGGCGCCGAGAAAGAAACTGAGGAGAAACTTCAAGTTCAAACCGAAAAATCAAGAAAACGTCAACTTCATGTGATGTATCGAGTTTTGGCGGGAACACGTTGAGATGTGTTGCAAAATTTTCAGTTTGTGAAACCTAGTCTAAAAATGCGTGCGAATTGTCTCATTTTGGGGGCATATTAATCAATATAGTTTCGTGAAGGTGTACAAGTGCATTGAACGTAAAAATCGATGCAAAACATGGACTTTAGTTAACGTTGTCTCCAAAGCTCCGTAAAGACTCTTTGTAAATGGCCGCCGTGTTTAAATGATTCCCTAGACTTGACTGTTTCGATGCAAATAATTTACTACTGGCCAATTTCCAAACGGCCATAATCGGTTCACAACAGATAAGAAATAAAATTAAAAATGAGATTTATCTGTGGATTTATCTGTCAAAAATGTTCCAGATTTTTTGCACAAACCACAACGATTCAATGAAGGAATATGGCATGCTAAAAATCCATTGATTCATCTCGTAAATAATTTACTAGTGAAATCCTCATGGATCGATAGATTTATTTAAAATATCGATAGCCTAATTGAGATAAAGTGATAAATAGTTTGACCTGAAAAACTTTTACCATTTCCTAATTCAGATTATTAATAGAACAAAACCATTTTTAGAATGATCATAGTGCGCATGTGTAAGCCTTGCCAGCCGACGCACCCTTCCTTTTGAATGCGCAACTCATAAGATCAATACCAAAAATAACATTACATGGCATTTCAATCTAAAGATTAAAAAATATCTCGCAAGTCAAAACTAATAAGACACAAAATAAGTGTATAATAGAGTTAACTATAGGTATTTAAAATATATTATGACTTTCACATGCAAAAAACAATAAAATATTTTATACCAATTCTTTTTCTGGTAAATGTTTTGCAAATCTCGCTAGACTCATTTTCCAAATAGAAATCTCGTGTGTACACTCACAGTAACACACGTAAATGTTCAAGCGACGTCTCTCTCACACACTTCCTGACGCGCCGGCGTCTCATCCTTTTCCTGACCTTAAACTTTACAGGTTTAATAGTCCCGAAATAAAATGTATCGCGAATTTTATCACGGCTTGCTAAACACAATATTTCTACAATCAATCTAAATAATATCAAATAATCGCTCAAATTTCGAAAAAAACTTGAGAATTACAAATTTGTAAATAAAATTTAAGTATGCCAAATGAACGTTTAAAATTGTAAATTTTCATGGACGTTATAGATAGTGTGTGTGTGTGTGAACTTTAAAGTAATCAATTAAAATGAGTAACATTCAGTGTAGCAGGTTCTAAACTGTTGAATATTTTATTTTCATATACCTAGCACACGACACGAGCAATAAATAATATTCACAATGTAATTAATCCAAAAAATTTGATTAGACTGCAGCTGTGTTGCACCGCTTTTTGTCTAGGACACCTGTAAAAGGACGCAAACATTGCTTTTTGCTTTTAAATTGTAAGTGAGCTTACTTTAATGTGTTGGTAGACCTATTTTCAAACTATAAAAACTATGTTTATTAATTTTATTCTTAATAGGTTTAACAGCAATTTAGTTTCGGTGTGTAACTTAATTTGTAGTTATAATAAAATGCTTTGTTATATTATTTTTTTGTGTATTTTTGTAAGTTGTTAGTTACAAATATGTATGTGTGTATATATTGGTGTATATTATATATGGATGTAATTCTAGTTAATTATTTCTTTCATCTTTAGCGCAATCTTTGTTGTTTTGTTAATTTACCTCTTCTATCCAAATGCCGAGGTCACCTCAACTCCCTTCATTGGGTTTTAACTACCTCCGTCCAGCCTGATTCGAAGCGGTTGAGGTAACGTTTTCGTAACTGACCTCGATGCCTCCGAGCATCAAAGAGAGGGTTATCAGTACACTTTCCTCTAAAGTATACAAATCTAGACTTAGGGTAGCGTATCTTGTCCGTTTAATTATAGCTCCAGGTTTCCATTTCATTCAGTCTCTCTGACTTTCAATAAAATTACTTAAAAATTGCAGATTGAAATAACCTACTCACCAATAGATTTAATTTTATTGCTGACACGAATAATAAAAAATGCATTCACATGTTGCTTTCCCATGGAAATAGTCATAACTTGTACGACCCTTGAATGCGGCATTACCAACCTTGAAATTTGCTACGGCAAACGACTTATAAAAATTCTTCGAAGGACAAACTCTAATTCTTAGCAGCTTTTTCATTTTGTTTTGTTTCCCTTATTGGTGAGTATTTCAGTTACTAAAGTATTTAAGTTAAATACTTAAGTGCCTTCTTTAAAATGTTAAAGAACATTAGGCTATGTATAAATAACATACTGACAAAAAACAATTTCATTGTATAATTAATTTGCCAAATTATCGATTTTAATATGCACGGGTGCATCACTATTTCAAATGTTTGACAGTTCTGTTTTTGTCTAGTTACGCTATCGAATTTGAATAGTACTAACAGCGTACGAAAATCTATTTTTGTCTTTGTCTTGCCCATATCGCTTTGTAACTGAAAGAAAAAAGATAGAAATTATACAAACATCGGACTGTAACATTCGCTAAAAGATCGAACTATTTACAGTTTGCGTCGAAACGAATTCAGTGTTTCTTTTTGATAATAAAAACTACCTAATCGAATTTTACGAATTTTCTTTAATATTTCTTGTCTAAAAGTAACAACAAGCAATTTTATTCATTGAAATCGAACGGAGTTGTGTAATATTGAATTTTGATTGTAGTTTTTTATGAATTTGTGACAAAAATGACCGTAAGTGCAATTTCGTTGGGCGTTAAAAATAGATAAAAATCTCTGCCTAGATTATAAAAAACGAACGTCTGGGTCTGAATATAATTATCTTAGTTTCGTTGTAGAAAACTATTATATTCCTTGTGACTAATACATGCAGACCGTACTTAGATCATTTTAAAATTTCAATTGGCTACTTCCTATTTTGCTCAGCTTGTTTGTAGATAAAAACTAATTGCTTATTGTTTTAGAATGATTGTATCCTGTGAATAGAAATACAAACACCTGGAAACTAAACATTTGGTGGTAGGTTGTCACTTGTCACTGCTCACCAAGTGTTTACTCCAATAAAACACAATTTTGATGTATTTTCTAATTTAATTAGATTTTTGAGTATATCCAAAGAACTGATAACCATAATACAAAGCCTAGTTTGGGATTAGATGGTGCAGTGTTAGATATACTATCTTTTTCTTCCTGCTCCTATTCCTTAGTAATCTTACTAATATTATGAATGTGAAAGAAATTAAAAAATATGAAAGATTCTATGTACATCTTTCTTTTACTCAAAAACTACAGAAACAATCGTGATGAAACTTAGAATATTAGATAGGTAAAGACCTGGAATAACCCATAAGCAACTTTTTATCCTGATATTCCCGCAGGATCGGCACCTACGCAGATATAACCGCGGGACGCAGCTAGGAAGATAGTAATAAATAAATATTAAAACCCTAAATCTTTTTCATAGCAGTCAGATATTCACTCGATATTGAAAGTCCTCATACTTGTAGATAAATATCCTGTAAAATCTATTATTGTAGCATATTATAATTCTACAACTCTAAATAGAAAGCTTATTCTAGCCCTCCCTCTGTTTCCAGATGTACTTGATACCGCGAGCAAGTCGTAACCACAACCATGGCGGAGGAGCACGCGTGTCTCGTGCGCGCGCGCTCTGACTCTGACAACTCTGTCAAACAAGGCAGCTTCGGCTCTATAGCACGAGCCATGACTTACACCGACGATAGGCTTACATGTAAGATACTACATCTATGAAACCTAACGTAACACTTTTGGCAAATAAATCGTTTAATTTAAAGATTTACCGCCTTATTTATAAACGCTAATTAATGCGCTGCATAACTATGCATTGTTTGTCTTTTACTGTCACTTAAAGGCTAATTAATGCGCTGCATAACTATGCATCGTTTGTCTTTTACTGTGACTTGAAGTTTCAAAGTTGACAGACAAAGACTAACATCATATTACTTAGTCATGTGAAAATAATATTTTATAAATAATAAATAATTATGTTTTTTTTAAATTTTATGACCCAAATTGTAGGACTAAGCCGAGTTGTGGGCAGTTGCATTTATGCAGTTTTCTTTAAGATGATCATGATGATAATGAGCAACATTTTCGACTATGTCATCACTTGGTGCTACTAAGGCACCTTTTATTCGCCCTTGTTTGTATTCAAGTTCCAATCACAGATTCCGTTTAGTTTAAAACCAATTTGATAGAATATTTTAGAAACGGGTTTGTATAAAATTGAAATACCTAGAAACATTTGACATTACCTTGCTTGCCAGGTGATTGTGCCAACCACTACGCAACTTGCTGTTATAGATGGAAAGATAAATAAAAGAAATTTATTTAAGTTTTAGCTTTATGTACTAAAACTTAAATAAAAATTACAGTGAAAAACATAAATCTAGTGTGGCACAATTTACGGTCTTACGGTCTTAACGTAATAGGGGTACCATGATCTCTTAATGCAGGACCTAAATCACCCTGCTGATATAATAGACTAATATTATAAAGAGGTAACATTGGTTTGTATGTAAGTATATTGGGGGTAATCTTCGAAACTACTGGACCGATTTTAACAGGATAGTAATAATTAAATTTTAAATGTCGTGCATAATTTATTTATTTTATTATTTATTTCATATTTGTTTAGCGTCGGAAGGGGGAGGCGAGCCGGGTGCGGCAGCCACCGTCGCCATGGCAACTACCCCACCTGACACCAACGCTGAGAACGAGAGTGGAGAACTGCTCGACTATAATGACTCAAGCGTTCTGGAACAGTTTCATGAGGATGCACTTAGACAGGTAAATGCTACTGAGAAAATTCACGCATGTCACGCCTTTCGCTTGATTTACAAACATTAAATAAAACACTTTCTACCCTAGGGATGAAATGAGCAACTTTCCACCTGGCTATCTATCTATGAAAATTAAACTTTCCAAACGAGGAGAGATTAATAATATGTTTCTATTCAGGGACAAGTATTTATGCTGACCCTAAATTGTTTGTTGTTAGTTATGGGTGTTATTTATTTGTATAGAAACATTTATTAAAAGAAAGGTACATGTACAAAAACACAGCGCATGGCGGACGGGACGGCATTCGAACCACGCATCTTTAGGTACTCAATCGGACTCCTTTACCAATTAGTCTAACTGTTCGACCATCGGCATCTGTGATTCACGCCCTGAATTTTTAACCGACTTCAAAAAAAAGGAGGAGGTTTTCAATTCGTCTGTATGTATAATATTTTTATTTTTTTTTGTATGTTCACCGATTACTCGAAGACGGCTTCACCGATTAATATGATTCTTTTTTTAATGGATAGGTACGAGCTCCAAGATGGTCCCATAAAAATTTGATGTGGATCTGATGAGGGTCTTCGGAGTGATGAACGGAAATGCTCCACAAAACGCATTAATCAATCCAGTTGTTTATCGATTACTCGAAGATGGCTTGACCGATTGAAATGATTCTTTTTTTAATGGAAAGGTGGAAGCTGCAAGGTGGTCCCATGAAAGTTTGGTAAGGATCTGATGAGTATCTTCGGAATGATGGACAGGATAGCATCCCAAAATTCAATAAATTACTCATTTTCGGACTTCTACCAAAAAGAATAGACCCCTAAGGAACTAAGTACAGATTGATGGGGCACCTGAAACCACCTTCTCATCAGCAAACTCCTCAATAATTAAAATTACGGTAACAATATTGTTGATTGGTAGGTAGGTATACTAAAAAGGGTAAAATAAAAAAATAATTTAAAAATTAAAAAACCGACTTCAAAAAGAAACAAAAAATAATTTAAAAAACAACAAAAAAAAAAGAATTGATAAAAATGACAGGGCAGTTTTACTGGTTGGTTCCATATTGTACTTAGTTTGGCTGCCCGACTTCAGATGATAAAAAAGATTAATTAGTCGGTGGCACTGTACCTATGTTGAGGTTATTTTGGTCATTTTTATCAATTCTTTTTTTTTTGCATCTGTATTTCACGATCTAGGTATGTTTGAGAGTATCATAAGTATCAAATATATCATAGTACATCCGTTGTCTAGCACCCACAGTACAAGCCTAGTTTCTTGGGGCTAGATTGCACTGTGTTTAACGTTCTGCAATGTATATTTATTTATTTTCCAGGCTGGCTGCGGTCTGGCCCAACTGCGCATACTGTTAGCTTGTGCGTTCGCCATCGCGGGCGCATCGTTAGAACTATCCGCTATACCATTCATACTGCCCTCGGCCGAGATAGAACTCTGTATACTGCCCCATGAAAAGAACTGGCTTGGTGAGTAGTGATTAACTGTCTTGTCATCTCAGTCTACCCATTGGAAAATAAGTTTAATTTCAACTAATAACATGACATACAAGTTATACTTACAAAGTGACAAAGGTTACATACAACTTGTCATGTATTTGTCATTTACAAATTGCATTTGTCATATTATTTAAAATTTGTATTTGTCATATTATAAGTTACTAGCTGCGCCCCGCGGTTTCACCCGCGTAAGTCCCGTTCCCGCGGGAATATCGGAATAAAAAGTAGCCTATGTGTTAATCCAGGTCCCCAGCTACCTATATTCCAAGTTTCATCGCAATCGGTTCAGTAGTTTTTGCGTGAAAGAGTAACAACCTCACATACATACATACAAACTTTCGCGTTTATAATATTAGTAAGATTAGTAAGATATTTGTCGTGTTATAAGTTATATTCGTCGTGTTATAAGTTGTATTTCTTATGTTATAAGTTATATTTGACGTGTTATAAGTTGTATTTGTCATATACGATTTTAAACTAACATGGTTATTTTCACTACTAAAATTACTTATTAACGGGGTGTTTACCATGTTTAATAATTTATTCGCGGAGCTCGAAATTTCGCTAGTAATTTCAACCAGCTTGTTCACGAGACTGGAGAATGCGGGTAGGTGATGACAGTTAGAGGCGTCCATATCGGACTACCTGCTTTCTGACACGAGTTGAACGTCTAGTTATCGGTCCCCTACTAACTTCATTATAAAACAAAAAAATATAAATTATTAAACATGGTTAACACCCCGTTAAGTAATTTTAGTAGTGTATTCATGTTATAAATTCAATTCGTCGTGTTATAAGTTATATTGTGGATGCCACGTACTGTAGTCTCTCCTATCAAGTTAGAAGTGATATCTACAAGATGTATTCTCCCCCCGGTCCAGTGTTGATATCCCTGGTGGGATGTTCTCTGGGCGGGGTGGGCTGGGGCTCGCTGGGCGCACGGCTGGGCCGGCGCCGCGCGCTGCTCTCCTGTCTCGCCGTGAACGCCGTGTTCGCGACTATAGCCGCTTTCATGCCGACTTACGGGACTTTTATGATGGCTAGGTGAGTCGTCTGAAATGAAAAGAGTGAAATGAGTCGTCAGTATGAAATTCGAAGTTTGACTGACTGTCAATCAACCGATCAAAACAAAAAAATTAAAAATAACCGCTCTACAAAGTTACTTTATTTGACCAAAGTTCTACGTAAAGCGAATCTTTATTCTTTAGATGCATAAAATGCTTATTATAGATAAAGTAATTTAAATTTGGAATTAATTTTCTGGTACAGACAGAATACAGATTATGTATCCATGTAGATATCCATAACTACAGCTATAACGTCCACTTACAACAATGTCTGCGTTAGAATATCCGACCCAAGTTTAGTTTATCAATTTAGTTACAAGCATTGCTAACAGGTGTCGCTACTAGCGCAACAAACAGCAAAATAAAAACTCTATTACCTAGCAACTCGGATGGCAACTTGTAATTTCAAATTCATATTCTAAATATTTTATGATTGACAATACCGTCAATACCTATATTATCAAATTACAATAACACTAAATCTTTAAAAAAATTGAGGAATGAATGGGGCTCGAACCACCGCCAGCAAATGGCTACTTGTGTATCTACCTACAAAATATTAATTAATATAATGAGTAAACTGTGGGTAGGTTGTAACATAATTTTAAATAACTGACCTTTTTACCTAAAATCATTTCACACAACAAACGAATAAACCATTGTGGTTACTGTGCATTTCTTTCTTTTTTTTTAAGTTTCATTTAAAATATGTTGTAGTGTTATTTAATGAAGAAAACAATTAAATTACATTCGTTAAATCTAACGGTGAGTTAAAATATTGTTGGGAAACTATGGTCATGTCTATTCAATGTCAAAAAGAAGCATTAAAATTAATAACCTGGTTTATCTACTTACAGAAAAAAACAATCCGGCTATGGGTAAAAATATATGGAAAACCGGAGACCCAGTAACGACATAAAATGGCTTGTGGGGTCAAATGACTGCAAACTGGGACTTATCAGTGGTCAAGCGAAACAAAAGAAAATCTCCAGAATCTAGTGACATCAACTAGGGAGTGGATAAGTGGAAACAATTTGTGCCACAATATGGTGAATAGCATGAAAAATAGACTTCAATAAAAATAATTAAAATAATTAAAAGTTATAGTAGGCCTTTACTTTATTAAAATATTGTTCTTAGTGTTGTGTTCTGAGTGTTATGTTGGGTGTTTTTATAAAAAGTGTTTGCATTTTAAAAAATAAGATGTCACAAGTGATGTTATTGTGTATTTGGTAGAAAATGTATAATATAAATACGTTTCTACCTATACCATACATGTAATTCACGAAATTGGCATTATTGCAAAGTATTTTTTATAGAACCACCCACAATACAATAAGTCTTGTAAGGCGTTATTTGTAAGAATAAAGTGTTAAAAAACATTTTGTTTTCTTATTTTTAAGGTTAAGTGTAACTTATACTAAGATAAATCGTACAAAAGCAAAAATAAATATACAAGTTATCACTTAATATATAAATTCAATCAAAAAGAATTACTGCAGTCAGGTTTCGAACTCGATAGTGTCTGTCACTCAAATCCATATAAGATACTGCTGCACCAACGGACCATTAGAATTATGGTCTAAAATAACTAACTGTTGATAAGCCGTTTCGTTGTAAGTAGACGTTAGCTGTAGCTATGGATATCTACGGTGGTTACTTTAATCATATTCTGTCTGTACATACCATACGGCCATTTCGAACTGCCAACCTAGGCATAACGCTTAAAAAAACTGGGCTTTTAACTTCTATTTTTAACTGACTTTAAAAAAGGAGAGGTTCTCAATTTGTCGCGTATATATATATTTTTAAAATTATTTCCACGGAAGGGTAAGGCTAAAAGTTTTAGTTAATATAAAGCTCAGCTATTTTTTGATGTTTGGTGAATAGAATAAATGGTCGTTCATTCTTTGATTGATTGATGAACACTTTATTGTACCAAATTGATGTTTGGTGAATAGAATAAATGGACGTTCATTCTTTGATTGATTGATGAACACTTTATTGTACCAAAAACACAAATAACAATAAATTAGACATAGAAAAACTTAAACTGAAGTGGCATAATTGGCGGCCTTCGCCTATGGGCGATCTCTTCCAGGAAAGCAATGAATGGAAAGGGGATGGGTAATGTGTGTGTGTGCAGGTTTTGTTCAGCGATCGGTTCGGGCGGCATCCTCCCGCTGTGCTACATGTACACGTGCGAGGTGGTGGGGCGCGCGCGCGCCGGGCTGGGCGCGCTGTGCGGCGCGGCGGCGGGCGGCGCCGGCGGCCTGCTCGCCGCCGCGCTCGCCGGCGCCGTGCTGCCGCACACCGGGCCCACCACGCTCGCTGAGAACAAGGAGCACTTCAGTGCTTGGCACAGGTCAGTGCTTGGCACAGGTCAGTGCTTGGCACAGGTCAGTCCTTGGCACAGGTCAGTGCTTGGCACAGGTCAGTGCTTGGCACAGGTCAGTGCTTGGCACAGGTCAGTGCTTGGCACAGGTTAGTGCTTGGCATAGGTCAGTACTTGGCACAGGTCGGTGCCTTTTTATTTCTTATCGGTTGTGAACCGATTATGGCCATTAGGTAATTAGCCAGTGTCAAGTATTATTAATATTTGCAAGTTATTTGCATCGAAACGGTCAAGTCGTCATAGTTAAAGTCAAGTCGAGAGTATCATTGTAAAAAGGGGGCATTTTTTACAATATTTGTTGTCCATGTTTTGTACCAATTTTTCCACCTTTAAGAAACTAAATTAATTAATATGCCCCCGAAATTAAACAATTTACGCATTTAAACTAAATTTCACAAAAATGAAAATTTAGCAAAACATCTCCTCGACGCCAAAACTCTTTTTCTGGGGTTGCCATAGATGAGTGGATATATCCTACTAATATTATAAAGCTAAAAGTTTGTATGAGCATATGTATTTGTTACTCAATCACGCAAAAACTACCGAACCGATTGCAAAGAAACTTGGAATATAACTTGGGGACCTGGATTAACACATAGGCTACTTTTTATCCCGATATTCCCGCGGGAACGGGACTTACGCGGGTGAAACCGCGGGGCACAGCTAGTCTTATATTATAAACGTGAAAGTTTGTGTGTATGTAGGTGACTTTGTGACTCTTTCACGCAAAAACTACTGAACCAACCGATTGAGCTGAAATATAGGTAGCTGGATACCGGGAATAACACATTGGCTACTTTTCATCCCGTTAATCCCGCGGGAACGGGACTTACACGGGTGAAACCGCGGGCGCAGGTAGTAGTAGTAGTATATTTAGTGGTGCAGTGCTTTTGTATAATATCTTTGGAAATACGAGATAGTGTTCACCTCTAAAGGTAGGATGCAACCCGACCGTTTAGGCGCATAATGTCCAATTCGCAAAATTTCCAGCGGTCGCAAAATGTCCAGTTCTCATATTGTCCAGTTCGCACAAAGTCCAGTTCGCTAAAAGTCCAGTTCGCACAAAGTCCAGTTCGCACAATGTCCAATTCGCAGAAATGTCCAATGTTCATAATAACGCCCCACGACGACCCATCGGCGTCCGACGATGTCTCGTTACTAGTTTTCTATGAGCTTATCTCAGAAAGAAAACTTATAGTGCGATTCAGGACTTCATTCTAGCAACGCCATCTAGTAGATTCAGCGGTGTATGGGAACTTTAATAATTGCCTTTTTATCAAATTTTAGATGAATTATACAGCGCAAGCAACTTTTAATCAATGCTATTTATGGCGCTGTAGTGCCCGAGACGTTGTTAGGTGGAGTAGGCTTGTCCGGCATTTACACGACCCTCCCAGCCTGCCTAGTTAGCCATGTTCAGAGGAAAGAACTGGTGCTCACTAAGCTGCGAGTATGCTATTAGAACTTATCATTCATTTAAATGTATGAGTAAATTCATTGCTGTGTACAAACTGCTGTATTATCATTAACAATGTGCATTAAAGTAATTCGAGGCATGTCTCCCCCAGATACCTCCTCCTCTGCACGCTGCCCACTCTGGCGTCTCTAATCAGCATGCTGTGGACGCAGGAGTCGCCGCGGTATCTGCTGGATGTGGGCAGGGAGGTGGACGCCATGACTGTCTATCAGGTAAATATAGGAAAGGACATCTCTCATCTCATTCTAGATTATTTTTGATTGATGGATTGCACCCAACAGGACTTGAACCTGCATCTCTCTTCATTTTGGATTATTTACACAGCGCAAGCAACTTTTAGGATTCAAAGATTTTAATTTCTTCTGTGGTTTTCATGATTTTGCATGATAAAACACTGTAAAGTTGGCGAAAGCTCGGTTCGTTTAAAACCATGAATCAAACGCGATTACACCCGATAAATAAAGTGTTTTATTAAGAAGTGTAATATTTTCTCAATTGTTTAACTTGTAGTTGTGTCACCCACAGTCAATACACAGCAGCAACCAGCTCCGCATATGTGACAAGAGTGTTGTGGCAGCCGCCAACACACAGTCAGAACACAGGCTCGGGGAGCTATCGTTGCCGGGCAAGAGGCTCGCACCCGCCTTACATCATGTCAGGCACAGTGTCAAGATGGTCAGTGTGTTATTATGGTCGATACACAGTCAAAGTATTTTAGCATTAAGCCAGTTTGTGTAATTGAAAAATAAAACCCCATTAGTTTTTTGTGTCTTCTTCTCATTGGTTAATCGCATTCCGAAGACACGGAAGTTTGCTGACGAATTAATTCAATTTAATACTCTCAAATTCAAAATAACTCAATTTTGAGTTTACACTGCGCTTGGCCGGACAAGGCACGCACTTGCCTAATCATATTATTATTGTCCACAGTTCTGGCAGACGTTTTTCCAGTTATTTTCGAGTGCGTACAGACGGACAACTCTATCTTACGGAGGCATATTGGTGTTTACTATGGCTATACAGGTAAAAAAAACATTATTACTAGCTTTGTACTGCGTTTTAACTCGTTTTTGCACATCTGACAAGCAAAGTCATAAATATGAGTGGTACACCTTAACTTTGATTTGTATGGAACGCACGAATATTTGCAAAATTCGGCACCGGCAGGATTTGAACCTGCAACAATGATTGATAATATTTATCTATACTTATACTTACTTACTTACTAATATTATAAAGCTGAAGAGTTTGTTTGATTGTTTGTTTGTTTGAACGCGCTAATCTCAGGAACTGCTGGTCCGATTTGAAAAATTATTTTTGTGTTTGATAGTCCATTCATCGAGGAAGGTTATAGGCTATATTACATTACGCTACGACTAATAGGAGCGGAGCATCCATGAAAAATGTTGCAAAAACGGGAAAAAAATCACCCTGTTCCGAGATTCTGTCGCTTGCGCTGAGTAAACTGTCAGAGTTACATAAAAACCATATATGAGAGAATTCTTCCTCTAAAAAGTCCGCGACAGCATATGTCTAACTCTTAAGGTTGACTAAATATAACATCTTTTAGAGTAATGAAATTTATTGTAGAACAATGCATTATTTCCGAAGGTAATTTTGTAAATATGATATTAATCCTTATCCAAATAAATACGTTATTCATTAAAAGTATTTAATTTTAAACATAATTGTCCTTAACATCACTTGATTTCAATGAATATCTCACGAGATATTACAGTTTTAAAATAACTCCACAATAAATAATTACTAAGTACCAAGCGTGCATAGTGCATATATACACGTAGCGGGCGACGATGATGAGGGTGGCCAGCCAACTCTGTGAGGCATCATGCCGCGCGGCTCAATCGGTCGGCTCCATGCGAGACGGTTGTGTCACCAAACTGCAGTGCTTTTTAAAAATTCTTTTGCAATATCTCATTGTACTTTTGATTCCTAATATTTTGTTTTATGTTGGTATAATTAATATTATAAAGAGGTTACGTTGGTAACATGTATGTATGTATGTATTTTGGGGGTCATCTCAGAAACATCTAGACCTATTTCAAAAATTCTTTTACTAATAGAAAGCTACATTATCCAGATATGACATAGGCTACTTTTGATCCCGATATTCCCTCGGGATCGGGACTTACGCGAGTGAAACTGCGGGACGGCAGCTATGAAAAATAAAGTCGTGTATTTCTAACTCAACAACCCGTGAACCGATATGAGTGAAATTTGTACAGGGTTGGCTTAGAGGTAGAAATAATATACATATAGGGTACTTTGAATGATCGTACGGGTTAAGCAACACTTGGTACAACATACGTGATGGGTGAAAAAGAGCGGGTGACCCGATATTCATAAAACTTGGTACAGGGTTGGTTTAGAGGTAGAAATATTATATAGTACTTTGAATGATCGTTAAGCAATACTTGGTATGACATACGTGAGGGATCATTAACGTTACGGGATAGGAAGTTACGCGGGTGAAACCGCGGGGCGCAGCTAGTTTAATATAATATCAGTCATAATGAGCGACGAGAGGTCACAATATCCGACTTTTTACACAGAATCCTACTAATATTATAAATGTGAAAGTCTGTGTGTTTGGATGTTTGTTACGCAATCACGCAAAAACTACTAAACCGATTGCGATGAAACTTGATGAAATATAAGTAGTTGGATACCGGGAATAAATCATAGGCTACTTTTTATCCCGATATTCCCACGGGAACGGTACTTACGCGGGTAAAACCTGCTTACGCTGCTAGTTTTATATAAAAACGAAACTATGCTCTGAATTACGTCATATCAAGCGATATGTCAACATAAGCGAAGTCAAAATAACCGGATTCCTGTTTTCCTTTTTCAGTTCTACTTATCGATCTACGTACCGACAACCGTAGTCAAAATGGAGGCGGAAATCTTTGAAAATTCCAAGAAAATCATTCAAAACTCATCATTCGAGAACGAATACCACAACTCGACCGTTCAAAACGTTCAATATTACAACTCGACGTTCAGGAAGTGCGTGTTCAAAGACCTGCTGATGTCGCACGTCGTCTTCAATAACTGTACCTTTTTTGATGTGGCTTTCTCGAACGTGAAGAGTTCGAGAACTTTCTTCAATGGATGCCAGTTTTTTAATAGCACGTAAGTTGGTTTTTTTTCATCTCTTTTTATTCCCTTAGGGTATGTTTATTCATCTCTTTTTATTCCCTTAGGGTATGTTTATTCACCTCTTTTTATTCCCTTAGGGTATGTTTTTTATGTAGCTTTCTAAAGAGGCAAAAGACTTGATTGTTGATGTAAGGTATTTTCCCTCCTTTAATTACCTCTTTAGGGAATGATTTACCTTTTTGATGTAGAACAGTGATACTATTTATTGATGTTCCAGTTTAAATTATACATATCTGTATTATGAAGTTTGTATATTTAACACATAATCACACTGAAGAAAAACGTTTATGGGTTCTAAGAGAGATAAAAATCTCCCTTTTAGCGAACCCGCAACCTTCTGCATTGCAGCCAAGCGTTCGCCCGACGCGCCACAGAGGGCGTCAGAATATGCATCTAGCATAATTATTGTATCTGTATTTCAGTATAATAGACACGGACATGGAGGCGGGGGTGGAGTTCGACGCGTGGTGTGTGTTCAACTCCACCATCCTTCGCGGGATGAAGGGGGGGTGTGCTCGACATGCTGACCTTACCTCCAGGTGGGGACAACACTATCTACCACTAACTAACGAATGATATAATAACACTTTATTTATCCGGTTGAATCGCGATTTTATTCATTATTCTAAACGAACCGAGCTTTCGCCAACTTTACAGTTGGCTTTTTCAAGGTTGACTGAGATGACAACCAGTCAACCAACTCAGTCAACCTTGAATAAGCGGATAAATAAAGTGTTTTATTATGCAAAATCGCGAAAACCATAGAAGAAATTAACTAATGATATAGTTTGTCTATTCAAGTTTTCGTTTAACTAGTGTTAGAGGTGTCATCGCCCTAACGCCTCTAATTTGACCTAACGACTGCTACCTAAGATAATAACCGAATCCAATTGCTTTACGTGCTTAACAATTTAAACTCAAATTATTGATCAACCATTCGAGTAATGCCCACTCTAAGCGTTGCTTATAATCTAACTAAAATTATAAACGCGAAAGTTTCCCTGTATGTATGTCTGAGTTTGTTACTCAATCACGCAAAAACTAATGAACCGATTACGATGAAACTTGAAATATAGGTAGCTGGATATCGGAAATAACACATAGGTCAGCTTTTGTCCCGAAACGGGACTTACGCGAGTGAAACCGCGGGGCGCAGCTAGTATTTATAAATAACCTTTACTAGACATGACTAAGTTATGTGACGTTTGTCTCTATCTGTCAACTTTGACAGTGACAGTAAAAGACAAACGATGCATAGTTATGCAGCGCATTAATTGCCGTTTATAAGTAAGGGGGTAGATGTCGCCGTGTGCAGCGTCCTAGCTCGTACAGTGTAGATAGATAGATAGATAACAAATTTATTGCATAAAAGGCACATTACTCACAACAAAAATTACATTAATAAACAGTTACAAAAAATAAAACAGTCTTAAAATTAAAAGCAAAACAGGTGTACTTATACAATTTGTAACGGGTAAGTCCTTTTAATCCGAAAGGGGGTTGTTCTAGACGTCTAGGCGAACAACTTTTGTTCTACGACTTTTGAAAATTCAAACTTTTTTTTGAAAATTTTGAGATTATGTTTCACTGAAAAAACAGCTGTTTTTGAAAATAAAGGTAATTGAAGGTTTGATTGTAGTAGACCAAACTAAATGAAAGAACAACATAAGGTTAATGACCTCGAACTCTAAGAAACAGCTCATTTTCAAGTAAACTTTACACCTAAATTTTTCGAAAATACTTCGAATTTCCAAAAGTCGTAGAACAAAAGTTGTTCGCCTAGACGTCTAGAATAACCCCCTTTCGGATAAAAATGACTTACCCGTTACACCTTGTATAAATGGTGAGCAGTGTGCCCCAGTAATGCAAATTGGTAGTAGCTCAATGTTCAGCCATACCCCACTTTATGAGTACTATACGTACCCCACTTTATGAGTACTATACGTACCCCACTTTATGAGTACTATACGTACCTCACTTTTTTTTTTTCTTTCTGAGTAGAGCTGCCATCAGTCGTTTTCATGGACTATTATCAGCTGAGCGACTGTAGAAATTCCAAGATAGTCGTGTATCTCATTTATTTTGGTGAACCAAGGAGCGGATATTATGCTGCTTAAGATGCCATTTTGTGCCCTCTGTAGGCACATGATGTTACTTTGTACCTCACTTTATGAGTACTATACGTACCTCAGTTTATGAGTGACGTGTAACGCGTAGTGTAGTGTCGTGTAACGTTACAGACTGGGCGGTATAGTGTCGGAGCAGACGTACGTGTCGCATGCCGCGCTGCTCGCCGCGCTGCTCGCGCCGCTCCCGCAGTCGCTGCGACCGCACGGTCAGTCTTACACTAGATCTACAGCCCTACCGTCCTCTCCTATAACTCGCCGCTATATCGTTCAACTAAAAAAAAGAAGCCGAAATATCTAGGTGGCGTGCAATTTTTTTTTTGTCATCGGTTGTGAACCGATTATGGCCATTAGGAAATTAGCCAGTGTCAAGTATTATTAATATATTGTGCAAGTTATTTGCATCGAAACAGTCAAGTCGTCATAGATAAAGTCAAGTCTAGGGGATCACCCGAAAATAAACAATTTGCACGCATTTGAACCACATCTCCTCGACGCGTTCCCGCCAAAACTCTTATTTATTATTAATTACAGTCGCGGTGACACTGGGCTGCGTGCTGATATCGCCGAGTATTATAGTGGCGGGAGGGGAGACCGCTCTGTACGTCGTCGAGGCTACCTACAGGTACTACCTCTTTTCGTATAGTGGTGGCGGTGGCTCACCCAGTGTTAAGCCAACTACCATTTATTTTTTACAACCTCTGAAAGATTGCTATATCACTAAAAATCTGCGTAGAAAATTGGATTTTCCACGCTAGCGCGAAGAGTTTTAAATATCGAACTCATAGATCGAACCTTTTAATTCCAAAGTTTTCTTTGACGCAAGTCTGCTTATTTTTTTTTATTTCTTATCGTTAATAATCTGAATATGGCCGTTTGAAAAGTAGCCAGTGTCAATTTTTTTTTTTGCGAGTTATTTGCATTATAGCAATAGATACTTTATTACTCCTATGTAACTGTCTTGTAAGTCAGTCAGACTGTCTCGTCTTGACTAAAATGCAGTAAATACTTATTTCATGTCAGTGCGCTAACCTCATTTCTTTGAATTATCACACTAGCTATATCCTAGATCCTAGAATCCTTCGTACCAATCCAAGTACTCGCAGCAAAAATCAACTTTGCAGCCTTGCATAACAAATGACTATACTTATCTCCCTTTAAATGATGTATGAATGATTCCAGGGTGCTGACAACCGTCGCGTTCTTCGGCGTGGCGCTCTCAGTATTCCACGCGTACCCCGCCAACTTGAGGTACCGTACGATGTACCGGTCACGTGTAGGTGGCGCCACTAGTATGTAAACCTGAATCGCGCTATAAACATTCTTCGGAGTACTGTAGACGTTCAGAATAACACCCTTTGTTACACAGGATAGATGAGCGTTCGACCACTGAGGCTAAAAACTATAGTCCGTACTCAGACTGCGCTAAGCAAAACTAAGCATAAACTTTAAATTGGAATTTATAGTCGAAATTCATTTTGTATTAAACGAATAAAATAAAAAGAACTTCGTAGTCACAACAGAGAAGCAAAGTTTAGGTCATTATTTTTGATTGGTTTACATTTTTTGTTAGGAAAACTTCGACTTTACTAAGCAAAAACTTTGGATAGTTGCGAATATCGCTTATTAAATACCAAAAATTGTCTTAAGTCAAAGTTTTTGCTTAGCAAAGTCAAAGTACGGACTATTCATTTCAGCCTACTTCACCTGTAGGTAGTGATGACTGGATCATACAGTCTAAGATGAAGCACTCACATATAGAAGATAGAAGCAGTGGATCGAGATCCGACCCGTATTTCTTAGTGGCTGCGTCGGCCAACGTTTTGTGGAGAAACGCGTCTGAAACCGCGGGGCGCTATTGTAGCTATACAAGAGAAAACCGACCGATTTCGATAGGGCTCGTATTTAGATAGGATAAGTCGAGAATACAATATTCTAAAACAAAACACTGGAAAATATAAGACTGTACAGTTTATTGAGGAGCATTTTTCTTTCGTTTTCGCAACTTTGTCTTGAAATAAAACTTATTTTCCGGTTTTAATCGCGATTTTTATTATCAGTATTGTTGCCAATGCCGTTCCTAGGTTTAGAATAGAATAGAAATATATTTATTAGGACAAGCACACAGCAAAATATACAAAACAAAACAAAACCAAGAATAGTAGGTACTTAAATAAATAAAAAATAATTTTACCATAATACCATTAACTAGGTTAGGAAGCCATGTGCGAAACCTAAATGGGCCGGCCTCAGCAAAAAGCTGTAGCCGATTTCGGTTTCGAAGCCCTTGCAGACTCCTTCCTCAAGGTAGACTTTCTATTGCATTTTTCTGGTTTTCTTTCCACAGATGCACAGCGCACGCGCTCATGGTAGGCGCAGCGTACACAGTAAGCGCGGTGGTGCGCGGTATCGGCGCTTTCGGCCCCATCATGAGTGCACTGCTGTGCGGAATGCTCGGCATGTGTGCCACGCTCTGCGCCTTCAGCAGGCAGGTCAGTGTTACTTACTACTTTATCATAGGGACAGTGGGAATTATGGGGACTGTGGTAATTGACCATTGGGTACATTGTAGACGGGCCTGGCGCTTGTATCTTTGTAACTTTGTATGTTTGTTCGACGATAACTTGAGTATCGTAGCTCCGATTTTTATAAATTTTGGTATGCGCGTGATCAATAGAGTTTACGAGTTCGAAGATGAGCCGGATCGGTAGGCGGGTTGGGGAGATAGGGGGTCGTGAGGTCTCAGTTCGGGGCGAACTCGTAGTATGTAGAATCGGGACAGAGGGGCCTATGAGGTCAATACAACTAAAAACTTCATAAGAGGGACAGTGGTAATATAGAGTTTTATCGGAATATTAGGGCCAATAAGGACAGTGGAACCGATTGCGTCAGAAAGACCGATAGAGACTGTGGTACTAACAGATACAATATTGTCGATAGGACCCATTCTGACCAATAATGGTAAACTATACGCATGTTATAGCGTCCCCACTGAAGGCCATCCGCAGGCACCATGCGGGGTCCGCTGTAGGATACTCCGAGGATCTCCGTCGGGAATCGGTTATAGACTGATCTAGTACCTAATGCTAGATTGGTTCTAACAATTAATAATAATAGTAATATTTATATAACCATAATTTAAGCACAATACAGTTCACAGTGACATGCATAAAAAGTATTAATAGTAGGTACTTGTATTATTGTGACAACAATGTGGATAAAATGACAGCGGCTGCAGCACTAAGCGTTGCTTGTGTTTGCAGCACCCAAGATATAAAACTTAATAAAAAAAACAATGTCTAGGGGTAAATTAGTGAAACAATGTGGCGTGTGAGTCAGCACTGATGTACGTAAACAGACCTAGCGGCTCTAGGGGCCCTAACGGCGTTTCTATTCAATTTAACAGCTACGCAGAAGAGATACAGGGTGTGTATTACACACCATAATTTTTCCCGTAATGAGCCTTTTGCTTATTACGGCTTCAGCAGTCACAGTGATTAGTCTTTCTTGATCCAATATGGCGGCCTTTCCAAAATGGCGGACTAGTATTCAACTTACATTTGAGAATGTGTTGGCAAGTTTTGTATTTTAATGTTATTAATTATTTCTCCCAACAGGTACATTAATACTCGATAACGGTTTAACATCGACGAGAGCTTTTAATTTACACATTTAGGAATCAATATAAAATGACGAATTGTATAATTGTAAATGACAATATTTAAATGACTTTAATATCAATAATCATCCGAGCGATATTTTAATTATAAATAATACATTTTGCACGACATTACACACAGCGCAATTTAACCCCAAACTAAGCTCTAGGCTTTTACTATGGGTACTAGACAACGAATATACTACAAAATGATTATAATTTTTTTTGTAAATACATAAGTATTATACATAGAAGGACACCCTAGATCAGATTATTTATAAGCATAAATATTTGCACCCGGGAATCGATCCCGCAGCCTTCTGCATTGCAGTCGAGCGTCCGCCCGACGTGCCACGGCGGCCGTCATATTCCCGGTTACATCCCTCCCGGGAGCCCGGGGTCCTACTCTCACGTCCCCACTTCGCACGATCTTCGGCATCTCGTGTAGTGCGGCCATTTGCACGCATATCAGCCCTCTATACGTCGAACTTCTTAGGTCTTCCTAGTTTGCCTCCAAGACATTTGTCAGTTGTTTTGTTTTGTTTTGTTTTCTATGTACAATAAGTATGTATTTACAAAAAATAAATATAAGTAGTATCCGTCGTCTAGTCACCGTAACACAAGCTTAGCAGCTTACCAAGGGGCTTGATGGCGCTGTGTGTTGGTCACAGAATTTATTTATTTGTTCCACTATTTAAATGCCCTTAATAAGAACAGTATAATACAGTATTTTACATTGAAAAAATAAATATTGCACAACATGTACTTGGCTTGTACTATGGGTACTAGATAATAGACAGGGTGAACTATTTCGATGGGCTTTCAGGGAGATGTCCTAAACTATAAGAAATAGCGAAAAATGCTGAAAGGAGTTGCGTCCCCGATCGAAATGATTCATCTTGTATAATATGACAGTCAGTCTTGTATCGTCAGTCTATCCGTCAACAGAACACTGTAAAGTGCTCGAAGCGAGTTTTCGTGATCATCTAAAATCTTAAGCCATTTAAAAATTGACACTTACAAGTACGATACGATCGATGTAAACATTATTTTGACACAATAAAAGCGTAGGTAATTTTACCAAACATAAAGATCTGAACACATTGATGCGGAGTTTTTTTTTGTAAACTTCTAGTTTTTATGCATATAATATTATGTCACTCATAGCAGCTGACGGTCTGTCTCATATTATCTATGTAAAGTTACAATCAATCTCCAAAAGTGGTCAGAACTAGTTTTCTCAAGTTCAAAATCTATAGATACATTTTAGGGATGATTTATATTAGACCGTCACGGGTCTGAGCTTCGTCGTCCATTGCTCGGCGAGCAGTCGATCGGTCTGTTGCAACCGAGTAGCGGCCGAGCAATGGACAACGAAGCTCGGATCCGGCCGGCCGAGTTAAGTCTAATATAAATGATCACTAACCGGGTCTTGGTCTCTTACCTCGATGGTGTTGGTTGATCGTGACTGCATTCCCAGTAAAATGTAAACAAGGAGAAATTTTATAATAGAATACGTAATTATAACATGTGACTTATTTTTTATAACATGACAATTTGTTAACGTAAAATGCAAAACTAATAGTATTCAAGAACGGGATGTTTACCATGTTATAGGTTGTTTTTTAGAGTTCCATACCTTAAATTAAAAAAAAGAACATTCTTAGATCACTTTCTTCTAGAAACGTGGGAAATATTCCGTTCTTAAATAATGTTTATAGGGAAATCAACCATGAATTTGAATTTACAATTTTAGTTAAATTTTTAATGAAATATGGTGATGTATGGCAAAACTTTAAACTTATTTATGTACGCGGGTCTTAAAAGGATGTTTTACAGATTCATATAGGTGTGGAATTGTAATAGATTGACTTTAATTATATATGCTCCTAAAATATCCATTTAAGACCCCCTTGTCTTATGTTAAAAGGTAAAAAAAAAACCTTTGTTTCTGGTCAAAGTATAGACAAGCAATATCTAAATTGACACAGCAATCGAAATGACAATTGATATTTAAAAAAAAACATGTACATAAAAAAAAAAAGATAATTTGTATATAAAGTCAAATATTTTAGTTTATTCGTGTGTATTGTTAAGGTATGAAATTGTAACTTGTCTTTTCTAACGGCCAGTTCTTTCATGAAAAGTAATTTAAGATACAGATTGAACGACGTGCGCTGGAACGCATTTTACATTGCTTATGCTCGGTTTCTGAAGTCTGTTTGTCGGTGGTTTATCTATTCGATATCGCTATTGGTTCGATAACTAGCGTCAATGCGTTTCCGAACAGTGGAGTGACAGTGAAGGCTTGTCACATGCATAGAAAAACGGAGACAGATAACTGGAGTTTATCTCATCTTTATTGAATCAATAGGTAGTTCTTTATGTCAGATGTTCAGAAAATATAAGTGTAATAAATGAATTGCAGTCGTGTGTGGAGGAACAAAGGGAGGCCTTTTCCCAGCAGTGGGACGATAACGAATTATAAATAAAAAAATATAAAATAATATAGTCGATGCGGTGTATACTATTATGAACAGATATCCTATAAAATAACATACAAATACGAACGACGAGCGCGTTCGCGCGGGGTACGCTCAGATTCTGGCACTAGTGCGAGCTTACCACTTTTTCTAATAGCTAGTGGTAAAGTGGCATGAAGCAAGTTTTCTCTAGGTGCCACTTTACTCTTTTCATAATATATAGTGGTAAACTCGCCCGAACCCCTTCTAAGATTGCACATGCATAATATAAAAAAGAGGGGTGAAAGTTTCACGTATCTATATATGTGTGTTTGATTGATGGACAAATGATGATAGCTGTCAAAATACTAAGTTCCGGCCGAACATTCGTACGTTTCCTATTAATACGAACTGTTTTCGACGAATTTTCATTTGGCGTTAGTTATGTATCAATATAAATAGTCTATGGCCCCGAATGAATTTATCGTATCCGAACTTGTGTCGTACTATGGCAATAATCTAAACTTTCGGGCTTTCGTTCGGAACCGAACATTCGGAAGTTACATTTCCTAATAGCCCTCCAGGACTTACACGGGCGAAACTTCGGACCAAGTTTGTCTTACATTGTATTCAAAATCCCGTTCTAAACTTTTACTTTTCAAGAAGAAACTGGCTGTAAAATCTGCGAAGAGTGATTTGTAAGTTGTCTAAGGCCAGTATTTATAAACGACCCTGTGCGTGGACTCGACTTGTCACGTTGATTATCACTTACAAGAGCAAGACAAAGCACTAAGCCACGCATAGGGTCGTTTGTGTATACGGCTAATTGTCTTTTGTATTAAAAATATCATCATGAAGTTCAGTAATATGTAGAATAATGTATTTTTATGAATTTTGTAAAACAATTACAGTAGTGTATGAATTGGATAGGCCTTTCTAGACTACTAGTTCCATTTCGTCTTCATAGATGGCGCTGAAATAAATCACTCGAGAACACCATCCTTTGATGTTGATGAAAAATGAAACTCAAAATTTATCGATTTATTCACATGATCGTTTTGAAACGTCAGCAATTTACCGTGTAATGAGAAGAAGACACAAGGAACTCATGGGGGTTTTCTTGCAATGATCATGTTATTCATATTATTGCATAGTTTAAAACTTTAGCGGAACTGAAGCAATACTGTATACTGGAAACCTTACTAACAATACAAATGCGAAAGTAACTTTGTCACATAAAATAATTTTGTAAAAGTCAAAGTGTAAAAAACAATCACACCCACAAACACACAACCTGCCCAACATTTGACCGCCTCGAGACCCGCCTCCGGAGCTTTGTGGTTATACTACAGATCCGTCTAACGAACGATTTTGGAACTAGTTTAGAAAAACAAAAGAATTCTAGTAAGGCCCATTTCTAGTAAAGGGTTTTTTTGTAATGTAAAGGCTGAACGCTATTATATCTGAGAAAGAGAGGTTGTTATTATTAATGTATTAAATGATAATAGGTCTTAAATTGATAAGTAATAAATAAATCATTTAATGTGAAAAAAAACAATTGTGGATAAAATTCCAAGATTGCCATGCCATTTGTAATCCAGGTAACACTGAAATAACTATTAGGGACAAAATTTACAAAAATGGTAGTTTTTGTAGTTAAATTGAAAACACTTAGACTTGATTGATTGATTGATTAATTCTTTATTGCAACACACCACAATTAAATAATTACAATAAGAGGAAAATAAACAACTTAAAAACTTCTTCTTTTAATTTGAGTTTTAGTTCTCCAAATTAATTTAAAATCTCTCCGAAATGGTAGAAACATTGATTACTTAAATGGTAGGATTTTCAGTGTTGCCATTTGAAAAGTTAGTGTACATAATTTTGTACTTTCTTGTAGTTGCCATATCCTTTGTTAGTGATAATGATTAAATATAGACTGCTTTGTTATTTTTTAAGTAGAACATTTTAAAAAGACATACTCATAATTTACTCATATGTTTAGTCTAAAATCATTTAAGTATTTACAGTAGCGAATAACTGGTACCTACGAAGCTAATAATCGAATTTTATTATTTTTAAAACTGACAAGGATGATTTTTTAAAATAAATCTATAAGTACGTTTATATTTTTCTTGACTGAAGCCATACTGACTAGTCAGCGACTAGTTTTTGTAGATAAAAGAAAGTAATTCTCAAAATTTCTAAATTAATTTATTGAATTAAAAAAGTAGATATCATTGACATATCTTTTGAATATAAGTTCTTAGTGATCCTTTCGACTGAGTTATACGTTAGGTTTTAAGTTTTTAGTGTCAAAATATGTATCTTATTTACTATTTAATAACTAAAACGTAGTAGATTTAAATTATATTTTAATGTTTAATATCAATTTCTAGAAAATCCCTAAGTTATTTTATTACTTATTAAGCAAATTTATTTTGGTGTACCCCAAGGCAGCTTAATTGGGCCATTTCTTTTTGTAATATACATAAATGATTCATTCTAATTTGTGTTATTATTTCTGATATAAAAACATATATCTACACCCTAGCGAGGAATCCAACCATCATACAGTCGATAGTTGTAAAACTTCGCTTTATAAATACCTTAATAATTGTCGTCAAAGTTTTTGCTTAGCAAAGTCAATGTAAGGTAAGGACCATTAATTTCAGCCTAAGTTTCAACCGTATAATATCTCCACCGCACTCCGCAAGGACGAGGCCTCTGCCGTGCAAAAACAGTCGAATTTGGACACGTATACACCCCAACTATTAGCACAATTGCAGATTTGTGGCATGCAGAAGCCAATAAGATCTAAGTTGCTGAAAAAGGGTAGTTGTCATGTATTAGAGTCAATATCTTAAATGTAGTATCGCAGCAGTCGATTACTAGAAGTTTGCTAATACGCAATTTATTTTTGTTGTAAAATAACTATAAATGCATGCCACTAGTTTCGTAATGCAAATCCCGTTTTTAATATCCATAATCGCCATTCACATGTATATGTCGGCGCCTCGTCAGAGTTTTCCCCAGGATCCATGATAAAAACAACTTAAATTTTGATATCAATCAATATTTTATTTGAAGACAACTTTACACGTTGAAATTCGGCGAAAGAATGCTCCAAAGAGTAGTATTAGGGGTTAAAGTATGAAATTGCCGATTTGTACTGAAAATCTTAATTGTTTATTTTTTAAATTTTTAACAAATTTATTTAATCAAAATAGTTGCCATTATTATCTATACATTGCTGCCATCTAATGGGAAGGTTATTAATGCCTTTGCGATAGAACTCCGACGATCTGGACTGCACAAACTGTGTGAAAGCATTTTGTACTGCCTCCTGGGAAGAAAACTTCTTGTCACGTAGATAATTGTCCAAATCACGAAAAAAATGGTAGTCCGTTGGAGCAAGGTCTGGTGAATACGGAGGATGACGAATGGTTTCTAAGTGCAGTTTCTGAAGGGTCAAAATGGTTTCTCGTGGTGTGTGAGGTCTCGCGTTGTCGTGGAGCAATAATGGTGAAGATCGATTCATGAGTCGGGGCTGTTTTACTGCTAGTTTTGTCAACATGGTTCGGAGTTCGGCACAATAGACATCTGCCGTAATTGCTTGACCAGATCGAAGAAAACTATAGTGAATAACACCATGCTGAGACCACCAAACAGTTACCATTACCTTTTTATTGGTAAGTTTTGCTTTAGGACACTGTTGTGGCATTTGACCTGGGGTCAGCCATTGCATTTTTCTTTTCCGGTTATCATAAAGAATCCACTTTTCATCACATGTTACAATTCGATCCAATATTCCTTCATTTCTGTACCGGTTCAACAAGGCAACACAAGTTTCAACACGCGTTTCTTTCTGCAGATCAGTCAAATCATGAGGCACCCATTTTTCGTATTTTTTTATTTTATTGATTTGACGCAAGTGAGTCAATAAAGTGGGTAAGGTAACGTTAAACCATGCCGCTAATTCCTGGGTAGTTTGACTAGGATCGGCTTCCACTATCTCTCTTAATTCATCGTTATTCACCTGTGTGGGCGGTCTTCCTCGTGGCTCGTTCTTTAAGTCGAAATTTCCATCACGAAAGCGTTTAAACCAAAATCGCACGGTGCGTTCATTAGTAGACCCCTCTCCAAACGCAGCATTGATATTGCGGGCTGTTTCTGCCGCGTTAGTTCCGCGTCGGAACTCGTATTCAAAAATCACTCGAATTTTCGCAGTATCCATCTTTCTTGTCTAAATTGAATAACAAAAACAATTGAAAGTCGATATTCAAATGTTTCACATTTTTTAAAAAAAGAACATCACATAAACCATTTGGAAAAAGTTTCATTCGAAAACCTCAAACCATGAAGATTCTATGTCAATTCAAAGAACCTATTGCAATAAAACGGCAATTTCATACTTTAACCCCTATTATAATAGTATGGGATAATTAATAATAATAAAAATGGATAAATGTATAATTAATAAATAATAATAAATGTAAAATTTTGAAATAGCCAACTCTTAAGAACATTGACAGATACTGGCCATAATAATATCTGCATATTATTTATTATGCCAACAAGGAAAATTGACTTCTAGACGAAGTGATAAAGCCTCAGAACAATTACTAAAGCATAGAAGGAGTCTAAAGCAACGATGAAACACTAATCCTATTCTTTCAAATACGCCAAATACATTGAACAGAAAAGGACAGTTATATGTTGATAAGGAACTGGTCGCGTACACTGTTCAAATGTCAAATTGGATACCTTGTGTTTAGTTTAAATAAAGAAAATGTAGGTAGGAGAACGTAGGTTGATTTTTAATCATAAAACTTCGGGTAGATTAAAAACAAATTCACCTCACGTTCAAAAATAGAATGTCGTTGCAGTCACTTCATAGTTGCGACGCGGGTTAGTTCGCTTTTAACCCCGTGGCGTCGTTTTGCTTTCAAACACTTCGGAAAGCTAGAATCTATCGTAGGGAAGCACTAGAAGCATCCCTAGGGAAGTTCGAAGGTCGCGTTTCGTGTGCACCCTGCGAGAGGAGACTTCAAATAGTCTAGGTAAGTGGATTCTTCTGTTAGCACCCCGACAGATAGTACCTTTCGCTCGACCTTTGATCGCGGTACCCATTTGTGCAAAGAACATTTAATTAGCGTGCTTTCCTAATCATAACTAATAATTACAGTCCGCTTTTATATTGTACACCTTGGATACCTTTATGCAGCCAAATTAAATAGTAACCTTATTTCAATTTTTCTATAATGACCAGCACGCTTACACATTTTGGTTACATAATATTATGTCATATTTAATAGTGTTGTGTTGTTACTTTATCGATAACGTTTACGATAAGTTCAGTTTTCATTCATAGTAGTTATGGGTTTTTGTGGATTCCCCACCGACTTCCTCCTTGATTTCCCAAAAATAGAGGAGCCAGCCCTCTGATGGAATGACAAAAGTGTGTTCATCGGCAGGAAAAATATTGCAGAAATCGAGTGGGATCTAAATTCGTTGGACAACCGAATCATTTTTATAACCATGTCATATTATAAACTCACGAAAATGTTGCTTCCTACAGCAATTTTGAAGCAAGTTCTGAGAAACAAAGATTTCAATAGTAGATTCATGGACAGGGACTGAATGTCAAGCATTTCACCAGAGATATCTATATACTGATCGCTATTTGCTGGCAATATAGGTAAATAAGAAAGTATGATTTTCTTTCTTTTGAGTATTTTTTCCAGTAAATTATCTACAGACTGTAGACACAAACAATATTTATCGATATCGATAACTTGAAAATAGGGGTCACACACAGCACTAAATAATTCTTTGTTGTCTATAAAAGTGTACGCTCAAACATCATGTCGCTCCTTCTATGCTTTAGTAATTGTTCTGAGGCTGATCAAGATCTTTATTTTCAATGACAGCTGTTAAATTTAAAAAGTCAATATCTCGGAAATGTTTGACACTAGACCATTACCTTCTCAGGCTATGTGATAGAGCATGGATAGAGCTCATCAAAATCTTCATTTTGACAGCTGTCATGCAAAACGAAGATCTTGATGAACTCTATCACTACGTCTAGAAGTAAATTTTCCTTGTTAGCATAATAAATATGAATAGATATTATTATGGCCAGTATCTGTCAATGTTCTTAAGAGTTGGCCATTTGGCGAATTAGTCATTGGAGGTATGACGTGGTGACCTCTAATGGGAAGATTTTCCACCGGGCAGGTGGTTTTGCCCAGTAGGCCGCGGCCCACGATGTTTCGTCGGTAGTTGTATAATATGAGCTTATCTCGGAAAGAAAGTTGATATCGCGATCCAGGATTTCATACTAGTAACGCCATCTAGTAGGTGCTGTGGACGACCGGCACAAGTCTTTTTATGAATTAGCATAAATAAGTCCTTTTCAGAATTGGCCATTTCAGGAATTAGTCCTTTCCAGACTCGGGGGTGCCATTTCACGAATTAGGCATTATACGACTAAACGGTTTTTCACCAGCATGTCTCAATAAATGCGATTTTAAATTAGATTTCTTATTACATTTATAATCACACTTTTCGCATGAAAATAGTTTTTCACCAGTATGTGTCAATAAATGTGATTTTAAATTTCTTTTGTGGTTACATTTATAATCACACTTATTGCATGAAAATAGTTTTTCACCTGTATGTTTCAACAAATGCGATTTTAAATTGGCATTTTGAGTAGATTTATAATCACACTTATCGCATGAAAACGGTTTTTCACCAGCATGTGTCAATAAGTGCCGTTTTAAATTGGCTTTTTGATTACATTTATAATAACACATATTGCAAGAAAATGGTTTTTCACCAGCATGTCTCAATAAATGCGATTTCAAATTGGATTTCTTATTACATTTATAATCACACTTATTGCATGAAAATGGTTTTTCACCAGTATGTGTCAATAAATGCAATTTTAAACTATCTTTACGATTCGTTTTGTAGTCACATTTATCGCATAAAAACGGTTTTTCACCAGCATGTGTCAATAAGTGCCGTTTTAAATTGGCTTTTTCATTACATTTATAATCACACTTATCGAATGAAAATGGTTTTTCAGCAGCATGTGTCAATAAATGCGATTTCATATTACATTTATAATCACACTTATCGCATGAAAATGGGTTTTCAACCGTATGTGTCAATAAATGCTGTTGCAAATTCTCTTTTCGAATACACTTATACTTACACTTATCGCATGAAAACGGTTTTTCACCAGTATGTGTCAAAAAATGCCGGGTCTGTAAATGTCTCTCTGTATACATTTCCTTAGTAGTTTGAAGTGTGTCCGCTTGTCGGTCAGTGTTTCCGCTGAGGTGCTCCGCTACCATCATTTTCTGATCCACTCGACGTATGCATGAGGAATCAGTACAGATTGATAGTTTACCTGAAACCACCTTTTCATCATAAACTGTTCAACGAGTCAACGGGCAATGGGCAACAGAAAAAGTTGAAAGTTGTTTAAGTACTTAGATCATGTAGAAATATTTTAAAAGAAAAATTCGTCCTAAAAAATTCACTCGCGACGAGGTTAGAACTCGCGTCTCTGGGTCTGTACCCTAGGCAGGGCATGAAACAACTAAACTATACGGGTTTCCACTTCGAGCGGCGAATTTAAGAATATGAATGTTTCTTGTCTACTATTTTTCGACTAATGCTCGATTGAGACGCCATTTACAGGATCACTTTCCAGTGATTTACCTGTGCTAATAATCAACTTTACAGTTAACACATTCGCCAAGAGATGTCGCTGTATTTACTGAGATCATACTTAGCAATAAATGTTGGGATGGCGAGGTCTACTGTTCACAGAACTACTAGTACCTAGTTAAAAGTAGTAAATGCACCAACACACCCAGCAGGTATGGCTTTCTACATGTTTCAGTAATAAATTGTACAGAAACTTTTTCAATGTTGCATGTACACAACACAGTACACATGACATCTGTTATGGACTATAGGCACTTACCTTCATTGTCATCATTCGGCATGACACTTTTTATGGGTCTGAGTCTTGGTGAAAGAGATATATCCTCTCTTGATGAAGTTTGATTCCTTCCATCATTCCATTCACCAGTGGTTTTAACTTCAACATTGTCTAATGTCTCCGAAATGTCAAATTTAACATCATCAACATTTATCATATCATCGTACACATTCATGCATTCCGATTTAGGTGATACTTGTGAATTATCACATTCAATATTGTCTAATATCTGTTTGGTGTCGTTTTCGTCCTCACTTTCTACTTCATGCTTTAACTTCTCTGTCAGAATTTGGATATTGCCTTTATCTTTGAATGTAACCTTGTTGTGCTCTTCCTTGACTTCAGAATGTTCAATTACTGAAAAAGAGTATGTTTCTATTATAATTTCTATATTTATGAGCAATAGGTGGGATAAGAAGAATATTGCTTTATAAAAGACTAGCTGCGCCCCGCGGTTTCGCCCGCGCAAGTCGCGATCCCGCGTGGATTTTTGCACTACAGTAGGTAGGTGAAGTAAGGTTTGTATGTCAGCAAGTGATGATGACGATAGATGACGATCGATGACGATGAATGACAATGGATGACGATGGTTAAAAAACAATGAAATTAAGCAATTATTTATTTTTTATCCGGATATCCGGATAAAAAGTAGCCTATATGGTAATCATACTTAATACTAAATTTCATTGAAATCAATCCAGCCGTATCCGAGACTAGCTGCGCCCCGCGGTTTCAACCGCGTAACTTCCTATCCCGTAACGTTAATGATCCCTCACGTATGTCATACCAGGTGTTGCTTAACGATCATTCAAAGTACTATATAATATTTCTACCTCTAAACCAACCCTGTACCAAGTTTATGAATATCGGGTCACCTGCTCTTTTTCACCCATCACGTATGTTGTACCAAGTGTTGCTTAACCCGTACGATCATTCAAAGTACCCTATATATTATTTCTACCCTGTACCAAATTTCATTCATATCGGTTTACGACTTGTTGAGTTACAAATAGAAATACACGACTTTATTTTTCAGAGCTGCCGTCCCGCGGTTTCACTTGCGTAAGTCCCGATCCCGAGGGAATATCGGGATCAAAAGTAGCCTATGTCACATCTGTATAATGTAGTTTTCTATTAGTGAAAGAATTTTTGAAATAGGTCTAGAAGTTTCTGAGATGACCCCCAAAATACATACATACATACATATTACCAACGTAACCTCTTTAAAATATTAATTACCAACATAAAACAAAATATTAAGAATCAAAAGTACAATGAGATATTGCAAAATTGCAAATTATTAAAAAGCACTGCAGTTTGGTGACACTACCGTCTCGCATGGAGCCGACCGATTGAGCCGCGCGGCATGATGCCTCACAGAGCTGGCTGGCCACCCTCATCATCGTCGCCCGCTACGTATACGTATCTATATGTACGCTTGGTACTTATTAATTATTTATTGTGGAGTTATTTTAAAACTGTAATATCTCGTGAGATATACATTGAAATCAAGTGATGTTAAGGACAATTATGTTTAAAATTAAATACTTTTAATGAATAACGTATTTATTTGGATAAGGATTAATATCATATTTACAAAATTACCTTCGGAAACAATGAATTGTTCTACAATAAATTTCATTACTCTAAAAGATGTTATATTGAGTCAACCTTAAGAGTTAGACATATGCTGTCGCGGACTATTTATTAGATCCTATTTAAAGGAAGAATTCTCTCATAAATGGTTTTTATGTAACTTTGACCGTTTACTCAGCGCACGCGACAGAATCTCGGAAAAGGGGGATTTTTTTCCCGTTTTTGCAACATATTTCATGGATGCTCCGCTCCTATCAGTCGTAGCGTGATGTAATATAGCCTATAACCTTCCTCGATAAATGGACTATCAAACACAAAAAGAATTTTTCAAATCGGACCAGCAGTTCCTGAGATTAGCGCGTTCAAACAAACAAACAAACAATCAAACTCTTCAGCTTTATAATATTAGTATAGAGTATAGATATAGATTATCGCGCACAAGCGCACAGACAAACAGACAAAAAGTTAAACACGGAAATGGGGTCTGTTACGTTAGTACTACATACCCCTAAAAATAGTACTTTCAAAAACAGACACTGCTAAGTTACGATTTTATTATAAGTATTGATTGTATACATATATTATGAAGATACTCATCAGATCCTCACCGTTTATTTATGAGACCACCTTAAAGATCCCACTTCTTTATTGAAGAAAAACCCATCTCAATCGGTCTAACCATCTTCAAGTAATTGATGAACAATTGGATTATTTATTACTGCGTTTTGAGGAGTATTTCTGTTCATCACTATGAAGATCCTCATCAAATTTTTATAAGACCATCTCGGAGCTCCCACCTTTCCAATAAAAACAGAATCATCTTAATCGGTCATCTAATCATCTTAATGAGTTTCTTGTGGCTTCTACTCATCAGAGGGTGTGTTCCGAAGCCACACTAAAATCAATACACCTAAGACATAGCCAAATGATCATGTGCATTAAATGTTGTACAAGAATCTGAAGGAAATAAACTATTTTGATTTTGGTCAAACCATTGTTGGACACCATAAAAATAATAGCCGATAGCCATACCTTTGACCGATAGCCATACAATTGGTTTTAATATTGGAATAAATTTAAGGTAAAAAAAACATACATTTTTTTTAATGATTTTTCTGGTCTACCTATCTAAAAATAACTAGGTAGGTACTTTGGATGTGTTCCTAAAATAGTTTTGTGTTTTTTTTAATAATACTTAACAGTTTGCTTTTTCATTGAAATTGACTATGTTGGCATGCATAGATTTTGAATGTAAATCAAGTCAAGATGCGATCTCATGTTTTGAGTGACCCTCATTTGGCCTCACCGGGTTATTTATATCTTTTAAACCATTTAAAAATGTGGAATTTTACATTTTTTTTAGTTATGAAATATATATTTTAAATTGGAAGTAGCTTTATGCTGCATTGTCATCTGGATCTAAACAACTCCCAAAATTTCAACCTGCTAGCTAGTCGGAAAAGGGCTCAAATTTTGAAGTTGCAAAATTATTCCTGGACCGACAAACAAGAAAAGTGAGAGTATGAAAACATGGGAAAATGCGAGCAAGCAAAGCCATTCCATTCAAGGCACACCTATGTTCGTACCAGGAGTAATAGTGTTCTGTGTTCGTACCTGTCCAGTCCGTCTCCAGTTTGATTTCGACTGACTTGAGACGAGTGATGTCGAAGAACTCCATGGTGCTTCGACAGAAGGAGAACAGCGACGCACAGACTAGTAAAACGATACTCAAGTTGACAAGATCTTGCTGCCGCTTGCAGAACTAACACTCTTACTCTTTGCTGAGATCAAATGAAATGTAACAAATTCATTCGTAACAAATGTTTTCAATTTAATTGTAGTGATGTGCCGAGCAAAGAGAGTATAATCACTAGCGCCGAGTACGGCTTGACTTGAGTCAGACTCGAATCGAGCGAGTCCACGAATCAGTGAATCGAGTGACTCGATTCAAGGGGTGGGTACTTACTCAAGTACTAATTTATTTTGATTCGAGTACGCCGGACTCGATTCCGTTACTCGAGTCAGGAAGAATCGATTCCGTACTCGCTTACTCTATTTCATTATGCAAATCTAAACAACTCAAGTCAGGAAGAATCGATTCCGTACTCGGTTACTCGATTCCATTATGCGAGTCCAAACAACTCGAGTCAAGAAGAATCGATTCCGTACTCGCTTACATCATGCGACGCCGACTGACTCGAGTCAGGAAGAATCGATTCCGTACTCGTTTACTCGATTCCATGATGATAATACACCTGAGACGTGAGTTAGGTGGACTCGCTCGTTCTCGATCTCTGTTTAACTCACTCCATATTTAGCTAGAAAGGTATTATTATTATTTCTTATCGGTTGTGAACCGATTGTGGCCATTAGGAAATTAGCCAGTGTCATGTATTTTAATATATTATGCAAGTTATTTGCATCGAAACAGTCAAGTCGTCATAGTTAAAGTCAAGTCTAGGGAATCATTTGTAAACACGGCGGCCATTTACAAACAATCTTCACGAAGCCTTGGAGACAACACTAAGTCAATGTTTTGCACCGATTTTCACTTTCATTCCACTTGTACACCTTCACGAAACTAAATTGATTAATATGCCCCCGAAATTAAGCAATTTGCACGCATATGAACTAGGTTTCACAAAAATGAAAATTTAGCACCACATCTCCTTAACGAGTTCCCGCCAAGACTCTGCTAGAAAGGTACATCACTATAATTAAATGTTCCTAATTTTTTTTGTTTCTTCTCTTATATGGCTATACTCCATTTGGACAATATTAGCCAGTGTCAAGTATTTCATATATTTTGCAAGTTATTTAAACCGAAACAGTCAAGTCGTCATAGTTAAAGTCGATGAAATTAACTATGACGAAATTAAATTAAATTTTCACGAGCTTTGCTGACAACGCTAAAGTCCTTTGCACCGATTTTCACTTTCATTACACTTGTATACACCTTGCTTCGCGAAACTAAATTCATTAATATGCCCCCGAAATTAAACAATTTTCACGCATTTAAACTAGGTTTCACAAAAATGAAAATTTAGCAACACATCTCTTTAACCAGTTCCTGTCAAAACTCCCAAAAACTCTGCTTATCTAAATAAAAAGTTAAATCAATAATACTTGACACTGTTATTATCCAAATGGAAAAGTCATATTTGAAGTTTTGGCGGGAACGCGTTGAGGAGATAGGTAGCTAAATTTTAATTTTTGTGAATCCTAGTACAAATGCGTGCAAATTGTTTAATTTCGGAGGCATATTAATAATTTTTGTTTCGTGAAGAAAGGTGACCAAGTGTAATGAAAGTGAAAATGGTGCAAAATATGGACTTAAAGCGTTGTCTCCAAAGGTCCGTTAACAATTATTGAAATGGCCGCCATGTTTACAATAATTCCCTCAAGTTGACTTTAACCATGAAGACTTGACTCTTTATAATGCAAATAACTTGCAAACAGACTTGACTGTTTATAATGCAAATAACTTGCAAATTTTAATAATACTTGACACTGGCCAGTTTCCAAATGGCCATAATCGGTTCTTGATCGGTTCACAACCGTGAAATAATAATTAATATAAATCTATCCAGGTAGATAGGCAAACCTCAGAACAAACAATTTATAATATAACCAAAGAGAATATAATCACTACGTTTAATATAACTGAATGTAATTTTAATGCGATAGTGCATACACATCTGATTTGATCTCAGCAAAGAGTGTTCTGTCTGCGAGCGTGTAAGGGAGCAAAAGATCTTGTCGACGTCGCTGTTCTCCTCTCCTGTCGAAGCACCATGGAGTTCTTCGACATCACACGTCTCATGTCAGTCGAAATCAAAGTGGAGGCTGACTTGGCAGGTGTACAAACATACTTCTTTTATTTTCTTTGAAGCGAATGGCTTTGCATGCCTCCATCACAAACTTCAAAGACGCAGCAGTGTTATCTAGTATCTAGACTATGACTGCCGCGGTTCTCTGTGTAATTTACTCAACAAAGTGTGACACTAGTAGATTGTTTACCAAGGGGGAAAAGACTATTTTTATGGCGAGAGTGGTTTTTGAATCCAGAGAGAAGCGAAGGATTCTTGAGTAGAATCCTGAGCGAATCGAGGGATTCAAAGTATCTCACTCGAGCGAAAAATAGTATTTGCATATCCTAGTTTATTCCAAGTCTATTCTTAGTCAATTCCACAACTATTTCAAGGCTATTCCTTGTCTAGTCCTAGTCTATTCCAAGCCCATTCCTAGTAGTCTACTCCTGTTTTATTCTTAGGGTATTCCTTTTCTATTTATATTATACTTCTATTGGAACTCTTTGGTCATTGAAACTTTTTAAAAAGATTCACATTCCAAATTTAAATCTCTCCGGCCAATCAGTAGCTGGAAAAGAAAAATCCTTGCTAACAGGGAGGTAAAACGTTTTGCCGGCGATTTAGCGTGAGGGCCAGCAAAGTGCTAGTTCCAGCCTAGTTTACAGGGATTGGATTAGCTCTTTTCAAATAGATGTGATGAAAAAGTTATTTTATATTCAGTTTTGAAGTAATTTCCAAAAATTGTTCATAGGGCTCTAAATCACCTCGGTGGGAAATTGCTTTGTCAGCAAATAAATGCATAACTGAATTCACTTAGGCACTTCATTTTTAAACAAATTAGCACTTGTTTAATAGGTAGGTATGTAATTCACTGTGTACCTAAATATCAACTGTACTAGCATAATATTCGCTAAAAGTAAAGGAAGTTCAGTATTATTAAAAAAAGACATAAAACCGTTTCAGGAACACATCCAAAGTAGCACTTTTTAGAGATACATAGACCTGAAAGATGAACAAAATAATAAAAGTTAAATGGTTTTTATAACATTTTATTCAATATTAATATTTCTAATTTCTTTAATTTACTTTACGTTTACGTGGGAACATGACCGACAATGAGTAAATTAAAGAAAGAATATTACAGAAAACCAAGTCCTAATATAGTGTCTAACAATGTAAGCGTCATTTTACTGGACACAGATTTATTGCCTGATTTTTTTATTTAAATTTCAGCTTTAAAATCTTTATTATTTACATTAAGATTTTATAATGTATAGTTTAATGATTGATGTACTCAAAGTGTTGTTGTGTAGCTTCCCACTCAAACTGATTGTCTCATTACTGTTTGTCTTAGAAAATTTGGCCCCTCTAATGATGAAGGATGTCGCTCAAAATGTCAAAAACACAAGTTAGTTAAAATAATAATTTAAGCCGATCATTGACATTAATAAACAACTAATTAAATTCATCATAAAATTGAATCGGACATTTCCTACCCTGATAATTTTGAACCTTGTTGATTTGGAGGCAAAATGAAGAAACATCTATTATAAATAATTATTCTTATTATTCACCTAGTGCTCATAAATATAGAAATAATAATAGGAACATACTCTTTTCCAGTAATTGAGCATTCTGAAATCAAGGAAGAGCAGAATAAGGGTACATTCGAAGATAAAGGCAATATCCAAATTCTGACAGAGAAGTTAAAGCATGAAGTAGAAAGTGAGGACGAAAACGACACCAAACAGATATTAGACAATATTGAATGTGATAATTCACAAGTATCACCTAAATCGGAATGCATGAACATGTACGATGATATGATAAATGTTGATGATGTTAAATTTGACATTTCGGAGACATTAGACAATGTTGAAGTTAAAACCACTGGTGAATGGAATGATGGAAGGAATCAAACTTCATCAAGAGAGGATATATCTCTTTCACAAAGACTCAGACCCATAAAAAGTGTCATGCCGAATGATGACAACGAAGGTAAGTGCCTATAGTCCATAACAGATGTCATGTGTACTGTGTTTTGTAGCCGCAAGATTGAAAAAGTTTCTGTTCCATTTATTACTGCAACATGTGAAAAGCCATACCTGCTGATGCATCTACTACTTTTAACTATGTACATAAAAAACTTCCAACTTTTTCTGTTACCCGTTGAACAGTATGTACTTAATGAAAAGTTGGTTCCAGGTGCACTATCAATCTGTACTGTTATATGACCTATTATGGGTAAAATTCTAAACTTTAGCTATTTATTTTGGTGAGCATTACCCTAATTACTCTAAAGAAATTGTTCCAGATCTTTATTAATGCTTTATGAAATCCCTTTTGTAACTTCTACCTGCGAATTCAACTAAAGAATCATTATTTATTTTATTATCCAGACTTGAAGCAGGTCAATAAAATATCACGTCGTCACTACCGAAAATAGGGACAACTAATCAGTGTCGTAACAGAGTGGCGCGTCGAGCGGACGCTCGACTGCAACGCAGAAGGCTGCGGGTTCGATTCCCATCGGGTGCAGATATTGTTGCTTAAAAATAAATATTTATATCTGGTCTGGGCGTCTTTTTTATGTATAATATGTATGTATTTAAAATAAAGTATAATATGTAGTATATCCGTTGTTTAATACCCATAGTACAAGCCTAGTGCTTAGTTTGGGGGCTAGATGGCGCTGTGTGCAATGTAGTGCAATATTTATTTATTTTATCATTAAAATTCACGCGCCTTATAAATTCGTTAAATTTAGCAAAATTCTATATCTATTTTAGCGAAAATTTAACGTTTACTTTTTAAGCGACATAAAGTTTTATACATGACCAAGAGTTACCTAACAATTTTTATTCTGTCCGCCATAATTTATTTTACCAGTCCCAGATTATACAGTAATACGACGTTTAGTCACATAGCAGTGGTGTAGAAGTGTTCGAATTGGCATAAACTCATGTAACAGTTACGTTTGTCACTTTTATATGATCATCTAATGCTGTTAAAGTCGGTGTAAAAGTAGCATAAATGTTACTAAGGCGACATACTGGTTACACGACTGTAAGTTGTGTAATAGTCCCATAAAAAACTTCCTACATAAAGTTTAGATACGACAACAAGTGGTTTAAAGATAAAAAGACACTCAAGTCGTATTTCAGGCCAAAGATACTTCAATACGATCTTTATAACATTTTGAGTTGCGTAACTTTTACTTATACTGAAATGTTTATTGGGTCTCGCCTACTCACAAACTGGGCCACCCTTATTAAATCAGGGGCAACAAGGGCGTGAGAGGCTGAAAAATGGAGAGACCTTACTGGATTTTAAACCATCCTAGGTCGAGATCCTGTGGAGCGGGCCAACTCATCACTGACGTGAGGTGTCCATCCTTCGAGCATTATTGCTATTGCGACTCCACTCTGACCGGCCGGTGAAGGCAAGCCAAAGGTGGGGGACCGCTTCCTCGTCAGTGTTCACTCCGACCAGCCAACTAAGGCAAGCCGGAGATGTGGAACGGTGATTTCCCCCTGAAGCACTCGGAAAATCGCGGGGTCGCTAATCCCCGACACCTCGCCTCAAGGTGCCCTGCGGGCTTATTATTATTATTATCTGTTATAATGCATCTTTAGTTTAATTTAACCTGTCAGAATGAACCTATTAGATTTCATAGACTGTATTTGCTCAGTGTGAATGTGATGCGCCCTATGTTCATTGTTAATATATCCGACAGAACATTCCTCATACACACGTCGAGTGGATCAGAAACTGATGGTAGCAGAACACCTCAGCGGAAACACTGACCGACAAGCGGACACACTTCAAACTACTTACAAAATGTGTACAGAGACACATTTACAGACACGCTCTACTGATAAAGTGACGCAGTTTGTGTGCTATTACTGCCATCGTACATTTAAACAAATAAGTAATATAAAACGGCATTTTTTGACGCATACTGGTGAAAAACCATTTTCATGCGATAATTGTGATTATAAGTGTACTCGAAAAGAGCATTTACAACAGCATTTATTGACACATACGGATGAAAAACCGTTTTCATGCGATAAATGTGATTATAAATGTAATTACAAAGCCAATTTAAAATCGCATTTATTGACACATACCGCTGAAAACCCATTTTCATGTGATAAGTGTGATTATAAATGTAATCATAAAGCCAGTTTAAAATTGCATTTATTGACACATGCTGGTGAAAAACCATTTTCATGCGATAAGTGTTATTATAAATGTAATCAAAAAGCTAATTTAAAACGGCACTTATTGACACACGCAGGTGCAAAACCGTTTACATGCGATAAGTGTGATTATAAATGTACTCAAAATGCCTATTTAAAATGGCATGTATTGAAACATGCTGGTGAAAAAACGTTTTCATGCGATAAGTGTGATTATAAATGTCACCGCAAAGCCAATTTCAAATCGCATTTACTAACACATACTGCTGAAAAACCGTTGTCATGCGATAAGTGTGATTATAAATGTAATCACAAAGCTAGTTTGAAATTGCATTTAATGAAACATGCTGGTGTAAAACCATTTTCATGCGATAGGTGTGATTATAAATGTAATCAAAAATTCTCTTTAAAATCGCATTTATTGATACATGCTGCTAAAAAACCGTTTTCATGCGATAAGTGTGATTATAAATGTAAACAGAAAGTCAATTTAAAATCGCATTTATTGACACATACTGGTGAAAAACCATTTTCATGCGATAAGTGTGACTATAAATGTATTCAAAAATCCAATTTAAATCGACATTTATTGACACATACTGATGAAAAACCGTTTTCATGCGATAAGTGTGATTATAAGTGTACTCGAAAAGAGCGTTTACAACATCATTTATTGACACATACTGGTGAACAACCGTTTTCATGAGATAAGTAACAAATTATGGCAAAACAATGATCACTTTTGAAGGAGTGAATTTTTATAATAAATTGACCTCACAGTTAAAAAACATACAACCATTTAGCTTATTCAAAAAACAACTTTCAAAACACATACTTAGCATTTAAAAAAATATTATCAAATACCTAGTAATATCAGTTTGGTCGTGTGTTTTGGTGATGAAAGTGACTTAATTGTAATATGATATTATAGGTAGTTAAAATTTTACCTACAAGTCATTGTTTGATAATGTTTGTGATGTACCTACCTAACATAACTATTTTCTTGTTGATTCACAAAACTGTTGTAATATAAAGCGACTCGATGAATGTATAGATTTTATTATAATTATGTTCTCAGGTAAGCAACAGTAATGTCTTTTTGAGAATAAATGTCTTTAAACCTAAACCTAAGTGAGATCATAAATGTATTCGAAAAGAGCGTTTACAACAGCAGTTATTGACACATACTAATGAAAAAGCGTAAAAAATAAAATTAAGCCTAGCTGCGCCCCGCGGTTTCACCCGCGTCCCGATTCGTCCAAAAACCGCTATGACCCAAGAGAATATCGAAGTCGTGCGACAGTGCTAATCCTCGAAGATCGTCATGTGACATACCGTGAAGTAAAATAGGCATTCGTGGGCATTTAGGGACCATTGTCCAAAAAATCCTGCATGAAGAACTTCGCGTAAGAAAGTTGATGCTTGTTGGATACCACATTTGCTAAGCGACGATCAAAAAACAGCCCGTGTTAGTTGGTGTCGCAATTCGACGATCTTTGTGGCGCGTCGTGCAAATGCCCGACTGCAATGCGGAAGGTTGCGGGTTCGATTCCCGCCGGGTGCAAATATTTCTGCTTAAAAATAAATATTTGGGTCTGGTCTGGGTGTTTTTTACCCGACTGCGCGACGCAAAGGAGGGTAATGTGTTTATCAGTCTATGTATGTATGTATGTAAGTATGTATGTAAGTATGTATGTATGTATGTATGGATGTTTCTATGTGGCGTTCTAGAGGCCAAACGCGTGGACCGATTTTGATGATTCTTACGTCAATCGATTCGTCTTAATCTGGCGAGTGTGACTAAAGACATGACAGTAATCCAAAGTAACATATGTCACCACCAGACGCCATATTGTCAAAATTAAAAAATCAAAAATCGTCAAAGTATGTCAAGATGGGTATCGTTGAATAGGTTTTAAAAAATAAATCTAAGGTTTCTTTTACCATTTTTCATTTTAAAGAACCGTTTAGGAAATATAACGGTTTAAAGTTAATTTACAATTAGGTATTCTTGCTTTTTATTACTAACGAACAAGTTTTTATTTTTGTTACGTAGTTACGCTTGGAACTATCAAAGTATAAGCCGTGATGGTACAGGTGACAGGAATTTATTGATATATACTAAAACAATATTTACATAAATTGTACCTACCTACTGAATAAAAGCCTAATAACACTTAGGTACCTAAAAACGTTAAAAGAATAATAATAAATTTAAACAATAAATAACTAAACCCTAACAGAATCTTACTAATATTATAAACGCGAAAGTTTGTATGTATGTATGTATGTATGTGAGGTTGTTACTCTTTCACGCAAAAAATACTGAACCGATTGCGATGAAACTTGGAATATAGGTAGCTGGGGGACCTGGATTAACACATAGGCTACTTTTTATTCCCGCGAGAACGGAACTTACGCGGGTGAAACCGCGGGGTGCAGCTAGTACATTATAACCCCCTACCTAATGAAATGAATAGATTACGAGACTTACCTACAAGCTTGTGCTTAGTGTAGAATCGATGTCTAATATATGTAATTTGAGAAATGTGTAATAAGTGTCATAGTTAATAAATAAATATTTGATTTGATTTTGATTTGACCTACCATCAATAAATGAAAATAGCTAAAAAGCGTAAAATAAAAAAAAAAATTATAAAAAAACAAAAAACCCGACTGCGTAAAAAACTCGATTAAAAAATACGCATAGAAACAACAAAAAAACCAAAAAGAAAAAAACAAGCCCAGTAATTTGAAATTACGCTAAGTAATAATAGTTTTATAATCGATACACACAGAACACATAATAAATGAGTAAAAAATTACTCACAGTCGGGACCCATTGGAAAAATTAGATTGGTAAAATGACTAGATAGATAGATAGAATAGATTGGGCTTGTGAAATGTCCGAAAGGAAAAGCCATTTTAAAGAAGAAGAAGAAGAATATAAAGTTAGGGGCATTCAATGTTTTATCTCAGAGGTGAGCTGCTGTAAAAAAAAACTTCCTACGGTTCACTTGGGTGATCCCAGGAGGTGAACGGTGGTAAATAGGCGGATCTACATAGCAACGACAAACGTTCATAGTAGCACGGATTGTCATACTTATTCGCATACTAACTGCTGCGCGGGTAGAAGGTGGCGAGGTTTGGGCAGACAGGCTTGCTTATTGGCTGCCCTCGCGTCGCTATACCCGTGGCGAAAGGAGGCTCGGAGCTAAGGTATCGCCCGGCGCTCAGGGAGGAGACCATCGGGGGAAACTCCAGCAGTCCCAGGTGGAGTTGTGGCGAACGCGGCTGCAGACCATTGGGGCCGTTATTCAGACCGGTCTTCGAGGGGTGGCTGGCCAGAAGTCACGGAGTGTTGAGCTTCCACTTGACGCAGATCCTCTCTGGCCACGGATGTTTCAGCTGCTATTTTAATATAATTAGCCAGGAGAGTGCTGAGCAATGTAACCATTGCAGTAGCAGTATACCTTGGAGGCGTGCCCCATCTGGACCAAGCAGCGCGCTTTAATAACAGGCGTGGTACAGGTCTTGTCGCTGCCGGCCGTATTGTCTTCTATGGTCGACAGCGACGAGTTCTGGCAAGTACCTAATGCGCCTCTTCTGTGAAGCCGTAATGGTCTGTAATAAACAGGGTGCAAAGAGGAAGCGGTAGCCTGTACGGGACACCCATCGTCCCAGACACCCAGGCAGCGGGTCGTTAACGACCTAAGCCACCGTAGCCCATGGCGGCGGACTCGGGGCGGTATTAATTATAGAACTTTGGACTTACGCTGTAAGAGGTATATCATAATATGAACTTATTAAATCATAGGTACTTGAGCAACATAACTCAGCTAGGTAACGCATATTCATAGAATGTCCTAAATGTCTTAATGATACACTATATAAGCTACGAGTCTAAAACTAGGAATATTTGCTGCAGCGTACAGCAAAACAGTGTATTAGGTTCGTTACTGTTCATAGCAGAGACAAGAGAGTCGCCTTCAGCTCCTTCAACGTTTCATGTAGCATGCTACCTGCTGCGCGGGTGAAAGGGAGCGAGGTTTGGGTACGCTAGCTTATTGGCTAACGAGGTAATGAGCATGCCACCTGCATGCTTATTTCGTTGCAAGTTTATCAGTACCATAACTGTACATACCTACGGGTGAGGATCTGTAGACCTAAAAAGGTTCCACATTCACGATAAATGTGCACCTGGTTCTCACGGCTTAGTTCTATGACAGGTGCACGGTTATTATGAATATGTTAAAAAAGCAATATTGCTAGCAGAATTGCTATAAGGAACCCTTTTAGGTCTACATTATTAATATATCAATTTAATAAAATAGTTTATTTCTAATATTATGGTTAAAAATACGACTGAAAAAAAAAACTAATTTTGTTAAATTTAATTGCAAACTCCGTTTCAAAATTACAAAATAGGAGTTCTTAGTTCCTCCCAAAGTTAGAGATATTACTAAAACTAGAATGCTCATGTAGAACTAAAAAATGTTCCGTTACATTGAGTAAGGTTTAACATATCCTGTTATTCCCGTGGGATCAAGACTTATGCGGATAAAAACTGCGGTTCGCAGATAGTCTTACTAATATTATAAACGCGAAAGTTTGTATGTGTGTATGTGAGTTTGATACTTTTTCACGCAAAAACTACCGAAGCGATTGCGATGAAACTTGGAATATAGGTAGCTGGAGACCTGGAATAGCACATAGGCTACTTTTTATCCCGATATTCCCGCGGGAACGGGACTTACGCGGATTATTCGCAGATAGTATTATATAATAACGTGATATTTACCATGTATATTGGCGGTGAAAACAGCCATGTGAGTTTAAAATCCTTTAGTAAATACATGTTTAGTAATAACATTGTGGAGTAAATTTCCGAAAATGAGTAATCTACTAAATAATATAATCTTTTAACATATATTATGTGTTCTGTGTGTATCGATTATAAAACTATTATTACTTAGCGTAATTTCAAATTACTGGGCTTGTTTTTTTCTTTTTGGTTTTTTTGTTGTTTCTATGCGTATTTTTTAATCGAGTTTTTTACGCAGTCGGGTTTTTTGTTTTTTTTCTATTTATCTTAAGTATTTATTTACAAAAAAAAAAGTATGATATGAAGTATATCCGTTGTCTAGTACCCATAGTTCAAGCCTATATTGCTTAGTTTGGGGCTAGATAGCGCTGTGTGTAATGTGGTGCAATTTTTATTTATATTATTTATTTAATAATTTGTCTAATCTGGAAATATTCTTTTGTTTTCGAATTCTAAATTCAAAAAGATGAAAATGCCTCCATGAAAATGCCATACTTACCTGTTTTTTTTTAATCGTGGGAGGTTGGCAAACGGCACTTAAGAGGCAGCCCTCGTAGAGATACTTCATTCTCATTATCATCATTATTCATCTTTAATATCATTAATCTTTCCAATAACACTATTAGAAAGGGGCAGCATGCTTCAATGTAGCGTGCGTGTTCTTTGGTTATTTCATATGTTAAAAGATTATATTATTTAGTAGATTACTCATTTTCGGAAATTTACTCCACAATGTTATAACTAAACATGTATTTACTAAAGGATTTTAAACTCACATGGCTGTTTTCACCGCCAATATACATGGTAAATATCACGTTATTATATAATACTATCTGCGAATAATCCGCGTAAGTCCCGTTCCCGCGGGAATATCGGGATAAAAAGTAGCCTATGTGTTATTCCAGGTCTCCAGCTACCTATATTCCAAGTTTCATCGCAATCGCTTCGGTAGTTTTTGCGTGAAAAAGTATCAAACTCACATACACACATACAAACTTTCGCGTTTATAATATTAAGTAAGACTATCTGCGAACCGCAGTTTTTATCCGCATAAGTCTTGATCCCACGGGAATAACAGGATATGTTAAACCTTACTCAATGTAACGGAACATTTTTTAGTTCTACATGAGCATTCTAGTTTTAGTAATATCTCTAACTTTGGGAAGAACTAAGAACTCCTATTTTGTAATTTTAAAACGGAGTTTGCAATTAAATTTAAAAAAATCGTATTTTTAACCATAATATTAGAAATAAACTATTTTATTAAATTGATATATTAATAATGTAGACCTAAAAGGGTTCCTTATAGCAATTCTGCTAGCAATATTGCTTTTTTAACATATTCATAATAACCGTGCACCTGTCATAGAACTAAGCCGTGAGAACCAGGTGCACATTTATCGTGAATGTGGAACCTTTTTAGGTCTACAGATCCTCACCCGTAGGTATGTACAGTTATGGTACTGATAAACATGCAACGAAATAAGCATGCAGGTGGCATGCTCATTACCTCGTTAGCCAATAAGCTAGCGTACCCAAACCTCGCTCCCTTTCACCCGCGCAGCAGGTAGCATGCTACATGAAACGTTGAAGGAGCTGAAGGCGACTCTCTTGTCTCTGCTATGAACAGTAACGAACCTAATACACTGTTTTGCTGTACGCTGCAGCAAATATTCCTAGTTTTAGACTCGTAGCTTATATAGTGTATCATTAAGACATTTAGGACATTCTATGAATCTGCGTTACCTAGCTGAGTTATGTTGCTCAAGTATGATTTAATAAGTTCATATGATATACCTCTTACAGCGTAAGTCCAAAGTTCTATAATTAATACCGCCCCGAGTCCGCCGCCATGGGCTACGGTGGCTTAGGTCGTTATCGACCCGCTGCCTGGGCGTCTGGGACGATGGGTGTCCCGTACAGGCTACCGCTTCCTCTTTGCACCCTGTTTATTACAGACCATTACGGCTTCACAGAAGAGGCGCATTAGGTACTTGCCAGAACTCGTCGCTGTCGACCATAGAAGACAATACGGCCGGCAGCGACAAGACCTGTACCACGCCTGTTATTAAAGCGCGCTGCTTGGTCCAGATGGGGCACGCCTCCAAGGTATACTGCTACTGCAATGGTTACATTGCTCAGCACTCTCCTGGCTAATTATATTAAAATAGCTGCTGAAACATCCGTGGCCAGAGAGGATCTGCGTCAAGTGGAAGGTCAACACTCCGTGACTTCTGGCCAGCCACCCCTCGAAGACCGGTCTGAATAACGGCCCCAATGGTCTGCAGCCGCGTTCGCCACAACTCCACCTGGGACTGCTGGAGTTTCCCCCGATGGTCTCCTCCCTGAGCGCCGGGCGATACCTTGGCTCCGAGCCTCCTTTCGCCACGGGTATAGCTACGCGAGGGCAGCCAATAAGCAAGCCTGTCTGCCCAAACCTCGCCACCTACTACCCGCGCAGCAGTTAGTATGCGAATAAGTATGACAATCCGTGCTACTATGAACGTTTGTCGTTGCTATGTAGATCCGCCTATTTACCACCGTTCACCTCCTGGGATCACCCAAGTGAACCGTAGGAAGTTTTTTTTTACAGCAGCTCACCTCTGAGATAAAACATTGAATGCCCCTAACTTTATATTCTTCTTCTTCTTTAAAATAGCTTTTCCTTTCGGACATTTCCCAGTGTCAAGTATTATCAATATTTGCAGGTTATTTGCATTGAACGAAACAGTCAAGTCGTCACAGTCAAGTCAAGTCGAGGAAATCATTGTAAAAAGGGGGCCATTTTTACAATGTTTGTTCACGGTGCTTTGGAGAGAACACTAAGCTAAAGTCCATGTTTTGCACCGATTTTCACTTGTACACCTTTACGAAACTAAATTGATTAATATGCCCCCGAAATTAAACATTTTACACGCATTTATACTAAGTTTCACAAAAATGAAAATTTAGCCACACATCTCCTTAACGCATTCCCGCCAAAACTCCAAAGTTTATATTGGTGATGGTACACCTCAGAAAGATACTGGCTATAATAAGATATTATAGTATGCCAACAATCGTCCTCCTTGAAACTGGGCCCAGGGACCACAAGCTTAGCAGCTTACCATGGGGTAGATGGCGCTGAAGGTTGGTCACTTCACAGGATTCTATTATTATTACTATCTTTTGGATTCTCGGGTCTACGGAGCACCCGGACCTTTGGAAGGCGTGGGTGAGACCGAAGCCAATACGTAGAGGCCCGTTTTAGTAACATTTAAATTTTTTAGATTAACCCTGTCTGCACTATAAAATGCAGCCAAGGACAACCTCCGGTCGGATAGAACTATGTATAAACTACGGGTGAGAACAACATCTCTCCTCGAGGTGCCCTGCGGGCTTATTTTATTATTTGTACCCTTTCGAATTTTGATAATAGTCAGCTGGGCCCAAAGGTAGTTTAGACATGGATCTATATTTATTTTGTTCTATCGAAAGGTAATCTCACTTCACAGACTATTTGGAAGATACTAAAGTATTCTTACATGATAAATTGATTACTCAAAGATGGCTTGTCCGACCAATCGAGATAATATTTTTAAAATTGAATGGTGGGATGGCTGCTAGTACAGGGCTATCATTTAGAAAGTAGAAAGAGAATTATTGTCGTTACACGTTCTCGCACCAAGCTAGCTACAAAATAGCAACACATTTCAACGCGTTCCCGCCAAAACTATCTTCAAATTACTTGCATATATATTAAAAATTCTTGACACTGGCTTATTTCCAAATGGCCACAATCGGTTCACAACTGATAAGAAAGAAAGTGACATTTGATTTTGTCAACGTTCCAGACCGTGTTATTTTCGTAAGATTCAACAATAATTGGAACATAGAGTATTGCTTTCTCCTCCTTACATGTATAACTCTATATAACTCTATCTCATTTACATTTACAATTAAAAAAAAACTTCTCGATGAAATGTAACGAAGTGCAATCAATCAATTGAAAAAGATATTAATTTTGTGTTTTTACCTACAGCGACATGATAAAAACATCTAAACAATGTCGTAAACGAAGGAATAACAGCAGAAGTATCTTATTTCCATGTTTCGTTTGATTTATGTGCGCTATCCAGTGGTAGATTTAGTAAAATTGACTAAAACGCATTAGGACCATGAATACTTCTGGTCCCAGCCACCAAGGTTTTTTCGCTGAATATAGCCTTTGGAACGATTCGACTTATTACAGCAGTGTTTCTTTACCTCCAATACAGTTCACTAGACCTGTTTTTGAGGAAAGCATCTTTCTAACACCACCCAGTGTCGAACAAAGTGCGGTAAACAAAAATGTTGAACGAGATAAACAAGAACCGAAGTCAGGGAATCCCTGGTTCGAATCTTATCTCAAGAAAAGCCTTCGCGTTGTAAAAAGGGACGATCTTTACAAAGATCCGGATCTATTTTACGAAGAAGATGAGGGGTAAGTTGGTTATTTTGTACTGAATTTGAGTAAATGTTTTGGTATGTTTATTTTTAGAATAATTAGGAAAGTTTCAGGATTTTGTCACTGGGTTTATGTTTTTGAAAAATTGCTCTAAGCTGCTATCAGAAGGCCACAAAGAAGAATCTGAATCTGAATGGATTTAATTTATCAATTATATTATTATGTTTCTGTCACATATGATTTGTTACTTTTGCAATAGCCAAAATGTTTTTATATCTTGTTTTACTCTATAAGTGCTAGTGTGAGATACCGCCTAGCCAGTAAATTGATAGTCCTACGCCAGTAGCTCGACTCGTCCCAGCTGTTGTGTCATACATATGTTTCTGGTTTGGGTGTATTTATATATCATGTATGTATGTTCAAAAAAAAGTATAATATGTATTAGAGTGTAAAGTATATTATCTATACTAATATTATAAAGCTGAAGAGTTTGTTTGATTGTTTGTTTGATTGTTTGTTTGTTTGTTTGAACGCGCTAATCTCAGGAACTGCTGGTCCGATTTGAAAAATTCTTTTTGTGTTTGATAGTCCATTTATCGAGGAAGGTTATAGGCTATATTACATCACGCTACGACTGATAGGAGCGGAGCATCCATGAAATATGTTGCAAAAACGGGAAAAAATCCCCCTTTTCCGAGATTCTGTCGCGTGCGCTGAGTAAACGGTCAAAGTTACATAAAAACCATTTATGAGAGAATTCTTCATTTAAATAGGATCTAATAAATAGTCCGCGACAGCATATGTCTAACTCTTAAGGTTGACTCAATATAACATCTTTTAGAGTAATGAAATTTATTGTAGAACAATGCATTGTTTCCGAAGGTAATTTTGTAAATAAGATATTAATCCTTATCCAAATAAATATGTTATTCATTAAAAGTATTTAATTTTAAACATAATTGTCCTTAACATCACTTGATTTCAATGAATATCTCACGAGATATTACAGTTTTAAAATAACTCCACAATAAATAATTAATAAGTACCAAGCGTACATATAGATACGTATACGTAGCGGGCGACGATGATGAGGGTGGCCAGCCAGCTCTGTGAGGCATCATGCCGCGCGGCTCAATCGGTCGGCTCCATGCGAGACGGTAGTGTCACCCAACTGCAGTGCTTTTTAATAATTATTTTGCAATATCTCATTGTACTTTTGATTCTTAATATTTTGTTTTATTGGTAATTAATATTTTAAAGAGGTTACGTTGGTAACATGTATGTATGTATGTATTTTGGGGGTCATCTCAGAAACTTCTAGACCTATTTCAAAAATTCTTTCACTAATAGAAAACTACATTATACAGATGTGACATAGGCTACTTTTGATCCCGATATTCCCTCGGGATCGGGACTTACGCAAGAGAAACCGCGGGACGGCAGCTCTGAAAAATAAAGTCGTGTATTTCTATTTGTAACTTAACAACCCGTAAACCGATATGAATGAAATTTGGTACAGGGTAGAAATAATATATAGGGTACTTTGAATGATCGTACGGGTTAAGCAACACTTGGTACAACATACGTGATGGGTGAAAAAGAGCAGGTGACCCGATATTCATAAACTTGGTACAGGGTTGGTTTAGAGGTAGAAATATTATATAAGTAGTACTTTGAAAGATCGTTAAGCAACACCTGTATGACATACGTGAGGGATCATTAACGTTACGGGATAGGAAGTTACGCGGGTGAAACCGCGGGGCGCAGCTAGTGTATAATAATATGTATGTATTTAGATATGGGTACTAGACAACAGATGTACATCTGTTGTCTAGTACCCATATATTACCCATATAGGCTTAGTTTTTAGCTAGATAACGCTGTATGTTATGTTGTGATATACTATTTATTAATGCCAGCCCATCTGAAAGGGCTCTTCAAATAATAAATTCTTGTAATGTTATTGTTTTGGGGTCATTTACCGCAAATAGATCTTCTCTAATTGGTCACTTTTTCATGTCCACATAATTTATAAACTTATAATAATAAATTGGTAAGTTAGTGTAGTGTGTAACCACTCACTAACCTGTTCCTAACAAAAATAATAAATCAAATTGTAGGCACTGAATTAAAGAATCGGTGACTGATGGTAACAACAATATGGTTTAAAATGTAGCATGCTTACCTAAATGACAGAAAAAAGGTAAAGAAATAAGCTTGGACCAAAGAATTTAGATACATATCTTAGAAGAGACTAGAAATGATCGATTGATAGTAATGCATTTCAAACTCAGCTCTGATAACAAGATTTTTTATTAGTTTCAAAGTCAAATTGTTCGGGTAATTACTCACACAACTTTACAATAGTTAGAACAAAATTCAAATGCTGTTGATAGAATATCCATCATCTATGAGGTTCTAAGGTTTTGACCTATTTTCATACAGAAAACTCACAAAGTTTTATGATAAATGTTTCAGATTTCTGGACCCAGTTGTTGAAGCTGTGCATGGTCTGAAAGTCAATCAGTGAGTATATTTTATTTTTACACCCAATATATGAGTGTTTGACCACCATCTCACCCAAAAATCTGCATCCAACAAGATTATTTCGTAATTTCTTTTCATTGCTCAAGGCTAAAAGTTCCTATTTATAAAAAAATCATCTTCATAAACTCACAGCGAGGCTTGAACTCACATCTCTTGGACTGATCCAATGTTTCTTAACAAATTAAACCACCGGGGAGCTCTGTGGTCTAGTTCTTTAAGATCCTTGGGATTGGTCCAAGGGAAATTAGCTTGTTGGATGCAGATTTTTGGGGGAATCCTAAAAATTCGCAGCCAACAGGAATGAACATTCATTGAAAGACGATAAGGCCTTAATAATAATTGTGCCAATAATATTTCTTTGCATTATTTCTATAATTTATACTTTGGTACAATATAACTATGTGTCTTCGAACTGCAACCCCTAAATATCCATTGTACGTTTTTCTGCTTGCACTGCTGATGATTATCATAAATACATGAAAATATGAAACTGTGGCGGACGCCCTCAGTACCTACTAGATGGCGTTACTAAGTAGGTACTTAGGTTAGGTTAGGTTGAAAGAAAGTTGATTACGCGATTTACAGCCGAATACAGAAACGTCATTTAACACTTGAGAGGTACTTAAATTATTGAGCAGCTTCTATTTTCAAAATTAGAATGGCAATTTTTGAGTTTGAGAGCTGCTTATTTGTTTAAGTAGTTGTCAAACGATGAGTATCGTTTCTGTATTCGGCCGTTGGTATAATAGACGTCAATCTTAAATCGCGTAATCAACTTTCTTTCTGAGATAAGCTCATATAATACAACTACCGACGACGAGACATCGTCGAGCAGAGCGGCCTTCCTGGTGGAAGATCTTCCCTTAACACCACCTCATACCTCCAAAAAACTCGTTTCATCCTGGCGATGACGCATTGGCACGGAGTTGCATAGAGGCTGAGGAAACACTTTCAATTCAATTAAATTCATTTATTTAAATCAGATGTCAAAGATCCATTATTTTGTTAGTAATTATTACTTATAGCTATGTTAGTAACAAGAATATAACACATAACACTTTAACACATGCTCGTGGATTTCAGCAGTGCAGCAGTTTGATCGGCATAGTACCTATCATCTCTTGCCTTTGACTGCTGACATTGAAATTACAAATCGGAAAAAACGCAAATTGCTCAGCAAAATTCGCAAACATACGTGTGTTTTCAATTCAAAGAGTTACAATGTGCTAGTTTTCTGGGACAGTCTAGCATCCGTGGCCAAATTGGAATAGGGGTCGGGACGAATCCCCGGAGATGCAGGTTCAAGTCCTGTCGGGTGCGGAAATTTTTGCAAAAGAATTTCGTTAATTACAGTCTAGTCTAACTAGCTAAGTTAGTAGGTTTATTTGGAGGTCATTTTTGTAGTTTCGGGGAATCAAAAGTCATGTCATGTATAATGCACATAAAAATTTCCGCAATATACACAATTGTTGTAAATGCTTAAAGGCACTGTGTTCTAGGGCTCTTGGATTATGGATGAATGGATTATGGCACTGTGTACTAGATTGTTGGCTACACATTTGAATGTGTTTCAGTGAAACATCAAACTCCGAAGAAACAGCAACGACGTCGACGTCTCGTCCCCGAGGACGCCAGACCAACAGTCGCGGCCGCAAGAATCTGATGCAGCGACGGTTGGAGAAAGCGCTCTCGCAACCCGCTCAGATCGAACGAGGTGCTAGGTAAATATTAGTACTTACTTACTCTTACTTAACCAATGATTAACAGCTGCATAAACTTTGTATCATTTGTCTTTCATTGTGTCATGACGTTAAAGTTGACAGACAGGGACTAACTTTACTTAAACTAGGAGTTCGCCCCGAACTGAGACCTCACGACCCCCTATCTCCCCAACCCTCCTACCGACCCGGCTCATCTTCGAACTCATAAATTCTATTGACCTCAACTACGCGCATACCAAAATTCATGATGATCGGAGCTATGGTACTCAAGTTATCGTCGAACAAACATACAAAGATACAAGCGCCAGGCCCGCCTACACTGTTAATTAGTGGCTTCTTACAGCTAGACAACTTTCATTGTTCCCCGGGACCGGTCACATAAGTTGTTGGAAATTTGACGCATGTCTTGTCAAAATCCGTTTTCAAGAAACAGACAAGCTTGCAAGTTACATACTGTTAAGATGCAGAAATACACACACATGCCACTAAATAAGTATAGCATAGTGGCATGTGCATTGTGCATGTGCAGAGGCGTAGCATGCTTATTTAGTGGCGTGCTCATTACCTGTATCTATTTACCTAAAAGAGCATGCTAGTTTTCCTTCATTTTTATAAGCAAACGTTTTCTTAAGCTACTAGCATTTACTATGTATTTACTGAGTGGCCTTTACGTTTTTCTACTATGGCGTTAGTGAGTCACCTCGTATGTTTGTTTGTTCCAGCATGATGCAGCGTATGGGCTGGCAGGGCGGAGGCCTAGGGCGCGCCGGAGACGGCATCGTGGACCCCATCGCACCCAACGCACTTTACGTAAGTTTCTTATAACTAATCATTCAGAGTGGAGACCGAGTCTTTGCAAACGTACAAAGACGCGGTCTCCACGTGTCTGACGCGGTCTTGCAGCGTCAGGCACGTTGGAGCGACGATTTGCGCAAGACGGCTGCCACAAACTGGATGAGAGAAGCCGAAAATAGATCCAGGTGGCGTGCCATTGCCGAGGCCTATGTCCAGCAGGCTGATGATGATGATGAATCATTAAGTTTTATTTAGCTGTCGTTGATATAAAAACCTTAGAGCGACTTGAAAACGGTTACACTATAAACATAAATAATATAAACATAGTACTGTTAATCAAAGGAAAAGTGAACAAGTAACTGTCACTTTCAATTAAATGTATTAGTTTTTTGTTTACATTTTTGATATAAGATTCTTATAGGTGAGACACCAGTATACGGTTGTCATCTCTGATATCGGGGCTTACTCGGGTAAAACCGCGGTGCGCAGCTAGTTTGAAATAACTCTTTAATCGTTTCGGTATAAGTAAACTAAGTTTGAAAGCGAGTTTTGGCGTGAACGTGTAGAGGAGATTGATAAATTTTCATTTTTGTGAAACCTAGTTCAAAAGCGTGTAAATTGTTTGATTTCCAAACTAAATTGATTAATATACCCCATTAATCAATTTGGTTTCGAGAAGGTTTACAAGTGTATTGAAAAATCTCCACAGCTCCGTTAACAATCATTGTAAATGGCCGCCGTTTTACAATGATTCCCTCGACTTAACTTTAACTAGAACGACTTGAAAATAACTTGCAAATATTAATAACAAATAAATCTTTATTCAAATCATAAAATACAAATAATCAAAAGCTTAAATCCAAAAATGAAATTGCAATACAAAATAAAATTAAAACTAAATTAAATTAAATTATTTAATATTAATAATACTTGACACTGGCTAATTTCCAAATGGCCATAATTTCACAACCGATAAGAAAATAAAAAAAAAACTGTCCCCCCCCCCCCAGGCTCAGAACACGTTCGGTCTGGGTTCGACGTCGCCGAGCGTCGGGGGCGGTGGCGCGGGCGGCGGCGACCCGCTCCCGACGCCGCCGAAGCGCCTGAAGCCCACCCTCAACAAGAGCTACTACAAGACCAACATCTTGCTCCACATCCTCGAGTTCGTCAAGAACGACCTCCAGATCGAGCTGTACTTCGACGCCGCCTTGCGGAACAACGAGCGGAAACGGATACATCAGGTTACTTTATCACAATAAATAAATCAATAGATTGTTTATTTAGATTAGCGATGTGCTCCCTTACTTATAAAATATTAAATATTATACTAAGTTATTTGACGTTTGTCTCTGTCTGTCAACTTTGAAACTCCATGTGACAGTAAAAGACCAACGATGCATGTTATGCAGCGCGTTTTAGCGTTTATAAGTAAGGGGGTGGAATCTCATTTTTACCCGGCTGCAAGGAAAGAGTTATGTTTTTCTCTTGTATTATGTTTGTAATATTCTTCCTCAACTCGTATCTTCCAAACCACTCGATGGATTATTTTAATTAAGGTATCGTTAGATTGGTTAGATTGGACAATGTAAGTACCTAATTAAACCACGAAATTTGGCAAAAAGGAAGGTCTTGTAGCACAATTGAAGCAAGAAAAATTAGTTAAAAATCAAAGGGTGCACAAATAAAGCTCATACTAAAAAATGTTGCGCTTTGTGTAATATCGTGCAATATTTATTATTATTATTTTACTAGCTGCTGCGCCTCGCGGCTTCAATACCGTTCCCGTGGGAATATCGGGATAAAATGTAGCCTATGTGTTATTTCCGGTATCCAACTACTTATATTCCAATCCAAGTTTCATCGCAAACGGTTCAGTAGTTTTTGCGTGATTGAGTATATAGAATATTGGTAGCTGGATACCGGGAATGACACTTAAGCTACTTTTTATCCCGATATTCCCGCGGGAACGGGAATTACGCGGGTGAAACCGCGGGGCGCAGCTAGTTCATAATATTAGTAGGGTTAAATAGCGGAACGCAGATAGTTCGCGCTATCATGCTCGTTTGTCGTTCCTATGACCTCCTTTTGTCGTTCAAAAAAATAAAGTAAATTTTATATAAACATTACCCCGACTACTTTTAAAAACCACAGACAATTTTAAAAAATATTTGTTTTTTTTTACGTTTTTTTTTTAATTACTTGATAAGATAAGATAAAACTTTATTGTACCAAAAGAAACATTATACAATAAAAAAAAACATAAAAAACTTAATACATACTTGATGTGTTTTTAATTTTGTTTTTTTTTTAACTGAACGACAACGCGACGACTTATAAGACATTAACACAATGTTTTATTATAGTGTTTGTGATATCGAGATATGTGATACCTATGTTTGTGTGGTCAGATGATAGCCGCGCTGAACGGCGAGGAGGACCCGAAGCAACGCGAAGACTTCGACTCCATGCGACAGTTCGACATCGTCAACGAGATACATCTCAGGAACGCGTACATCCTCGGCACGCAGAGTATAGGCACGCCGCCTGCACGGTACGATCCGCACTAATGTTATAAACTAGCTGTTACCTGCATTCGTCTGCGTAAAAATAGTGCATAGCCGACTTTATCGTTTATTACTCGGGTTCTACTAATTGGATTTCGATGTAAAGTTTACCACAATCGTACTCGATAATTGAACTATCCAATACTGTAAACCAGATATCAATCGAATTAGTAATTTTTGATTGTACAGACAATTACTGCCTTGGCTTGATTTTTACTACGACGACTTGACTGTTTTGATGAAAATTGCAAATACCTTGCAAAAACTAATTTTATTTGACACTGGCTACTTTCCAAATGGCCATAATCGGTTCACAACCGATAAGAAATAAATAAGATCTTGTTATACATGGCGTCATGTAAAAAGAACGCTGGCGGTGAAGGCGCGCCTTGTAATTCAGCGTTTTTTTTACGTGGTGCGCACTATAATATGGATATCAGTAAGAAAATATCAATGAACCGTTACATTTTGTTTGCAGCCAAATCTGCATCTACAAAGAGGCCCCGGACTACATGTACTTGGTGACCCCCGATGACATACGCAACCCCGCCGCCGCCGAGGAGGAGGAATCCAACCCCTTCCTCCGAAGCATCACCAAACACATGAAGACGGAGACCAACACCCTCTTCGACAAGCTCATCTCTTACTTCGTTGATTTCGCTACTGAGGAGTATACTGAGTTCAGGTTAGTGTCAACTCGACCCCTTCCTCCGAAGCATCACCAAACACATGGAAAAAAAATTAAATAGAAAATATTTATTGACAACATTTTATATAGGTACTATTTATATATAAAAATAATAGGGGTTAAAGTATGAAATTGCCGTTTTATTGCAATAGGTTCTTTGAATTGACATAGAATCTTCATGGTTTGAGGTTTTCGAATGAAACTTTTTTCAAATGGTTTCTGTGATGTTCTTTTTTTAAAAAATGTGAAACATTTGAATATCGACTTTCAATTGTTTTTGTTATTCAATTTAGACAAGAAAGATGGATACTGCGAAAATTCGAGTGATTTTTGAATACGAGTTCCGACGCGGAACTAACGCGGCAGAAACAGCCCGCAATATCAATGCTGCGTTTGGAGAGGGGTCTACTAATGAACGCACCGTGCGATTTTGGTTTAAACGCTTTCGTGATGGAAATTTCGACTTAAAGAACGAGCCACGAGGAAGACCGCCCACACAGGTGAATAACGATGAATTAAGAGAGATAGTGGAAGCCGATCCTAGTCAAACTACCCAGGAATTAGCGGCATGGTTTAACGTTACCTTACCCACTTTATTGACTCACTTGCGTCAAATCAATAAAATAAAAAAATACGAAAAATGGGTGCCTCATGATTTGACTGATCTGCAGAAAGAAACGCGTGTTGAAACTTGTGTTGCCTTGTTGAACCGGTACAGAAATGAAGGAATATTGGATCGAATTGTAACATGTGATGAAAAGTGGATTCTTTATGATAACCGGAAAAGAAAAATGCAATGGCTGACCCCAGGTCAAATGCCACAACAGTGTCCTAAAGCAAAACTTACCAATAAAAAGGTAATGGTAACTGTTTGGTGGTCTCAGCATGGTGTTATTCACTATAGTTTTCTTCGATCTGGTCAAGCAATTACGGCAGATGTCTATTGTGCCGAACTCCGAACCATGTTGACAAAACTAGCAGTAAAACAGCCCCGACTCATGAATCGATCTTCACCATTATTGCTCCACGACAACGCGAGACCTCACACACCACGAGAAACCATTTTGACCCTTCAGGAACTGCACATAGAAACCATTCGTCATCCTCCGTATTCACCAGACCTTGCTCCAACGGACTACCATTTTTTTCGTGATTTGGACAATTATCTACGTGACAAGAAGTTTTCTTCCCAGGAGGCAGTACAAAATGCTTTTACACAGTTTGTGCAGTCCAGATCGTCGGAGTTCTATCGCAAAGGCATTAATAACCTTCCCATTAGATGGCAGCAATGTATAGATAATAATGGCAACTATTTTGATTAAATAAATTTGTTAAAAATTTAAAAAAAAACAATTAAGATTTTCAGTACAAATCGGCAATTTCATACTTTAACCCCTAATAAAAGGAAAAAAAAGAACAATAACAAAAACAAACAAAGTCCAATTAAAAACGTCGAACGAGCCGCGTGTCTGCTGCCAACGAGGATCTGCCTCGGCATACGTTGTGGTTCCAGAAGAAACCACAACACCGGTCTTCCGGCAGCTCCTCCTAATAACACATCGAACGCCATCTTTGAGTAATCGGTGAACTAACATAAAAAATATATATACGCGACGAATAGAGAACTCCTTGTTTAAATAAAATAAATAAATAAATAATGCACTACATTGCACACAGCGCAATCTAGCCCCAAACTAAGCACTGGGCTTGTACTATGGGTACTAGACAACGGATATACTACATATTATACTTTAAAAAAAAGAAACTGACGTAGCTTCTGAACGCGCCCACAAATGAGAAGAAACCACAAGAAACTCATAAGGTTTTCTTTCTAGGTTCCTAGGTCCGTACGTGATGGAGGAGATCACCGTGATGAACACATTCCTCGGGCTGATCAGCTGCCTCGCCAAGCGGGAACCGGACGTGAAGTGTCCCGACGAGCTCGCCAAGATATTCGAGAACGACGCCAAGTTCAGTGTCGACGAGGACGTCAATGGATACGTTGCGTGAGTGTCCGCTCTCTTTTTAAAAAAACTTTTCGAATTTCTTCAACTTTTACTTAGGTTTTCGCGGTTTTGCGTTTTGAAGTTTCCAATTTTATTCACAGGTTTACGGTTTATAATAAATAGATTTAGGGTTTCGATCTACGATAATCTAATGGTAGGAGGAAAAAAAAAGAATTAATGATTTCTATGACATAATATGGCAATATTATGTCATTTATATTTACATTTATTTTACCAAGTTTAGTGCTGGTGAAATATGTTGGAATATTATTTAAGTGACATCTCTGTAACCATATTTCGAGCAAATAAATGACATTCAAAATTTACATCTATCATGACACGATCATGTTATTAGTACGCTTTAAGGGATGATTTATATATATATATATGTAATCAAAATTGTACCTAATTGTATATTTGTGCAAACTTTGGTCTTATTAATAAACGTTATATTATTATTATTATATTAGACTGTAATGCGGCCGTGCTGGGTCCGAGCTAGTTTTGATACGTTTTTTTAATAATTCTGTAACTGTACTCAGCAACCCCGGAGCCCGAAGGTTGCTGAGTAAAATTATTATTTGCCATCACATTCTAGTATACTTCTAGATAGATTCATAGTTATATCATTATGTTTTTATATTTTCAGAATAAAAAAGCTGCCTACAGAAATGGAGACATAAATTATATTTAAAAAATACTAAGTTTTATTTAAAACGTGCAATCTGTTAACGAATTTATTTGACAAAAACACAATGTTTTGTTCTGTTCTCTAACTTCATACGAGTGGTACAACTTCCTAAAGAAAATGACCATTCTCCTTTTAGAACTGAGAGAAAGAGACAAAACATTGTTTTTTCTTCTCTTATACGTACTTTTTATAATAACTCCAGGTTAACCTCCTTATTCGAAATCATTTATTAAAACCTTGTTTAATCAAAGTTTTGTTTTTGAAAAAATGCAACCAAAAATCCGTATTCGGCGGGACTCGAACTCCGGTAGTCGCTACAGGTGATTCTCATCAGCGAATTTACAGAACAGTAAGAATTTTTGGAAGCATTTTTTCATAAACAGTATTTTCCAAATGTGTAAAGAGAGGGATAGATTGATTGTGAAATGAACAAGAGGGAGCGAGACGAAAAACTTGTCTTTTGTATGACTCCTATTCAAATTGACAGTCTTATTTCAGTACAACAAATCGTCTTGTCCATTTTTGATCATCCACCTTCGGTTCAAATAAAAGATTATGAACAAGGGGCTAAACTAGAAAGTGTGCAACAGAAATATAAGGGTTTTTTTTTAATAAAACCAACAAATAAATGTTTAAAATGGGATATTTACCATGTTTTTTTATTTCTTTATTAAGGCAAGAGCATTATAAGAAGTGGACCGAAACTGTGAATGTTGAGTGCAGAATCGAGGAAATAGTGAGCTTAGTTACAATAGTAGGGGACCGATGACGAAACGCAGCAGACGCACGCGGAAGGGGGTAGTCCAATACGGACGCCATTATTTGCAATCTACAGTTGCAATTACTGGCATATAGAAATATGGAGCTCCTTAATAAAGAAGTTAAAAAAAATATATCGTAATTTGTTTTTATTGCTCAAGGCATATCTACTAGAAATATTTTAAAAGAAAAATCATCTTTAAAAATTCAAGAAACCTCGTCGCGAGTGAATTTATGAAGTTGAATTTTTCCTTTAAATATTTATAGAAGTAAAATAGTAAATATCCCATTTTTAAATAACTGTATTTAAAATCGTTTATTATACGAGTACTTACATTATAAATAGCTGTTAAAATTATTGATCTTATACTTATGTGTTTATTGCCGACTTGCGGACTAACTAGCCCGGATGAGCTGGTCTAGAGTTTAGACCAACAATTAAGTAAGACATTTATCATAGGACTATTTAAAAAAAAATGGACAACCAAGTGATCTTATAAAGGTTTATTTTTACCTTTTGAAGTACAGAACCTTGTGGATGCGTCAAAAATAGCATACATATTAACCCCCTTACTTCTAAACGACTAGCTGCGCCACGCGGTTACACCCGCGTAAGTCCCGTTTTTTGTTTCATAAGCACCTTCTCCTGGTCATAACAACCACAACGCAAAAAGAATTATCGAAATCGGTCCAACCGTTCGGGCGTGATGCCGTGACCACGCGAAATAGGGATTCATTTTTATATAGGTTGACTCCACAGAGTACATTATTATATAGTTGACTCTACTGCTCAGAAGCCGACATCCGGGATTCTTGCTAAATCTCCTTAATTTGCTGTTCTAACCTTATTCGACCGAATCAATCCAGTCTCGGCTCCTATTAACGTTATACAACTACTGAGCCAATCCGTACCCTAACCCTAACTTTTCGCCCCTGTCTCCTCCCGTGAAACTGGCCAAATTTTTCTAAGCTGCTAGCAGAAGGCCACAAAGAAGAATTTGAATCTAACTAAATAAAGTAAGAAAGAAGTTCGTTTTTTTTTAATTATTTACTACCGATAAATGTTTTACTTTAAAGAGCTGGACTAGGTAATCTTCACTTAGTCTGTCGACGACAGCTCCGCAAGTCGGCTTAGTCCAACTAACTCGAGGCAGCTAAGAAAAGTTGAAGTTTTAAAACAAAATTGACGATATTTTTGAAAAAATTTAGAAATATTTTTTTTTTTTCTCGTTTGGGAATCTGCAGCGGTGCTTTTACCCGCCGAAAGATTCTTTTTCGTTTCTTTTTTATTTACTTACCTGATTGTTATGGCAATAGCCCGAAGGTATACAATTTAGACTAGATGTAACCAGGTTTCCATCTTTCGATATTTATTTCTTTTCAAATCAATGTTATATTCGAAATATTTGTATACGGCTAAACTTAGTTTAACTCAGGGTTCAGTTAAACCTACCTTTACAGTGTAAATCCAGGTTTAGCGGAACGAATGTAGCTTATAATATAAACTAATATTACGGTGTAAATGTAGGTTTAACTAAACGAAGGTTGTTGAGGCTAGGTTTAAGCGGTCTTCCAAATATCTATTACAATATACACGAAGTAATAGCCACACTTAAATTAAAAAAAAAACAGTATCTTTTTATTTATTTTTATAAATTTTGTACCTAAAACATGGATAGAAAAGTTCTAAAGCAAAAATATTGGCCACTGATATTTTGGCATCCACTTTATCTTATTTACTAAAATTGATGTCTTGTCTTTTTCTGTAAGAAAAATATGTGTGCGGTCTACGTCACCTTTACGGTGAAGGAAAACATCGCGAGGAAATCCGCGTCTTTAATTCACGCACCTTTTTTTAAGAAATGACAAGAAATCACAATCTGCATAGACACATTGAAAGAAAATGTCGCTATGTGTACGAATTTTGGTCGATGTGTAAATGACTTTTAAATGATTTCCGAAACAGATTTTTCCAGTGTGTTGTAGCTGAAGTTCTAAATAAGCTCTTTTGGACGTCAAAATTTGTATGTTTTATTGTATGGGTCATGTTTTTTGCTTTGATGTTTTTTGACATGTTGTTTTTAAAGCTCAAATTATGTCATACATATATTATGTGACGTCACGAAAATTATGAAAATTGTATGTCTCATACAAAATGTATGGATTCCATACAATTTGAATAACGTAATATAATTATGAAGCTGTACAAAATAATCTTTACAGTAGGGGCTTCATACAAATTGTATGGTTCTCATACAAAATATATGAGTTTTATATATATTGCAACTGTAGTGCTAAAGGACTAAATATTACATTTTCAATATGTATGAAACTTATTTCGTAAAATAATTAATAAAAATGTATGACTTCCATCCAAACGAAACAAAAAAAATGTTTTCCCGCCTTTTAAGTTACTCATTATATTGTTTTTTGTTGAATAGAATTATACTATAACGTGAAGTTTGTCACGTGTGTGGATTTTATATCAAATTGATGTGAAATTCGTACAAGTGGTAGCCTTAATTTTGCTCTTACACGGTTGTCGAATTGAGACAAAAGTTTCCGAGAAACCAAGGGACAACTGTCATCTGTCATGATTTTTTTAGGGTTTTTTATACATTTAGTATTGATTTTTCAGTCTACAGATAAAAATATCTATCGAAATAATTCACTAACAAATTTAAAATACATAGAAAAGTTGATTTTTAAAAAAAAATGTGTCTTATAATTCGGTACTGTTATTTTTTATTGGACAGCTATATTTATCTAAAGATTAAAAAATCAACCCTTAAACTATATAACAAAAGAAGGGTAATTTTGTGTTAGGTTTTTGCGATTTTGTATAATATAACACAATATTTACCGGGTTTTACGGTAACTTCACTTTACTGTTAGTTTTTTGCCGTTATTAAATAAAACGCTAGTTAAACCCGGTAAATATTATGTTTTCAAATAAGGGTATTTTTTTAAAAATATACTTAACTCATTTTTCGGTTTTAATCGAGTGGTGTTTCCTATCTCAAAGATGAGACCTGTAAAGGCCTCGAGCATTGAAACAATTCTAAAATTAATAAACATCCCACGATTAAAACGGAAAGATAAGTTTAATTTTAATCTAACATTGCGAAAATAGTATAAAATAAATCTAAGGGTATTTATTCCCTAGGAAAATTCTCAATGGCCCGAAATTATAATAAAATTCTCAATAGCCAGTGTAAGAGCAACTTAGTTTGAATTTGACGTGAATATAAGATTTATTTTTGCGACTTAAATCGCAGATGGTTTTTACTAGAGTTTAATTTGTCGCTCACAATAAGAGGGATATAGTTTACTTCACGGTTCAATGGAGTTCACTGACAGATAAAACATTAACCTTAAAACATCCCCGATTTTCTGAATGCTAGCCTATTGTACGTAAAACAACGTATTACGTATTACAAAAATAATACTTGCCTAAATAAAAAATTAACTAATAAATTATCACAACAATTAATATAAAAAGGTTTAAGTTATTATATTTCAATAGGAAAACATAGGTAATAGATTGCTAAAATTATTTTATTTGTATTATAATTTCACTGGTTTTAATTTGGATCTCCAGTATTATTCGGTTATAAAGTCGAAAACTTTTTTAAATATAGTCAAAACGTTAGTAAACATAAAAATACGCTATCAACACCCGATAAAAAATATACTTTTTTTTTTCCATTATTTGTACCATAAATATTTCCAAAATTGGATCGTTGCTTCTGTCGGTTAACTTCATTGATGGTACGTTTCTCGAGGTTTTTAAAGATCGTTAATTTAAACCCGTGGTTTGGTCACCATGGCATAGTAAGATTCTATAGATTTTAAGTTAACTACTGTTAAAGTTATTGTTCAATAAAATCTATAGAATTTGACAGTGCTTTCTAGTGAAACTGTCTGAAACTATTTCATAAGATAATGGCCTCTACCATAATGTCTTATAAGTCGTCGCGTTGTCGTTCAGCTAAAAAAAATAAAATTATAAGCACATCAAATAATTAAAAAAAAAAAAAAAGCTAACCTCAAAAAAATTTAAAGATTCTTTTAAATTGTCTGTGGTTTTTAAAAGTAGTCGGGGATTTTTTTATTTAAAATTTACTTTATTTTTTTGAACGACATTAGGACGACAAAATCATGGTAGCTCGGAGTGTCTAACGTACGTTAAAACGCTGAGGAATTGCGGAAAAGACTATATTTATCTTATTGACGCAGCGACCGACATCCTAAAAACATTATAAATCTGAAGAAAGTCTTTCTGTATGAATTAATTATGTGAAAAAACATACAGCCGGGCTTTCTCATTTATAATATATTAGTAGAAAACTTTAATATTAAAATAGATTTTAAACATATTATCGTAGCGACAATTTTTTTAAACTTGTCGTGTTTTTTTAAATTAGTTAAATTTAAATCGATTTATCGGATTCAGTCGATTGAAAGAGAATCGATTCTGTTGTCTTACATGATCTGGATCGATTTTAATTTTAAATATTTACAAAGGTTAGTCTTTAAAAACCACCAAGTTTTCTGGAAACACGATGTTGTTGTTTTACTTCGAATAACTAAGTTGTTTTTTTTTAATATACATTATGGGTCAAGGACAATGATGAAGGCTGAAATGGGGCGTCGGCCCTTTTGAAAATTGTTTTTCCTTATGTTTTTATTATTTTTGTATGTTTCACTCAAAATTAGCAACATTTTTTGAAAATAAAGGAAATTTTAATGTTTAGATTGTACTTGCCCAAACTAAAGAGCCAATTGCTTGAACGACATTATTTCAGGCTGTACCTACATTTCCCTTATTGCATTGTTTACGCGTTTTTTTTTATTTGAAAAAAGTTAGGCATATGTAATTCTCAGGAAATTCAGCCTGGTGACAGACAGACTTACGAGCAGTGGAGTCTTAGGAAACTGTTTAGATCCTTTTGCTACGGAACCCTATAAGAAGAAATATTTTCATGATTACTCCACTACATTTTACTAAACTGAAGTAATTACTCCGGTAAAAAATCTCAGTCACATTTTCGCAAACGTCAAAAACCTCTGAGAAAGAGCGAGACAAAATGCATTGCTTAGCCAAAGTTATTACTCGAGTTGTCTATAAATATTGGTGTAAGAGGACCTTGCTTTACAGTGGGACAAAATTGCGGGATAACAAAAAAAACTTAGTTTTTCAAAAGTAACAGCGTTCAGAAGGAAATTTTAAACCATTTTGCAAACATTTAAGACTATCGAATGAATCTGATAAATTGAAAACATAACCTCTTAAGTGTAAATTTAAAATATTTAAGTAAAAAAATATAATAATTTAAAAAAATGTTCGACAAAAATTTTCAAGAAAACGTAACTGTTAGAAAATGGACCTTATTTAGATAAGTTAAAAGTTGATAATCGTGTAACTATAGCTATAGCGTCCTACTGCGTTAGCCGTAGTCACAGATAAACATTCTTTTTTCTTTTAAGGTGTTTAAGCTGGGTCACACCAAACGTGTGACTTGCACGTTAACAGCTTCGCACGCACGATAGCTTGCGATGCGTGCGTATACATGCGTAAAGCGTATGACTATACGTGCGTAGTGCGTACTGTTAAGCGCCATATTTGCAGACTCAGTTTGCTTCCTCGATTATCTAGATAAGAATTGCCAGAATTACACCTAAACGTCAGCAAATAGCCATACTAAAAAGTTGAGGTTAAAATTGAAACTTTCAAAACGTTTTAAAGAAATACTGTAAGGGTAAACTGAGGTTATTCATTCAGAAATTTGGCGTTTTAGGTTTTTTAAATCTTAGAGACTGATGCATTTATCAGACATTCTACTTTGAATATGTTTTAAGATAACCTTATGAGGGAGTAAATCAAGAATCGTAACTATTAGCGATCCGAGTCACCAAAAACGTGACCGGTCCTATATGACATCACATCACGCAACACAGTAGCATCACTTTTAGTTTCATACAATGTAAGAGAGTGCGTGTTAACTTGCGTGGCGTGTAAGTCACGCGTTTGGTGTGACCCGGCAAGTAAAGTTCATTTTTGCTACGAAACATTACTGTTTTTTTGATTAGTCGAACTAAATGTAGTACCTATTTTAGGATAAGAGGTTAAGCCTTAAATCTAACACTGATTTTATAAACATTACTCTAAAGAAAACTACGAACTTTCCTCTAATAGTGGCTGTAAACTTCAAACCGAACCTCCGGCATGGATGCTCGATGTTTTGCTACAACCTGTAAGCCTACCAAAAAGCTCGTTGTTTTTTAAATCAGCACGTTTACCGCGCAAGTCAACTTCCGTCGTAATCGGCATCGAAATCCCACTGCGCAAAGGAATAAACCTGCGCGGTTCAATCCATAGCGTTAATTTGCATGGATTTGAAGGCGACGTCGTCAAATTCAACTGTCATTGAAACCGGCAGCTCAAGAGACCTCGCATTCAATGACAGCTCAACTCGACGGTGCCGGCTTCAAATGCATGCAAATCAACGCTGTCGTTTTCACCGCGCAAGTTATTCCTTTGCGCAGTGGAATTTCGATGCCGATTACGACGGAAGTTGACTTGCGCGGTAACTTTGCTGATTTCAAAAACAACGAGCATTTTGGTGCATATTTAAACGAGCCAAACCCAAACGCGGGCTTTGATGGATAAACAATTTAAATAGAATGAAAATTTACAGGTCTAACAGAATTTCATGCATGAGAAAAAAATATATTTGTCAATTTTATATGGCAGTTTTATCTGGATAAACTGGATGCGAGAAGCCGAAAATAGATCCTGGGCCCTGATTCTCTAAAAACATAGCATGCGACAAGCAGGCGAGATGCATGAGCAGTGCAGAAGTCGATTTGTTGCAGGAGTAAAAATAATAACTATTCTATAACTTCTTTTAATACTGATTGACTGAGGAACAAGGGCTACTTAATTATTTGAATAATTAAGTAGCCCTTAATTTTGAAGGCTACTGAACTAATTAAGTAGTAAGTAACTAAAATAACACTTACAGAATACGAATTAACGTACATCTCCTACACGTCGCCTGCATTCCGCCGGCATTCCGCATGCTATGTCCTTACCGAATCGAGCCCCAGGTGGAATGCAATAGGCTGATGATGATGATAATGTCATCTACATTAATGATCACGTCATTATTACACTTAACTAGTTTTGATACGTTTTTCATACAATGATTACCTAAATATATTACAGTATCAAAGTGCCCAAGGGAATTTAAGGGATGCTGTTTAATAAAATTCTTTACCCTATTTGCCATCAGATTCTGTACCTATACAAGGTGTAACGGGTAAGCCCTTTTAAGCCGAAAGGGGATTGTTCTAGACGTCTAGGCGAACAACTTTTGTTCTACAACTTTTGGAAATTCGAAGTAGTTTTCGAAAATTTGAAGTTTAAAGTTTACTTGAAAATCAGCTGTTTCTCAGAGTTTGAGGTCATTGACCTTATCTTGTCCTTTCATTTAGTTTAGTCGACAACAATCGAAACTACAATTACGTTTATTTTCAAAAGCAGCTGTTTTTTCCGTAAACCATAACCTCAAAATTTTCAAAAAATAAGTTCGAATTTTCAAAAGTCGTAGAACAAAAGTAGTTCGCCTAGATGTCTAGAACAACCCCCTTCCGGCTTAAAAGGGCATGCCCGTTACATCTTGTATATAGTCACTCACCACGATCTTTTCGCCTCGCAAATTGCTTCAAATTTTAATAAAGATTATGGAGCAGTTGTAAAAATACTGTACCCTACCCCCATTGTTCGTAACTAAATCCGTAGTTGCAATATAGAAAGCCCACCCCGTAGTAATGTTTACAAAACTATTGTAATTCAGGTCCTTACTCAACAGTCATGTGATCTATCACGTCAGAAATGACTTATATTATAATAATTTAAGACGTAACTTCGTCAAAAATGACGTTGATTTCAAATGACTAGTGGGCAGGGGCTTTAAGTCCGTTCTTCTGTGGTGAAACTAACAAGCTAACTGATGCGGTTTGTGTGTACAAGACGATTCCCAACTATAGTTCGTTTCTTAATTGTAGACTACGATTTCACACTTCTTTTTGAAGAAAAAATGTCAATAAGTCAAATTATAGTCTGAATCAGATCAGCTGTGGTATCATCTAATTAGCATCCACCGCTAGTAGTTGCTAAGTTGCAGTACATTGCTGCTTTGACGTAACGTGGTTGTTACCGGTGATTACTTCAAAGCAGCAATGTAGAATACGAAATATATTTTTTGACAGTAAATAGCAACTAGTAGCGGTGGATGCTAATAAGTGGCACAGCAGAGGTTGAATCAAAGAAGTTATATTACTAGAACTCGAATGCGTACGTAGAACTAAAAACTGTTCCGCTACATTAAAGCATGCTGTCCCTTTCTAATAGTGGTGTTAGAAAGGGACAGCATGCTCAATATAGCAGAACATTTTTTAAGTTCTACGTGAGCATTCTATTTCTAGTTATTTAACTTCTTTGTAGACATACAAGTTTTACTGTAACAAACTTTCTACCGATTTGGCATACCTATTAACATTCTTTACTATGGACAATGACATTGTTACAATGTCAATAATAACAACGCCCTAACATAAGTACAACTATAATGTAGAAATTATCAATGTTCTGAATTACATTGTTTTGATCTGTGGTTGCAATGCCCTATCAATGTCAAAAACTGAATTTAACATTATCTGTTCTCAATGAAAATGCATCTGCATAAATTCACTCACGTGAGTTCGCGTGGTGTAATGCACGCTGCGGTACACACACTCACACACACAGAGGCGCGAGTCCAATCCTCGCCGCAAGTGAATTTTCGATGATATATTTTACCTTGAAAATATTTAACACAACTATGTTAGTAAAGTCGTATATTTCTTGCTTGTCAGTCTCACATTTGAAGAACGGAATAAAGGTATAAAAATTAAAAACTAATACCTACAATTCGTTGAGGAAACTTTTGTAGATATTTTTAAGATCTTCGTCCGCTACATCGTATCATATCATACCTCGGTGGAATTGCGTGTATAATTCGATACAATTTACTGGTTACTCATGCTATAATTACATTGTTTCAAATATGCCTCAGCTCTGTTTAGTTTATTTGGAAAACTGTTTAAAAATTGTAAAATTCGATTAATACATTTTTTTAAATTTACAACTTTGTACCTACCTACTCATATTTACTTTTTTTTACTTCGACTTATCGACTATACAAGATGTAACGGGTAAGCCCTTTTAAGCCGAAAGGGGGTTGTTCTAGACGTCTAGGCGAACAACTTTTGTTCTAAGACTTTTGGAAATTCGAAGTACTTTTAGAAAATTTTAAGTGTAAAGTTTACTTGAAGATCAGCTGTTTCTTAGAGTTCGAGGTCATTGACCTTATGTTGTCCTTTCATTTAGCTTGGTCTACTACAATCAAACCTTCAATTACCTTTATTTTCCAAAACGGGTGTTTTTTCAGTGAAACATAATCTCAAAATTTTCAAAATAAAAGTTCGAATTTTCAAAAGTGGTAGAACAAAAGGTGTTCGCCTAGACGTCTAGATGTCCCCTTTCGGATTAAAAGGACTTGCCCGTTACATCTTGTATTACAATAGACTTGGTCGCGTGAAGATTAAGACCATCCTGATGTAGTCGAAAATCTAGGTAAGAACCGCCATCTTGGGGAGGCCGCCATATTGGATTTGTAATAACGTTTCTTAGCTAGTCATGTATTGTCATCAGAACTCAGAGCGTTTGCAAAACTTCATCCTAATCGAAGACCGGGAAGTGGGTAAGATTAAGATTCCAAGATTTTCTTACATACATAGTAACAAGCAAAGCTAATAAAAGCGTGTTATAAATGACAATACGCGAATAATACCCGATAAAAAAAATGTAATATTAGCTTCAGCGATAGTATGCAAAATTATCAACAATTATAGAACCGTTTTCGAAAAATAATTTAACAGCTGAGGCATTCATGAGATGGATGATTTGATTGCAACCAAAGAAGTATTTCTAGAACTAGAATGCTTACGTGGAACTAAAAGGTGTTTCGCATCAATTTAGCGTTCTGTTCCTTTCTAATAGTGTTATTAGAAAGAGACAGCCTGCTCAATCTAACGGAACACTTTTTAGTTCTACGTGAACATTCTAGTTCTTGTAATATAACTTCTTTGATTGCAACATAAGATCGAAGTGTCTTTGTCACTCTCTACCGATGCGTAAGAAAAGGACGTAAATAAATTATTAACCCAGGAGTGATAAGGACAAAGATAGATTAAAGTATGGAATATCCCGAGGCTAATGGTGGGTGTCTCGAGGTTTTGAAGATCGAAATAACATTTTAAATTTACACGATTTGTTAACATAGTTACATTTTGCGGGATGTTAATCGTATTATAATTTATTTTCTCACCTTGACACTTTCAACTGCTTTGCGTTAACTTTCAACTGTATAGTCTTGGACGCGAAGAGACAAAAATATTTAACAAATAATACGCAATTATAGGACAGGTAAGGGAAGGACTGCTTCAGCTGCGGTCAGCTCAAATCTAATCTAATCTTGGTCAATAATATTCTATGCCCACTGACTTATTATGTCATTGGCGTTATAACTCTGAGGAATAATTGCAGTTTATTATCTGCCTACTCAGTAATTACTACCTTACTTCGTGAATTGTGATGTTGCCTCGCGCTGTAAAATCTTGGGCCCGAATTTGCTGGATCAGTTCTAACAGCTGATTTGCTCGACCAAGTCAGTGACTTACTTCAACAATTCCAAGGTACTGACTTTTGTCACTTACTCGACAGCCGATTTACATTGAGTCAATGACAGAAGTCAGTGCCATATAATTTCGACCAAGTCAGTGACTGACTACGAAAATTCTAAGTCACTGTCTTCTATCACTGACCTCATGTAAATCTACCAACAATTATATGATGCAATATAGTCGACGAAGATTTTATTCTTAAGCGGTGTAAATATGTAATTGTTAATTAATTTAATTTATTTAAATTAACTGAAAAAAAAGTTCATCAAACTCTCAAAATAATTGTAATAGTTTACTATTTTATGTAGTCATCGTGGCTAAAGAATTTCGTGCATTGACCACTTAACTGTATCTTTGTCTCACTGATTCGATATTAATATTTCTGTCACGCTCGCACACTAAACTGTAGGACCGTGAAGCTTCAGATACACGACGACACTTAATTAGGCCGGATTCACAAACGTGCCTCGCGTGGACTCGACTTTTGTCTCATTTTCACTGACGTTGATTGTCTCTTGTAAGTGACATATTATATACGACCCTATACGAGGCCACGCATAGGGTCGTGTGTGAATACGGCTCTAAGAGTGGCACTGACATTGCGACAGAACACACATCGAAACAAAATGACGATGTGCTTAAAAGCGCGATATTTAAAGCCGTGACAGAAATAAGCGTAAAATTAATTTCGACCAAGTCACTGGCTGACTTCTGACCTAATGTAAAGTGTAGCTCTAACGCTTCAAATACACGAAGACACTAGCTGACATTAGACCACACCTACAGCACACATAATATAAAGAAATTCGTGGTAACATCGACATTTTGTTTTGATGTGTCGTGCTGTATTTGAAGCATAACTCATCAGCGACAGAGACACGAAAAGCGAGGTCGAAGTATTAAATTCGTCGTGAAAAGCGACCAAGGTATAGCAAACTATTACAATACCATAAATTATTAAAACACCTGCTTATAAACTACACTATGTTGAAAAATTCAATACTTTAAATCAAACTCATTTTCCGGTTTTAATCGCGTTACTATTATTATTTTGAGCAATGCCGTTCCTAAGTATCGGAGCCGCAATGCTGAAATATTAAAAAAAAATAAACAGAAAATGAGTTTTATGTAAATTCAAATTTCTTATCATAGTGTTTGTTTATATAATGACGGTGTTATTATGTAACTATTTATCAATAGCCGGTCTGTGTAATTGTAAAATAAATCTAACCTGTCTGTCATATGTAAGAAATTGAACTAATCAATTAATTGACGTAAGTAAAAGCTAAAGTCATTCTAGAATAGCTAAACTTACTTTAGCTTATGACTTTGGCCTGTATTCACATTTTTACTAAGACGTTTGGTTTAAGCCACGCGTAGGGTTGTTTGTGAATACGGCTATTAGTCCCAAAGCAAACTTAGCTTGAGGACGTCACATAACTTTGACTGTTTGGTTTGGGACCAAGTCGAAGCTAAAGTTACTTTAACTTTGACTAGCTAAGATGGCTGACCAAATGGTTTTATTTGTTCAATATTTTATCGATGTCAATATCTCGAAGTCAAATTAATATTACAGATTGCTTCAATGTCAATGTGTAACATTAATGTATGTGTATCGACATTGTCAAATAATATTTGACATTGAATCAATGTCGTGGGTTGTTTTAAACTATCTCAGTACCTAATTTTGTAACCCAGTTTCTCATCGCGACTATTGTAACATAGTCAAAAATCGGAAGTAAGAAAGTAAATAATAATTTGCGATAAAAACCTGGTAAAAAGTAACTATACTTACTATATTATTTATAGCCTAGGTTTAAGGGCATGTATGTACTTCAAAAGCTACTTCCCAGTTTTCCAGCACTGTCAGCTGATTATGTAACTCTGTTGCTAACACATTTTGATTGAAAGCAATAAAATTGTTGGTTTAATTTTGTCTAGTACGGTTATACAAATTGACAGCTGCGGTCGTTAGTTTCTATTGCAATTATTATGTGTTGGCGACTTTAACTGTTAAATTGTGTACCCCTAATCTCAAAAATGACGTGCAAGCATCAATTTTATTATTTCAACCGTGATTTGTAAGGTACTGAATTACATAATCAGCTAGCTGGTCTATCACTGCTCTGTCTATGTGTATTGTATAATATGCCCTAAAGGCAATCGCCGACCGCCAACTAAACTTTTTAGCTTAGCTGCGCATACTCAGTTTTGTCACACACGTGCGTCCATCGCAAAATAAGCCAGTTATGCTCAGCCTAGTGGCCGGTGGACGATAGTAAAATGAAACTGTTTCTTACATATAACAGGCAAATTTATTGTATTCAAAAACATACCTGCTTAGTAGAGCACTAAATTGAGTACAATCATCTTTTAATAATTAGGTATTACTTAACGTTACCGGCTGTTTAGAGCTAATTTACATTGGGTCAGACAGGGCCATACAATTTCGATCAAGTTGTGACTGACTACAAATATTCTAGGGCTCTGACTTCTATCACTGACCTCAAATAAATCAGCTTTTATGTTAAGTGGGATTTACATTACGAAACTAATGACCTGTAATTTACAATCAATTTCATTAAAAAAAAGTTGTGTAGACATAGCGGTACTATTTATCTATTTGATAAAATTGCTTTCAGGAACTGCTTATGTGAAATTGACTCTATAATGCATGACACTAATTTCGTTATGTAAATTAGGCTTTAAAGGCTGGTAATATGTCAGTACAGTGACTTAGATCTGGCTTAAAACTACACTGAGCTGATTTACGTCAGGCCAGTAGCACAAGTCAGTGTCATACCATTTCGACCAAGTCATCGACTGACCACGAAAATTCTAAGGTATTGACTCCTATCACTGACCTATGAATCAGCTATAGCCCAGTAACAAGTCTGTGCTGGGTTACTGTAAGAGCTGATTTACATTGAGTCACGCATAGAAATCATAGTGCCTCTAAGCCAAAATGGGTCAGTTTTTTCGTCAAATTGGGTCAGTCACTGACTTGGTCGAAACTGCTTGGCACTGACTTCTGTCACTGATTCAATGTAATTCAGCTTTTATGCTGTTTACACCATTGTTTTAAAAAGAAAATGTGTGCGAAAAAGCACACAGATGTGAATAAAACTAACAGCCGGATTGCTAACGTCTTTTTTGGAAGTCAATTAAAATTTTAAGCATTTTTTGACGAATACCTTATTTTTTTGATAACTATAAATAATAGATTAACTCAATTTAGTGAATGTATTAAGTGTAGTTACGGTGCATTGTTTTATACAAAGTGTGTTATAGTTTTAATTAACTATTTTGAAATAATAATTGATTTTTAATTCCATTTGTTTTATTAAGTGGTTAAAGCCTAGCTAGTGCTAGGTTACCCCGCGTAGTTCCACTTCCCGTGAGAATATCGGGATAAAAAATGTCCTGTGTCCTTTAATCCAGGTTATAAACTACCTGTGTGCCAAATTTCAGCTAAAACCCTTTAGCCGTTTTTGAAACAAAAACTATTATGTGTCGTATTTATAATATTAAAGTGAGATTGCACTAAGTACACACAGCTCAATCGAACTCCAAACTAAGCAGACATTACTAGCTGATTGTGGCTTGTTTGTTGAGTTGATCGTAGTTTGCTTTTAATCTATTGCTTGGTCCAGTCAAACTGACGCGCACCAAGTCATTGCTGTGAGAATTGTCCGCCTTCTTCCTAGAAAATGTGAGTGGGAATCTGGTGGTTGAGTTTGCTTATATCACGAGCAGGTATTTTGAAATAAAAAATGCTCAACCGATTTTGATAAATCTTAAGCGGGTGAAACGCAGCTAGTAGTACATAAATCTCACGGCGCGAGAATCCAGGCCCTGGTCTCATTCGTCCCGGTATATATTTTATGACAATGTATATGTACCAGTCTATTGTCCAGTCCAGCCCAGTATAAATATGGGTACTAACTCGGTATGAAATTTCGGTAGTAACTGCGTTCAAAATTCCTACTCAATCCTGTCAGGGGTTTTAAAAATGTTCCTTTCGCAACCCCGCCTCAGCTAGCTGGCTAAAAACCAGCCAGAATGTTAAAATAAAACGAAGGCATATAAATTCCAACATATATTAACTACAATAAACTAGAATACAGAAAGTAAAACATTAAACAATTTCATTACAGAGACCCATTTTACAGATAATAATCATGATTTCTGATGAAACACTCTAAAATAGTTATACTTACAAATAAATCGGTAAAATTATATTAGTAACAAAAAAAGTGGTCATATAAACTTAATTTCTAAGCAGTTTCATATTTGTTGTTCTCTCTTTTACATTGTATGAAACGGAAAGAGACAACTACAGCCACAGAAATGATACATACACTGAAAACGGCACTCCGTCGAATAACCGGTCCCGCTTGATGTTTGACAAAAGAGACTCGACCACCCTCTGTCCTTTTTGCACTTTAGTTGTCGTCGGTTAGTTAGACAAGGACACAAGGGGAGCAATTAAACATGTCTTCTGCAGGATTGCAAGTATCAAAGCAAAAATTACCTTAAAGAACATCATTGAAATTTATTTTTCAAAATTGTCTAGTGTACGGTCTATGAGAAATATGTCTCTGCATTTGGTGTGCTTGATCATTATTTACTGTACTTATCTAATGTTTCACTTCTAAAGGAGACTTTCAGTGTGTAAATCACCTGATTATGTAACTCTGTTTTTAACAATTCTCGATGTACGCAAAAGTAAAAATAAAGTATATAATTTCACAGTTACAGTCACTAGTCTTAATTGCAATGACAAGTAGTTTGGTACTGAATGACGTGAATACAGCAATTTGAATTGTTTCGATCGAGATGTGTTAGCAACCAAAGAAGTTATATCACTATGCTCACTTAGAACTAAAGTGTTTCCCTACATTGGAGTATGCTGTCCCTTTCTAGTAGTGTTATTAGAAAGGGACAGCATGCTCAATGTAGTGGCACTTTAGTTCTACGGGAGCATTCTAGTTCTAGTTATATAACTTCTTTGTTAGCAACCGAGTGACGTGATCAGGCCGCAGCTAAAGGACTCTACTCGGTCATCCAGTAGAAGCGCGAGCCCATGCGCGGCTCCCTGCGCTCGTAGTCGTCGGGGAGCGCCGGCGTCGCGTCGGGGTACACCGCCTTCGGCTCCGGGAGGGGCTTCGGTCTGCAAGTGGAGTCATACGGTTATTCGAAGGCCTCTGAGGTCTGTCGGGCGAACGCCCGAATGCAATGCATCCAAAGGTTGCCCGGAAAAGATCGCTTTCAGCGATAAGGCCGCCCATTGTGCCTACTAGACTTGAGTTACTTAAGGTATGTACAAGGCCTCTGAGGTCTGTCGGGCGAACGCCCGAATGCAATGCATCCAAAGGTTGCCCGGAAAAGATCGCTTTCAGCGATAAGGCCGCCCATTGTGCCTACTAGATTTGAGTTACTTAAGGTATGTACAATAAAGAATTCATTCATAGTGACATTTTACTGGGTCTTAAACTTTTGTGTCGCGGCCAAGATCATTGTAACATGATTGAAACGTCAAGGTAAGAAAATAAATAATAATACGCGATTAACATTCGGTAAAATGTTAACAAATCATCTGAACTTAAAGAGTTTATTAAGAATACATTCATTCATTCATTGCAGAAGGTAGCAGGTATATTTCCGCCAAGTGCAAGTATTTATAAGTACTTAAAAGATTTTAATGAAATTTACTATGAATGTCCATTGCATCCTTAGGAACACCATGCGCCGTTTTTTTTTTCCTCGATACTTTCACGGAATCGTGACTTGTGTGATAAAAACTATTTCACACTTACTAACATTATAAATATAGGCTCCGAAACAACTGGACCTAGTTCAAAAATGAGTCCACCAATAAAAACCTTTTAAACCTGATATTACCACGGGATCGGGATTTGCGCGGGTTAATTTGGTATACAGCTAGTCAACCACAAAATGTATATTTACCTCTTAGTTTCATGAACATGCACTTCAGTGAAGTATCCAAACCCGGGACGTTCCAGGTTCAATTTGTCCAGCATGCACTTGTCGAACACACCTTGAGTTGTACGGCAACTAAAATGTAGAAATGATAACAATAAAAGTGCTGAAAAATAATACTACAGGTTGTTGTTCCTAGTTACAAGTCCACCAAAATTGTATTACTACATGTATAGTCTAAGTAAAGAAACCTGCAGAAGGTGCAACTTATACAATTTGTAACGGGTATGCCCTTTTAATCCGAAAGGGGGTTGTTCCAGACGTTTAGGCGAACACCTTGTGTTTTACGACTTTTGAAAATTCAAACTTTTTTATGAGATTATGTTCACTGAAAAAACAGCTGCTTTTGAAAATAAAGGTACCTAATTGAAGTTTTGATCAAACTAAATAAAAGGACAACATAAGGTCAATGACCTCGAACTCTCAGAAACAGCTGATTTTCAAGTAAACTTTACACCTAAATTTTTCGAATAGTACTTCAAATTTCCAATAGTCGTAGTTGTTTGCCTAGACTTCTAGAACAACCCCCTTTCGGATTAAAAGGGCTTACCTGTTACACCTTGTATTTTAAAAAGAACTTTAAGTGAGTTTTTCAAGTTCTTTTTGAAAGATTTACATTTTTTAATGGAATTTGTTAAACCCTTTTGGTTTTACACTAACCTATCATCATGTTGATGAATTTTGTTTTAAATAAAAAAGAAAAACAATGATAAATTATATTTCCCCTTAAATATTTCTACTAAATTCTGCTAAGGCAATAAAATTTAAAGTTTGTGTGTATATTTGTTGCTTCTTCAAACAAAAACTGACAAACTAATTGCAATGAAACTCAGTATGTAGATAGTTAGAGACCTAGATAAACACATAGGCTATTTATTATCGATATTCAAGCAGGATGAGGACTTACAGTAATAAACAACGTACCCTTTCAAACTAAAATCTCCTGAGCTCTTGTCAATACAGTTGCTGTATTGGTGAAACTCATCCAGGCAAGTCTTCTTCATCTTCCTAAAGAACTCGAGGGTGCAAGCTGTTACTGCCTTCCCTTCATTAATGCACTTCCTGGCATCTTTCTCTTCGTATCGACATAACATAAATTCCTGCAGGACAGGTAAAACACATAAGATTTTCTTCTGTTTTTGCAATGTTGTATTAAAATTAAACTATTTTTTTTGTTTTATTCATGTGATGTTTTATTTTTATTTTTTATTATTTCAATGCTCAACATTTTAAAGTCTCTTCTGAAGAAATTGGACAGGCCTATCCTGAAAAACAGACCTGTAAAGGTCTCGAAACATTGAGCACTAGAGGAATGCCAAAAATAGTAATAAACGAGAGGTTAAACCGAAAAATAAAAGGAAAGTTTCATTTCAAACACAATTTAAATAGAAACAACAAGTATTGACTCGAAAAAAGAACTACGCTGTCTTATCAAATGTTATTGAAGAATCAAAACATAACCTAGGCGCCTTGATTATGCAACCAAAAAACTACAATAAAAAGAAAAAGAAAGAAAATTCAGCTTCATAATTATTTACAACAGAATAAAATTCATTAAATTGTGCGGCTATAAATCTAGTTTTACTCACATTATTAGCTTGTTCACAATATTTTCCGAGATGATTTGAACTGGCTATCAAAGTAGCGCCAGACAAATTGACCTCTTGGACAGTCAATTCCGAGTACTCGGGCAAATGCACTTCCGCAGTCACCACCATTATGGTTTATCTTGATTGTAGTGTAATTTCACAACGAATTTATACAAGAAATACCGAAGTAAATAGAAATTAATCTTCCACGACAATCCGTGGAAGAGTACCTATTTTTAAATGTAGTTTGACAGCTGACATTGAGAGCTAAACTCTCATTCGTACCGTCATGTTGGTGGCCAGACTGCTTCATTCACTTTTCATGCATATTGCATACATATAATATACTGTAATGCGTAAATTAAAATCTTTGATATTTCTTCTATACGTCTTTTTAAAATTCTGTAAAATATAAGATTAAAAATAAAAAGCGAGCTGCATGCAACACCACTAACCATTTTTGTTAGAGTTACACTTATTAAACCACTAGATGCAGAGATTTGTAAATACTTTCTAGATGCCTTTAAATTGTATTCGTCGCAATTTACTAGATAACGCTTTTCTTTTCCCCCGCAAGATTTTGAGAAAAAATAAAATAATTATAGGCATGCAAATTCTCTTTATTATTATACAATTAAAAATAATAGTTATTTTCTTAATAGATGACTAGGTGAATCAAAAAACAGTAGACGAGTAGGCATAGCTTCGTTCAATCACAGGAGAAGGTGTGTTCATCATTTCATGGTTATTCTCAATTTTGCATAAATCCCTCTGAAATTACATAATAAAATTAACTACTAACGTACCTTACCGCGCGGCCCTCACTCTTAATGGTTGATTGATTAAACTGTCACTCATTGAAGATTTTACACAGAAAACCTTTACTTAATGATAGTATAATCAACCCTGAGTACGGCAGCTTTACTCCTTAATCAGTACTAAGATAGTAACGCAAATTAAAAGTAGCTGTAAGCTGTATGTATACCTACACATAATATAAAATTCAACGTCTGAATAACTGGATATATAGGGTGTCTGGAAATAAGTGGATTATCCTGCACGTGCGTGTGTGGAGGCACGGCAGGAGTTCAATCCCCTGAATTTGCTTTTAATCCTCTACATTACCTTATCCACTCATTCCCGGATACCCTGTATATCAACGCACTGCCTAAACCGCTCGTCCTGTCCTAGGTACAAGAAAATTGGAGGTTGTGTTATTTATGATGTGTATAAGTATTAATAATGTATTCCGCGACATCGGAACTTACACGAGTGAAATCGCGGGACACTGCTGGTTATAAATAAGTGAATATGATGTACTTACCCGGAATCATTTCATTTACAGCCGGCAAGCGGTAGAATTTCGGGATATCGAATCGGTTTTCCTAGAAAAAAAGAGTACCGAAGATTAAATAGGTGGGTACTAGCGCTGCGCCCAGCACCTATTCTGCAACAAGTAGTTCTGCGAACCTCCGAGACCTCGTATGCACTTAGTTAGCACCTTTAGTTTTCTGAGTTGAAGAATAGGTAGGTACTTTAGACTCTAATTAGAGAATAGAGCTGACCGGCTAGCTGATTGATTACTTGATTACGTACAATTCTGTTGCTAGCATATCTAGATTGAAACAGTTGAAATTGTTGTATTCACATCATTTTTACGTCATTCAGTTTAAAATGCAACTCTCAAATTGTATATTAGTAATTGTAAAAATCAATTTCAATTGTTTCAATCGAGATTTGTTAGCAAGAGAGTTACATAATCAGTTAGAAGAGTTCCACACACTCGCGTGATCGAAGGAAAATCCTGGCCAAATGCGAGTTGGACTCGCGCACGAAGGGTTCCGTAGATACCATTATCACAATAATTGGGACGAAACCCTAAAAAACTATATAGACGCAACAACGTTATCTGAGACAGTCGGACAGCGAACAGTTTTACCCATTTATTGCGAAACCCTAAAACCAAAGGACGAAAGTAAATAAAAAACTTACCGAATCGTAATTCCTTCTTCCCATACGCGGTATGTTTTTATTAGTTTTTATAACATATCCCATCAGATCCTCCCCATCCCCGCCTTCAACGTAGGGTATTTCACCTTCATTACTCCTACCGACTCTGGGCACGCTATTCGGTTTTATAAACGAACCGTAAGTTACAACGAGGCTGCATAGGAGAACAATCATTGCCAAGTGCTTCGGGAACATTTTGGTTGAATAAAAAAAAGACAAAATGGTGGCGTTTAAATAATGGCGCGAAACGACTGTTCTGTTTGATTACTGGATAGTTTTTGATGATATTTTTGTAATCTTACAGTGTTTTATAGGTGAGCCTGATTAGATCGGGCCCGCATTTTCGCGTTTTATTGTTTTGAGATGGAATCGATACGTAAATAAGTAGGTTTTATCTTGATTTTTACAAGTTGATAGTGATCGGAATTGAAAAGTACCCACATTATTAGGTAAGTACTGTTTTTAGGGTTTCGTAGTCAACAAGAAACCCTTATTACTTATAATGCGATCGCAGAGCACGAAACATTTCGTACATTGTTCTCTTTTTATAACACTGTCGTGTGTGAGGGAAGTATTAAGTATGCACGAAGCTGTGGCACGAAGTTCTTCCGAATCTTTCAGATATTTTCAACCAAGGTTTCTGAAAAACAAAATCTTTACAAATTGAAAAACGAAATCTGCCACGTTTGTCTGTCGGTCGGCCTGTATGTTACTGATAACATGAAATATTATCAGTAACATACATTACATTACATTTTTTTTTTATTAACGGTTTTGTTTAGTCATTCAAAATAGTTTTTCTTTGATGACGATTCAAAATGGCGCTAGTCGGTTGGTTAATAAATAATTTGGAATGTCTATTTCCTAGTAGATATGAATATAATAGGAAATCTTATCTTACTTCTTACTAATATTATAAACGCGAAAGTTTGTATGTAAGTATGTATGTATGTATGTGAGGTTGTTACTCTTTCACGCAAAAACTACTGAACCATTGCGATGAAACTTGGAATATAGGTAGCTGGAGACCTGGATTAACACATAGGCTACTTTTTATCCCGATATTCCCGCGGGAACGGGACTTACGCGGGTGAAGCCGCGGGGCGCAGCTAGTTAAAAATAAAATCAAGATGTATTTCAATGGTATTTATTCAAAATACTACTAATTTCTTTAACTAATAAGTACGTACTAACTTAACTGAATAGGTTTTTACAATTATATACACTTCTCATCAATAAAATCGAAACAGTACTACAATAACTATTGGATGGGATGACTTATAGTTATTTTATTTCCTCTTGTGTAGCATGAGAACAGTCATTAGAGCCCGGGGAGGCAATACGAGATATTGAATAAACATTTTTAAATCTTTTTTTACGTCTGGACTTCTAAAATTTCCCAAAATCGTACCTGTTGAACTAAACACGATAGCTAAAGAAATTAAATTTTAATTTGAAACATTAATCTTCGTTAAACGTTACCTTATAATATCCGCAACAAACTGGCATTATTATAGTTTTATTTGCTTAATATAAGAATAAGTTAAACTCTTTCAAACTTATACTTCTGAGGTGTTTCGATTTTTTGATGGGAAGTGTATTTCAATTATTCAATTACTCGTATCACCGGCTGAGACTGTCCGGTATAAAGACGCGATATTTCGGCGTCTCCCCGCCCTTCTCTATCACTTGTCGGACTATCGAGAACGGATCTATCTTCTTTCGGACTACTAGGAACCTGTAATATACACAAAATGAGTCGGTTTCGCAATGGTTGCACTTATTCGATTTTCTTGTCACCGAATTTAGTTTGATTTTCTTGTTAACAAATCGGTCGTTAAAGCATTTCACATATGTGTCTCGGCTCTGACGGCCGAGCTTCATCAGTTTCAAAGTGAAATTGTTCGTGAAATTATTCACACACATTTTAGATAGTGTTAATTAATCCTCCTACAATAATCTAATTTAATGTCGTTACGAAGTCCGCCGGGTCACCTAGTAAACTTACCTATCATAATCCTCCTGCCCGTAACTTTTGCTTTGTAACCCAAATTTACTCGCGACCTGCAAATTAAGAAAACAAGTCTAAGTCGTAGCACCAAAGTCGTAACTTGTCCGTGTTTCCGATCCGTCTTCCGTAGTGCAGCCACTAAGGAAGATGGGTCGGACCTTCCACTGCTTTCTTTTATATGAGCGGGCTACATCTCAGGCTGAATTCTATAGTCCGTACTTTGACATTGCTAAGCAAAAACTTTGACGTCAATTTTTGGTATTTGAATATAAAGCGATCTTCGCAACTATCCAAAGCTTTTTCTAAGTAAAGTCGAAATTTTTCCAATTACCAATCAAAAATAATGAATAAAAAAATAAGCTTACAAAAGAAAAAAAACACAATCACATCCACAAACACACAACCCGCCCAACGTCACTTTGTATAACGCAGCTCAAAAGTAACTCTTAACTGTCTATTAAAATAAGCTTGCAAAAGAAAAAAAACACAATCACATCCACAAATACTTAACCCGCCCAACGTCACCTGGTGTAACGCAGCTCCAAAGTAACTCTTAACTGTCTATTAAAATAAGCTTGCAAAACGAAAAAATATAAAAAAACACAATCACATCCACAAACACCCAACCCGCCCAACGCCACGTCAGGTACTAACCTGGTGTAACGCCGCTCGCTCCGGCTTGCTAAACTCCGAGCTAAACACGAGGTCTACATCCAATGTAGCCGAGTTGAGGTAACGTTGCATCAGGCTGTGGGCTGATGTCCGGAGCGCGCGGATGTCTGACGTGCTAGAGCCTAGACCGGCTCGGTTCACCTGGAGGCGGGGGAGATCATATGTACTAAGATGTAGATATAAATAAAAGCAATTGGTCTTTATATTAAGTTCATAGGCACTATGCAGTACATTGCTGCTTTGAGGTATACACTAGTGTTGACCACGTCACGTCAAATGTAAGTACTACAATGTTCGTATCAATTTAATATGTTGTCAACTATATAGATAATACTAATGCTAGTCTAGTATATATATACCATCCCTTGCATGCTTACCATCTGTAGATGTGGTTTGATAGGTTCCGCGATGCCCTGCGCCTCCGCCCCCAGGCCTCCGCCCTTCCAGCCCATCAGCTTCATCATTCTGGCGACAATGAAGAAAGTTTTCATGTTAAAGTGCAGAGTTTTGGCAGGAACGCGTTGAAAAAATGTAGTTTTTTATTTTCATTGTGCTCTTCACCTTGTTCAGGGTGAAGAGTGAGAAGCTATTGCTGACATTTTACTGAAAACACGTTTAATTAGTAGCTGGCATGACTAAATTCCTCTATTTCTTGACCTATTTCCTGTAAAGTTTCCAAGTTTGCCGCCAGGTGGGGCGAGTGACGCGAATTTCCGCTGAGAGCCGCTGAGAGCGGCATCGACATTTTCTTGTCATTGCGTTGTTGAACATCGCGCTGTCAACACGTTGACTATACTTTGTTCTAATTAGTAAGGTATTTCTGTTGCAGATTTATTTTACTAGATTGAACTTAGAAGCTGGCAGACACAGGAGGAGAAGAATAGACAGCACACTGGAGGAGGAGACAGCAAAACGTCGCCGAAGTCATCGAGATCTTCTTCATCGAGTAGTTCTTACGGTACCGATATTTCGAAAAGCTTCAGCAGCTGCTTCCGAAAATCGGACGGTTCTGAATCCCGTGCACCGTAACTTCGAAAAGAGTTTCAGCAACTCCTACCGAAAATCGACGATTCTGAATCGCGTGCACCGTAATTTCGAGAAGAGTTACAGCAGCTCATACCGAAAAAACGTGTGCACTTCGAAAAGTAATGTTGTAGAAAATAAAAAAGTAAAAAAGTCATGTAAGTCTGAATATGTTTTCCAATTCATTATTATTGTTCTAATTCTCTATTACCTCTGATATAGGTACATCTGAGAAATGAGATTTTTCCGTTACTACTTACCTACCCTACAATTTGGATAACAAAATTTTTCTGTGGATTATAATCCCAACAACTGAAAAATGGGATTTTTACATTACTACCTACCCTACCTACAACTAAAAATAAGATTTTTCTTTAAACTCGCTAACCTACAACTGATAAAAGTAAGAACTAAGAATATTCATCATATTCTTTTCATGTAGTGGTGTAGCTCACCTTGTGTTAGAATTTTAAATGTCCCCCTAAGGCCTGTAACTTGGCCTGGGGCGGTTGCTACCTGAGATAACAACGTTGACGCATACCGAGGCACGAAGGAGCTCGAGAGGGTCATTTCTTTTGCCACAAAATATCTCGTCATCTATCCCAGTAGTAACCGCGCCTGGCGTTGCTTAGGCCGCGCGGCCGTTTAAGATCGGCAGTTTGAGCTAGGCTTAAGTTGAGAATATTCGTAGCTACATTTGTTTATAATGCCGGATAAAACTGCAGCATTTCATTCCTTAGATTGCTGTAGTTACAAGGTTTCAATGATCCTGATATAAATGAAAATTTCCGCCCGATAACATTTATTTTATCTCAAATTAAACTCCTATTTTCATGTTTGAAATCAAATACTACTTATAATTATTTTTGTCCACTCGACACTAGTTTACTAGTAACTGTTTAGCTCATACCTTCAACTTTTAAACCACAAAGCTATTATTAAATATTTTGTAAAATTGAAATATTATTTAGAGTCTTGTATCCATTTCTTTCGAAATTCTATTTTTAAATATATTTATCGGAATCTTCAAAGTCCGGGCAAATTTCAATAGTCTTGAAAAGTTTCGCATTTTGTAGTAGAATCTCAGTTGAAAAATATAAGTGTTTCTAGTGGTACAAAGACTCCTTATTGACCTTCGGACTAAAACGGTTGAACCGATGATGTATAGTAGTATACATATCTTAATATTTTTAAATATAATACTGAATTTCTTCTGAACCTGCAAGTAAAAATTACACATGTCATAAGCACAGTTCTATGTGAATGTAAATTAATAAATTGCGTGAAGATCATCGTATCTTCTGCCTTTGGAGATCATAAGCAGGAGCTTTTAGGCCCACACGATATAAGAATTATTGCAAAAATTCGCAGCAGCTAAAATAACAAACAACGTACGTAGATTTTATTTTTTAGGATTTAGGTTATATTGAGGGTACCTACAAGAAAAATACTGAGATTTCGAGACGAGCTTCAGCAGCTTCGATCGAATCACAGTACCGGTACCTACAAGAAAAATACTGAAATTTCGAGACGAGTTTCAGCTTCGATCGAATTACAGTATTTACTGCAGAGGATAATACAGATTTCGATGGTTTCAGCAACCGCTTCAGCAGCTTTAACGAAATAAAAACCAAAATTACCGACATGTGGAAAGACTAAGTGTAGTTTTCTTTATTCATCTTCCTTCTGGACGGTGTTTTTTATGACAGTAGCCCCAACTGCGTTCTAGTTACCTTTGGGAGCACTGCTGTGTGGGAATGACAGCTACAAATAACCTGTCATTTTAGCCTACATGAAAAGCATATCATGGCTTACTTTAGAGTCAATAAGTTTATATTTATTCTCTGATCTGATTCAAAAAGCGAACGCACAAGGTTTGTTCTGTGACTGATTTTGCTTACGGCGTCTTTTATGACAGTAGCCCCGACTGCGTTCTAGTTACCGTTGGAGCACTGCTAGACCCGTTTATCAATCGGGAGTATGAGAATGACAGCTAAAAATAACCTGTCATTTTAACCTACATGAAAAGCATATCATGGCTTACATTAAGAGTCAATAAGTTTCTATTTATTCTCTGATTTAAAAAGCGAACGCACAAAGTTCGTTCCGTCACTGATTTTGCTTAAGAGTTGTTTTGACGAGTGGGTCAATTCAACTGCATTCTCGTCGCCGGGAAAATCGCAGAGACTACTGTAATACGTTCCAGAAATTTGATCTACCAACAATCATAGTTCTGTTTAGATCTGAACAACCTCGCGTAGTAGGTACTCTAGTACGTGATGTTGGATTTCAGAGAGCTAAGATGAGCTGCCCAACATTATAGCGCCTTTAGCAGGCGGTGGCTCTAGCAACACGGATGAATCTGTTTTATTTTTGTCTTACTCATCTTTTTTACTCAATCTTTGTGACGTCGGATGTCTGAGACGGTCCTGCCGAATATCATAACGCCTTCAGCAGGCGGTGGCTGTACGAACATCAGTAAATATTTCTTCCCATCGACTTCGTCATTCATGATTAGAGTTCGTCATTCACCTGCTCGGCTATTTAGCTGCAGCATCTGAACGCACCTCGGTACTTTAAAGCTTTTCGATCTCGAGAGCAGAGCCCTCTGCGGGCCCTGTGAGATTTTGAGCCTTAACGAGACGCTCTGATCAACAACGACTTACTTAACACTTTCTTTAGGTTCCTGATGGAGGTTTGTCTGATTGTCAATGGCGTTTTATCTTCATCTGTTGGACAACCGCCTAAGCATTACTTCTTTTGAGATAATGACGTAAGTTTTTTAAGCCTGCTTGAACTTATTTGTTATCTTTGTTATTTGAAACCCGAAATAATAGATCTGGCTAAATTCTTAACAGATTTGACCTAAACTAATGTCTTGATGGGACTTTGGACACCAATCACTTGCAGAAATCAAACAGATTTTTTGGTACGATAGAGATGCTAATCTCTCTGTCGCACTGGACCCTAAACATTGGATAACTTGAAATTTTCTGATGGTCATTCATTAGAAAATAGCTCCCCTTTTTACTTTGGAAACGCTTATATATCGGAAAAAAGTTACGAAACTCCAAATTCCCGAATGTAAAATATTTTTCATTACATTCCATAGTTAGACGAAACAGAATTGTTTTTGTACGTCTCAGAAGAACAAAAAAAGAAGGGGGGCAACATAACAACTTAACGCTACGAAACGCCTGCCAATTCATAAGCCGAATGGCACGACGATTGTCGATGTCGATGTAAACTGTTTTGTCGACAATATGGATACCTAGATTTGCACGTGTTTCCAAAATCGAATCGCATTAGGATTTCAATATTGTTTTGTCTAATATAACCTTTTAACACACAGGAAGACGATTGCGATAGTCTTGTCACGGTGAATAACGAGTATCATGGGTTAGTGGACAATTCGCATAGGCATTTCTGTGCGAATTTTTCAGATGTGTTTACACAATTAACTATAGAAAAGGTGCTTACATGATATATTGATCATTGGGTAAGAATTAATAAGAATGATTTTGCAGCTATACACGACACCGCAAGAAGTTCTGAGATGTTCCACGATGACTTGATTAAATTGGTAATGTAATGTTCCAATATTTATTTGTCAATTGAGAATTGAACACAGACTAATACTTTTATTAATATGTTATTATTTAATATATTTATTTAATCAAAGTGTAATGTAAAATAATAACATAATAAGTTCAGCTATTATTTAACTATTTTTGAATCTTAAAATATTCTTTGTATTTGTCCAGATGCCTTCTAAAGGCATTAATTGTTCCTCTCGTTTAATTCGATGCGAAGACGTATTATCAGTTCTCATCAAATCGAAATCTATTTTCAATGTTAAAATATTATAACATTGTCTATTCTTTACAATAAATGCTATTGTAGTAGTGGGTCTTACTGGTAAATTAATAATACTTTTTATCTTTATAATATGTAACAATCGTTTTGGTTTGCTATTTATGTTAAGATATTTATACTACATAATGACATATAATTAGGTATTAGATTACCCAAGTACGGGCAGGTACTACAAAGTAGTTTACCTAAATTCAGCTTACAAAAACTTCGATATGACATTAAATTTTTAATTTTTGCTGCCTACATTTCAGCTTTTATTCAAGTTTGTTTGCCTCTTAAAATACCTACCAGGTGATACCAGACACTTCTCACTCTTCACCCTGAACAAGGTGAAGAGCACAATGAAACGGTTTTACCTTTCCAATAAAACCAGCATTGTGCTCCGAGCCTTGTTCAGGGTGATTTCAATTGCTACCTGGTGAGAATCAATGACAAGAAAATGTCGATGCCGCTCTCAGCGGCTCTCAGCGGAAATTCGCGTCACTCGCCCCACCTGGCGGCAAACTTGGAAACTTTACAGGAAATAGGTCAAGAAATAGAGGAATTTAGTCATGCCAGCTACTAATTAAACGTGTTTTCAGTAAAATGTCAGCAATAGCTTCTCACTCTTCACCCTGAACAAGGCTCGGAGCACAATGCTGGTTTTATTGGAAAGGTAAAACCGTTTCATTTTCGTGAAACCTAGTTCAAATGCTTGTAAATTATTTAATTTGGGGGGCATATTAATCAATGTAGTTCCGTGAAGGTGTACAAGTGTATTGAAAGTGAAAATCGGTGCAAAACATGGACTTTGGTGTTGTCTTTAAAGCTCGCGTGAACAGTCATTGTAAATAGCCGCCATTTATAATTACACCCTCGACTTTACTACAACTTGACTGCTGATTATAAAATACTTGACACTGGCTACTTTACAAACGGCTATAATCGTTTATAAGCGATAAAAAATATAATGTACCTACACCACACTCTACAAGGAGAAATTAGAGACCTCTTTACTATACAATAAACTGATGAATTTGGCCACAATTAACCAGAACAATAACTAAGAAGAATAAGACTGTTAAGGTATAAAAAATACCCTGCTTGACATAGCCTATTCTTAATACTGACTGGTACATAGAATAGGTAAACTATTCATTATACTGACTTGGTAGCAACGTCGTTCTCCACAGGCGTCCCGAACACATCCTCCGACTTGCCCGACACGTCGCTGAGACTCACTTTAGTCCCGTCCTGAGCTATCCACTTGTCCTTCACTAGTACTGTTATCACTTCGCGCTTTAACTTCTGTAACAGACACGTTATCGAGTTATTTAAAAGCAAAAATATATCTACAAGAACACAACGTAAGGTTGAAGCTGAGGGAGATTCAAACCAACAACGCATCTTTACTCAATGTGGGAGTAACGACTTAACCAATTAATATACCTACCAGTGTTGGTGACTGATTAATCAATAATAAAACACTTTATTTACCGGTTATAATTGATTTTATTATTGATTTTTAAAACAACCGAGCTTTGGCCAACTTTACAGTTGGCTTTTTCGAGGTTGACTATTTTAACATTCCAAAAAGTTACTGTAACTTTTTTTAATGTAAAAATAGGCGAATTACATCTCAGTCAACGTTGAAAAAGCTATCTATCTATCTTTTATTATGCAAAATCTATACAAGATGGAACAGGTAAGCCGTTTTATGCCGAAAGTGGGTTTTGTCCTTTCATTTAGTTTGGTCTACTATAAGGTGCATCGGGGGAAGATCGGACTATTTTAAAAAAGTTTTATAGTCTTTTGGTTAAACTAAATTCTACTCACTCATAATAATCAGTCGTACACTAGTAGGTGCCTAGATTAATGTTAAAACATTGGGCTAGCGTTTTCTACTATTGAAGTTTTATTCCCGCTAACGGTGACCGTTTTATACGCTTTCAAAAAGAAAAGAAAAAATATTTTTTCAAGGTTAAGACCGGACCTTGAAGGGGTAAGATCGACATACCTTCTAAAACATTCTGTGTGCTAGTAATAACAAGCACTACCAGTAGAAAATATCTGGTCTTACCCATACTAATAAATCTCCAAAGATTGTTAGAGCATTATGTTCAACTTAAAAAGTTATGACCAATTTAATTTTTTTTTACTGTTTTTGATCCGGTCTTACCCCGAACACCAAATTTTGAAAATCTTTTGTTTCTCAAACTTTTGCAACTCTACAAAAAGTACTAATTTTTTTTCAGTTAGATTATCAGGTAAGCTATTATTAATCTAGATATTTAGTTTGTCTTTGTTACAATTACTTAATAAAAATGGAACTCTATGACCTTATTATGATTTGGTTGGATACTTAACCTAGGCAAAACAGAACTTTTTATAAAATCAAATTTCTTTGTTATTTTTAATGAGATCTTCGTAGTATTTATTAACTCAGATAATCTTCAAAATAATCAACACATTGTTATATTAACGTATACTTTCAGCGCGTAACTTAAGTTCAACAAATAATTAAAAACTTATGTTTAAAGTTCCACAATGTTTTTGGCAATATTTGTGAAGCAGCGTAGTTTGTTATGCTCCTCCTTCGTGTATGTTGATGCTCTATGCGATCTTCTAGTATACTTTCGTGGCATTTTGTATCCCTGAAAAAAAAACATTAAGAATTAGACTTTGCCATATAAATATGTACTGCATTTTAAACATACGTAACTACACATAATTTACTTTTACCTATAAAAAATCCTATTCGTAAAGGTCTAAGCTAATGGAGACAGTTGAAAGTTTGACAACCACTGTGATTTTTGTTTACGGGAATGACCGGATCACCTCAACCAATAATAATATGATTGGGGGAAGTACGGATCTTAGTCTACAGACGTCTTAGAGTAATTTTGATTAAATCAATTTATATATCTCCTTCCATTTATTAACGATAAATCTTCATAACTTATAAAACATTGAAGTACTTACCAGTATCTCAGTCCAAAGTAGGTGGGGGTAAGACAGGATTTTAGTATTTTTTTCAATTTGTTCACTTTTCACTTGGCGGTGGATTACACCCGTCCTACTGATCGCAGCAACGGACGCGAACTGTCAGGTTAGGCAAGACAAAATGGGGCATTGAATAACGTTGCCAGTAGTGTAAAATATCATTCTATTTGGCAGTTATTTGAGTCATATGTTCTTACCCCGTATCCGCTCTTACCCCGATGCACCTTATTCAAAACTTCAATTATCTTTATTTTCAAAAGTAGCTGTTTTTCCAGTAAAATAAAACCTAAAAATTTTCAAAAAAAAAATTGAATTTTCAAAAGTCGTAGAACAAAAGTTGTTCCCCTAGATGTCTAGAACTACCCCCTTTCGGCTTGAGAAAAGGGCATACCCGTTACACTTTGTATATATCTATGTATCGTATGTAATGTATTATATTTGTTGTCTAGTACCAGTTTTAGAGTTTTTGTTTCACAGTTTCAAGTTTGGAGCTAGATTGCGCTGTGTGTTATGTCGTGCAATATTTATATATTTACTATTTTTACCAATTGAACACTTACATCCCATGCCATAATCCCTGCAGTATTCTTGGCGTCCTGTTTGGACTCTCCAGTGGTCTCAACCACAAGCCTCCCATTCACAGTGAGACTGGCAGAGTTACGGCCTACCACTATCTGAGCCGGCAGACCACAAGCTTGGCAACTTGCTGGAATATAATGAAGAAAGTTATCAAGTAATACAGTGGCATAGAATATGGGTATTCTCATTGGTGTCGTGACTAAGGGCATGACTAAGGGATGTAGGGGAGACTAGCAAACTTTTTTGAAGTCTCCCTGTGGGGTGCAGATAGACTGCTTGGTCCATAGGAGGATTGGTGTGTGGTGAGTGTAAACATATTGCCAAATCTATTATAATATTTTTGATAGATTTGCTATAACATAATACAGAAAGAACTATGTATTTTATTTTGTATTACATCTATCTATGTATGTTTCTATGTAAGTGTTTCGTATGTATGTGTGTTCTTTAAGTTTATGTTAACATTTTTGGTAGAATGTATTCTGTTCGATCATAATCGAGGACTCGGAGCCATTTTTCCACATTTCCCACATCGGCTTGTCAAACTTGTTGATGTGTCAAATTTTATAAGTAACTTTTCCTAGACATAGTTATAAAGATACGGTGACAAGAAAAGATTTGCAGTAGGTATGGTTAATGGCTGCTTATCCACTGTGCTGACCATAATTTAGAGTTTTAACAAACCTCGGGCTCCTGAAAGGCAAGCAATCAGAATCATAGCTCAGATGAGAAAATGATAAAAGTACCTTGTATATTCCACAGTTTAGCAGCCCAAGGCCTGACCAGCAACACCAGCTTTCCATATATTGTATTGAACATATTTTCTCTAAACCTTTGCACATTCATACATTGAACTTCCAATATCTCTTTCAAATACAGGTCTATACCATATGGGGACTCTGAACTATCATTTTTCTCAATACATTTAGATTCTGTAGTATTTTCATTGTAACTTTTAGTTTGGTTATTATCAGTTGATTCATTATTTGTGCTATTTGTGTTGTGATATGGAGATTCAAAGTCTTCAACATTGTTCGATTGTTTAACAAACTCTATTCTCATAGATTTAGTGGATGGGTTATCAACAACAATGCCACCTTCTCGTTTGACTCCTCTCGCACGATCTTCAGCGGCATCCGATGCTGATACAAATGTCCTTTGCAGTTTAGATTTTTTGTTATTCCGGTAGGTTTTTGCTACCTACAAATTAAAGTATTGTTAGTTTTGCTCTTTGTTTTCTATTCATTGTTACTATTACTATAATAGGTATTACAAATATGGAAGCTGAACAAATATGTTCAATGTTTGGTTGTGAGTCAATTACGTGCAATACCAGCTGGTTGGATTTGACTGATATTTGGTACCCAGGTAGTTTACGTTAGGTACCTGGACTTTTTATGTCTGAATTCTCACGGGAACGGGAACTACTTGGGTAAACCCGTGAGCAACAGCCAGTCATTACTATGTATGATATAGTTGGGTTATGTTTACCTCTTGAGACAACTGAGCAACTTCCTGCATCACCTCCACGGGGTACCGGCACCCCATAAACTCGATATTAGCGAATACGCGAGCCAAACATATCAATCTTTCCTCAGGATAGTTTTGTTTCCATCTTTCAATGAAGGACTTCCTTAATTCCCAATGTTCGTCGCTTTCGTGCTCCTCCCGGTACTTTTCTACGTCCCAGTTTACGTGGAACGACATTACGGATCATTGGCTTAATAATTCACTATATTTTTGTCATAATTTTATTCAAATAACGAAGAAATAAATAAAATAATACGCGAAAGAAACCAAAGCAAACAATATTTTTACACGACTGCCAAACCAAAGCAAGTGTTATGTTTTTTGATAACATACAATTTTTTTTTATTTTTATTTCTTATCGGTTGTGAACCGATTATGGCCATTAGGAAATTAGCCAGTGTCATGTATTCAAATTTATTATGCAAGTTATTTGCATCGAAACAGTCAAGTCGTCATAGTTAAAGTCAAGTCTAGGGAATCATTTGTAAACGCGGCGGCCATTTACAAACAATCTTCACGGAGCCTTGGAGACAACACTAAGTCAACGTTTTGCACCGATTTTCACTTTCATTCCACTTGTACACCTTCACGAAACTAAATTGATTAATATGCCCCCGAAATTAAACAATTTGCACGCATATGAACTAGGTTTCACAAAAATGAAAATTTAGCACCACATCTCCTCAAGGAGTTCCCGCCAAGACTTCCAACATACAATAACCTTGACTGACAATCCAAAGCTAATTCGACCACAGAGTATACATACTGGATTCAAAATAATGGCCAATAACTCGATGTCAACAGAAACTTAGACTTGCTTCGTCAGAACGATGCTTAATTTTAGTTAATGTCCAGTTATGCCCCCGTTTCGACCAAAGCAATATTTAGCTGTTTGGGCAGGAATAAATCAGTCATGCTATTTTTTTTATAGATAAGTTTAATCAACTCACAGATCTATTCAATCGGCTAAGCTAAAATAGTTTTATATTAATAGATATTTTTTCTATACTAAGATAATCTTTATTAAGTCTGAGCCTAGAAAACAATAAATGTTATTTTTCGAAATTACAATGGCTATGTGTTTACGCATGTGAAGCCATTAAGTCAAAGAAAAAAAGAACGACTTCCGGTAAGAAGAATAATAATAATAATTATTATTTTTTGTTTTGAAGAAAACCACTTCAAAAGTTGAATGAAACAAGGGAAGCGAAGTAAAAGCTGCGGATTTTACAGAAAGAAACACATTTTCATGAGTAGGTAAGTTCTAAACGATTTCTATTCAGGTTTTTATCGTTTTGTATTGTAGCCATTCAAACTTATATGTCCAGCCATGACCCATCTTGAAAATTTTTCAAACATACCTTCATTCTGCATCCATCTAAGTATATTTTTTGGGAAGGTGGCATTGTTGCTGTCCAATAAGCATTTCCTATTCCTTTTTAACCGCATAGAAAACAATCGCCAAAATTTGTTCAAATGAGCAGTTGACCGTATACCTACTTGGCAAAATTAATTCTCGTCATGGATCCTAAAAAAGTAGATTACGACGGTCTCACGTACTACTTAAATCGAATACTCGGCTTTTTAACTAGCCAGAAGACGTCCCAAGTGTTCCCTGGTCTCTCGAAGGACGTCGAAGACATTCTGGTAAAGGTAGTCGGTCATAATGACCTTGAGCTGCAGGGATTTGATGATGATTTGAAAACGCTATTTTCCTTGATAAGATCTGAGATTGAGGCGAAAAAAGGTGTATATCATTTGAGTTGTGGTTTTAAAGACTTGTCCTGTGGAACTAGGTGAGTTTTTAGGGCTTTGAACTCAGTCTTATTGGGGTTTCGTAGATATCTCAAAAGGTCAAAAAAGGAACCCTTTGGTTGAATGCGCTGCTATACTTAGCCGGGGCTAACTAAATTAACTAACGCGCTAACTCTTGTGGTTGGTCTTACACTGACACAAATGTTAGTGCACAACCAATCACGTTAGTTATTCAATTCATTTATTTCACCATAAAATTACATTGCATAATATTGGCATGTCAATTTACAAAATCATAATAATAAAGTCAATCAATTTAATTAAATTAAATATTAATAAATTTTGTCAAATGCAGTAGGTATAATAATTCAATAGTCAAATATGAACACAATGTAAATAAATGAGTTAGATGTCTAGTTAGTCATACAAATAAAAAAATGAACAAGTCATAAATTCCGAAACGTGATAGAATGGATTAGATTTAAAATAAGATTCGATTTTATTTTTAAATTCATTAAAAGGTAGTTGTCTTACAATTAAAGGAAGTTTGTTATACATCTCAATTTTAAAATTTACGCCTAATTTAAATGTTTTGACCTTTCGAGTTCTGGTTAGTTCTAATTTATCTTTATGTCGTGTGTTTAAATTATGTATGTCCATTCGTTTTTATTTATTTAGTTAGCCTCTACAAGATCACTTTGTTGTTTTTTACTGTTATGTGTATAGTTGTTTATACCTTACACTAACACACCAGATTGTAAGTGACAATGTAGTCTTGAGATATAAAATGGAGATGTAAAAGTAGAAAAGCTGACCCTGGCTTTCTGAGAGAGATGCAACTGGCAAACATTGCTCCTTAATGATTGTCTCCTTAAGATTTCCTTAACGTTTTCATTTAAATAATCCATCTAGCTCAATGCTATGCCACTAAGCTTGTATAATTTTACTATGCTGACTAGGTACCTGTTTAATTTAACTCCTTGGCTTCAATCTTACTAAATTATAAACGCTAAAGTTTGTATGTATATCTGCATGTGCCTTTGTTACTCTTTCAAGCAAAAACCACTGAACCGATTGTGATGAAACTTGGAATGTTGGTAGCTGGATATCGGATATAGGCTACTTTTTATCTCGATACTCCCGCGGGAACGAGTCTTAACGCGGGTGAAAACGCAGGGCTCAGCTAGTTTAAAATAAACTAAACTAAACTCTAAAAATTTTATCGTTTATTTTCAGATCATTGATCTACACAAAAATCATGGTTCCAATTACATTTGCACAACATAAACCATTGCGGAAGCCGAATAGGTGAGAAATGTACTCCCTTACTTATAAAATATTACTTACACATGACTAAGTTATGTGACGTTTGTCTCTGTCTGTCAATTTTGAAACTTCATGTGACAGTAAAAGACAAACGATGCATAGTTACGCAGCGCATTAATTAGCGTTTATAAGTAAGGGGGATTATTGTCTTCTTTTCTTCATATAGTGGTGTGTCTCACCTAGTGGTAAAGTTTTCAGGTCGCCCTAAGCGCTCTAACTTGACCTAACGACTGCTATCAGAGATAACAACCAAGACCACCTGCTTAATGTGCCGAAAGGCTAGACGTACCTTCTAAAATCGGAAGCATGACGGTGCTTGAAAAATGGATGGTTTGCTACACAATTTATCCAAGTGCAAGTAATCCTTTACTTATGTTTCGGTTAAATACTTGGATAGCTAATATTGCAGTAGATTTTATAAAAACAGAGGTAGATGGTATTGAACAAAGTAAAGATCAATATAATATTTTAAAACTTAAACAGAATGTTATGTTGATGTTTAATATGTCAATTACAGAAGCTTTTTTAAAGTATACATATACAGATGCATCTAAGGATACGAATGGTTCTGGTGCAGCATATTACGTTCCTAGTCATAATTATTACTACAATAAATTCTAACTAGAGAAACAGTCAATTCCTATAACCCCGGTGCTTACAGTTCATGCTCGCATACCAGCGCTCTATAACTTGCTTATGTATACTCAAATCTCTGCGCTCTCCATTGAGATATTATGTACTAGTACTAGAGGTGAAGTCTCAAACATATTCCAGGTTCCTTTTACATGAAAAAAACCTGCTGCATCACTAACAACATTGTTACGTCTATTGTATAAATGAATTATAATGCTAAGATGAAATTGATGAACGACGCTTACAACTCCGCTTCCCAGCATGGGTGCATCTAAGGAGCCGCCTCCACTGACCTCCGAGTCGATCACGCAGTCGTTCAAGCTGCGATGTCTGAACGCGACGCTCAACTTCGTGAAGGACGACGCGAGAATGTCGCTCCGCTACCCTCAGATGGCTACCGAGCAGGCCCAATACATCATCAGCATGTTTCAGAATAATGACAGGTAATATTAGAGTATTAGAGTAAATAAATCTCTAGGAGTTTTGGTATCGGGCAGGTGGCCGACTGTAAAAATATTCCCAAAGAAACTGGCTAATGACCTGATGCAGGTGAGCACCAAAAGAACTTCTTGGGGACTTCTTGGACTGGGTTCGTCACTGGACGGACACAATGCAGGACAAACAACAAAAACAAGGCAAACTCATCATCCAAATCAGTTGCCGAATGTCTTAGTGCCAGATTGCACTGAAAACAAGAAAGAAAAGAAAAACGGTCAGCCAACATCAAACCTCCTAGGAACCAAGAAGTTTATCTAGTATCTACCACCACATGGGGGGAAATCAAGGTTTGCTACTCTTCCCTTCTGACACCCGGGAAGCGGCGACGAAGATAAAAAACCCTAAAACCTAATTTAAGATCTATATATTTTATATGTATGTTAGTCTGTAAGGTATACAAGGTGTAACGGGTAAGCCCTTTTAATCCGAAAGGGGGTTGTTCTAGACGTCTAGGCGAACAACTTTTGTTCTACGACTTTTGGAAATTCGAAGTACTTTTCGAAAAATTTAGGTGTAAAGTTTACTTGAAAATCAGCTGTTTTTGAGAGTTCGAGGTCATTGACCTTATGTTGCCCTTTTATTTAGTTTGATGGTTTACAATCAAAACTTCAATTACCTTTATTTTTAAAAACAGCTGTTTTTTCAATGAATGATAATCTCAAAATTTAAAAAAAAAGTTTGAATTTTCAAATGTCGTAGAACAAAAGGTGTTCGCCTAGACGTCTAGAACAACCCCCTTTCGGATTAAAAGGGCTTACCCGTTACAAATTGTATACAGTTGTGGTCATATAATTAAGAACGATTTGAAGTTTTAGAAGTTTTCTATATAAATCGTGTAATACACAGAGATGTGAACCCTCTGAGAAGCAACTAATTATGTTATAAAATAGCTACATTAATAGAGCAACGTGACTTAGGAATAAAAAATATAATGTCCTTATATATTTTAATTATTTTACCAAAGTAACACATTCCAATAGTACTGAAGCTGGACAAATAATTAAGAACGATTTATTAAGCTGCTCGGGAATTGCTTTTTATGACACTTACATTAAAAAACTCACAATAATATGTAGCGCGGAAAATTTTAAAAGCGATTTAAATACATGTTTAACTGAAATCAATAGCTAATAGCATATCCACGGCTTTTAATTATTGCTTTACACCGGCGAGGCATTGACTCTATTAATTTTTGTCATCTCGAAAGAGAAATAGAGTTCCATTCTTCTAAAAAAACGTTGTAAAGCTCTCTTAAATTTTCACACTTTGTATTTGAAACCTTTTTCTTTAGTTCGAACCACAGATTCTCTACTGGGTTTAGATCTGGACTGTTAGCTGGCCAGTCTAAGACAGAAACTGATTGCGCTGTAAGAAATTCCTTTACGGTACGTGCAGTGTGCTTTAGATCATCGTCATGCTGGAATGTCCAAATAACCGGTAGAACGTCTTCAGCATAGGGTAACATTGTTTCTTCCAGCATAATTTTGTATTGGAACTGATCCATGTTATCTTCTATCAACTTTACAGGTCCTACACCATGTCCAGAAAAGCACCCCCAAATTTTCACAGTTCCACCACCGTGCTTTAATGTAACTTTCGTGTACTTAGGGTCGAATGCTGTATTTGGGGGACGTCGTACATATCGTTGTCCATCAGAACATACTCTGTTTATTTTCGTCTCATCAGAAAAAAGTACATTTTTCAACTGTGGCACTGTCCAGTTTTCATACTTTCTCGCAAATGCAAGCCGGGCTTGCCTGTGGCAAAGTTTCAACATGGGTACCTTTCTTGATATCCTACTGTGCAATTTTTCTACTACAAAAACGTCTTCGAATAGTGCGTGTTGAGATTGCTGAAGGGTTGTTTTCACCAAAATATTCTTTTCTCAGTTCATTGGACCCTAAAAGGATTTTGTTTTGCCATACGAACCGTGTTTCCGTCATCTCGAAGACTTGTTTTTCTCTATTTAGGTACTCGTGGAGCATTCGAAGAAGTTTTATACGTAGCAAAATGCTTTACAGCGTGGGAAACCATCGTTTTTGAACATTGCAGATGGTTGGCTACCTTTTTATAAGACCAATTCTTCAGGCGAAGTTGTGTAGATTTGTCAGAGTTTTGATTTTTTTCCATGGTTTTTCATAAGGAGCAATCACTTTTAATCTTAAACAGCACTAAATGGCGCCAAAATTATACAAACAGTAATAAATCGACCGAGTATAATATTCTCTATTTATATTTGAATAAAGATATAAACTATTTAACGTTCTTAATTACGTGACCAGCCAGTAAATAGGAATACTATGTTTAGAAGTAGTGTAAAAAGTTTGTCTATTTATTTATAGCTAATTCGTGTGTATCAATGCATGCAGTGATATTGTGGAAAAGTTTTACGATACAGAGAAAATTAAAAAAAAATACATGCAATTATTTTTGCGTCTTAGTTTGAAAAAAATCTTCCCTTTATATCAGCGTTCTTAATTATATGACCACCACTGTATATACTTACAATTTGAATTATTATCATGTTGTTTATATTAGTATCTCAGTTCCAAGCTTGTGCTTAGTGTAGAGCCGATTTCTAATGTAATTTGATAAATGTTTGGTAAGATTCATATTAATAGATAAATTCAAATTTAAGTGGGACTCCTATACAACATACATATTTTTTTAATTATTTTTCCAGTGAGGGAGACCTAAGACTGGGATATAAGACTCTGTACACGCCACTCCATGAAGCCATGAAGTCATTTGGACTTAAGTTCAAGTTCACGCTCAGATACATCGAGCCAAGGGATAAGAATATGAAGTAGGTGGAATACACAACTTTTCTACCGGAATGTGTATTGGGACATAAAAATATCTTATCAGATCAGCAGCCCTAGACAACACTCTTTATCGAATTACGAAATTGCCAATCGACAGGACCCAGTTAAAAATATAAATAAAGTGTTCCCTTGAAATTTTACACAACACAACACACAACTAATACACGCACACACACAACATACATACACATTCACGCGATGCTTGGGCAAAATATAATTGTTTAATATCCTTTTTTTTTCCTTTTTTCTAATTTTTGAGCAAATGTACACCTGCTTGTAAATTTACCCAATTAAATTAAATCCGGCAGCGTCGATGTTAAATTTACTTGAGCATTGTATTGACTGTAGAATCTTAGTTAAATAAATAAATAAATGAAGAATTGAAATTGGTAGATTAAGATTGAAATAAACATTTCTCAATCTCTCTTTCAGATGTCTCGTCCTAGACAAAATACCAATAGTGATGAGTTCATCTAAAAACCTGTAAGTAATAATAAAAACTATCCACATTCCTACCTACATACAAATAAACAGTTAAATTATTACATTTTCAGAGACCAAAACACAAGACTAAACTTTTCTTTCCTGGACAATACTCAAGATAATATAAATACATTGGAAATTTCAAAATCTCTTTCAAAGATGGATATATCTGATGATATGTTAGATCCAAATCCAAATAACTTTTCTACCTCAGTATACCAGAGAATTCCAAACAAAATACATCGAAAATTAAATCGCCGAGAAACATTAAAATCGGACAAGACAATGATGAGAAAACATCTAACATTTCAAAGACTACAAAAAAACTTCTAAAATTAAATGATACCATAAAATTTGTTGGTGATAAGTATATGACGGACACATTCAATAAGATTTTGAATTTTATAATGGATAAAACATCTGCTAGTATACTTTTTGAAAATGTATCGGCAGAGGAAATGCAGATAATAACCAACTGGCGTCACATAATGGACAAAACAGAATATAATTTGCTTTTCAGTGGCGATTGTATGTTTGCCTTAAGTCAATTGAAGTATAATTTAAAAAATGTAGATTTTAGTATTAATATTAATGAAGCGAAAAGGAGATCTAAAGTGGATAAGAAGCGGTAATAGAAGCGGTAATCTATAGATTTATTTGTTTGTTGTGAATAGTTTCCGAAACAACAGAACCTGTTTGCAAAAACTCTTTCACCTATAGAAAGCTACATCTTACTAATATTATAAACGCGAAAGTTTGTATGTATGTGAGTTTGTTACTCTTTCACGCAAAAACTACTGAACCGATTGCGATGAAACTCGGAATATAGGTAGCTGGATACCGGGAATAACACATAAGCTACTTTTTATCCCGGTACTCCCGCGGGAACGGGACTGAAACCGCGGGGCGCAGCTAGTTATCAATAAGTAACAATATAGGAAATCCCACGGGATGAAGACAAATTGTCAAAACTGCGGGACGCGGTCTAGACATACAAACTTCGAATTAAAAAAGGAATTTTCGGGTACTTAGGTCATAGCACATTATTCCAGCACAGCAACGGCGCCCAGCCCCAAACTTAGCCACCGGGCTGGTACTATGGCAACTAAACAACACATTAAACTTTTTATATATACATTAAGTATGAGACATGGAAACACCCAGGGTTTTTATAGTCAGCATACTTAAACCCGCAACCTTCTACGTCTACCGTCAATATTTTTTCTTTACAGTAGAATATAAAGAATTTTAACATGTCACTTATATATAAGACACTAGAAGGCTTGTTTGCTTGACTGTGAAGCATTTCAAACTCAGCTTTGATGGCCGAGCTTCATCAGTTCCAAAGTCAAATTGTTCGGGTAATTACTAAAGGTAATGAGCCTTTAGTCTGAACAAAATACGAATGATGTTGTTAGAGCACCCACTATCTATGATATTTAACGTACAGTGCTTTCTCAAATAAAAGCATAGGCTTAATTTATATTAGGGGTTAAAGTATGAAATTGCCGATTTGTACTGAAAATCATGATTGTTTATTTTTTAAATTTTTAACAAATTTATTTAATCAAAATAGTTGCCATTATTATCTATACATTGCTGCCATCTAATGGGAAGGTTATTAATACCTTTGCGATAGAACTCCGACGATCTAGACTGCACAAACTGTGTGAAAGCATTTTGTACTGCCTCCTGGGAAGAAAACTTCTTGTCACGTAGATAATTGTCCAAATCACGAAAAAAATGGTAGTCTGTTGGAGCAAGGTCTGGTGAATACGGAGGATGACGAATGGTTTCTAAGTGCAGTTCCTGAAGGGTCAAAATGGTTTCTCGTGCTGTGTGAGGTCTCGCGTTGTCGTGGAGCAATAATGGTGAAGATCGATTCATGAGTCGGAGCTGTTTTACTGCTAGTTTTGTCAACATGGTTCGGAGTTCGGCACAATAGACATCTGCCGTAATTGCTTGACCAGATCGAAGAAAACTATAGTGAATAACACCATGCTGAGACCACCAAACAGTTACCATTACCTTTTTATTGGTAAGTTTTGCTTTAGGACACTGTTGTGGCATTTGACCTGGGGTCAGCCATTGCATTTTTCTTTTCCGGTTATCATAAAGAATCCACTTTTCATCACATGTTACAATTCGATCCAATATTCCTTCATTTCTGTACCGGTTCAACAAGGCAACACACGTTTCAACACGCGTTTCTTTCTGCAGATCAGTCAAATCATGAGGCACCCATTTTTCGTATTTTTGTATTTTATTGATTTGACGCAAGGGAGTCAATAAAGTGGGTAAGGTAACGTTAAACCATGCCGCTAATTCCTGGGTAGTTTGACTAGGATCGGCTTCCACTATCTCTCTTAATTCATCGTTATTCACCTGTGTGGGCGGTCTTCCTCGTGGCTCGTTCTTTAAGTCGAAATTTCCATAACGAAAGCGTTTAAACCAAAATCGCACGGTGCGTTCATTAGTAGACCCCTCTCCAAACGCAGCATTGATATTGCGGGCTGTTTCTGCCGCGTTAGTTCCGCGTCGGAACTCGTATTCAAAAATCACTCGAATTTTCGCAGTATCCATCTTTCTTGTCTAAATTGAATAACAAAAACAATTGAAAGTCGATATTCAAATGTTTCACATTTTTTAAAAAAAGAACATCACAGAAACCATTTGATAAAAGTTTCATTCGAAAACCTCAAACCATGAAGATTATATGTCAATTCAAAGAACCTATTGCAATAAAACGGCAATTTCATACTTTAACCCCTATTATTACTAAACGGTTTTGTTTAGTCATTCAAAATAGATAGTTTTTCTTTGATGACGATTCAAAATGGCGCTAGTCGGTTGGTTAATAAATAATTTGGAATGTCTATTTCCTAGTAGATATGAATATAATAGGAAATCTTATCTTACTTCTTACTAATATTATAAACGCGAAAGTTTGTAGGTATGTAAGTATGTATGTATGTATGTATGTGAGGTTGTTACTCTTTCACGCAAAAACTACTGAACCATTGCGATGAAAATTGGAATATAGGTAGCTGGGGACCTCGATTAACACATAGGCTACTTTTTATCCCGATATTCCCGCGGGATCGGGACTTACGCGGGTGAAACCGCGGGGCGCAGCTAGTTAAAAATAAAATCAAGATGTATTTCAATGGTATTTATTCAGAATACTACTAATTTCTTTAACTAATAAGTACGTACTAACTTAACTGAATAGGTTTTTACAATATACACTTCTCATCAATAAAATCGAAACAGTACTACAATAACTATTGGATGGGATGAGTTATAGATATTTTATTCCTCTTGTGTAGCATGAGAACAGTCATTAGAGCCCGGGGAGGCAATACGAGATATTGAATAAACATTTTTTAATCTTTTTTTACGTCTGGACTTCTAAAATTTCCCAAAATCGTACCTGTTGAACTAAACACGATAGCTAAAGAAATTAAATTTTAATTTGAAACATTAATCTTTGTTAAACGTTACCTTATAATATCCGCAACAAACTGGCATTATTATAGTTTTATTTGTTTAATATAAGAATAAGTTAAACTCTTTCAAACTTATACTTCTGAGGTGTTTCGATTTTTTTGATGGGAAGTGTATTTCAATTAATCAATTACTCGTATCACCGGCTAAGACTGTCCGGTATAAAGACGCGATATTTCGGCGTCTCCCCGCCCTTCTCTATCACTTGTCGGACTATCGAGAACGGATCTATCTTCTTTCGGACTACTAGGAACCTGAAATATACACAAAATGAATCGGTTTTGCAAAGGTTTTCCACTAATTCGATTTTCTTGTCAACGAATTTAGTTTGATTTTCTTGTTAACAAATCGGTCGTTAAAGCATTTCACACTCGGCTCTGACGGCCGAGCTTCATCAGTTTCAAAGTGAAATTGTTCGGGAAATTATTCACACATTTTAGATAATTAGTGTTAGTTAATACTCCTTCGATAATCTAAGATGAAATATTCAGGAATATTTTAATGTCGTTACGAAGTCCGCCGGGTCACCTAGTAAACTTACCTGTCATAATCCTCCTGCCCGTAACTTTTGCTTTGTAACCCAAATTTACTCGCGACCTGCAAATTAAGAAAACAAGTCTAAGTCGTAGCGCCAAAGTCGTAACTTGTCCGTGTTTCCAACCCGTCTTCCGTAGTGCAGCCACTAAGGAAGACGGGTCGGATCTTCCACCGCTTTCTTTTAGATGAGCGGGCTACATCTCAAGCTGAAATCTATAGTCCGTACTTTGACTTTAACGGACGGCAAAAACTCTGACTTAAGCCAATTTTTGGTATTTATCAGCGATATTCGCAACTATCCAAAGCTTTTGCTAAGTAAAGTCGAAATTTTTCAAATATAGAATGTAAACCAATCAATCAAAAATAATTTAAAAAAAAAATAAGTTTACAAAAGAAAAAAAACACAATCACATCCACAAACACACAACCCGCCCAAGGTCACTTTGTATAACGCAGCTCAAAAGTAACTCTTAACTGTCTATTAAAATAAGCTTGCAAAAGAAAAAAAACACAATCACATCCACAATTACTTAACCCGCCCAACGTCACCTGGTGTGACGCAGCTCAAAAGTAACTCTTAACTGTCTATTAAAATAATCTTGCAGAAAGAAAAAAAAGAAAAAAACACAATCAAATCCACAAGCACACAACCCGCCCAACGCCACGTCAGGTACTAACCTGGTGTAACGCCGCTCGCTCCGGCTTGCTAAACTCCGAGCTAAACACGAGGTCTACATCCAATGTAGCCGAGTTGAGGTAACGTTGCATCAGGCTGTGGGCTGATGTTCGGAGCGCGCGGATGTCTGAGGTGCTAGAGCCTAGACCGGCTCGGTTCACCTGGAGACGGGGGAGATCATATGTTCTTAGATGTAGATATAAATAAAAGCAATTGGTCTTTATATAAAGTTCATAGGCACTATGCAGTACATTGCTGCTTTGAGGTATACACTGGTATGGACCACGTCACGTCAAATCCACAATTTCAATGTAAGTGCTACAATGTTCCTATCCTACATTTCATAATGTTGTCAACTCAAAAGATAATACGGATGCTAGTCTAGTATATCAGTATCAGCCCTTGCATGCTTACCATCTGTAGATGTGGTTTGATAGGTTCCGCGATGCCCTGCGCCTCCGCCCCCAGGCCTCCGCCCTTCCAGCCCATCAGCTTCATCATTCTGGCGACAATGAAGAAAGTTTTCATGTTAAAGTGCAGAGTTTTGGCAGGAACGCATTGAAAAAATGTAGTTTTTTATTTTCATTTTCGTGAAACCTAGTTCAAATGCTTGTAAATTATTTAATTTGGGGGGCATATTAATCAATGTAGTTCCGTGAAGGTGTACAAGTGTATTGAAAGTGAAAACCGGTGCAAAACATGGACTTTGGTGTTGTCTCCAAAGCTCGCGTGAACAGTCATTGTAAATAGCCGCCATTTATAATTACACCCTCGACTTTACTACAACTTGACTGCTGATTATAAAATACTTGACACTGGCTACTTAACAAACGGCTATAATCGTTTATAAGCGATAAAAAATATAATGTACCTACACCACACTCTACAAGGAGAAATTAGAGACCTCTTTACTATACAATAAACTGACGAATTTGGCCACAATTAACCAGAACAATAACTAAGAAGAATAAGACTGTTAAGGTATAAAAAATACCCTGCTTGACATAGCCTATTCTTAATACTGACTGGTACATAGAATAGGTAAACTATTCATTATACTGACTTGGTAGCAACGTCGTTCTCCACAGGCGTCCCGAACACATCCTCCGACTTGCCCGACACGTCGCTGAGACTCACTTTAGTCCCGTCCTGAGCTATCCACTTGTCCTTCACTAGTACTGTTATCACTTCGCGCTTTAACTTCTGTAACAGACACGTTATCGAGTTATTTAAAAGCAAAAATATATCTACAAGAACACAACGTAAGGTTGAAGCTGAGGGAGATTCAAACCAACAACGCATCTTTACTCAATGTGGGAGTAACGACTTAACCAATTAATATACCTACCAGTGTTGGTGACTGATTAATCAATAATAAAACACTTTATTTACCGGTTATAATTGATTTTATTATTGATTTTTAAAACAACCGAGCTTTGGCCAACTTTACAGTTGGCTTTTTCGAGGTTGACTATTTTAACATTCCAAAAAGTTACTGTAACTTTTTTTAATGTAAAAATAGGCGAATTACATCTCAATCAACGTTGAAAAAGCTATCTATCTATCTTTTATTATGCAAAATCTATACAAGATGGAACAGGTAAGCCGTTTTATGCCGAAAGTGGGTTTTGTCCTTTCATTTAGTTTGGTCTACTATATTCAAAACTTCAATTATCTTTATTTTCAAAAGTAGCTGTTTTTCCAGTAAAATAAAACCTAAAAATTTTCAAAAAAAATAATTGAATTTTCAAATGTCGTAGAACAAAAGTTGTTCCCCTAGATGTCTAGAACTACCCCCTTTCGGCTTGAGAAAAGGGCATACCCGTTACACTTTGTATATAGCTATGTAATGTATTATATTTGTTGTCTAGTACCAGTTTTAGAGTTTTTGTTTCACAGTTTCAAGTTTGGAGCTAGATTGCGCTGTGTGTTATGTCGTGCAATATTTATATATTTACTATTTTTACCAATTGAACACTTACATCCCATGCCATAATCCCTGCAGTATTCTTGGCGTCCTGTTTGGACTCTCCAGTGAGTGGTCTCAACCACAAGCCTCCCATTCACAGTGAGACTGGCAGAGTTACGGCCTACCACTATCTGAGCCGGCAGACCACAAGCTTGGCAACTTGCTGGAATATAATGAAGAAAGTTATCAAGTAATACAGTGGCATAGAATATGGGTCTTCTCATTGGTGTCGTGACTAAGGGCATGACTAAGGGATGTAGGGGAGACTAGCAAACTTTTTTGAAGTCTCCCTGTGGGGTGCAGATAGACTGCTTGGTCCATAGGAGGATTGGTGTGTGGTGAGTGTAAACATATTGCCAAATCTATTATAATATTTTTGATAGATTTGCTATAACATAATACAGAAAGAACTATGTATTTTATTTTGTATTACATCTATCTATGTATGTTTCTATGTAAGTGTTTCGTATGTATGTGTGTTCTTTAAGTTTATGTTAACATTTTTGGTAGAATGTATTCTGTTCGATCATAATCGAGGACTCGTAGCCATTTTTCCACATTTCCCACATCGGCTTGTCAAACTTGTTGATGTGTCAAATTTTATAAGTAACTTTTCCTAGACATAGTTATAAAGATACTGTGACAAGAAAAGATTTGCAGTAGGTATGGTTAATGGCTGCTTATCCACTGTGCTGACCATAATTTAGAGTTTTAACAAACCTCTGGCTCCTGAAAGGCAAGCAATCAGAATCATAGCTCAGATGAGAAAATGATAAAAGTACCTTGTATATTCCACAGTTTAGCAGCCCAAGGCCTGACCAGCAACACCAGCTTTCCATATATTGTATTGAACATATTTTCTCTAAACCTTTGCACATTCATACATTGAACTTCCAATATCTCTTTCAAATACAGGTCTATACCATATGGGGACTCTGTACTATCATTTTTCTCAATACATTTAGATTCTGTAGTATTTTCATTGTAACTTTTAGTTTGGTTATTATCAGTTGATTCATTATTTGTACTATTTGTGTTGTGATATGGAGATTCAAAGTCTTCAACATTGTTCGATTGTTTAACAAACTCTATTCTCATAGATTTAGTGGATGGGTTATCAACAACAATGCCACCTTCTCGTTTGACTCCTCTCGCACGATCTTCAGCGGCATCCGATGCTGATACAAATGTCCTTTGCAGTTTAGATTTTTTGTTATTCCGGTAGGTTTTTGCTACCTACAAATTAAAGTATTGTTAGTATTGCTCTTTGTTTTCTATTCATTGTTACTATTATGACGACCTCTGTGGCGCGTTGGGCGAACGCTTGGCTGCAATACAGAAGGTTGCGGGTTCGATTCCCGCTGGGTGCAAATATTTATGCTTATAAATAAATATTTGTATCTGGTCTGGGCGTATTTCTATGTATAATATGTATGTATTTACAAAAGAAAAATAAATATAAGTAGTATATCCGTTGTCTAGCCACCGTAACACAAGCTTAGCAGCTTACCACGGGGCTAGATGGCGCTGTGTGTTCGTCACAGAATTTATTATTATTATTATTATTTATTATTACTATAATAGGTATTACAAATATGGAAGCTGAACAAATATGTTCAATGTTTGGTTGTGAGTCAATTACGCGCAATACCAGCTGGTTGGATTTGACTGATATTTGGTACCCAGGTAGTTTACGTTAGGTACCTGGACTTTTTATGTCTGAATTCTCACGGGAACGGGAACTACTTGGGTAAACCCGTGAGCAACAGCTAGTCATTACTATGTATGATATAGTTGGGTTATGTTTACCTCTTGAGACAACTGAGCAACTTCCTGCATCACCTCCACGGGGTACCGGCACCCCATAAACTCGATATTAGCGAAAACGCGAGCCAAACATATCAATCTTTCCTCAGGATAGTTTTGTTTCCATCTTTCAATGAAGGACTTCCTTAATTCCCAATGTTCGTCGCTTTCGTGCTCCTCCCGGTACTTTTCTACGTCCCAGTTTACGTGGAACGACATTACGGATCATTGGCTTAATAATTCACTATATTTTCGTCATAATTTTATTCAAATAACGAAGAAATAAATAAAATAATACGCGAAATAAACCAAAGCAAACAACCTTTTTTGATGACTTAGAAACACCTTGACTGACAATTCAAAGCAGGGTTGCCAGATGACAATTTTTTTTTCTCGTACCAGGGTTGCTAAATATCTCGTAATTTCAACAGAAAATCTCGTAAAAGCATAAATTTAAAGAAACTCAAATAAAATTAATGAGTTTATGCTTTTTACTGTACTATGTTACTTGTGTGGTCATATTCTTTGCGCTTGGGGCTGTTAAATTCAAACAAAACAATTAAAAATCATATTTTTTATTAATTATATTCGACATCAGAGATGTTAGTAAAATCAACTTTATTTTTAGAGTATAGCTTTTCAGCTGTCATTCTGGCGTACATTTCTTTGGATGGTTCGAAATTTGTTTTGTGATGAATTAGTGATGATGAGGTAGTGCATTTAGTGATGCGCCGAGTCGATCGTTTTGTGTTGGATGGTTAATGATAAGAAAAAGTAAATAAATTTGCATATTTATTTACTTCTACTACTAACTAAACTAACTTTTTGGCTGATATAGGTATGCGGAAGAAGTCGTCATTGTTAAAATCTCGTAAAAAAGTGTACGAGATTTTTGTTAATCTTGAATCTCGTACCGACCCTCTAAATCTCGTAATGGTACGAGATTTCTCGTACGTCTGGCAACCCTGATTTCAAAGCTAATTCGACCACAGAGTATACATACTGGATTCAAAATAATGGCCAACACGATATCAACAGAAACTTAAACTTGCTTCGTCAGAACGATGCTTAATTTAGTTTTGTCCAGCCCCCGTTTCGACCAAAGCTGTGCCAAAGCTTAAAAGCTGTTTTGGCGGGAATAAATCAGTCATGCTATTTTTTTTATAGAAGAGTTCAATCACCTAAGCTATTCAGACAGATCTATTCAATCGGCTAAGCTAAAATAGTTTTATTAAATTAATAGATAGTTTTTCTATATTTTTATAAGACAATGATTACTAAGTCTGAGACTAGAAAACAAAAAATGATATTTTTCGAAATGCCAATGGCTATATGTACAAGCATGTGAAGCCATTAAGTCAAAGAAAAAAAATAACGACATCCGGTAAGAAGAATAATATTATTTTTTGTTTTGAAGAAAACCACTACAAAAGTTGAAACAAGGGAAGCGAAGTAAAAGCTGCGGATTTTACAGAAAGAAACACCTTTTCATGAGTAGGTAAGTTCTAAACGATTTTTATCGTTTTGTATTGTAGCCATAATCCCATTTCAAACATAGATGTCCTGCCATGACTCTTGCATGACCCATCTTGAAAAAATTTCAAACATACCTTCATTCTGCATCCAATAAGTATATTTTTTGGGAAGGTGGCATTGTTGCTGTCCAATAAGCATTTCCTATTCCTTTTAAACCGCATAGAAAACAATCGCCAAAATTTGTTCAAATGAGCAGTTTACCGTATACTTGGCAAAATTAATTCTCGTCATGGATCCTAAAAAAGTAGATTACGACGGTCTCACGTACTACTTAAATCGAATACTCGGCTTTTTAACTAGCCAGAAGACGTCCCAAGTGTTCCCTGGTCTCTCAAAGGACGTCGAAGACATTCTGGTAAAGGTAGTCGGTCATCATAATGACCTTGAGCTGCAGGGATTTGATGATGATTTGAAAACGCTATTTTCCTTGATAAGATCTGAGATTGAGGCGAAAAAAGGCGTATATCATTTGAGTTGTGGTTTTAAAGACTTGTCCTGTGGAACTAGGTGAGTTTCTAGGGCTTGTTTCAGATAGAGGCGTGAACTTTGTCTTATTAGGGTTTCGTAGGTATCTCAAAAGGTCAAAAAAGGAACCCTTTGGTTGACTTGCGCTGCTATACTTAGCCGGGGCTAACTAAATTAACTAACGCGCTAACTCTTGTGGTTGATCTTACACTGACACAAATGCTAGTGCACAACCAATCACGTTAGTTATTCAATTCATTTATTTCACCATAAAATTACATTGCATAATATTGGCATGTCAATTTACAAAATCATAATAATAAAGTCAATCAATTTAATTAAATTAAATATTAATAAATTTTGTCAAATGCAGTAGGTATAATAATTCAATAGTCAAATATGAACACAATGTAAATAAATGAGTTAGATGTCTAGTTAGTCATACAAATAAAAAAATGAACAAGTCATAAATTCCGAAACGTGATAGAATGGATTAGATTTAAAAAAAGATTCGATTTTATTTTTAAATTCATTAAAAGGTAGTTGTCTTACAATTAAAGGAAGTTTGTTATACATCTCAATTTTAAAATTTACGCCTAATTTAAATGTTTTGACCTTTCGAGTTCTGGTTAGTACTAATTTATCTTTATGTCGTGTGTTTAAATTATGTATGTCCATTCGTTTTTATTTATTTAGTTAGCCTCTACAAGATCACTTTGTTGTTTTTTACTGTTATGTGTATAGTTGTTTATACCTTACACTAACACACCAGATTGTAAGTGACAATGTAGTCTTGAGATATAAAATGGAGATGTAAAAGTAGAAAAGCTGACCCTGGCTTTCCGAGAGAGATGCAACTGGCAAACATTGCTCCTTAATGATTGTCTCCTTAAGATTTCCTTAATGTTTTCATTTCAATAATCCATCTAGCTCAATGCTATGCCACTAAGCTTGTATTATTTTACTATGCTGACTAGGTACCTGTTTAATTTAACTCCTTGGCTTCAATCTCACTAAATTATAAAAGCTAAAGTTTGTATGTATATCTGTATGTGCCTTTGTTACTCTTTCAAGCAAAAACCACTGAACCGATTGCGATGAAACTTGGAATGTTGGTAGCTGGATATAGGCTACTTTTTATCTCGATACTCCCGCGGGAACGAGTCTTAACGCGGGTGAAAACGCAGGGCTCAGCTAGTTTACTCTAAAATTTTTATCGTTTATTTTCAGATCATTGATCTACACAAAAATCATGGTTCCAATTACATTTGCACAACATAAACCATTGCGGAAGCCGAATAGGTGAGAAATGTACTCCCTTACTTATAAAATATTATTTACACATGACTAAGTTATGTGACGTTTGTCTCTGTCTGTCAATTTTGAAACTTCATGTGACAGTAAAAGACAAACGATGCATAGTTACGCAGAGCATTAATTAGCGTTTATAAGTAAGGGGGATTATTGTCTTCTTTTCTTCATATAGTGGTGTGTCTCACCTAGTGGTAAAGTTTTCAGGTCGCCCTAAGCGCTATAACTTGACCTAACGACTGCTATCAAAGATAACAACCAAGAACACCTGCTTAATGTGCCGAAAGGCTTGACGTACCTTCTAAAATCGGAAGCATGACGGTGCTTGAAAAATGGATGGTTTGCTACACAAATTATCCAAGTGCAAGTAATCCTTTACTTATGTTTAGGTTAAATACTTGGATGGCTAATATTGTAGTATTTTATAAAAACAGAGGTAGATGGTATTGAACAAAGTAAAGATCAATATAATATTGTAGAACTTAAACAGAAAGTTATGTTGATGTTTAATATGTCAATTACAGAAGTTTTTTTTTTAAGTAATAGGGGTTAAAGTATGAAATTGCCGTTTTATTGCAATAGGTTCTTTGAATTGACATAGAATCTTCATGGTTTGAGGTTTTCGAATGAAACTTTTTTCAAATGGTTTCTGTGATGTTCTTTTTTTAAAAAATGTGAAACATTTGAATATCGACTTGAGTTTTGGCGGGAATGCGTTAAGGAGATGTGTTGCTAAATTTTCATTTTTGTGAAACTTAGTTCAAATGCGTGTAAAATGTTTAATTTCGGGGGCATATTAATCAATTTAGTTTCGTGAAGGTGTACAAGTATGTACAATGGCCCCCTTTTTACAATGATTCCCTCGACTTGACTTTAACTATGACGACTTGACTGTTTTGTTCAATGCAAATAACTTGCAAATATTGATAATACTTGACACTGGCAAATGTCCGAAAGGAAAAGCCATTTTTAAAGAAGAAGAAGAATATCGACTTTCAATTGTTTTTGTTATTCAATTTAGACAAGAAAGATGGATACTGCGAAAATTCGAGTGATTTTTGAATACGAGTTCCGACGCGGAACTAACGCGGCAGAAACAGCCCGCAATATCAATGCTGCGTTTGGAGAGGGGTCTACTAATGAACGCACCGTGCGATTTTGGTTTAAACGCTTTCGTGATGGAAGACCGCCCACACAGGTGAATAACGATGAATTAAGAGAGATAGTGGAAGCCGATCCTAGTCAAACTGCCCAGGAATTAGCGGCATGGTTTAACGTTACCTTAGCCACTTTATTGACTCACTTGCGTCAAATCAATAAAATACAAAAATACGAAAAATGGGTGCCTCATGATTTGACTGATCTGCAGAAAGAAACGCGTGTTGAAACTTGTGTTGCCTTGTTGAACCGGTACAGAAATGAAGGAATATTGGATCGAATTGTAACATGTGATGAAAAGTGGATTCTTTATGATAACCGGAAAAGAAAAATGCAATGGCTGACCCCAGGTCAAATGCCACAACAGTGTCCTAAAGCAAAACTTACCAATAAAAAGGTAATGGTAACTGTTTGGTGGTCTCAGCATGGTGTTATTCACTATAGTTTTCTTCGATCTGGTCAAGCAATTACGGCTGATCTCTATTGTGCCAAACTCCAAACCATGTTGACAAAACTAGCAGTAAAACAGCCCCGACTCATGAATCGATCTTCACCATTATTGCTCCACGACAACGCGAGACCTCACACAGCACGAGAAACCATTTTGACCCTTCAGGAACTGCACTTAGAAACCATTCGTCATCCTCCGTATTCACCAGACCTTGCTCCAACGGACTACCATTTTTTTCGTGATTTGGACAATTATCTACGTGACAAGAAGTTTTCTTCCCAGGACGCAGTACAAAATGCTTTCACACAGTTTGTGCAGTCTAGATCGTCGGAGTTCTATCGCAAAGGCATTAAAAACCTTCCCATTAGATGGCAGCAATGTATAGATAATAATGGCAACTATTTTGATTAAATAAATTTGTTAAAAATTTAAAAAATAAATAATTAAGATTTTCAGTACAAATCGGCAATTTCATACTTTAACCCCTAATATATACAGATGGATCTAAGGATACGAATGTTTCTGGTGCAGCATATTACGTTCCTAGTCAAAATTATTACTAGAATAAATTTTAACTAGAGAAACAGTCAATTCCTGTAACAACCCTAGGTGACTGATGACTTCGTTTTTGTCATTTTTGACTGTTTATACCGGTGCTTACAGTTCATACTCGCATACCAGCGCTCTATAGCTTGCTTATGTATACTCAAAGCTCTGCGCTCTCCATTGAGATATTATGTACTAGTACTAGAGGTGAAGTCTCAAACATATTCCATGTTCCTTTTACATGAAAAAAAAACATGCTACAGCACTAACAACATTGTTACGTCTATTGTATAAATGAATAATAATGCTAAGATGAAATTGATGAACGACGCTTACAACTCCGCTTCCCAGCATTGGTGCATCTAAGGAGCCGCCTCCACTGACCTCCGAGTCGATCACGCAGTCGTTTAAGCTGCGATGTCTGAACGCGACGCTCAACTTCGTGAAGGACGACGCGAGAATGTCGCTCCGCTACCCTCAGATGGCCACCGAGCAGGCTCAATACATCATCAGCATGTTTCAGAATAATGACAGGTAATATTAGAGTAAATAAATCTCTAGAAGTTTTGGCCGACTGTAAAAATATTCCCAAAGAAACTGGCTAATGACCTGATGCAGGTGAGCACCAAAAGAACTTCTTTGGGACTATTTGGACTGGGTTCGTCACTGGACGGACACAATGCAGGACAAACCAGAAAAACAAGGCAAACTCATCATCCAAATCAGTTGCCGAATGTCTTAATGCCAGATTGCACTGAAAATAAGAAAGAAAAGAAAAACGGTCAGCCAACATCAAACCTCCTAGGAACCAAGAAGTTTATCTAGTATTTACCACTACATGGGGAGAAATCAAGGCTTGCTACTCTTCCCTTCTGACACCCGGGAAGCGGCGACTAAGTGGGACTCCCATACAACATACATATTGTTTTATTATTTTTTTTAGTGAGGGAGACCTAAGACTGGGATATAAGACTCTGTACACGCCACTCCACGAAGCCATGAAATCATTTGGACTTAAGTTCAAGTTCACACTCAGATACATCGAGCCAAGGGATAAGAATATGAAGTAGGTGGAATACACAACTTTTCTACCGGAATATTGGGACATACAAAAATCTAACCAGATCAGGAGCCAGTTAAAAATATAAATAAAGTTATCCCTTGAAATAAGGAATTGAAATTGGTAGATTTAGATTGAAATAAACATTTCTCAATCTCTCTTTCAGATGTCTCGTCCTAGACAAAATACCAATCGTGATGAGTTCATCTAAAAACCTGTAAGTAATAATAAAAACTATCCACATTCCTACCTACATACAAATAAACAGTTAAATTATTACATTTTCAGAGACCAAAACACAAGACTAAACTTTTCTTTCCTGGACAATACTCAAGATAATATAAATACATTGGAAATTTCAAAATCTCTTTCAAAGATGGATATATCTGATAATACGTTAGATCCAAATCCAAATAACTTTTCTACCTCTGTACCAGAGAATTCCAAACAAAATACATCGAAAATTAAATCGCTGAGAAACATTAAAATCGGACAAGACAATGATGAGAAAACCTCTAAGAATTCAAAGACTACAAAAACACTTCTAAAATTAAGTAATACTATAAAATTTGTTGGTGATAATTATATGACGGACACATTCAATAAGATTTTGAATTTTATAATGGATAAAACATCTGCTAGTATACTTTTTGAAAATGTATCGGCAGAGGAAATGCAGATATTAACCAACTGGCGTCACATAATGAACAAAACAGAATATAATTTGCTTTTCAGTGGCGATTGTATGTTTGCCTTAAGTCGATTGAAGTATAATTTAAAAAATGTGGATTTTAGTATTAATATTAATGAAGCGAAAAGGAGATCTAAAGTGGATAAGAAGCGGTAATCTATAGATTTATTTGTTTGTTGTGAATAGTTTCCGAAACAACAGAACCTGTTTGCAAAAACTCTTTCACCTATAGAAAGCTACATCTTACTAATATTATAAACGCGAAAGTTTGTATGTATGTGAGTTTGTTACTCTTTCACGCAAAAACTACTGAACCGATTGCGATGAAACTTGGAATATAGGTAGCTGGATACCGGGAATAACACATAAGCTACTTTTTATCCCGGTACTCCCGCGGGAACGGGACTGAAACCGCGGGGCGCAGCTAGTTATCAATAAGTAACAATATAGGAAATCCCACGGGATGAAGACAAATTGTCAAAACTGCGGGACGCGGTCTAGACATACAAACTTCGAATTAAAAAAGGAATTTTCGGGTACTTAGGTCATAGCACATTATTCCAGCACAGCAACGGCGCCCAGCCCCAAACTTAGCCACCGGGCTGGTACTATGGCAACTAAACAACACATTAAACTTTTTATATATACATTAAGTATGAGACATGGAAACACCCAGGGTTTTTATAGTCAGCATACTTAAACCCGCAACCTTCTACGTCTACCGTCAATATTTTTTCTTTACAGTAGAATATAAAGAATTTTAACATATCACTTATATATAAGACACTAGAAGGCTTGTTTGCTTGACTGTGAAGCATTTCAAACTCAGCTTTGATGGCCGAGCTTCATCAGTTCCAAAGTCAAATTGTTCGGGTAATTACTAAAGGTAATGAGCCTTTAGTCTGAACAAAATACGAATGATGTTGTTAGAGCACCCACTATCTATGATATTTAACGTACAGTGCTTTCTCAAATAAAAGCATAGGCTTAATTTATATTAGGGGTTAAAGTATGAAATTGCCGATTTGTACTGAAAATCATGATTGTTTATTTTTTAAATTTTTAACAAATTTATTTAATCAAAATAGTTGCGATTATTATCTATACATTGCTGCCATCTAATGGGAAGGTTATTAATACCTTTGCGATAGAACTCCGACGATCTAGACTGCACAAACTGTGTGAAAGCATTTTGTACTGCCTCCTGGGAAGAAAACTTCTTGTCACGTAGATAATTGTCCAAATCACGAAAAAAATGGTAGTCCGTTGGAGCAAGGTCTGGTGAATACGGAGGATGACGAATGGTTTCTAAGTGCAGTTCCTGAAGGGTCAAAATGGTTTCTCGTGCTGTGTGAGGTCTCGCGTTGTCGTGGAGCAATAATGGTGAAGATCGATTCATGAGTCGGGGCTGTTTTACTGCTAGTTTTGTCAACATGGTTCGGAGTTCGGCACAATAGACATCTGCCGTAATTGCTTGACCAGATCGAAGAAAACTATAGTGAATAACACCATGCTGAGACCACCAAACAGTTACCATTACCTTTTTATTGGTAAGTTTTGCTTTAGGACACTGTTGTGGCATTTGACCTGGGGTCAGCCATTGCATTTTTCTTTTCCGGTTATCATAAAGAATCCACTTTTCATCACATGTTACAATTCGATCCAATATTCCTTCATTTCTGTACCGGTTCAACAAGGCAACACAAGTTTCAACACGCGTTTCTTTCTGCAGATCAGTCAAATCATGAGGCACCCATTTTTCGTATTTTTGTATTTTATTGATTTGACGCAAGGGAGTCAATAAAGTGGGTAAGGTAACGTTAAACCATGCCGCTAATTCCTGGGTAGTTTGACTAGGATCGGCTTCCACTATCTCTCTTAATTCATCGTTATTCACCTGTGTGGGCGGTCTTCCATCACGAAAGCGTTTAAACCAAAATCGCACGGTGCGTTCATTAGTAGACCCCTCTCCAAACGCAGCATTGATATTGCGGGCTGTTTCTGCCGCGTTAGTTCCGCGTCGGAACTCGTATTCAAAAATCACTCGAATTTTCGCAGTATCCATCTTTCTTGTCTAAATTGAATAACAAAAACAATTGAAAGTCAATATTCAAATGTTTCACATTTTTTAAAAAAAGAACATCACAGAAACCATTTGAAAAAGTTTCATTCGAAAACCTCAAACCATGAAGATTCTAAGTCAATTCAAAGAACCTATTGCAATAAAACGGCAATTTCATACTTTAACCCCTATTATTAAACCGTCACGTATTAGAGCTTCGTTGTCCATTGCTCGGCGAGCAGTCGATCGTTTTGTTGCAACCGAGTGGCGGCCGAGCAATGGACAAAGAAGCTCGGACCCGGCCGGCCTAGTGACGGTCTAATACAAACCATCCCTTATTGGTTTTTCAGTGACATTATTTTCAACAAGGTACCATTAGGGGAAAGTTTACCACCCGTCGAGAAACACAAGTAAGTACTTCATATTATTATACAATGACATATCCATACTAATACTGTAAAGAGGAAGGTTTATTGATTAGTTTGATTGTAATGAATAGGTTACGATTACGGATTTTATCCCGATGTTCTCGCGCGTAATTAGACATCAAAATTCGAACGGAGTTAATAGTTTTACCTACGAATCTTACTAATATTATAAACGCGCAAGTTTGTATGTATGTGAGGTTTGTTACTCAATCACACAAAAACTACTGAAGCGATTGCGATGAAACTTGGAATATAGGTAGCTGGGGACCTGGATTAACACATAGGCTACTTTTTATCCCGATATTCCCGCGGGAACGGGACTTACGCGCGTGAAACCGCGGGGCGCAGCTAGTTTTATTATAAAATTCCACACCTATTCACCTATAAGCCGGTTGAGCTAATCCAGAGTGTAGGATGGGAGAGGAAAGATGTCATAATGGAGCCCTGGGCCGGTGGGATGTTGTTGGGCGGGTTGTGTGTTTGAGGATGTGTTCGTCTTTCACAACTTTAACAATCTTATTTTCACAGACAGACAGTTATATTAGTGACTCATGTAAGCATCAGCAGTACTGATGGTGCTGATGCTTACATGAGTCGGTGACCTGGGTGCGACGGGAATCGAACTTGTAACGTACCTTTATCTGTGAATCTTTACATTTCAGAGGAAGTCTCGCATCATTAAATTCAGGCAACTCAATTAAAGTGGACTCTAAGCCGTCAGCAGACAAAGTGTCACTTCGAATAACGTCAGCGAATGAAATGTCACCTAGGTAAATATAAAAAAAAAATATTGTATGCATTTGAACTTCCAAACTAACACAACTGAAACACATAATTTTATATTTTCCCGGGTCTTTCCCCTCGCGACCCAAGATCATTGTCACATGATCGAAACTATGAGGTAAGAAAATTAAAAAGTAAAAATTATTCTATTAAGTTCTGGTACAATTATGTAAACATGTGTATATTGTATGTATTGGGTATAAAACAGCGACGCACTGACTGGACTGAAATCTATAGTCCGTACTCTGTCTTAGGTCAGACTTACCTAAGGTTGAGCTAAGCAAAAACTTTGACTTAAAAAAGACAATTTTGGTACTCTTAACGCGATCTTTGCAATAATCATAATCTCAGAAAATATTAACCCAAGTAGCGTTATTTCTCACTTTACCACACTTAAAATTTGAGGCCACTTAAAACTTGAGGGCTACTTAAATAATTAAGTAGCTCCTTGTTCCTTTTACGAGAATTGATCGTTATATAGGTGTGTAGCAGTGAATACATCGTCAGCGAATCAAGTGTCGCTTAAGGTAACGTCAGCGAATGAAGTGTCAGCGAGGAGCGTTTCAGTGACTAGGTCGTCAGCTAACCGAGTGTCCAAGGGGACAGATGTGTCTAGGTAACATTTGTTATCCTACTATCCTACTAATATTATAAATGTGAAAGTGTGTGTGTTTGGATATGTGGATGTTGGATGTTTGTTACTCAATCACGCAAAAACGACTGAACCGATTGCAATAAAACTTTGAATATAGGCAGCTAAGGACCTGGAATAACATATAGGCTATTTATCCCGATATTTCCGCGAATACGGGACTTACGCGGGTAAAACCGCGGAGTTTGAATTTTCAAAAATTTGTAAATTCAAAATTTAAGCTTACGCAATTAACCTTTTAACCGCCAGACTTCATATCAGTTGTCGTGCATCGAGCGCCAAGCATAGTAAACAAAAAAATAAATACCTACAATAAAAAGGGTTGTGCAATACTTTAGTTTTTGAGGTCGATATCGATATTCCGTTATAATGGTAATATTCTCAATTACGATCGTTGGGTCTATCGGTCGATTAGTATCCAACTACCAACTACGTAAGTAGGTAGTACTTACCCTACGAAATTATCAGGTATTAGCTCTAACCCGTGGGTTAACCCACGTGGATTGTGCAAACTCACAAATTTCAATGAATGAAAGTTACATCTTTTATTAAGTATAATGATGAGTTTTGGTAACTTTACTTTCGCATTTTTAATCATTTGAAAGTAAAATAAAACGATATAAAATAAAAAATACCTCTTCATCAATGATAAGCTCTTCGTCTAATTCAAATTCTTCATCTTCATCACCTTCCAGAATTCGTATCTATTAATTCTTCAGCAGTAGTCATGGTGAATTTCAATAACGATAACCAATATCGATAACTCGAACGTAAAACTACAAGCTATCACAACACTGATAGAAAATTCGAGAAGTCGGCACTCGTTTATGACGTCAGAAGCGGTCGTCTTTCTCCGACAGTGGCGCTGGGCGTACTGACAACATTAGTTTCTATACTTGTAGACTAGGGATGGGAACCATCAATTCAATCGCTGACATTTTCACTAGTTAATTAACTTATTTTTAAGGGAATTAAATAAAATACACACAAATATTTTAATTTTTATTTTATTAATAATTGCTTTATTTGTTTTATGGCAAATTAATTAGTTAATTGAATAAGAAAATATCAAAATTAAAATCGATAATTCGGATTATCTTTGCATATTATTATGTCCCGTCCCTACTGTCGGATTTTACCGTCATTGGCGTTGGACATCAATACAATTTTCTAAACATAAAATCAGGAATTCATCGAACTTCGGACATTATTTTTAGGATAACTAATTAAGAGAATGAAGTGTATAAAATTGTAAATGACTACTAGATTAACTATTTACCTATTATGAACCTCTTTTTAAAAAAATACAGTTTCACGAAATAATAAAAGCAGATTAAACGAGCGTGGTATTTGGTCGTAAATATACGACCTTGGCGGAATTGACACGAAAATATTTGTCGGATTAATCCGACGTTGGCGGTTAAAGGGTTAAGCAGCTAACAAGTGGACCACTTTCCATACTAATTTTAAATTTAGAAGCTGCTCAATTATTTAGGTACCTCTTTAAATAATAAGAGGTGTTTCTGTGTAATCCATTGAGATACTATGTATTTACTAGAAGAGGTGATGTCGCAATATTTAATAATATTTAAGTTTTTCATAGTTTGACTATTGTGTGACCATTTTAATGATAAATATTATGTTTTATTATGCAAAATCGCGAAAACCTTAAACAAAATTACGTCTATCGTAATATTGAAATTAACGTCAAACAAAAGCCGCATTTAGTTTGCGGTAAAGTTACCTCAGTGGCTGTTTACAACCGTCTTCATTCTGATGTTATATCTACTTATTTTTCTTCTAAAAAAAAGTTTTTTTTTTATTCCTCATCAAACCAACAGCCCCTTATATCTAATCTTATCTTACTAATATTATAAACGCGAAAGTTTGTATGTATGTATGAGATTGTTACTCTTTCACGCAAAAACTACTGAACCGATAGCGATGAAACTTGGAATATAGGTAGCTGGGGACCTGCATTAACACATAGGCTTTTTTTCCCGATATTCCCGCGGGAACGGGACTTAGCGGGTGAAACCGCGGGGCGCAGCTAGTATCTAATAATACAATAATTATAAACAACACCTACGGCCAATAACAGGTTTGCACTATTTGTGTAAAACATTATAAAAGTGGTATTCGCTATGAGCTAGAAGTGTGAAAATTTTATACAACACAAAATAAGGAAGAACGAGATTAAGGGCGACTTGCATAAAAACATTGAAAAATATATTTAATAAATCAATTTAAAAATAATTTATGGGAAATCGAACATTGGACTCTATTTCATTAAGTGGACGATTGATAATATGTTGCCACACATGGACCGTTCTCGAAATTCTGACAGATTTTAAACACGTTTATCAGCTTAAACATGTTTAGGAACCGTTATGCAAGCCGGCCTAATTTACCCATTCGACCTTTGAGTATTTATAAGTAAACTGTAGAGCGCTGGTATGGTAGTATGAACTGTAAGCACCGGTATGAACAGTCGAAAAATGACAAAGACGATGTCATCAGTCACATAGGGTTACGGGAATTGACTGTTTCTCTCGTTAGAATTTATTCTTATGTGAAATGTTCAGTGCCGCGGTGTAAAAATGATTCGCGGATCACTATTCAACCTCAACATTTGAATATCTATGTAAAGAGCATCTGCTTACACTTTACGCAGTAGGCAAATACCCATAGGCGCGCTCTATAGCTTGCTTATGTATACTCTAAGCATTCGACCCTCAAATTATAACATGGTAGTTAAATGAGAGAAAGCCCTACTCCAGACACCAGCCTCATGAGAGTTGGGCAGGCAAAGGCCTTCTTTCTCCATGATTCAATGAAATAAATTAATGTACGAGATGTAGATACCTATTTTGTGTATGTTGTTGTATTTATTATGTAGCATATCCAATAGTACAGTCAGAAAAGGACTGAGGACCAGGTGCACATTTTAAAGTTTTATGATTTTCAATAGTGGTTCAGTAATTGTTTATAATTCTGCTTGATATTAGTAAAGCGTCCTAATTGTTAGTAATTCCATGTAGAATATCTAAAAAATACTAAACCGCTATAGATAAAATTAAAACTTTAAAATATGCATCTGGTACCCTAAGTCCTTTGCTGACCGTACAAGCCCTAGTGCTTAGTTTGGAACTAGATTGAGCTGTGTGCAATGACTAATGTTTAATGTATTTTCTATTTTTTTTAAGGCCAACTCCCGTATTGGTAAATCATGTAAAAACTGACAATAAGTTCAAATTGAAACTATTAGAGGGCTTAGAGCAACCTGTGAATAGCAATAAGGCAATCAAGTAAGTGGTTTTTGTTATCTTAACTAGCTTCGCCCCGCGGTTTCACTCGCATAAGTCCCGATCCCGCGGGAATATCAGGATGTATATACATATAAACACTCCTTCCATAACATTCCAGGCGGAAATTAGACTCTGGTGACGTAAAAAGCCTCCCACAAATTTTCAAGGAGCCACATCTTGTGGCAAAATTTATGGAAGAGCTGGGCTGGTTCTCCCACTAACGTAATAAACCATCACGCTAAAAGGACCTAAATCTAAGGCGGTCTATTTGCGGAAAACGAGCCTTCAAACAACTTACACACATTTCAAGAAAAAAAAATCTAAATAGTTTATTTCCTTTAGATTCTTGTACAACATTAAAAGCAAATGATTATTTGGCTACGTCTTAGGTGTATTGATTTTAGTGTGAACTAAGTTTGACAAAAATGTAAATTTAGCAACACATCTCTTCAACGCGTTCCCGCTAAAACTGAACACTCTTAGAATATGTTGGTGTATATTTCAGGATGATGATGAACATGGGGTGGGAGGGCGGCGCGCTCGGCTCCCGGGGGGGGGGCATCACCGAGCCCATCCGACCCTCCCTCCACATTGTAAGTGACACACAGAAATACTTTCTCACTTGTATTGTTAGTTACGATTACAATATTGGTTGGTTATTGAATAGAAAACATTTATTGGCAACAAACACACAGAACACCAAAGACTGAAAATAAAAAAACAACATCCTACTTCCTACTAATATTATATGATTATAGCTGAAAGATTATGAGTATGTGTGTAAGTTTGCTACTCAATTACGCAAAAACTACTGAACCGATTGCGATGAAACTTGGAATATAGGTAGCTGGATACCGGGATTATCACATAGGCTATTTTTATACCGATATTCCCGCGGGAACGGGACTTACGCGGGTAAAACTGCAGAGCGCTGCCAGTATACATATTATATACAGAGCCATTTCGATGGGCTTTCAGGGCGAAATCCTAAACTATAAGAGATAAGGGAAATGCTGAAGGAGTTGCGTCCCAAATTTTGACAAAAACAAAAATGGATTTATGACATTTTTGAATAATATGTAAATTTCATTATAAAATAGGCATTTCTATAAGTGTGTTAAACACTACAGTGTTTTTTACAACATTTGATCTCTATCTGCATTATCATCGATCGGTACAATAATATAAGGTGTTTTTTTCTTTGCAAAAAGAACAAGGTTTGATTCCTGGCTAGGGTAATTCAGTTTTTCAAAAATCTAACAATGCATTTTAGTTTTTGTCAAAATCGAGGACGCAATTCCTTTTAGCATTTTGCGCTATCTCTTATAGTTTAGGATATCCCCCTGAAAGCCCATCGAAATGGTTCACCCCGTATACGACAAACGGAAGCTCATGATCACTGCAATAAATCAAAAGCTAAGCATCTAGGCTTGTTCTGTACTACACAACGGATGGAAACTACTGAATACTGAAACCATTTAATATTTGAGGGCTTCTTAAACAATGGAGTAGCTCCTTAATTCAGAATTAGTATGAGAGTTTTGCAGTTTAGGTACTGCTTAATTGTTTTAGTAGAAATCAAATGCTAATGCGATCAACTACTGTAATATAAGTATACTGTACCTGTAAAAACGGCTAAACACTGAAACGCTCAAATTTGAGTCCTACTTAACCATTTCAGCAGCTCCTAAACTTAAAAAGCGCCATACAAATTTTGAATTTGAAGCTACTTAATTATTTCAGTAGCTCTCAAGATTCAAATGTAATATACGTGTGTTATATATTTAACAGGCCAAAAGGCAAGGCCTCGGTGCACCGACCCCAATCGAAAAACCTATACTTTCTGACACTCCATCGAAAATAATGACGAAAATGTACCATTCGGAAATTCTTAAACTAATACTAAATCTACTGACATCGGAAGCGAATTCTAAAGAAATAACCTTCCCAGTACCATACATGAGGAAAGAGTGGGATTATGTCAAAAATGTCGTCATATGTTTCAATAAAAACAAGTTCGCTGCTACGCCAAAGGAAACGGCACGGAAAATTGTTGATATACTATGTGAAACTGATTGGGTTTTGACAGCTGGACTGATGCATGATCGGATGTAAGTTTTTTTTTCAGTTTGTAAATTTTTTAAAGCAAAATTTCATATACAAAACATAATGTAACACCGGAACAACCATATTTTTTGTTATTGGTCATTTGACATCTCAAATTGCTCGCCGATTGCTATTGCTCCGCCACCAAAGTCATCGTAATACGAAATTTTTGACAAGTTTATAGAGTTTTAAACAGTGAACGGAAGAAGTCTTTCCATTCTAACTTATATTGACGTCCAAATGATCCTATCAACTTAAACTATAACCTTAACTTTAAATATAATGCGATGCACTTTTTTACTATATTTTTGTGTCTTTTTTAGTACAATAGTCATAAAAAAATCAATCCTGCCGCTTTATCCTACGGAACTGAAACTCTATTGCGAAATAGCCGCCTTCACTCAGAGCAGAATTTGCAGAGACGGCACATTTAATAAAGATATTTATAAAGGTTTCAACCCCAATAGAAAACGAAGACCCGCTGTAGCAACCGATTTGATAGGTCTATGGAACAGTATAAAAGCCGTAAGAAAAGAATCCTCAAAAGAGAAAAGAACTGGAGCAATAAGCCAAACATCTGACTTAAAAGGCCAACGATCTGAGCCAAAGTCCCAAATATCCATCTCAAGACCCGACTCAAAGGACCATAAATGTAAATCTGTCCCAAAAGACCAGCCATCTGACTCGAAGGACCGAAAATCCGAGCCGAAAGACCAAAAATCCGGCCCTTTGGTATTTAGTCCGCCAAGGTAAGTGTTTTTTTTTATAGATTAGCTTAGATTTGTGATCTTATTGTATAATTAAAATTATTGATATATAAAGAAAAATGGAAGAAACTGAATAAAAAATAGCGTATATTTTAATTAAAATCTTCAACCATCTGCATGCCAAATTTAATCGCAGTCCATTCAGTATTTTTCGCATAAAGGAGTAACAAACATACTTACACACAAACTTACGTATTTAAATGACGTACTTATATTTAATGATATATTAATATGAGTAAGATATTTTTTTTTTCCAGCTCAATAAATTTGGAAAAGGATCCGTGTTACCAAACAACTCGTAAAAACAATGAAAATAACGTAACTACACGTTATTATGATGAAGATATTGAGTCTGAAACAAACGACGAAACAAACATGAAACATGAAACAAAAGACGTCTATTTAGATCCTGATCAATCCTTTGTCGATGATGATGATGCTAATAACAATGATGACACTAAAACAGACAGAGATGATAAAAACAACAATGTTCACGATAAAAAAGGCAATGTTCTAACAAATAAAAAAGATCCCGTTGAAAATCCTAATACAAATAATACAATTATATCTAAAATTCCACTTTCAAATGAAAAATCTAATGTTTTACGCAATAATAGTGTTGAGGTTTATAATGCTAGTAAAAATAAACATAGTATTGATATCGCACATAATATAAGTGTATCTAAAATTCCACTTCCCCCAGATAATAATGATCTAGATACAAAATCTATCGTTGTAATAAGTAATAGTGATCGAGCTAATGATCCTAATGTTATTCTTGAAAATAAAAATACTAATGTTGCCAATAACAAAATTAATACGGAACGTATTGAAAATGATAATGCCGAAGATAGAAAAACCAGTATTGAGATTCCAAATAAATTAAAAATAGCAAAACCTGATGACTCTACATCAGATGATGAAGTTTTACTCATTGAAAATAAAGATTTAACTATAACGATAGGGAGTGACGATGACGACTTTGATGATTCTTTACTTACTTACATACTAAGACCAGATACTGCCAATGATATTAGTATAAGTACAGTATTAGAAAAAGTCAAAGGGAAAATTAGACGAAACCCAAATTTGCACGGTAATTTAGATAGTCATACTGAAACACAATCCCATAATGTAGAAAACAAATCTATACAAGTGAAAAAAGAATTGAAAAATCATGTTTCGGATGTTGAAGATTCAGACTCTACTGGAAACAAAAGATCACGGTCCAATTCCCAAAATTCACTCCAAGATTCGAAAAAACTAAAGCTATTTTGCAAAAAAATCGCCATAGTACCTGAAAACTACCCTCAAACCAAAATGGACGACGAAAAAGCGCGCGTAATCCAAACTTTACTCATCGATGCCGTTAACAAAGACTCAAAGTTGCCATTACTAAAATGTCACGGAATGAAAAATGGAACGTTAATCTACAGTTGCCATACTGAGAAAACTTTTAATTTGCTTGAAAAAATAGTTACGGAAGCAAATTTAAAAATTATTTACGAGATAGTCACAGAGAAGCTTAACAAAAAGATGGCTTTTAGAATCAATACTTTTATTGAGGAATCTACAAGTGACATCATGAATAGGCTTGTTAGGTTCAATGAGGGGTTGAGCGTTGATCATTGGGTTGTCATTAAAAAAGAACTGCATAAGGATTTTGTTGTCATATACGTTAATATTGATAATACATCTTACTGCTATCTGAAAGCTGTTAATTTTTCACTCTACGCTGGCGTTGATGTGGCACTTTTTACTCATGTTTGGGATTGAGCACAACATAGGTACAAAGGCACAACACAAAATTGGCTGTGTTTAAACTTACGCTATGTGTCCACTGGCAATGACTACTGTAATTTCTTGCAACTGACTGCAATTTTTTACAGAAGTCATTCGTCGACTGCATTTTATGGCATAAGTCACTGCATTTATTGCAATAGTCAATGTATATTATTGCAAAAGTCGCTGCAATTTATTGCAAAAGTCACTGCATTTAGTTACAAAGGTCACTGCATTTAATTACAAAAGTCGTTGCATTATATTGTAAAAGACAATTGTCGACCTTTTTTTATCTTACTGAAGTCTCAGAATCTTAATAAATTACTATTGCTATTTACCAGTAAACTGTTAGGTCTAGTATTCTAGTTTTGTATTAGAAATTACTAAAAACAATTATTAATTTAAGAAATTACAAAAGAGAAAACTTAAAATATTCATTATGACCACCTTGATATAAAAATTACTAGTTGTAAGCTATAATCTATAATTATGGTAGATTTTTAAACAAAATTCGGTACTTAGTTAAGTAGGACTTAAGAAACTAGTGGTATGCAATTTATAATCACCTTCACAAAAAAACTTTACTAAATTTATCTATTTCATAAAATTGCGTCCAGTATCTGCTGCGTTTGTGAAATTGACTCTATAATGCATGACACTAGTTTCGTAATGTTAATTAGGCTTCAGTTGTCCAAAAATAAAAATACAACAATTGTATCTGAAAAAAACAATCCAAATGTCTTATTAGAAATATTTTTATAGATTTACGCAGAACTGTTCTGACATATCTTTAGGTACCACTTATAATATAGTTTTTGACTCGCTGCATACGCCGGGCCGTGAAACGTGGGAGCGGTGCGGAGAATATTTCGGTCTCTCTCTCACTCGTAAGTCTTATGGGTCGGCGGGCGTTGTGCTGCGCATGATTGCTTTCGTTAAGTTGTGTCGATATTGCAACATGCTGACCTTACTATGATTTATGACCGGTGTGCAGCGAGTGATAAATTGTAGATACCATAGTATGTAATTTAAGACAATAACTGAAAAATGTGGTGCAGTTTATAATATATACAAGATGTAACGGGCAAGCCCTTTTAAGCCGAAAAGGGGTTGTTCTATACGTCTAGGCGAACAACTTTTGTTCTACGACTTTTGAAAATTCGAAGTACTTTTCGAAAATTTTAAGTGTAAAGTTTACTTGAAGATCAGCTGTTTCTTAGAGTTCTAGGTCATTGACCTTATGTTGTCCTTTAATTTAGTGTGGTCCACTACAATCAAACCTTCAATTACCTTTATTTTCAAAAGCAGCTGTTTTTTCAGTGAAACCTAACCTCAAAATTTTCAAAAAAAAAGTTCTAATTTTCAAAAGTCGTAGAACAAAAGTTGTTTGCCTAGACGTCTAGAACAACCACCTTTCGGCTTAAAAGGGCTTGCCCGTTACATCTTGTATAATTATATTGTAGCTTTAATACATTGAAGTCATATATTTTTATAAGAAATATAAAAATGTTACCTATTTCTAAATATTTGCCATAAACTACTTTATAATTTTGTTAAACAACTGTTACAATAGTCTAATAGTTACGTTATTTTAAATTACTAGCAGCGCCCCGCGGTTTCACCCGCGTAAGTCCCGATTCCGTGGACATATTGGGATGAAAAATAACCTAAAAAATATTTATCTTATTTGACATCAAATATACGAAGGCTTAATACGTATATTTGTTGCAAATGTCATTTCAATGACATGAGTAATGTTTTATCACAGAGGTATCAATAGTAGCAGAGCAAACATTAACTATCTAAATGCGTGGCAATTATACTCCAAACAAACTTTACTCACACGGACACAAAATATAGGGCCGCAATTATTATTATTATATTATTACTAGCTGCGCCCCGCGGTTTCACCCGCGTAAGTCCCGTTCCCGTTTCAGTTCCCGCGGGATTAAAAGTATTCTATGTCCTTCTCCTGGTTCTAAGCTACCTCCCCACCAATTTTCAGACAAATCGATTTAGCCGTTCTTGAGTTATAAATGGTGTAACTAACACGACTTTCTTTTATATAGATAGATTATAAGGTTGCACCTTCAAATATTTTCTAAATAAAAATCGACCGGTTTATAGACCTCTGAGGCGCTGCAGATTTATGCTAATTGCTACTTTTCATACATCTGTGATGAAACATTACCCATTTCATTGAAATGACATTTGCAACAAAGATACGTAATAAGGTTCCTGGAATACTTTTTTTCTGGTAGGTAATTCAATGGATCTCTGTTGGTAGATTTTTTCTCGAAAATTTGTAAGCACGAAAACTAAGCTTGACAATGATGGTTGAAGCAAACTTTTCTAATTTCGTATTGACAACTTCTGTAACGCGGTGGCAAACTTCCGACGCAGGCACATGTTCGGTTTCCGCTGCGTAATTATTTTTGTGCAATTTATTCGTTAATGTTGATCTCTTGTTGATTATAATAGTTTTTAAGTGAAGAATTTATACCAAATTCTATAGAAAAACTTTTTAAATTCACACGATTTGTTAACATATTTACATTTTACCGGGTCTTAATCGCGTACTATTTTTATTTTCTTACCTCGACGTTTCGATCATGTTACAATGATCTTGGTCTCGAGGGGACTGGAGCTGCGGCGGGTGTCGTCCTCTATTTATAACCGTCGTTGTTTACTGTCCGGTGGTGGGTAGGTAAAATTTCAAAGTACGTGAGTAACCGCACTACCCACATTTTCTATTACACTAGTTCTTAAACTGTTCTGTTCTTAAACAGTAAACAACGACGGTTATAAATAGAGGACGACACCCGCCGCAGCTCCAGTCCCCTCGAGACCAAGATCATTGTAACATGATCGAAACGTCGAGGTAAGAAAATAAAAATAGTACGCGATTAAGACCCGGTAAAATTAAATAAATTCTATAGATTTTAAAAGATAGAGGAAAATAAATCGCTAAACGCTTATTGGTCGGAGGTAGGGGTTATAAGTGCCAACCCCAATCGTTTCTCGTTATTTTATCGTCCTCTTCTAGCGCGAAAAAATAAAAAAACAAAAATAATAATAAAAATATGTCAACTAGCCCTGCGCCCCACGGTTTCAACCGCGTAAGTCTTTATCCAAAATTCAAAAAAATCTGGCATAAAATTCAGACTTCTCCTGATCATAACAAACACAACAAAAAAAGAATTATCGAAATCGGTCCAGCCGTTCATGCGTGATGCCGTGACCACGCGAAATAGGCATTCATTTTTATATATAAGATTGGCCGTAATTAAGAAACTGAACTAAACTACCTTATCTCCGACCAAAGAGCGTTTTTTTTTTTCAGACTAATTCTTGCTTATCGTAATTTTATGTCAAACTAAGTAAAGAACTAAACTTTTTTTTTTTTATAATTTCGTACAACGTGTTACATTGAGGGTAATTGTAAAACGAAAGTGGTTTGTTCTAAACGTCTACATAAGCGAACTAATATTGTGAGACTTTGAAGTACTTTTACAAAAAATAGTAGATTGTAAATTCCCATGAGTTTCTTGCGGCATGATATTCCAAGTCATAGGAACATATAAGTTTTCCGCCTAGAAGTGTAGAACAAACCCTTTCTGTAATAATCGGCTAGCTGTTTACGTAACGATTCTGTTGCCATCAAATCTAGATTAATACAATCAGGAATGTTTTATTCACGTCATTCAAATTAAAACTTAAAAAGGCTGTAACTGTCAAAAGTAAAGTTTTATCTTAGTTTAATATTTTTGTTCTTAAATAATTATACAAACTTGTCAAATAAACTGTCAAATTGAATATCCGTACCATTTCAATACTTTTAATCGAGATTTATTAGCAACAAAGTTACGTAATCAGCCCGCTGATTATTACACAAGGGGTATGTTCTAGACGTCTAGGCGAACAACTTTTTTTAATAATTGACATGTAAGCTGTTGACCGCTATCTCACCTGGTGGAAAGCGACGTGTGGTGTAAGGTGTTGCACGCGTACCTAGGAGATATCTGTTCACTCGTGACTTGAAGACCCCATAAGTTGTGTAATACCTAGTATGTTCTATGTTGTTAACATTGTCGCTGCAACACGTTGTACAGTAAAAAGTTAAATTAAGTTGTTTTTCTTACATTATGCTTTGCTGTTTTGGTCTCTCTGAACTTATTTAATTAAATCTATATCTAACTAAATATTTATTATCTTTTATTTGTTCACCCACGTATTTCCGATTTCCGCGAGAACATCGGGACATATTTGTATAGTAGTAGTTGTAGCAATCCACGATGACTCGTGATGGAACCTTTTCAAAGTACACAAAAAAATTACTAATGCTTACCCATTTTCTTTGCTTTTAAACAGTTGTCAATTTTTATTTACTTTGAAAAGGTTCCACGAATGACTTATGGTGGGTTGCTCTGTCTATAATATAAACCTTAAATCAAAATCCGTTGCGTAGTATTAAAGACCTAAGCATATTACTAGCTACCACCCATAAGCAGAGTCGTTTCCTCCACTCGACTCGACCTCGACTCAACTTGAAGGATAGAATCGGTATGCTGAGTTGTAATAAGAATCCTCCACTTGAGAAAATTCCTCAGTCGAGGCGAGGAATTGATTGTCAAACTCAAGATACGTCGCGATCTACCCTAAGGCATCCTCGAATCTTATTCAGTAACCACTTACTTACTATAAACAATTCTCTACCGGTTGCCAACATAATGAAACAAATTTAATGACGTCAACCCTCACTCAACCTTATTGAAGGTTCCTTAGCTAAGGATAAAATGATAACATATCGATTTCGAGGACGTTTGGAGGAATACTTTGAGGTGATCTTGACTGAGGTTGAGTGGAGAAGTTTTCGAGAAAACTACTCTGCATATGGGTGTAAGAGCCCTTAGGCAGTTTTTAAACACGTTTAGAAATCGTTATGAAAGTCGACTTCTAATAATCTGAATGTAATAATCGGGATGTAAATGTCTGAGAATAAATGATTTCAATTCAATTCAATCTCACTACCTATTGATTCAATAAAGATATATATCCTTGAGATAAACTCCAGTTATCTGTCACCGTTTTTCTATGCATGTGACAAGCCGTCACTGTCTCTCCGCTGTTCGGAAACGCATTGACGCTAGTTATCGAACCAATAGCGATATCGAATAGATAAATCACCGACAAACAGACTGCAGAAACCGGGCAAAATTGATTTTAGAAATCTCAATACTGTCATCTATTTTTGATTCCGACTATAGGTAGGTACTAAATAACAGCAGAATGCAGAAACATCACTTATTTGAGAACTACTTACTTAAATAGCTTTCAAATTCGAAGTTGTATGTGAAAGTTAAAGTTTAGGAGCTGATCAATTAGGTATTTAAGTCCTACTAAAATGCCTTTCTGTATTCGGCTGTAATTGGTATAGGTTTTTTGAAATAAACACAAAAAATATTTCTTAGACAAACGGTTTAATGCAACCCTTAGACCTAGCAAAGCATTAACTTATAACAAAGCTGACAGACCGTACGCGTCTGTCTGTAGTAAACTAGTCCTGCCCCTCGGTTTCACTCGGTCTATGCAACAACCCCCGAATGCTGAGATCATAGACAACCTCTTCAATCTTCTTCACGTCGTATTTGAGTGCGTCGAATCTCTTGCGAAGGTGATCGTTCTTTAGATTTAATAGTCTGAAAAAAGAAGAAAGATTCAGTCAAGTACTGTAATGTACTGTTTCACAATTGTTTACAGAACTCTAACGAAATGAAGTCGACGTGAGTATTGGTATATAATGTTTACTGTCACCAGTATGTCCAGTACTAGATGTGATCAGGCGCAGCTATTGGTATATATTTTACTAGTTGCGTCCCGCGGTTTAACCCGCGTATATCGGGATCAAAAGTAGCCTGTCACTCCTCGATAATTTGATTTCTACTTTGAAATCGATCCAGTACCTACATTCAGAGCCTATTCATTACAAAAAACAAATAAATCTTTGTTCTTTATAATAATTATGACCTATATCTTTACCTGAGTATGGTTCAATTCCCACTTGGTGCAATTTTTTTTTTAATAAATATTTGTATCTGGTCTGTATGTATTTACTCACAAAAGAAAACAGAAAGTATTATATCCGTTGTCTAATCACCGTGACAAAAGCTTAGTAGCTTACCATAGGGCTAGATGGTGCTGTGTGTGTGTTATGTTCACAGGATTTAATTAATATATTTACAAATAAACGATACCTGAATCCAGCGTTGAGTTCCATCACAAACTTGGATATCTGCAGCGGGCGACTGTAGTCCCCGCGCGTTACCGAGTTCACAGCCAGCCGCGACTGGAGCCATACAATATAACGTTACATTCAAGATGGCGGCAAGCGACAAGATGGCGGCACGCGACAAAATGGCGGGAGTTTAATGTCAGAAAAAAAAAAGAAACATACAATGAAGGTTTTTTACGTTTTCATATAGAGGTTTGACTCACCAAGTGATGGCTGAAATCTATAGTGCGTACATTGACTTTGCTCAGACTGAGCTTAGCATAAATTAAGCATAACTTTGAATTAGAAATTATAGTTGAAATTCATTTTGTAATATATGAATAAAATAAAAAGAAGTAGTCTACGTAACAGTGAAGCAAAGTTTAGGTCATTATTTTTGATTGGTTTACATTCTAAATTTGAAAAACTTCGAATTTACTAAGCAAAAACTTTGGATAATTGCGAAGATCGCTTTATAAATACCAAAAACTGTCTTGAGTCAAAGTTTTTGCTTAGCAAAGAAAAAGTAAGTTTAACTCACCAATTCTGAGCAGAGTTGCAGTAGACCAACCAAGTAATCTTCAATATCGAGATGGAAACCTTCCTTTAGCTCCACTGCACTTACTGTTGATGGAAAACAATAGGTATTTAAGGCGAGTTTATATTTGTGAAATTGCATAACTTTTCAACTTCTAGTCGTGGTCGCGAGAGGACCAAGACCATTGTAACATTGTAGAAACATTGAGATAAGAAAATAAATAATAGTACTCGATTAATGCCCGTTCTCTGAATCGTTTGTCGGTGAGTCTGTTTGTCGGTGGTTTATATATTTAATATCGCTATTGGTTCGATAACTAGCGTTAATGCGTTTCCGAACAGTGGAGTGACAGTGACGGCTTGTCACATGCATAGAAAAACGGAGACAGATAACTGGAGTTTATCTCAAGGATATCTTTATTGAATCAATAGGTAGTGAGAGTTTATGTCAGATGTTCAGAAACCAGGCATTAGACCCAGTACAATGTAACAAAGACTTACTGCCAAGTATTTCAGCGACAGTCTCGTGTGAGACTAGGATGCCTTTCTCGAGCCATATCGTGAGGGAGATCAGGAAGCAGTAGCGCTGCGTCATCACGCGCCAGTGGTCGTAGTATCTTGGATAGAGTATACATATACATTGCATAATACATTCATTACTAGCTGCGTCTAGCGGTTTCACCCGCGTAAGTCCCGATCCCGTGGGAATATCGGGATTTAAAATAGCTTATGTTGTTTCTCGATAATGTAGTTTTCTATTGGTTAAAGAATTTTTGAAACTTAGTTCAGTAATTTCAGAGCCTATCGTTACAAAGAAACAAATCTTTTCACTTAATAATATAATATTAGTAAAGAATAGGGTTACCCCATATCTTCCAATGTGCGTCGTAAAAGGCGACTAAGGGATCTAGGAGAGACTCGCAAACCTTCTTCTTGATTGTGTTAGTGTCAAGCAGGCAGCCAACCATAAAAATATTGTCAAATCTATTTGTAGTAGGTACAGTCAATGACGACTTACCTACTGTGCTGACCCTAAATATTTGGGGTATAATGGACCCTAGGCTCCCAAGAAACGACATGAGACAAGAAACGACGACGACGAGAGACATCACTCAGATGACATAGAAACATTTACAGGTCAAGTTAATCGTAAATGTTAATTTTTGCAACAATAAAGTTTATCTATCTTACTTGTAATAATCAGTGGAGGGAACAGCAGTCTTCAGCCTGGCGTAGCCATCTCGACTCTTCTCAAATAGTTCCCGAGCTTTGAGGCAAGCAGGGCCAACTGGGGATAGACATTAGAATACTATGGCGTTACCCGCCTTCAGAGGTATTATACAAACCTGAAATTGCGATAATGATGGAATTGCACCCCCAATATTGACAAAACCTCAAATAGTACTTTGTTTAAATGCCTATTCTTTTATATAGTCAGTAATGCAGCCTACAAACATGAAAAACATTTTATCGATCAAGTAAAATGCTGGATCCTTTTTTCCCAGCAGCAAGCAACGGGTTATCTTATTCTATAAAAGAGACCAAAACTTGGAGGAATAAATAAGTCTAGGATACTCACTGCCTTCTTCGTTGTGATGTATGACTTGTAGAACCGTGGTGATTTGACGAGATATTTGATCGACTTCTTTGCAAATGTTGCGAATAACCTAAAATAAAAATATCAATTTTTTCGGTGTTCACCAATTAAACACACATACGGATACAGGGTATAATAGTTGACAAATATATCTTAGTTTACAGCTAATAGCTTGAGTTACAGAAAATAAAACAAGGTGAAGCAAGGGTGGTGTAGTTTGCAGGTTTGAGTGTAGAGGTACCTAATGTTTACCTCACGAGTTTCCTGCTCAGCGTCAAGGTTTTGCTGAAATTCGCTAAATATCTTATTTACAAGTAGATTTCCACTCATTTTGGAGTAACTATGGACAAATCTTGGAGAAATACAACAAATTCGTCGGCATTCAACAAAATCAAAACAACACGACGTCACGTCACAGATAAAAAATACAAGGCCGGTCGGTCGGTCATGAATAACCTATAGATTAAAATATAAAATGCACGCTTACACGAGGTAAGTTAAATGGCCATTTTTTTTATTAATGTCACTGTCAAAAATGCCAAATTGAATCAAGGCCGAAAAATCTGTAAAACATGGCTGGCGGCGAAGTTGGTCTTGCTCAATCTGCCTCTGCTGGCGGAGATACGATATTTGGGAAAATACTGAGGAAGGAAATACCTGCTAAATTCGTCTACGAAGATGATCAGGTATTTATTAATATCAAATCATCGCAATCACTCACGATTTAACGGATCGGCGCTGTATGACTGTCATTGGTTTTGTCTTTAACATTTTGATCATTTTACCAGTAAATTCAATTAAAAAGATCGTTATATAGTGGAAATAACGTCTTATCTTCCTATTTTTATCATTTTTACTAAAATTACAACCGGAATTTCATCAATATATCATCAAAATGTAACTCCTCTTTTCAGTGCGTAGCCTTCCACGATGTGAGTCCTCAAGCACCGACACACATCCTGGTAATCCCGAGGAAACCAATATCTCAGTTGTCGAAGTCCGAAGACGAAGATGAACAATTACTCGGTAAGAAAGATAGTACAGTAGAAACCAAAAACGTTATAATTCTTCAGCGTGTTAGCTTTAGATTTCGCAATGTGATTTAGACCCTATTTATTGAAAATTTCAACTGCCTAGTTGTACAATTCATGTGATACAACGTGGTGATAGACAGACGGACAGTGAAGTCTTAGTAAAAGGTTCCCTTATTGCTCTTAGGGTATGAAATCCTACAATCATAGTATTTTGTTTACAAGCTTTTAATGAAATAAATATTTTTTTGATTATTTAGTTTGAGTTTAAATACAACATCTTACAATACATAATATTCAATTCCAGGACATCTCCTGATCACGGCTCGTAAGGTCGCAGCTCAAGAAGGTCTAGACAAGTCTGGTTACCGTTTGGTGATTAATGACGGTAAGAACGGAGCTCAGAGCGTCTACCATCTGCATATCCATGTGTTGGGAGGTCGCCAGATGCAGTGGCCACCGGGATAATGAACTGTAGTTAGTAGGTGATGTGGTGGTTTCAAATAAATATGATGAGGATTTTGTTAACAGTTTGTTTTATTGTTATCCAATTATTATCACCTTTAGTAACCTGTCGTAGCACACTTATCTTATAAGTACACTTGTACGGATGATTTGATAAATGGATTTTGGTGACAATTCAAAGACAAAAAATATTGCTACCAACAAAGACATACAAATAAATCAAAACTACTCCCTCTTACAACTTACAAACCATGATTAACAGTGACATAAACTGTTTATTGTTTGTCTTTTACTGTGATATTAGTTATCATCAGTTATGTTTTGACATTTCTCAATATAATCCGTGTTTTTGCGATACTACTAGAATTTTCCCGAAAATCGGTTTATTAAATCCACATACTAGGTACATAATAATATTGGTATAATTTATTCATAGAAATTAAAAATAGCGTACGTTATTTAATTACCACTTAATGACTAATTTTATTTCATTCGACAATTAAACTTACTACAATTGTAATTATGACTACTTATGCTAATCTTACGTAGTTTCATTTTATTGCTCTAGGAAATATTTTAAAACAAAAATATAACAAACTTTAACTTATGTCTGACAACGAGCGAGTGAGCGTGGGCGAGTCTATTGGAGATTATTAAAACACTTATGATAAGAAGCTTTTAATATTATTAACTGGATCTTGTCAAAATCTGTGACACAACTTCTTTTAATCTTTTTTTAAGCAACAACTATCATTATTTTTTAAATAGCTCTAAAGACCGCTGTCTAAAACTTTTTCCCTGAATATCTATACAACGAAATTGGCTTTATTCATAACAAGCGGTGCCTAGCGACGTTAAAATGACATAAAAACTTGAATTTGGCCTAAGGTTTACGCGATTCTATATAATAAATAAAACACAACATTTACCGGGTTTAGAATGTTAGAATAGACGAATTACATCTCAGTCAACCTTGAAAAAGCCAACTGTAAAATCAGCGAAAGCTGGGTCGTTGATAATAATGTCGTTGTTAAATAAAACGCGAGTAAAACGGTAAATATCTATCGGTCCATCTATCTAAATATGGTGTTTTATCATAAAAACTTTATTTATAAAGTCGGTTAGACTAAGTATGTGGCCTATGTTCTTCTCCAACCCCTGAAATACACTTATGCAAAATTTCATCCAGACCGATCGATATAGATAAACAGATTAACTCTTTATTGTTTGTAATATACCAAAAATTAAAAATAATTTCTTCTATGGTTATCGCGATTTTGCATAATAAAACACTTTATTTACCGGGAAAGCTCGGTTCGTTTAAAAATCATGAATAAAACGCGTTAAACCCTCTAAATAAAGTGTTTTATTAAAAAAAAACATAACAAACTTAAACCTAGGTGACACAACGGGCGGCCTTATCGCTTAAAGCGATCTCTTCCAGACAACCTCGAGCAATTTTGCCATGAGAATCGCACTAACAAAATTGTGCTACATTTTTTTCCTATGCTAAATAAAGCCGTGTTTTCATTACGGAACTAGTGTCGCGAAAGTTATAGTCATCTTTCCCAAAAAAATTCGTAGCACCAACGGTTTTTTGATAAAACTAGTTCCAGTAAACTGCTGCGCGACTTTTTTTGTGAAGTTGACTATAACTTTCGCAACACTATTTTCGTAGTGAAAACAAAGCTTTAATGTAGTCTTTAGAAAACCTAATTTTGACAAGGGTTTTGTAAGAAGCTACTTGACTTGAAACTACAAATCACAGTCGGCTCCCCGGGCCTGTAGGCCACAGCATATGATGCAACGCTCTCCCGAACACGTGTAACCCCTTGAACCTGTAGTTTCTGTGGTTTTCGTCCACCACGACGTGATACCCCGTCGTGTCCAAGCCTTTTGATAGCGCCGCGTTCTTCGCCACTATGAGCAGATGACCTGTAATGATAAATAAAACACGTTAGAAATATTTCGTAAATTTGTTTTTATTGCTCAAGGCATATTTACTAGAAATATTTTTAAAGGAAAATATTATCTTCAAAAATTCACTTGCGGCGAGATTTGAACTCGCGTCCCTGGATCAATATTCCAGTGCCTATACCGCTCGGCCACGCAAGTTCCCCAACTTGCGTGACCGAGCGGTATAGGCACCGCAAGTGAATTTGCGGCGAGAGTTCAAATCTCTTCGCAAGTGAATTTTTGAAGATGATAAATACGTTAGAAATATTTTAGCAAGGAAATATATTTCCAAAAACATCCCCAGTACAGGATTCGAACCTGCGTCCTTTCGCTAACCAGGCGAATGCTCTATCCACTGAGCTACACGGAATCATAGGGATTTTTTGGAAATTATATTTCCTTGCTAATAATATTTCGAAGTTTAAATGCCTTGAGAAAAAAAAACAAGGAATATTATTACATACGTCTAAGTTCAGCTGTGACTTTTGTCACCATACGGTGTTTTAAGGGTGTATTCAAGTAGAATGCTGAACCACTACATGGTGATCAATCCAGCGTAGGTACCTACATAAACAACTTTCGGGGACTAGCTTTAATAATCGTTTTACTAAACGGCCTCGTCGTGTAAGTGAAAATAAAGTACACGTCGGATGATTATGATGATGACCAGGCGGACTCAGCCCTGTACCGACCTACCTCAAGTGTTAGAAGCAAGCGAGTGAGCGCGGGCGAGTATGCTATTTGTAGCTCAAAAACGTACTTTGAGTTAAGTATTATTTCATTTTTATTTGAAGACCTCTGTGGCGCGTCGGGCGAACGCTTGGCTGGAATGCAGAAGGATGCGGGTTCGATTCCCGCTGGGCGCAAATATTTATACTTAAAAATAAATATTTGTATCTGGTTTGGGCGTATTTCTATGTATAATATGTATGTATTTACAAAAGAAAAATAAATATAAGTAGTATATCAGTTGTCTAGTCTAGGGGCTAGATGGCGCTGTGTGTTCATCACATGATTTATTTATTCGACCTTCGCTCCTCGCTGTCTGTCGGTCAGGGACTTGAGTAGGTAGGACCCAAGGAACTTACATTTTACTAGGACGTAAGACTTACTTAAATACCACCCCCTTCCTTATAAGCGCTTGTTTACAGCTCTGAATAACTATGTATTGTTTGTCTTTTACTGTGTCATGAAGTTTCAAAGTTGACAGACAGAGACAAACGTCACATAACTCGGTCATCTCTGTTAATCATCGTTTAGGGGGTTAGCCTTTTAATGTGCAAATGGCTTCAGTACACGGGATGCCCAACAACCTGTGAAGTGGAGACGTACGAGCAAAAGCGGACCCCGGGCTCCCGCCCGAGAGGGGTATAAGTTATAACCGGAAACATCGTGCGTTAGGATGATGATAGTTGATGATAGTTTACGCTCGGTATAATACTGATGTTATTTGACTTACCAAATAATTTCTCATCGTCAACGGTGGCCATGGAAAGCAGAGGTAGATGCGTCTTAGGGACGACGACGAAATGTATCGTAGCTTGTCTGTTCTCGTCCACATCAAATACGTAACACTATACAAGAAAATAAACAATTAATTAACTTACACAGAGACAGGGCACGTATTTTATAACTTAACTGTCTAAATGGGAGCGGTTGTGTCATGGTTGCCGGGAAAAATACAATGTTTCTTGTTAGCTAGTATCTTATTATTATATTATTTAGGTATTATATCCTCCAAGGCTAGTATGATTTTAGTAACAGCAAATCTGGGACTCGACCGCTCAAGCTGCGTCGGGTTCAACTCGACGTCGCTTTGAGACACACTGCGCAAAGGAAAAACTTGCGCAAAACCGGCGCGGCGAGAACTATTGCCTTGTTTTGCATGCATTTGAAGTCGACGACGACGCGCAGTACAGTACGGTTGCCGTCGAGTTCTGCGCGTCGTCGCCTTCAAATGCATGCAAAACAACGCAATGGTTCTTGCCCCGCAAGTTTTTCCTTTTCGCAGTGTGTATCCTAAAGCAATGTCGAGTTGAAATCGACGGAGCTTGCGCGGTCGAGCCCCTGTTACGGCACTTATCCTATACCTAAAATGTTTCAACAAAGCCACAACAACAAACATCGATAAAAGTTGCTGACCCATTTTCACAGCAATGCTAAGGCATTGTTGACACGTTTGTATACGGAATATGTCGAGCCTTAGCTATAGGTTTGCTGTCCAGTTGAACACATACTAAAGTACTAACTGAGCCTAGAAGGTGAATAGTCGACCACGGAACACTATAACCGCTTAACAAGTAAACCATTTCAAACTCGACTCGGTCGGGGTTCAGATCTAAAGTCAATTAATGGTTCGGAAAATTTTCCTCGTCTATAAAAAAGTTTGAAAATACCCCATAGAGTATACATAAAGCAAAGTATAGAGCGCGCCTATGGGTATTTGCCTACTCCGCAAAGTGCAAGCAGATGCTCTAATACATAGATATTCAAATGTTGAGGTTGAATAGTGATCCGCGAATCATTTTAACACCGCGGCACTGAACATTTCACCGTAATTATTACTAGAATAAATTCTAACGAGAGAAACAGTCAGTTCCCGTAACCCTAAGTAGATGACTGATGATGACATCGTTTTTGACATTTTTGAATGTTTATACCGGTGCTTACAGGTCATACTCACATACACCAGCGTTCTATAGTTTGCTTATGTTAAGGAATACCCACTACGTGCCACTATCTATGATCGACAATAGTTTATAATTCGATTGAGACGGTTGTCGCAGGGAAATAGGTATCCCATAATAAGTAATTTGATGTCTAGTATTTGGATATATTATTGAAAATTACCTTTTCGTCTTGAAACAGTATTTCCTGTCGTTTCCTCCCGTTGAAATGGAACGGTGCAGCAACAGTAGCAGCCATCTTGCTAAATTTCACAATAGAACACAACTGGCTTACATTGATTGCAGTTTGATACTTTATTAACGTGTTTTTAATGTTTTAGAGTTCCGTGCGTAAATGTAAAGTGTACCCAGATGCCCTCCATGTTAGGTTTCATTGGAATGTAGACTAGAGGGCGGCACTTATTCGATTCTTTAAAAAATATTTTGCTTTTCAATTATTTTCAAGAAAATTTTGAAAGTTGTATAACTTGTAAATAGGTCTTCAATTAAATGACTACCTGTAGACCTAAACAGGTTCCTTAAAGCAATTCTGCCCGCAATATTGCATTTTGGCACTTTCACAATAACCGTGCATCTGTCATAGAATAAAGCCGTGAGAACCAGGTTCACATTTATCGTGAATGTGTCAAAATGCAATATTGCGGGCAGAATTGCTATAGGAACCTTTTTACTGAAGAGATCGCCCTTAGACAATAAAGCCGTACTTTGTGCCACGCTAGATTTGAAGTTACTTGAGTTAGTTAGTTTTAGAAACGACAAAAAAGGGTTTTTCATTTTCACGGTATTGGGAGTTCGCGGGTGAAACCGCGGGACACATGTAGTCTACATTTAGTAGGTATCTTTAACTTCCTAACTGTAAATCGGTGTCTTTAAAACATTTATAGAAATACAATAATAATATACGGAACCACTTCCTTAAAACGCGTTACTCGCTTACCTTATTTTCTTATCACACTGATATACTTTTAGATAACGATGTTGACTCAAAAATGACACAGCAAAGATATGAAAAGGTGTTGAAATAAACAATAAAATTAACAAAAACCAATAATTCTTTATTTAATTAAATAATAATCGTTATTATTATTTAATAATAGTTAATTATGAATAATAACACAACACTTGCAATAATACAGCTTTAGAATTTTACACATCACAGTCTTAAAAATAGTTTTTTTAAATAAGGGTTGATTTTTCAATCTACAGATAAAAAAGATCTTTCAAATAAAATCAATAAAACTATCAAGTTAAAAATAAATAAATATTGGACTTACAGACAGCGCAAAAGAGTTCCAAACTAAGCACTAGGCTTGTACTGCAGGTACTAGACAACGGATATACAATTTGGAACGCGTAAGCCCTTTTAATCCGAAAAGGGGCTGTTCTAGACGTCTAGGCAAACACCTTTTGTTATACGACTTTTGAAAATTCAAACTTTTTTTTGAAAATTTTGAGATTATGTTTCACTGATAAAACTTTGTAAAGAGTTTGAAAATAAAGGTAATTGAAGTTTTGATTGTAAACCATCAAACTAAATAGTAAAAGGACAACATAAGGTCAATGGTCTCGAACTCTCAGAAACAGCTGATTTTCAAGTAAACTTTACACCTAAATTTTTCGAAAAGTACTTCGAATTTCCAAAAGTTGTTCGCCTAGACGTCTAGAACAACCCCCTTTCTGAGTAAAAGGGCTAACACCTTGTATACCACAATACTTGTCTACAGCGGGAATCGAACCTGCAACCTTCTGCGTTGCAATCGGGGTTTCACCCGACGCGACACAGAGGCCGTTAAATTTAATTAACAGTTTGATTTCTTTTTAAAATAAGATTAAAAATCTACAATTACAGAATAAAAACACATGATGGTTTTTAATTCACACGATTTGTTAACATTGTTACAGTTACAATGCAAGGCCATTGTAACATCGTCGAAACGTCGAGGTAAGAGAATAACTAAATAGCGATTAAGACCCGGTAAATAACTATGTTAAAAAACGATTTACTTACATGGTTGTTTTCACTACCGAAATTAGCATCGAAATATCGAGCTCCGCGAATAAATTATTAAACATGGTAAATACCCCGTTATTAAGTATTTTTAGTTATGTTATAAAACATGAAATTGAGAAAAAAAAATGCTGTCTTTATTCGGTGTTATTAAATTTTATAGGACAGGGGCCCGACCGCACATCTTCCGTCGTAATCGACATCGAAATCCCACTGTGCAAAGGAATAACCTGCGCGGTTCAAACCACAGCGTTAATTGCATGCATTTGAAGGCGACGCCGTAGCGCCTGGCTTCAACAGTACTTCAATGGGCGACCGTTTAAGTGTGGATTTTTGCATTGCGGTAGGAAGGTGAAGTAAGGCAAAATTTGTAGGTCAGTAAGTGATGATGACGATGAATGACGATGGGCGCCGTCGAATTTAACTATCTTTGAAACTGGCAGCTCAAAGGACCTCGTATTCAATGACAGCTCAACTCGACGGTGCCGGCTTCAAATGCACGCAAATCAACGCTGTCGTTTTCACCGCGCAGGTTATTCCTTTGCGCGGTAACTTCGCAGATCTTTTATCTAGAGATTGAAAAATTATCCCGAAATGCAGATATTCGTACCACCTTATACAACGCTTAATAAACCTTATCTATACTTATATGGGATGATTTATATTAGACCGTAACGAGCACGAGCTTCGTTGTCCATTGCTCGGCGAGCAGTCGATCGGTCTGTTGCAACCGAGTGGCGGCCGAGCAATGGACAACGAAGCTCGGACTAGCTGGCGCTCGTGACAGGCTAATAATATAAATTATCCCTAATAAAGGAAGAGAGAACAAAAAGGCTGTACTTGGAAGTAAATTTAAAAAAAAGTTGTCTAGGGGACTTAGAAAAAGTAGTAGAACGAAAAAAGAAATATGTATTTTTAAATTCATGTCTGTGTGTCTGTTTGTTCCTCATACAATTAAAAATTACAAATCCGATTGAAATCTGGTTTTCAAAATCGGATACTTCTATTTTCGAGGAACCCCGTGGTATACTTTATAATTTTGTTATAATTTTTAAAATGTATGTCTGTCTGTTTCTTTGTTTGTTTCCTATACAATTAATAACTACTAATCCGATTGAAATCTGGTTTTCAATATTGGATAGTTCTATTTTCCAGGAACATCGTGGTAACTTTACATCGAAATCCAATTAGTAGAACCTGGGTGGGTAATGAACGAAAAAGTCGGCTATGCACTATTTCTACGCAGACGAAGTCGCGGGTAACAGCTAGTTTAGTTATATTTTCTGTCAGACGTCCGTCTGTGATATGCAAAAACACAAACCTGTTTAACTAAACCAGGTTTAACTAACGTTCATGGACTTATAAAACTTATAATAAAATAGAAGTTGATATTCGCACGGGACTTACGCGGGAGAAAACTAACAGAAAGCTTAGCCTTATTAATAAACGTGAAATAAGATCTGAGTAGTGAGAACATGCTTTGTCGTTTTCCGTGATTAGAACTCTCAAAGAAACAACAGAAACCAAAAGCGGAATAACTACTCCGAACTTATTCCCCTTTTATTTTTCGCCTGGAAGTCTACCTTAAGAAAGCTAACTGTAAAGTTAGCGAAAGCTCGGTACTTTGTAATAAAGCCGTTACTAAATAAAACGCGAGTTAAACCCGGTAAATATTGTGTTTTTTTAAAACAAAGTAGCTTCCCACTGTCTGTTTGTATGTATGCTTAGGTCTTTAAAACTACGCAACGGATTTTGTATTTTTTCGTGAAAAGAACTTTCAAAGTTGAAAGACAGAAACCAAAAGCGGAATAACTAATCCGAACTTATTCCCCTTTTATGAATAAGAATACTAAGCCGTTAGCTTTCATTCACTCGGTTAGTCTTATACAGAACTAACATCAAATTATGACTAATCCACTTCCTTATAAACGATGATTAACAGATAACCAAGTTATGTGACGTTTGTCTCTGTCTGTCCACTTTGAAACTTCATGTGACAAAAGGCAAACGATACATAGTTATGCTGCTGTTAACGAGCGTTAAGAAGTAAGGGGGTTAAATTGTACAATTCATCATTATTATGCATCAATGATTTTATAATTCATCATTATTATACATCAATGATTTTATAATTCGGTTTATTAAGTTATATACATATTTATTTATTACTTTTATTTACCACCTTACTTATAAACGACTAGGTGCGCCTTACTGGTTCACCCGCGTAAGTCCTCTAAATGTTTTAACTAAAATTGGTGTAAAATAATAACTGTTTATAAATTCGGTTAGTTTTTTTGGTTAAAACAGTATTTTTACATTTTACATTAGTCTATTACAATTTACACAATTGATTTATAGAAATTACCTATTTGTTACTGGATGTAACATTTTTTACATTGACTTCAAAAAGTCTTCTTACAAATTATTATTCCCTTCACAAAGTCAGTGCTTCTTAACTCATTGACTTTCAAAGTGCATCAATCAATCAACAATACACTATTTGGCTTCAAAAAGCCTCTTTGTTACAATGGATTACTTCACAGCATATATTTTTCACTTTTTACATTTCACTGAGACATATTTTACCTACTTAAAAGTCACAATTTGAACACAATTTTTTTACTAAATAAGATTAATTTTACAAAGACCCATTCACTTCAAAATGTCCACTGACTGTACAAAGTCCGCTAATAAGACTAATAGTATACAAGTCGATGGGGCTAGTCTTTGTAATCTTTCCTAATTCTCACTTCACAAACTTCCACCGGCTTCAAAAAGTCCACTGACTTCACAAAGTCTTCTAATTAGACCAATAGTATTAAACTCAACAATCTAGTCATGTCCAGTTGATAAAGTCCCAATCACTTCAAAAATTCCACTGAATTCACAGAGTTCACAAGTAAAATTTATTAGTGGTATAAAATTCAATGTAACTAACCTTTGAAATATTCTCTTATCCTCACTTCAATAAGTCCACTGAGTTCAAAAAATCGACTGACTTCAGAAAGTCCACTGAGTTCGGAAAGTTCACTGACTTCACAACGTTCACTAGTAAAACGAATAGTAGTATAAAAGTCATGTACCAATATGCTTATTCTCACTTTAAAAAGTCCATTGACTTCACAAGTCTGTCATTAAGACTAATGATATAAAAGTGGTTGTGTATCGGTTCTATCCCCAGCTGGGGTCGTACCCGTGCCAAGCCACGGGCGCGAGGTATATCCTGCGGTCTCGCACGTAGCACGTCACGATGCCGCGATACGCCGTTCTTGGGACTCCACTCTATAAGAACAAAGAACCTGTTAAGGATTTTTATTTTTTTGAAGCGGGATTTACATTACGTAACTAGTGGCATTACTTATTCGATAGAATTGCTTCTAGTAACAGCTGCGAGACTGCATTTGTGAAATTGACTCTATAATGCACGACACTGGTTTCGTAATGTAAATTAAGCTTTAGTGTTTACATTACACATACCATTGGGAAAAAACCGATATCTTACTAATATAATAAACGCGAAAGTTTGTATGTATGTACGTATGTAAGTTTGTTACTCTTTCACGCAAAAACTACTGAACCGGAATAACTTGGAATATAGGTAGCTGGATACCGGGAATAACATATAAACTACTTTTATCCTGATATTCCCGCGGGAACGAGCCTTACTCAGGTGAAACCGCGGCGCGCATTATTTATAAAAACCTATTTATTGGAGACAAGACAGGCTTCCGGCCGAGTACAGAAACGTTACACAAAACTTAAGAGCTACTTAAACGTATAAGCAGCTCTCGAACTCAAAAACTTCTCTACTTTTTAAATTTCAGAAGTTGGTAGTTGAGCATATCTCAGAAAGAAATCGATAGTGCGATTCAGGACTTCATACCAGTAACGCCATCTAGTAGGTTCTGTGGGCGTCAATTTTCAGTGTCGATTCTGTATTCGGCAATTAAGGGCCTATATTACCCTAATAGCGTGACAGGGATAAAGATAGCAAATTCCAGATGTGTAAGTGAAGGACGTAAGATGCGACTATGCAAAATTTTATTGCGTAAAATCAAATAATTGCTAGTTTCAAGATAACTAAACGTTAATCTTGAAATTCAAAACATTTACTGCCTGTATTGAGATAAGTTTAGTTCTTATACAAAGTTTTATTAGTTTTCGTACAATATTGACTGAGTAATCACACTTATTTTTAAAATTTAGAGGGAAGCTTGTAATTTTTTTCTATCGAGAAAATTTCCAGGAATCGTGTTGTCACGACATTCACGTGTTAGTAAATATCCTCGACTTTAATAAATATGGTTTCAAAAACTTTTATTTCAAATAACTTTTGTAGTAATTCACCCTAGAAACATCAGTTCTGGCCTACTACGGCCCCTTAAACTGTAGGACTCACCCGGAAGTCGTCCATTAGGCCCAGTTTCTTGGCGTTGCGGCGATAGGTCGCGGCGTCGCTATACTCGACCCGCACGGGTTCGCTCGCCCCCTCCACCAGCGCGTGCTCCGCGCTCCGGGAGGGGAGGGAGTACACGAGCGACGTTAGCGCATCGTCGTAATTCTCCTAAGGAAATAAATAATCAATCTTCTTACTAATATTATAAACGCGAAAGTTTGTATGTAAGTATGTATGTATGTGAGGTTGTTTTCGTCCGGAAGTCTACCTTAAAAAGCTAGCTGTAAAGTTAGCGAAAGCTCGGTACTTTGTAACGAAAAACGCAAGTAAATCCCGGTAAATATTGTGTTTTATTAAAACTAAGTCGCTGTCTGTTTGTATGTTTGCTTAGATCTTTAAAACTGCGCAACAGATATTGACGTGTTTTTTTTTAGTAGATAGTGATTCAATAGGAAAGTTATAATTATAATGTGTAAAAAATCCTAAAATTTCCACGGGATCGGAACTTACGCAGGTGAAACCGCGGGACGCAACCAGTGATTAATACATACCTTAAGTAAATAAGTTAAATTAAGCTTAGTAAACTCAACAAAATCCAAGTTAAGTTGTATATTTCTGAGATGCTTGTCGAAAAACAGTCCTTTGCTGACACCAATCTGTAATAAATAATTACCTTATTAAACAACTTGATAAACTTAAATAAATAAATAATTATAGCACGTTAGATTGCGCTGTGTGTAATAAACACACAGCGCAATCTAACACCAAACTAAGCACTAGACTTGTACTATGGGTTCTAGTCAACGAACAAGGAGTCTGTACATATTTTACTTTAAATAATTATGTAAGTATGGTAAATGAAACTTATTTACCGGTTTTAATCGAGTTCTTTTATTATTTTCAGCTTTGTTGTACTGCCGTTCCTCTACATCTACCCTGAGGAAGGAGTCTGCAAAGACTCCGAAACGTAGGAACGGCATTGCAACAATGTTGAAAGAAAGAAAGAAAGAAGAAAAACATTTATTGACAACAAACACACGCATAAGAAGGTACATACGAACAATGGGACACAATTTTTACATAGATAATAATACAAGATGTAACGGGTAAGCCCTTTTAAGCCGAAAGGGGGTTGTTCTAGACGTCTAGGCGAACAACTTTTGTGCTACGTCTTTTGAAAATTCGAAGTACTTTTCGAAAATTTTAAGTGTAAAGTTTACTTGAAGATCAGCTGTTTCTTAGAGTTCGAGGTCATTGACCTTATGTTGTCCTTTGATTTAGTTTGGTCTACTACAATCAAACCTTAAATTACCTTTATTTTTAAAAACAGCTGTTTTTTCAGTGAAACATAATCTCAAAATTTTCAAAAAAAAAGTTCGAATTTTAAAAAGTCGTAGAACAAAAGGTGTTCGCCTAGAAGAACCCCCTTTCGGATTAAGAGGGCTTACCCGTTACATCTTGTATAAGTAAATACAAAGATCGTTTTGTCTTATACTATTATGAAAAGGAAATAAAAATAACAGAAAAGAAAAACAAGGTCCAATTAATTGTTACAATGAGAGCAGTGTGCCTGCTGCCAACGAGGAGCAAAAAAAATATATTTTTTATATAAAGCAATATTTTAATTATATTTTAGTTTTAACAATAAATACTCAATAAAACACAATATATACCTACAGGGTTTTACTTGCATTTTATTGATTCACGACATTTTAGCAGTTGGCGAAAGCTCGGTCGTTTAAAAATAATGCCTTTAATCAATAAATCGCGATTAAAACCCGGTATATATTGTGTTTATTATGCAAAATCGCGAAAACCGAAGACAAAATAAATACTCATTTCGAGCATGCAATAAAACAGAATCAGTAAATAAATTTTACATGTCAAAATACAAAGTCCAAAATTATTACAATGTCAAACTTAAAACTAACTTAAACCTAATCAAACAATCCGCCCCTAATTGTACCCGGAGCAAAGGTACCCATAACGCTGGCAGCATTGCCCCGCTGTATGGCAATCGCCAGCCTTTGCTCCAGGTACGAACCGGAGCGGGGGTAAATAAATTAGAAGGTAAAACAGTAAAATTGGAGTAAAGGCCCTGAAGAAAGCAGTAGAACGTACCTTTCCAAAGGAATAAGTCCTGGATATCTCGGGCCGGATGCACGCTTTGTGCTGGATATTCTCAGGGTTACGGAGCCAGTCGTCGAAGAACCTGGAAGTTAGTGGAAAGTAACAACTGTATTCACTTTAAGGGAGGACTCATTTTGTCACATTTTTGCTGGCGTTGATTAGAGCAAAACTGAAAAGCCACGCTTAGGGTCGTTTGTATATTACTTAAAAGATCTATCATTTTCCCTAAAATTCTATGATCTACCATAAAAATCTCTGGTCTTTCTTTAGCGATTTATCATTTTCTTTACCGACTCATATACAAAATATTTTGTTTAATGATAATAATAATAATCTTTCTTTATTTCAACATTTTCAATTTACAAGCATGGGAACCCTGACACTTAAACTAGGATTATCCTGTGCTATAAGTGCCAGAATGACTTAATTGTAGCTTAGACTAATTGAAATTATAATATTGCATTACATGGCTGAGAAATTTGATTAAGTACCACAAATTAATTTAATTCTAAACTAACAGTGTAACTTAGGATAAAATAACTATAGTAATTATGTATATTTAAATTAAATTCAAATAGAGAAAAACAAAAACAATTACAGAAGTGAACAAAAATTCAGGAAGTTATAAATCACCAAAGTTTGGTCAAGTTGTGTAGAGTGTGTGGGTGTGTGACTGTGTATCTAAGTATGACAACAAACCAGGGGCGCTCCGTCATCCCAGTCTCTTAAGAGTCTGGGTACGGAAGTTGCCCTCTGTTCTACGGGTTTAACAGTGTATACGCACGTCTTCGTTTGAACCAAAAGTAGTCGTCAAGCAAGAATGATTAAAATAGACTCAGTTGCATCATAATCTAGTTTTAAAAGTGATTGCTTAATTTGCACTTTAAAATGAAAAATAGACAAATTTATTAAAGTGTTATCGTTTTTGGTAAACTTATTATAAAGATATGGCCCCATTGCACATGGATGGTGTCGCGCCAAAATGGTTCTACTCGCCTTTTCTTTAAATATCAGGTCTCTCCTTCGCTTGAGCCTGTTAATTTCGAAATCAAATCCATCCGGCATGTTACGGTGAGCATATATAAGATTTCCAAATATATACAATTGGCGCACTGTCAGGACACTACAATCTTTGTACAGTTGAGCGGAGCTGTAGCGCCTTGGCTTCGATGTCATAACCTTAAGGACTCCTCTTTGGGCTCTCTCAAGTCTCAATATTGTTGTTTTATTGCAGCCACCCCAGACAGAAACACAATAGTTTAGCAACGATTGGCAAAGGCAGTAGTATATGGATTTTAAGAGTTGTAGATCACCGATGTGTCTAATATTTTTGAAGATTGACAATAGCTTTCTGATTCTATTTGTTAGTGAGTCAACATGTCTATGCCAATTCAAGTTTTCATCTAGTAACACGCCAAGATATTTAGTAACTGCAACCCTCTCTAGAGCTCGGCACCCACAGTTAAATGGATCATCACATGTATGTACCTTGATACCTATATCGCCTCGCGGTAATGAACGGTTTGATGCTGCAAATGTGACATATTTAGTTTTGTCTACATTTATAGTGAGCAGGTTCGATCTTAACCAATCAGACACACACCTGAGGGATTGATTTGTTGATCTGACGACATTCTCCCAACTTTTTCCTTCAACTAAAATGGCAGTATCGTCAGCAAAAGTGAAGATTTTTGCAGATAACAACCTCATCTGGCACAGCGGATTGATAAAGATCAAAAATAGGGTCGGGCCAAGTACACTTCCCTGTGGAACACCTATTTTAATCGGGGCTTCTGTACTAGTCCAATCTCCTATCTTTACTTTCTGTTTTCTGTCTGTTAGGTAGCTCTTAAAAAGAGAGAGAGCAAGACCCCGTACACCGATCGCTTCAAGCCTATCAATTAATATTGGCACAGAAACAGTGTCAAATGCTTTTGCCAAGTCCAAGAATACTCCGATGCATTTTCTGTTTCCATCAACAGCGTTAACAATTGTCTCAGTTAGCGATCTCAATGCGTCTTCAGTTGACTTACCTTAATGACCAAAGAGTTTTCTTTTAAAATCAAATATTTTCATTAAATACCAAATGTTTTCCCTAAAGACCAAAGAACTTCTAACCCATGTTTCTTAAAAAAACCAAAGATTTTCCTTAAAACCAAAGAATTTCTAACCCATGTGTCTCTTGAAAAAACAAAGATTTTTATTAAAACCAAAGAATTTATATCCCATGTGTTTCTAAAAAAAAGTTTTTCCTTAAATACCAAAGCAATTAAACCTAAGATTTTTCTTAAATACCAAAGAATTTCTAGAAAAAACCAAAGAATTTCTATAAATACCAAAGAATTTCTTTAAAAACCAAAGATTATTCTTAAAAAAGGAGAAGACTCACGCTGGCGGCCACTTGTCGTCGAGTAAGAGCCACATGTCTCGGCGCAACATCCAGCCGAGGCCGGGGAAAAAGTCGGTGCGGTACAACGTCTCCGGCCGAGACATATCGATTACGTTGTTCTTGCCGTTGTCGTTCCACGCTGATATGCACCTTCAAGTCAGACAAGCATAGTATTACTAGCAGCGCCCCGCGGTAAACCCGCGTAAGCCCCGTTCCCGCGGGAATATTAGGATTTTAATCCTAATATTCCTATGTATAATTATATTCCTAAGTAGCCTATGTGTTATTCCCGGTATCCAGCTATATTTCAAGTTTCATCGCAATCGTTTCGGTAGTTTTTACGTGAAAGAGTAACAAAGTCACATACAGCCATACATACATACAAATTTAATTCACTTACTAATATTATAAACGCGAAAGTTTGTATGTATACAAGGTGTAACGGGTAAGCCCTTTTAATCCGAAAGGGGGTTGTTCTAGACGTCTGGGCGAACAGCTTTTGTTCTACAACTTTTGGAAATTCGAAGAACTTTTCGAAAAATTTAGGTGTAAAGTTTACTTGAAAATCAGCTGTTTCTAAGAGTTCGAGGTCATTGACCTTATGTTGTCCTTTTATTTAGTTTGATGGTTTACAATCAAAACTTCAATTACCTTTATTTTCAAAAGCAGCTGTTTTTTCAGTGAAACATAATCTCAAAATTTTCAAAAAAAAGTTTATATTTCTAAAGTCGTAGAACAAAACGTGTTCGCCTAGACGTCTAAAACAACCCCCTTTCGGATTAAAAGGGCTTACCCGTTACAAATTGTATGTATGTTTTCTGCATGTGCTTTGTAACTCTTTAACACAAAAACTACTGAACCGATTGCGATTAAACTCAGAATATAAATAGCTCGAACCCAGGAGTAACATATAGGTTACTTTTTATCCCGATATTTTCTGGCGGGAACGGGACTCACGCGGGGGAAACTGCGGGGCGCAGAGAGTACATACATATATGTATACGTTTACGCAGGACGCCGCTAGATGGCGATACAACTTTTACTTGTGTTTTCTGGATCGCGGTTTACAAACTACTGAACCGATTGCGTTAAAACTTGGGATGTAGATTGTTGGAGACATGACAAACAGAGGTTTCTTTATATTATAGACTATACGTTATAGATATTCTTACGAGATAGTCACAAATATAGGTCGTGTACTTACCACAAACTGGGATCTCTATGTAACAAGGGATACGTTCCGAGGAAATATTCGAAGAAATCTGGAGATATGTCCAAATCATCTGAAATTTAAAGAGAAAACATAACAATACAATACAAATAGTTTATCTGAATAGGTGTCAATAAATTTTATTTCTTATCGGTTGCGAACCGATTTTTCTACTAATTTTCCTAAGTCCCTAGACAACAATTTTTAAAATTAATTTCAAGTAAAGACTTTTTGTCCTCTCTTCCTTTATTATAAGTATACATAGAAGATAGATAGAAGATATAGAAATATTGACTAATAAAAATACTGGATGCGAGAAGCCGAAAATAGATCGAGGAGGCGTGCAATTGGAGAGGCCCATGTCCAGCAGTGGACTGCAACTGACTGATGATGATGATGATGATAAAGTAATATTATCTTTGATTCTGGATTTGATTAGGCCATAATTTATTTATTTTTTGTTTCTTCTTGATGTGAAGTGTTAATTTTATTATTTTTTTGTTGCACTTAAGGTTCTCTGTTTAAATCGGTTCCTGTTTGTGAAGTTCTGTAATTGGCTTCCTATTGTTACCGTATGTTTTATACGTGTATATGTATAGCTGTTGAACTTCCTAATAAATATATAAACAGATAAATAAATAAATGATAGAAATATTTCTAGTAGCAAATGCATAGAGCAACAAAAAACAAATAACGAAACCTATACAACTAAAAAAATAAATATATTCCTGAATAAATCTTACTAATATTATAAACGCGAAAGTTTGTATGTAAGTATGTATGTGAGGTTGTTACTCTTTCACGAACTACTGAACCGATTGCAATGAAACTTGGAATATAGGTAGCTGGGGACTTGGATTAACACATAGGCTACTTTTTATCCCGATATTCCCGCGTAAGTCCCGTTCTATATTCCGATATTCCAAGTTTCATCGCAATCGGTTCAGTACTTTTTGCGTGAAAGAGTAACAACCTCACATACAAAGATACTTACATACAAACTTTCGCGTTTATAATATTAGTAAGATTATAATCAATCTTACCTTCAACAATAATGACGGCCTCATGTCCCAAAGTCCTGAACACATAATTGAGCGCGAATTTGAAATGTCTAGCTATCTTATAGTACCCTCTGAACTTGACCTTCGGCTTCGGGAGCGGTATCTCAGTGAGGTCCGGTTGTCGGATCACTGAGATCGAGGGGTCGGAGTCTACGAACGTCTTTATTACGTTGTAGGTCGCGTTGTGACCACAATCCTGGAACAAATAGAGTTTCTCATCATCATCAGCCTGTTGCAGTCAACTGCTGGACATAGGCGTCTCCAATTGCACGCCACCTAGATCTATTTTCGGCTTCTCGCATCCAGTTTGTGGCAGCCGTCATGCGCAAATCGTCGCTCCAACGTGCCTGAGGACGTCGTACACTACGTTTGCCGAGACGCGGTCTCCACTCTAGAACTCGTTTACCCCAACGGTTGTCGGTTCTACGGCTAATAGGGCTAGCTCACTGCCACGGAAAAACCGAGTTTTTACAACACAATATTTACCGGGTTTTACTCGCGTTTTAATTAATAACGGCATTTTTACATAAGTACCGAGCTGACGCTAACTTTACAGTTAGCTGAGGTTAACTGAGACGTGAAAAGGCCTTGCTTGTTGAAACAAGGCCTTTTGAAACTGTAAAGTTAGCGAAAGCTCAGTACTTTTGTAATATTGCATTTATGAAATAAAACGCAAGTAAAACCCGGTAAATATTGCTTTTTTTGTCAATGGCGAAAACCGTAGACATTAGACTTTTTGTTAATGATTACCTATAACTCGCGTAAGTCCCGATCCCGTGGGAATAACGGGATAATAAGTAGCCTATGTGTTATTCCAGGTCTCCAGCTACCTATATTCTAAGTTTCATCGCAATCCGTTTAGCCGTTTTTGCGTGATTGAGTAACAAACATCCAAACACACACATACTTTCACATTTATAATATTGGTAGGAAGTAGTTTACTTCCATACATTATTTTAGTTCATGATAGTTACCGCTAGGGGCGCTGATGGAAAATGTATGAAGTAAACTGCCAGTTTCATCGAGACGACAAACTATCAAAACTCATACTAAGGGCTCAGTATAGACTATAATATAAGTACTGAACCGATTTCAGATAACAACCGAGACCAGCTGATTAAGACATACACTTTGTATTAAGTAGGTACTTACTTGACTAACTATAATAGGGAAGGTCTCTGTACTGGGTCTGAACTTGACCAAGTTGTCTAGACACCGCCTGACTGTCACCCGGTCGCAGGCGATCACCAGCACCGGCAGAACTAGCGTTGACAGGTCTGGAACTAGAAACAAATGACGAATGTACACTACTAAGATTACTTATTAAAGAGCGCTGTTGGTCTAGTGGTTGGGAGCGTATCTAATCTACGCGAGTCCCTTTGAGATAACCACAGAATAGGGATAGTCACAAAGATATTTCTTGACGCTACGGCGACGTGCCTCTGCACACTATGGCCAAATAGAACACATTTTTCGTGTGACAGGTTATTGCCTGAATCGCACCAGGCGGGAATCGGATCCGCAACTTTCTGCATTGCAGTCGGGGCTTCACTCCCATATCTCTTATATCCTTATCCCAGCGCTTATGCGACTTACCAATGCGCATAAGGGACCGTCTCCACGAGCGTTAAGAATGGCGGCGATTTCTATACAACGGACGCACTGCCCCGCGTTAACATCGCCGCGCCGTGTGGAGACACGTTTTAGAGATTGTATAGAAAAAAAGTGGCTTGACGATAATTATGTATTATATACCTCAACCTTAACCAAATGCAACCAGCACAAATTAGTTATATATTTAGATTTAACTAGACAATGTACTAAGTATATGTTATTGGAATCTAAATCAATTATGATTTGCACTCAAAACTACCTACTTCAAGGTGAGAACCAGTATTTTATCACTTAGTTACACGCTGTACTTATCTAGAATGCCTAGCTACTTACCTACATACGTGTTATGTTCCAATATAACTGTGCTATTTTCTATGGACTGTATTTTCTAACATCATCACTGCATTGCATTGCAATATACATCTTACTAATAATATAAACGCGAAAGGTTGTATGGATGTATGTTTTTGACTTTGTTACTCTTTCACGCAACTATTATGTTATTGTACATGATACAAGAAGTGCCTCCTTCATTTCAAAAAAAATAAAAAATAACTGTTTTTATTTTGTAAAACAGGGCAAAGTTACCCCTGTTTTACAAAATAAAACAGTTTTTCATTAAGATCCTTTACCGCTATATTTTCTAATAAGCATCATAATATTAGAAAATACAATACCTAGAACCTCCTCATCGCATTTAAAAAAATATTTTTTTAATCATCGTTAACGATTGATTTTACGATAAATTATAGATTTTTTTCATGCAATTCCATCTCGCTCATTTCTATGCAATCGGACAAGGACCGATAAATATCATCTATCACAGTCTTAACAAATGTTTTTGAATAGGGGAGTGTATGTTAAAGTCCTGGCACATTGTCCCAGCACAGCAACGGCACGGCTACAACCTAGCAATAACCTTATCATTCGAAAGCATTAAATGGTGTCTTATCATAAAAAGTCAGGCAGGTTGTCTGCGTGCTTGCCGTTACCATCCAGCTCGGCTCGCAGTCTCGCTCGCGCGCTTCTAGCGGACCGCTTCCTTACAGCACGCCGCGCCGTAGCGTGCTGACTGCGCGCCGACTTCGACGCGTGTAATCCAATTTCAAATGCTATACAAAAAATGTGTTTGCAGTGACAGCAAGCTTGAACCTTGTTGCCTGCGCTTGGACTGCGACTTGCACCTCGCAGACGACGCATACCTAGTGCGCTGGCGGCGGCAAGCCGTAGCCTGAATTTGACGCGACGACGGCGCGGCGTACTGTAGCTGTGCCGTTGCTGTGCTGTCATAGTGTGACCTTTATACTTATATGAAGATAATGACAATTAATATCAAATAACTTACCTACAACATCTGGTACACAAAAACACATGTGTGTTTATTTCGGCCAAATTAAAATCTAATCAGTAATAGATAAGTGTAGCTTTTGAAACAAAAACCTCCCGATAGGGTTTGAACCTGCAACTCTTACAAATCTGTTCTATCTTTCTGCTTGCGCCACAGGCTACAGGTGTCCATTGTACCAAAATGAAATGGTTTGCTTTTTTTTTGTGGCAATATTACTAACAAGAACATTATATCTCGAAACGTCCAGCTGAGTAGTAAGCAATTACCTAGTACCATGCCATAACTAAGTAGGTACATTATACATAGGTATTAGTTAAACTACTGTGACCTGATTGCGGGTCATGGTACAGTAAGTATAACTGCGCACACAAACATTATAGATATTTGCTTTACATGACAACTGAGTTAACAAGATGACAGTACTTACGTACTTACACTATCTATGGGTACCAGGCAATGGATTCACTAATTGTTTCTTATAAATACATCCTTATAATACATAGAAAACATGCAGACTAGAAACTAATATTTATTTTTCTAGATCTAGGCTAGATAGGGCAGTGTGTTGGTCACAGAATTTAATAAATAAATATATTCTGTGACCAACACACAGCCCTATCTAGCCCCATGGTAAGCTGCTAAGCTTGTGTAACGGTGACTAGACAACGGATATACTACTTATATTGATTTTTCTTTTGTGAATACATACATTTTATACATAGAACACTAGCACCACCCATGGATAAAAGGTAGAACACCAGTAGTAGTAAGTAATATTGTTAATTGTGACAGCCACCATGCACTGTCTGGCTATCTAGTTAGCATTTACAGCAAGATCAAAGGTGTGCATCTACTGGTTGTTTTGCTTTATACATGTGACTGGACTAAATATCAATGCAGAGCCCAAATTATTGGGTTTAGGGACATGAAATTTATGTTCATTTGTAGGTATCTACTAGGAAAGGTGTTGACAAAATTCTTAAGGGATCAGGACTTATGTGGGTGAAACTGCGGGACTATCAAGAGGTCACCAAGTCAGTGATTATCCCAGTCTGGACTGTGAAATGCCAGAAATTATTTTATTGTTAAGATTAGCAACTTTACCTAGAAGACATTCATTACAAAGGATGTGGTTTCGAATACCGGCTGACCACATATAAAACCAGTGTCATTTTCTTTGAGAAAAAAAAATGTGCACTACTGACACCACTTTTACCGTGAAGGAATATATTATGAGGAAATCTAAAGTCACACAAAAAGGTCCAGTTATAGGACTAATTGCGGAAACACAGTAGAAACTTTTTCTTTACCTTGTAAATTACTCTTCTCTTTTTCCACATCCTGGTCTAGAGCACCAGGTTTCTGCTTTAAATGCTCCCTAACTTTGTCCAACAATTTATTGCTGTCTGCCAACTGTTCTTCCATCTTCCTTTCCAAACTTTCTATCCTATTTTCCATCTCGAACACATTGTTTTTAACTGGCATTATCCTTTGAACTTCTATGAACGAAGTATAAAACACCAGAACCCATATTAGAGCGAAAACGAAGCCGAAAACCAAAATTTTCTTAATATTCCAACGCATTTTTGCCACGGGTCTAGACCGACACTAGTTGAATGGTACAGGATATTATTTGAATTAATAACTCATGTCCGCTCGCATGGGGCCCCGTCAATGTATTTCAAACGAATGAAAACAAACATTTTCTAACCAGAATTTGGTTGTTGATGTTTTGATCAATATCGTCAAGAGAACATAATAAATCAACGATCAACGATTATGTAAGTAACTGGCAGTTAACGTAAAAATACACGTTTAACAATGTAAATTTTACAGACTTTAGCAATAAAATTGTAATTAAAATTGAAAACACGCCGAATTTTATCGGAAGACCGAACACGACAGCGATACACGTCAAAATCGACAAAAATAGTGATGTGTACAGGTCGAATCAAATCTTTAAAGATGAATTATTGTATTAATTTCATCCTTAAAATTAAATTAGTCTGACGGCCGCGCTGTGCCAAGTCCGAGCTTCGTTGTCCATTGCTTAGCCATCAGTCGATCGGTCTGTTGCAACACTTGCGACTGCAAGCTAGCATACCTAAGCCATACTTTTAATCCGGAACCGAAAATCAAATTTGTAATACCGATATTCACGTCTATTTCACACTATATCTCACCTAACGGTTGGTGCCTGAAAGAGATCGCTTTGAGTGATAAGGCCGCCCACTGGACTATTGTAATAATAATTAGTTAAATACACACAGACACTGACACCGGGACTAGTGACTACAGCTTGGCTACACCTATGGTACGTTTTTTTTAATTTCAAACTATAATTTTACGTTTTAGTTCATTGTGTTTTACATTTTTTTCTTCAGAAGTAAGTGTTAAATCGTAGTTTACAATTAAAAAACGAAGTACACCAGCCACAATTCGAAACAAAGTGTCGATAATTGCCCGAATTAATTTTCGTCGTCGCATAGTCATCCGTCAGTATCTTTTTATTGAAATTACTTTACCACATCACTACAACTGTCGATGTCAGTAGCACAAAATAAAAAAAAATGTTGCCACTTAATAAAAAAGAGGTACTACCACTAGGTATTACCAGTATGTAACCTGTTGGATATAGTAAAAACTTATAAACGCTAGATGTCGCTAGTAAAAATTTACACGTTATCGACACTAGATGTCGCTGATAAAATAAACAATTTACAAAGTTTTCAATTTCAATTTACAAAGAAATACATCTTCTCTTGTACATTTTTAATATCAGATTTAATAAGAAGTTTTGGGTTTTTGTATTTAGGATTTATAAATTACTCTAGGGTATATACTCTACTTATAATTTTCGAGTAGCACAGTCTCCCGCCGAAATTCCTAGTTTTGCATGACTTTTCTTTCTGCTGCCCTGAAAGATGTGAGGTATTTATTACTGGATGTGGAACGTCACTTGCGTCAATACTCACTCAGTAAGTGGTAACGATTTCCTCTTTCTATAAACTTTGCCGCCGTCTTTAAGACGGCGATAGATGATAATTATAATTTTATTAAAGAAATAATAGAAATAATAATTATAGAAAGAGGAAATCGTAAAACTGATAATTATCAGTCCTTGTCCGATTGCATATAAATGAGCGAGATGGAATTGCATGAAAAAATCTACAATTTCTCGTAAAATCAATCATTAACGAAGATTAAAATAATATTTTTATAAAATGCGATGAAGAGGTTCTAGGTATTGTATTTTCTAATATTATGATGCCTATAAGAAAATATAGCGGTTAAGGATTTAGAAGACAAATTGATTTACTTATTTTGTAAAATAGGGGTAACTGATAGTGGTATTTCAAGTTAATTTTTATTGTTTTTGAAATGAAGGGGACACTTCTTGTATCATGTACAATAACATAATACATTGTTCTAAAGATCTATTTGATACCGGTTATGAAGAAAATTATTCGATCGGAAGGGATTTCACATCAGTCGCGTCCTTAAGTACCTACTTACTAAAGGTTTCACAAAAGAAGCGCAACGTGTTTTCGTGAAACAAAGAAGAAAAAAAGCGCAACGTGCGAGTCGAAACTCAGAATGTCTTCAAAGTGTATTATTTTTTGTGGAAGTTTTAACTATTTTTAAAATGAAATAGTGAAATTCGTGTTTTTATCAAAATGTCATAGGTGGGTAAAAGCAATACATAGGCAGGAAATTTTGAAGAACTAACTTTAGTTCTGTTTTTCACCACGGGACTTCTTTTGTGGAAAGGACTTTAGTTGAAGTTGTCGTCGTTGAAAGCTGGTGCGCTTTTCAGACAGTTAGAAAGTATCTACCTACCTACCTAAGTACTAAGTATACCTAGTAAAAGTAGGTACAATACAATCCGCCTTACCATGATATTTTCACATTGTTTTCTAGTACTTTTGTCGTAAAAAAAAACCCCGACTACTAAAACCACAAATAATAATAAAAAAATGTTTTTTTTTGAGCGACAAAAGGACGATAAAGCTACGAGAAACGATCATGGTAGGGATTATAGACATCTCGAGACCGAAATGCTGTAGTTGGGTTTGGTTTGCGTAGTGATTATATTCTCCTTGTAATGATTTTATTTACTATAACACAATAATAGGCATAGAGTACATTTGAAAAGAAACATACTAATAAAAAACAAAACTAGAATCTAAATTAACAGTAAGCTGTCGACGCCACCCTTCCGCGGCATGGTACCCAAAATACTGGCAGCGTTCCCGCGCTGGATAGCTAGGCTAATCCGCTAGGACAAGAAACCACTAGCCCTCGGATCACCCGAAGCCTCGACAAGACGCGCCGACAACTCCCTGAGAAAATTCCTACTACAAGGCCCCCAACAAACAATTCTCTTTGTTGGTGTGACAATGCCGACTACGCTCGCGCTGCCGCAAGTAACAAAGATTCGGACTTATTTTGATAAGTTTTATTTTTTGTAATGACTTGACATTGGGCCCTACCATGATGTCTTATAAGTCATCGAGAAGTCGTAACGTTGTCGTTCAACTAAAAAATAAAAATTAAAAACACATCAAATAAAAAAAAAAAAGAAAAACAAAGTTTTTAAAATTGTCTGTGGTTTTTAAAAGCAGTCGGGGTATTTTTTATAAATTTACCTTATTTTTTTGAACAACAAAAGGACGACTTATCAACTACAAACGAGTATGGTAGCGCGGACTGTGTGATGTGATAGATAGATGAGATGATTAATAAAAGAATTAAATAAATAGGTAAGTTAGGTAAGTAGGTTATACAAGGTGTAACGGGTAAGCCCTTTTAATCCGAAAGGGGGTTGTTCTAGACGTCTAGGCGAACAACTTTTGTTCTACGACTTTTGGAATTCGAAGTACTTTTCGAAAAATTTAGGTGTAAAGTCAAATAGTAGGGTGAAAATCAGCTGTTTCTGAGAATTCAAGGTCATTGACCTTATGTTGTCCTTTTATTTAGTTTGATGGTTTACAATCAAAATTTCAATTACTTTGATTTTCAAAATCAGCTGTTTTTTTTCAGTGAAACATAATCACAAAATTTTCAAAAGCGTCTTGAACAACCCCTTTTCGGATTAAAAGGGCATACGCGTTACAAATTGTATATTAATTGATCTGAGTTAAATAACTTAGTATACCTTGCCATACGCACAAAACCATTTTTTTGTTTAAATATTTTTTTCATCAATTTAAAGCTCATTACGAAATAGTATAACTCTGCACGCGCCTAATTAAGCATCCGCCCCTACACGTGTAAATTATCGACAGGCTGAATAGTTTGTGACGCCCGAAGCCACGCATACAGAAACGATTTAGATGATATTACAACACTTTTAAATTCCGAACGCTAAATCAGCCGGTAATGCGGAAACCGTGGAACTTGTCAAAATGATAAGATTTTTTAGGGTTCCTTGACCCTTTACGTTCTATTATTATAAAGCTGAAAGTTTGTGGGTATGCCATGTAGGGTGACGATAGCTGGAGACAGTGAATATAATAGGTAATATTATATAATATATATTTTTTACGAATAACAATCTGTATACAATTTGTAACGGGTATGCCCTTTTGTTTCGAAAGGGGGTTGTTATAGAAGTCTAGGCGAACAACTTTTGTTCTACGACTTTTGAAAATTCAAACTTTTTATTTTGATAATTTTTAGATTATGTTTCACTGAAAAAACAGCTGCATTTTTAAAATAAAGGTAATTGAAGTTTTGATTGTCAACCATCAAACTAAATAAAAGGACAACATCTAGAATAACCCCCTTTCGGATTAAAAGGGCTTACCCGTTACACATTGTATACAAGATGTAACAGGTAAGCCCTTTTAATCCGAAGGGGGTTGTTTTAGACGTCTAGGCGAACACCTTTTGTTCTACGACTTTTGAAAATTCGAACTTTTTTTTGAAAATTTTGAGATTATGTTTCACTGAACAAAACAGCTGTTTTTGAAAATAAAGGTAATTGAAGGTTTGATTGTAGTAGACCAAACTAAATGAAAGAACAACATAAGGTCAATGACCTCGAACTCTGAGAAACAGCTGATTTTCAAGTAAACTTTACACCTAAATTTTTCGAAAAGCACTTCGAATTTTCAAAAGTCGTAGAACAAAAGTTGTTCGCCTAAACGTCTAGAACAACCCCCTTTCGGATTAAAAGGGCTTACTCGTTACACATCGTATTCTTGTCAAAATACAATGTCAAACTATAAAATAATATAAATTAAACATAAGCCATAGCTCCAGAAATATGTTAATCAAATAGCCCACCCCGTATTGTTCCCGGCGCAACGGTACCCATGACACTGGCAGCATTGCTACGCAGAATGGCGATGGATAACCTCTGCACCAGAAACGACCAGGAGCGGTAGTCATTCCCATTCTATCTGATCCTAAGCCCCAATTCCCTAAACAACTTTTTCGCGTCGTCTCGAACCCGGCGGTTCGAGGACACAGGGGACGTTTGCGGATATGAAAGCCCTACGAACTATGTCGTTGAGAGCATGGTGCCGTGGAAACCTACCTGTGCAACGACGACAGCTCAGCGCGTGATGACCGCTCTCCTTCATCATAGAACCGCAGATGCATGTGAGGTTCACACACCTTGCAGCCTAGGCGGAGCGCAGCCACCTGCGGACGCATAGAGCTATCATCTAATAAGGTACCCAGGTGAGGTGAAGGAAGAGCCTGCAGCCATGCTCCGGATTCTGACTGCGACACAGCCCTGAGCCTTGCCAAGCAAGCTTGCAAGATTTAATATAATAAGGTTATACTACACCCTACTTAGATAAGTAAGTACCTATACCTACCTACCTATAACCGTGACGATTTGTTGAAACAATGTTTTTACTGTTGTAATAGGACTCTTAAAACAAATAGGTTTAGTTTAAGATGTGTTAAACAAAAAAAGTACTAGCAGTGGGGCCCAGTCAATAGACTTTTAGATATTTACCTACTTAAAAAAAAATAAAACATGTCATAGGGCTCTAAATAATAAAGTATGCTGTAACTAAAAAAAGGACCTACCTACCTAATTTTCTACAGAACCCTATCGCAAAACGAACACCTCAACGCAACATTTAATCTTAAAAAAAAAAACGACAAAAAGTTGTAAGCGCCAGCTTAATTAGGACAAAGCGATTCAAATACAGAGTTTTTTGTTAAATATTATTTAGAGTTTCGAAATTAGGATAACAGGTTAATGTAAGTACTCGTAGGTAGCGCTGTTTGCATTCTATAATTCAAATGTCTTAACTTTGCTTAATGACTTTGACAACGGATTCGGTTTTTCGCCGGGTTAGATAGCACATTGCGTCAGTGAGATTTTCAATTTATTGTTGATTCCCGTTAATATTTTTAAGCTTTCTATTGCATTCTTATGCAGTATTGTGTTAGATTAAGTGTGTACTAACATTTTATACTAATTGTCTACGTCAAAAGGTAAGAAATAAGCATGGACGAAAGCGTCCCTGCAAAACCACCCGACCCAGGCCCGCCCGAAGGTAATTCCTCGGATTTACAACCAATTTCCCAGATTCCTCCATCTCAACCTACAACCAAACGAGCACGTCGTGGACCTGAATCCACACTTGACAGAGACGATGTCCCCAAAAAAGTTATGACGAACACTGAAAGTTCAACAGCATCGATAGACACGTTATACACGTCTCCGTCATTTGTGGTGGGTGCTTTTGCGTACACCCAGCAAGACAACGGTCCCTTCATAGTTCACGTTTCCAAAAAAGTTAGTGATGGCGAAACTCCCATTCCATTGAAACCCATCAAATTTGGTCAATTTTTAACTACACATAAATTTAATAATATTTGCGAGGGTGGCCTCAAATCTTTAACAAAGACCAGGGTCTCAGTGGAATTTAAGACATATGATGATGCAAATAAGTTTGTTTCGTCAGAGTTAGTGCAAAAGTGTGGCTACACCACATCAATCCCCACATTCAATATTACCAGAACAGGTATTGTGCGTCAGATACCAATCGACCTGGGGATGTCCGATTTCGCCCTCTCAGCGTCATTACCACCACAATGTGGTGAGATCCTCAAAGCCAGACGTTTAAAAAGAAAATTTTTCGATGAAAGTGCCGAGCCAAGATGGATCCCAACCCAGACGGTTCAAGTCATATTTAGAGGACAATATCTTCCAACCAAAATTGCTTGCTTCCACACTGCTTTACCAGTTGAGCCATATTTGTTACCAACGATCCAGTGTCTGAATTGCTGCAGGTTCGGACATATTAAGGCAGTATGTAGATCAAAACCAAGATGTTTTAAATGCTCTCAATCACATGCTTCAGATGAATGTGCAATCCCAGAGGCAAGTGCAACCTGCCTATACTGCTCAGGCCAACATTTTGCAACCAATAAGAAATGTCCTGAGCAAAGTAGACAAAGGGCTATTAAAATCCAAATGTCCCAAAAAAGCATCTCATACGTCGAGGCGGAATCTCTTCATCCAAAAATAAATAAAAGACTGTATTCTGATGTCCTCTCCTCCTCACCAACTTCACAACTCCCTACCACATTGACCTCATCTCAACCTCTCTTCCAACTTCCCGCATCTCTTACTCTCCCGTCTCCTTTGCCTTCATCCCAATCCTATAAGAAAACAACAGCTACTACTCCCCGTCCTAATACTCAACTTAGTCCATCTTACGATATTGCTACCCATAGAACTATCATTCAAGATCCCATGTCCACTCAACAAAATGGATGCGCCTTCCCTACAGGTTCCCGAGATTCGGGCCCTCAGGAAGATGAACTTTTTAACATCCTAATTTCTATGCTTATCTCCATCCTTTCCCGTAATTCTGCCCTTGCTCACCATATACCGTCCAACGTTGCTGAAAGACTCTCCCACCTCTTCAACTCAAACAACAATGGATTTAATGACAGCCATACAATGGAACTCTCATAGCCTAAACAATAAAAAACATGAACTTTTATTCCTTATAAATAGACACAAGCCCTCGGCTCTGGCCGTCTCGGAGACATGGTTTACACCTGGTTCTCGTTTTCGAGTTCCTGGTTTCTCCTGCCTCCGGGATGACAGAGCAGATGGGCATGCTGGTTGTGCTTTGTTTATAAGACGCTCTTTAGCCTTTTCTGAAATTCCACTCCCTGCTCATTCCCCTGAAATTAATATAGTAGCTGCACGCTGCAAAAACATCTCTCTCATATCAGTTTACATCCCGCATCCTAATCCGGGCAGCCTGGATGAGCTGCGGAATCTCATTAATCAGGTACCTGCTCCAATTATTATGATGGGAGATTTTAACCTCCATCATGAGTCCTGGGGTTCGTCAAAGTCGGACCCACTCTCCAACTCTCTATTGGATATCCTTGATGACAGTAATCTCTGTATAATTAATGACGGTTCCCCTACTCATCGAGTGTTGCCTGGCCAGGATCCAAATAGCTGCCTGGATTTGACCATCTGTGCTCCTTCTCTGTCCTCTCTCCTAGGTTGGAAAACCCTTTCTTCAACTTATGGGAGTGATCATTTTCCAATTATTGTTTCCTACTCTACTGGTGTAGTCCCTCAAACAAATCCATCTCCCTCATTGAAATTTAGACTTTCGGCCGCAGATTGGTCATCCTATTCATCTTCCCTTGAATCCAAAACTGACTTAATTCCCTCAGTATCATCTGAAAACCTTCTTAACTGTTATTCACTCCTTGTTGAAGGCATTATTTCTTCAGCTAAGTCACATATCCCCATCAAAAACCCCAAAAAATTTTATGTTTCCACTCCATGGTGGGATCAAGAGTGCACTGACTTAATTAAAAAAAGAAAAGAATCAGAATTAACATTCAACTCTTCAATGACGGTCGAAAACTTCATTGCCTACAAACGTAATGCTGCTAAAGCTCGTAAAACTTTTTCCTTGAAGAAAAAACTAAGCTGGAGTAATTTCTGCGAAAGTCTCTCGCCAAGAACTCCTTCTTCGATTGTTTGGAGGCAAATCAATAGATTTAGAGGCTCTTGTCATAACAATAATGATAATTCCAATGATCCTGATTCATGGACTGAAGCCTTCTTTGATAAGCTCGCACCTCCTTCAGTTCCAAATATAAATTACTTAGCTTCCCTTCCGTCTTTTATCCCACCATCTGACCCGTTGACAGCAGAGTTTTCTCTTACCGAATTTGAACTAGCTACAGAGGGTTTAACAGACTCTGCCCCGGGTAGTGATGATATCCCATATTCTCTTTTAACAAAAGCCTCCGATAAAACAAAACAGGTGTTTTTAAATATTATCAACAAACTTTATGATTATGGAATAGTACCTGATGCATGGAAACATCAACTCATTATCCCTATTCTCAAACCTGGCAAAAATCCATCGGACCCGAATAGCTACCGACCTATCGCTCTGTCATCAACGCTAGTTAAAATCACCGAACGCTTACTAAAACATCGTCTCGAATGGTTTGTGGAGAATAGGGGCATCCCTTCTAAAACACAATTTGGATTCCGTAGGGGCATGGGTACCCTAGATAGTCTTGCCGCTCTCACAGTTGATATACGGGCATCATTCGCTAAAAAAGAATATCTTGTAGGGACGTTCCTGGACATCTCTTCTGCGTACGACAACGTCCTTCTTCCCGTGCTCAGGAACAAGATGGTTCAACAGCTGAACATTCCGGAAAAGTTGGTTCGATTCTGTATGCAGATCTTATCAGAAAGGACAATTTCTATTAGATCCCGACCTCAATTATCATCTAGGACTATCTGGAAGGGTCTCCCCCAGGGATCGGTTCTGAGTCCTCTGTTATACAATCTATATACATACGATTTGGAGCTCTCGGTCGCTCCTGAATGTCAGATTCTGCAATATGCCGACGACCTTGCTCTTTATGTCCCAACAAACTCAGTGGAACACTCTGTTAATGTCCTCTCTTCTTCTTTGGTTCACCTGAACAACTGGCTATTAAACCATGGCCTCTCCTTGTCAGTCTCTAAATGCTCTACAGTAGTTTTCACTAAGAAACGTGTTATCCCTCAAATTTCTATTACATTGGAAGGTCAACCTATCCCACAAGAAAACTGTGTAAAATTTCTTGGAGTTCTATTAGATAATAAACTCTCCGGTAATCCACATTTTGATTATGTGAGCAAGAAATGTGAAAAAAATGTTAACATCCTCAGAGCCCTCTCTGGAGTGTGGTGGGGTTCTCACCCCTTCTCACAAAAACTGCTATATAACGCCATAATTCGCAGCCATATTGATTATGGTTCCTTTGTTTTGGACCCATGTAATAAATCAGCCTTATCTAAAGCCGACAAGATTCAGTCTAAATCTCTTCGCATTGTTCTGGGCGCTATGAAGTCATCACCAATTAATGCCATGCAGGTTGAGTGCACAGATCCACCTCTGTCCTTTCGCCGACAGTATCTTGCTGACCGTTTTCTTTTTAAGGCTTTGGAAAACTCTAATCACATCCTCTTAGATAAACTTGAGAAACTCCGCAACTTACAAGGCTCCCAAAACAACTCTTTCCTGATTGATGAGAACATACCTTGTCTCCTTCGTAGCTTCATCAAAATTTTAAAACTTCCCAGTCCATTCAATCAGTTTTCTCTGAAACCTATTTTTTCCACTGACTATCACATCCTCTTGTTCACTCCAAACGTGGTTCTTAACCTGGGCGTTGACAAGGAACAGACATACTCATCTCGTATATTTAATAGGATTATCTCAACCAAGTTCAATAACTATACGCCTGTCTATACTGATGCTTCCAAATTGTCGCCAAATGGCTTGGTTGGTGCTGCAGTGTGGATACCGTCCACAAAAATAATTTTAAGTTTTAAATGCCCTTCTTCCTCATCTGTCTTCACAGGCGAGGCTATTGCTATTCTTGAAGCCATACTATTCATTAAATCCCATAACATAAGAAAATCTATTATTCTCTCTGACTGTAGAAGTTGCCTACAATCCCTTATGTCAAACCCCTTCAGAAACAAAAAATTTTTCCCCATTATTTTGAAAATAAAGAAAGCCCTATTTGATTGTCATCAACTTGGATTGGAAGTAGTCTTGGCCTGGATCCCTGGCCATTGTGGTATACCGGGTAATGAGACTGCTGACTCCTGTGCTAAATTTGCCATCCAGTCAGGCTCCACAGAACACTATAACTCCTACTCCCACGATTTAGTGTCTCTGGCTAAACCACATATGTTACAGTCCTGGACCAGACAATGGAATATATCTAGAACCACTAAGGGAAAACACTATGGCGATATTCAACCGGACATTCCCAACAGACCTTGGTTTTTCAAGTTCAGACAGTTAAGCAAAACTTCAACGTCAATCGTATCTCGACTACGTCTGGGTCACTCTTGTACGCCTGTTCATTTAGCTAAGCTTAGAATAAAAGATACTTCAATTTGTGAGTGTGGCCTCGATGAGGGGTCTCCGGATCATATCTTCTTCAGCTGCCCACTACAACAGTCTTCACTCTACGACGTGCTCCCCCCCGATATCCCTCGCCCTACCTCTCTTAAACTTCTCCTGTCTCTTTCCTTCACTCCCTTTATTAAACTCCTCTGCAAATATATTAATTATAATAAAATAAAACTTTAACCCCTATGTGTGTTGTCTTATATATTTATCTATCATAGTATATTTAAATTATTTATGTAATTATTAAAGTATAAGTATAATATAATATCCTAATACACAAGTATTTATTATTAATGTTTGTGTTGTCCTTAGGTTCACTCTACTGCTCAGAAGCCTGCGTCCGGGATTCTTGCTAAATCTCCTTAATTTGCTGTTCTAACCTTATTTGACCGAATCAATCCAGTCTCAGCTTCTACTAACATTATACAACTACTGAGCCACTCACCGTACCCTAATCCTAACTTTCGCCCCTGTCGCCTCACGTGAAACTGGCCAAATTGCTCCAAGCTGCTAGCAGAAGGCCACAAAGAAGAATCTGATCTGACTTTGACAACATATTTTGAACTCTTTTTGGTATAATTTTTAGTGCGTCGTTTTTAGCCTTCTTCTTCTTTATTATTTATTAAAATGGCTTTTCCATTCGGACATTTGCCAGTCAGAGTTTTGGCGGGAATGCGTTGGGGAGATGTGTTGCTAAATTTTCATTTTTGTGAAACTTAGTTCAGATGCGTGTAAAATGTTTAATTTCGGGGGAATATTAATCAATTTAGTATCGTGAAGGTGTACAAGTGTAAATAAAAATGAAAATCGGTGCAAAACATGGACTTTAGCTTAGTGTTGTCTCCAAAGCTTAGTGAATTCCCGCCAAAACTCTCGTTTGGTTTGCAGTCTGTACTTGTGAACAACAGTTAAAAAAATCATTTTTGAACTATTATTACTGATGCAATTAACAGGAGGTTGGTTGGAGTTGTTGGTTTTTCAGTTAATACTTAATACGTTGAAAAAACTGTTAAAAACCAGGGCCAAGTTCGGGTGTTTTACGGTAGGTTTCATTTTTCCTACTTTGTGTGCAAGTGCAGGTGTGTGAAATAATATGCGGAATAATATTTATGTGACATCTCTAATTTGACAGCCTTCGAGCTATTATGTGATTTTCATTCATTCTACCATAAGAAAATATACTACATACATATTTGTATATATTATTTTCTATTCTTCTTCAGTATCAAATATATCTCTCTTCATACATGCACCTTGGTTCCAGATCATATCGTCAGGACAGTTGCGAGCTTCAAATGAGCCTTGTCTAGAAGATTTCACCACATAACTCGAAAGAACAGTGTCAATTAAAAACAATAAGATGTCCTCGTTTCCAGTTTTGTCACTTCCGGTCGGAACGTCAAATCTGGCGGGTCTGTCAATGTCATGCATGTCATTTGTGAGATTAAAATGGCGGACGTCTATATTAGGATTGCATGTGATTCCATACAGGAAAAATGATGTTACCGTTAGGAATTTCCACATTGTCTGCAATGAAACAAATAAAACATTTTAGTATTGGACTGTTTCCGTTTCTGGAAAATAATTGTAAACTAGCCGCATCCCGTAGTTTCACCCGCGTAAGTCCCGATCCTGTGGGAATATCGGGCTCAAAAGGTACCCGATATACCTTATGTTACTCCTCAATAATGTAGCTATTGGTGATAAAATTTTTGAAATAGGTCCAGTAGTTTCGGAGATTACCTCCAAAATAATACTAACATATTAGGGGTTAAAGTATGAAATTGCCGATTTGTACTGAAAATCTTAATTGTTTATTTTTTAAATTTTTAACAAATTTATTTAATCAAAATAGTTGCCATTATTATCTATACATTGCCGCCATCTAATGGGAAGGTTATTAATGCCTTTGCGATAGAACTCCGACGATCTAGACTGCACAAACTGTGTGAAAGCATTTTGTACTGCCTCCTGGGAAGAAAACTTCTTGTCACGTAGATAATTGTCCAAATCACGAAAAAAATGGTAGTCCGTTGGAGCAAGGTCTGGTGAATACGGAGGATGACGAATGGTTTCTAAGTGCAGTTCCTGAAGGGTCAAAATGGTTTCTCGTGCTGTGTGAGGTCTCGCGTTGTCGTGAAGCAATAATGGTGAAGATCGATTCATGAGTCGGGGCTGTTTTACTGCTAGTTTTGTCAACATGGTTCGGAGTTCGGCACAATAGACATCTGCCGTAATTGCTTGACCAGATCGAAGAAAACTATAGTGAATAACACCATGCTGAGACCACCAAACAGTTACCATTACCTTTTTATTGGTAAGTTTTGCTTTAGGACACTGTTGTGGCATTTGACCTGGGGTCAGCCATTGCATTTTTCTTTTCCGGTTATCATAAAGAATCCACTTTTCATCACATGTTACAATTCGATCCAATATTCCTTCATTTCTGTACCGGTTCAACAAGGCAACACAAGTTTCAACACGCGTTTCTTTCTGCAGATCAGTCAAATCATGAGGCACCCATTTTTCGTATTTTTTTATTTTATTGATTTGACGCAAGTGAGTCAATAAAGTGGGTAAGGTAACGTTAAACCATGCCGCTAATTCCTGGGTAGTTTGACTAGGATCGGCTTCCACTATCTCTCTTAATTCATCGTTATTCACCTGTGTGGGCGGTCTTCCTCGTGGCTCGTTCTTTAAGTCGAAATTTCCATCACGAAAGCGTTTAAACCAAAATCGCACGGTGCGTTCATTAGTAGACCCCTCTCCAAACGCAGCATTGATATTGCGGGCTGTTTCTGCCGCGTTAGTTCCGCGTCGTATTCAAAAATCACTCGAATTTTCGCAGTATCCATCTTTCTTGTCTAAATTGAATAACAAAAACAATTGAAAGTCGATATTCAAATGTTTCACATTTTTAAAAAAAAGAACATCACAGAAACCATTTGAAAAAAGTTTCATTCGAAAACCTCAAACCATGAAGATTCTATGTCAATTCAAAGAACCTATTGCAATAAAACGGCAATTTCATACTTTAACCCCTATTACTTACATGCTGCCAATGTCACCTTTTTATAATAATAATATTAGTACTATAGATTACCTACCTAGTATGGATAGGAAAGTTAGAATGTTTGTTTTTAGTGTTCCGTATTTAACTCAAAAGGTAAAAACATAACACTTCCTTTGGCAGCCATGTAGGTAGGGTTGCCAACCGTACTATATTATATAGTATTGTACTATATTTTAGGTCTACGTACTATATACTTTTTAAAAAACATATAGTACGCAAAAATACTATATTTTTAACCAAAATTTTTTTTCAAAATTATTTTTAATATTCTGGATTTGTGTGAACGCATCTTGAGTACACTCTAATAAAAATGTGTGTATTGGAGAGAAGCAAACATCAATTTATTAAAAATGAGCTGCTTATTACTATAGAATTAAATATAGGATGTAAAGAAGCATTAGAAACATTTATAAAAGAAAAGAAGCTACTCATTGAAAAGTGCCAGAATAGGATAGATCACTAAATATAGTTTTTATGGAAATAAATAGGTTTAATACAAAAAGTTTGTCGGGTTTTCTTTGACTTAATTTACACAAACACCATTTAATTCTTGTATTTTTATGTTTTGCAATCAGTGGGCAAAAATACTATATTTTTTCTGGGTGTACTTTATTTTGTAGCCGCAAATACTATATTTTTGGAAAAAAGTGTTGGCAACCCTACATGTAGGTGACTATTTGTTACTAAAATGTGACATTAATTTTGTTTAGAAGTAACAAGTAATGCAAAGAAAGGCGTTTCGCAGAGTCTCGAATTTCAGAAGACCAAAGAAGTTATATTACGAGAACTAGAATGCTCACGTAAAACCTTAAAGTGAAAGTCCCTTTCTAATAACACTATTAGTTAGGGACAGCATGCTTTAATATAGTTTTCTGTCCCTTTTTGACCGAACGAGCGAAGCGAGTGAGGTCCAGTGTAGACGGGCCTGGCGCTTGTATCTTTGTATGTTTGTTCGAAGATAACTTGAGTATCGTAGCTCCGATCTTCATGAATTTTGGTATGCGCGTAGTTTAGGTCAATAGAATATATGAGTTCGAAGATGAGCCTGATCGGTAGGGGGGTTGGGGAGATAGGGGGTCGTGAGGTCTCAGTTCGGGGCGAACTACTAGTTAATAGTAGTGTTATAAGAAAGAGACAGCATGCTAATGTAGCGGAACAGGTTTTAGTTCTACGTGAGCATTCTAAGAAGACTTTTTGACTTGACGTTATAAGGGCTGATATACGTGCAAATGGTCTCACAACATAGTAGGTATGTCGAAGATCAAGTACGAGACGGAAAAGTAGGAAAGTGGCTGGCTCCTGAGAAAAAGATGTAATCGGCGGGAATATCGCTCGGAAGATGATGATGACCTCTATGGCACTAGAAATTGGTCGAATACTCTATTAAAAATATAAGAATAAAAACTTACCAATTTTTTTTTTCGAAATATATGTAAATTAGGTATAAATAATGGAATTAAAGCTGGTGCCTTCTTAATTTTTCAGTATCGGGTGAAAAAAATGTGGTCTGAAGTATAAACACGTGTGTTATATTCAAAGATAATTTACAAAGTGATTATCCATGTCCGTTGTAAATTCCAACCAGTACTTTGAGTACTTACGTAATGATAAATATTATTTTCATTTTCCTTTTATTTCTATACTAGCAGAGCCCGCGGTTTCATCCGCGTAGGTCCTGCGGCCGGTCAGTCGACTGCGCAAGCTCCGTCGGATTCAACTCGACGTCGGTTTGGGATACACAGAATACACACTGCGCAAAGGAAAAACCGCGAAACCAGCGCGTCGAGAACCATTGCGTTGTTTTGCAATTTGCACGCATTTGAAGGCGACCTACAGGTGCCGTAGAGTTCAGCTGTCATTGAATGCGACTGCTCAAGGGGCGTCGTGAACTCGACGGTGCCCGCAACGCAACTGTACTGTACTGCGCGTCGTCGTCTTCAAAATGTATGCAAATCAACGCAATGAACTCGACGCGCGAAAAGCCGCGCAGGTTTTTTCTTTGCGCAGAAGCACCGTAGCGTCGAGTTGAACTCAACGGAGCTCCATCGTAATCGGCATCGAAATCCCATTTAATTCTCTACATTTCATTTTCAAATAGGTAAGTAATTTTATAAAGTAGGACACAAGGAATAAAATACTTATAAGTAGGGTTAAATACATGAACCAGGAAACAACTATTTTCCTTGGTTAAAATTCTGCAAATAACTATATTAAAATAAATAATAATTCGACCATACACGCGCATTGACGATTATGATAATCGCAGGCAAGCCTTTGACTGTAGGTATTTCGTGTTCGTACTTATATTTTGCAGACTGTACCTATATGAAACCTAGGCATTAAATTTTTGTTTAATTCATTATTTAGGTTGAGTTAAGGATACGAAAAGAACAAATGAAGAATCTTATTGATTTTAAGTAGGTATAATTTAAACGTGAAAGTTTGTATGTAATGTATGTGTACCTATGTATTGAGTTTGTTACTCTTTCACGCAAAAAATACTGAACTGGTTGCGATGAAACTTGGATTATAAGTAGTTGGATACCGGAAATAACATGTAGACTACATTTTATCCTGATATTCCCGCGGGAACGGGACTTACGCGGGGTAAGTGAGGAATGGAAAAGGATGAGTGAGGAAATAAATGCTTTGGATGAGACGTCATGACTGCATTACCCGTTAAAAAAATAATATAAGAGGTAATATAAGTAAGTATTTATTCGAATTCATCGAAATCACTTTCTTCCATGCAGGTGTCCTGATACCGTTGTGTTCCACCAGGACATTGGAAACCCTGAAAAGCACCCTGTTTTCTAAAATTCACGTTAAATCCTGCCGTCACAACGTCTATGAGGAACATCAAAGTTTTGACATCGCTGTTTTCCTCTAAGCCATCGATTTTTCTTTTTCGGTTTTCCTTGACAGGTATATAAATGTCACTGTCACTGTCAAAGTCGAAGTTGCTACCCAGTTCTTGAGTGGAATGTAGAAGTAGACCCGGTTCAGGAACTTGAGGTAAACATGATATTAAGTAGGTATGGAGAAACAGGAAAACTGTAATTATCGTCAGTGAATTCCTCATCTGAAATTAAATTGAATAAGTTAAAATTACCTTTAAATATAACAAACATATTACAAATAAAATACATCATACATTATTAGTTATATATTATAACTATAATATTACTTATGACTTGGGTCAGTCACCTCGCGACCAAGACTATTGTAACATGATTGAAACGTCGAGGTAAGAAAATAAATAATAATATAGCGATTAAGTCCCGGTAAAATGAAACTACTTATTAAAATAATAATATGTTGTATAAATTTAAAATCTTTAGCTCTAATATTGATGCGAAAGTTCCGATCTCTTTTTTTCGTGTACCTAGTAAGTGTGTCTCACCTAGTGTTAGAGTTTTCAAAATGCCCGAAGACCTCTAGCTTGGCCTAACGATTGCTATCAAAGGTAACAAACAACCGGGGCTAGATGCTTTACGAGCCTTCCGAAGCATGGAGGAGCACGAGAAAGTTGATGTTTGTGTTTCTTTCAGGGAAAAACTACTAAACCGTTTGCGATGATACTTGGTATACAGAGATAGTTGGAGCTCTATGTTTAAAACATAGGCTAACAATACCCCTAGTATTCAGAGAGTTTCGATTTGATTCCAAAAATCTTAAACGTATTTCTACTTTTCGCTGGGCTCGACTTTATTATGACAGTGACAGGAATAGTCATTTTTTCATTATTTGTTCAGGGTTCATTGGTTCGAGTTGAACTCGATTTGACTCAACTCGACGTCGTTTTGTTAATAATACGATGCTGTCGATAACGGAGTTGACAAAACGACGTCGAGTTGAACTCGACGGGAGTTATGCGGTAGGGTCCCTGATTGGGGTTTGTGAATAGCCCCATTGGTTATATATGTCCCATGTTTGATGGCGTTTGAAACTACTATGAACACTACTAGCCACTCACTAGCTACTTTTATTGATAAGACTACCTAAAGAAAAATTATTAAAATAAAACCAACTTACGTTTTTTACAAGCTTCTAACACTGTTTTCAACGATAATTATAGGACCTATAAAACTACGAATAAAATAGGTAAATAGTATGTCAGAATAACAAGACACAGTCAGTCACACAGCTACCGCTTGTGTCTTCTCTGAAGTAATGAATGTCGTTTGAGATTACAGGACACAGGACATTGCGTACAACTTAGACGACGATTTTATGACGTAGGTATAGTACCCGCAGTAAACATACACAAAATATATAAGTCCATTACAGTGGAGGACAATCAATTAGGAACGTGAAGAAGGTATGCCAATTCGGTTGAAAGTTTGTTAAGGTAAAGCTCGTATGTATAGGACATAGCATACCTACTTAGACGGCGATTTTATGACGTATAGTGCTCACTCACAGTAAACATAGACCATACGTACATTACAATGGAGGACAATCAATTAGGAACGTGAAGAAGGTATGCCGAATCGGTTTAAAGTTTGTTACAGTAAAGCTCGTATGTATACCTACAAATACACAAGTTTTTGTTGTAGTCAAAATATACCTGTTATTAGTTTAATCGGTTGATAGTTTGTTACACAGTAAAGCTCGTATGTATAGGACATAGCATACCTACTTAGACGGCGATTTTATGACGTATAGTACTCACTCACAGTATACATAGACCATACGTACATTACAGTGGAGGACAATCAATTAGGAACGTGAAGAAGGTATGCCAAATCGGTTTAAAGTTTGTTACAGTAAAGCTCGTATGTAAACAAATACACAAGTTTTTGTTGTAGTCAAAAACACCTATTATTAGTGTTGATTTTACTGGTATTCAAACTTACGATAAATATTGAGTCTCGCTAATAGTCACGTGCCGTCATTTACAACGCTTCCCTACTCAAAACGTTATAGACGACATGTATTGTGACATCGACACATAGAGCGCTAGTGGACTGGGCGTGTGTAAGATGACGTCACAACCGAGTACGAGTCCGCGTCGCACGTTTACTTCTTTAAATCGGAAACGAATAAACGTATCGAAGTACTTAATTCTTTCACTTGTAGTTTTTTATTTTTGACAGAGAATATTCAAAATTATTAAATTTTCTCATTGTAATTTTATTAGTCAGCTCATTTTATCATTTAGGATTCATTTTTTAGAGTTCCGTATTTCAAAAGTTTAAAAATGGAACCCTTATATTATGATTACTTTGTTGTCCGAACTGAGAAACTGAACTGAACTGAAGTGTTTTATAGACCATTTAAATATAGGTCTATAAAATAAAAACACTTCAGTCAGGAAGCATTAGTTCGTTTGTAGCAGTTTGTAGGTAGAAGTATGAAAGTTTAGGGATTTAGGGCTAGATTGCACAGCTATATTGACCCTAAGTAATAACGGATTATCTAGCACGGATTAGCAAATGTCAGTACAAAATGACCATACAAAATGTCAAGATCTCGCTAATTCGTGAAACCAATTAATTATTAGTAATGACTAATTAGTAGGTAATTGCCTACTAATAAGAAGTTGTGCAAGCCTATCTAGATGTTTGAATTTTTATCTGTCAATAACGCAAAAAAAACTAAACGAATTTGGTTTAAATTTAGCACATATTGTCATGTATGTATTTAGGTAGAGCCATAGATCACAGGTAAATTACTAACGTGTAGTGCATTTTACTTTGTGTCTAATTAGTTGTCCACCACTGTAAACAATAGCAGAAGTAAAGGAGAACATGACAATTATTATGATGACAAACGCACGGAAAACCCTTTCCGAAGTTGTTACGTCAATACCATAATACTTATTCATTTTCCTTACGGACGAATACAGGAATGCTACTCAAAATTTGAGTTCTACTCAATTAAGCAGTAAAATGAAAAAAAATCATACTAATTTCAAATTGTAAAACTATTGAATTACTTATTTTATATAAATTATTATTGGCTTTTTTGTACTATTCGGTTGTTAGAGTTATGTGATTGTTTAGAATGAGGAAAAATAACTAATGAATTTAATCTCTCTCCATATTCTCTATCAAAAAAAAAGTTGAAAGAGTTACCAAAGCGTTCCTGTGCAGACTATAGGTTGTAAAGTCTCTAATACCTATCTAATTTATTAAAAAAAAGTAAATTACATTATACTAGCTAGGTTGCTATACTAGGTTGCGGATCGATTACCGCTGGGTGCAAATATTTATGCTTATAAAAAAACATTTGTATCTGGTCTGGGTGTATTTCTATGTATAATATGTATGTATTTACAGAAGAAAAATAAATATAAGAAGTATATCCGTTGTCTAGTCACCGTAACACAAGCTTAGCAGCTTACCATGAGGCTAGATGGCGCTGTGTGTTGGTCACAGAAATTATCATTATACTAACTTAAAACAAACTCATCTACCAGAAGTAGTCCGTAACACATAGACAGAATACCTTCTTAAACGTAAGTAAAACCATGAAGCACAACACAACTAGTCAATAAACTTAAGAAGCCAATTAACCAGCACGCCAGCACCACATGACAAGCCCAATTATACCGAGTAACTAAATAATTATCACAATTAATGAGACAATTCATATATCACTATACGTCTAGAATAAATCCTCATTTGATAACCGGCAAGGATCTCCACGAACGAAAGGCAAAGGGAAACAAACGGGAGCGGCGGGGTTGGTACAAATTCGAATTTGTACAAAGTACTCACCTATTATGATAGCTAACTGTAAAGTTAGCGAAAGCTCGGTAGCTATCGCTAATTTTACAGTTGTTTTCAACCTTGAAAAAGCTAACTGTAAAGTTAGCGAATCGTAGTAGGTACTTTGTAATAATACCGTTATTAAATAAAACGCGAGTAAAACGCCAGTAAATATTGTGTTTTATTATGCAAAATCGCGGAAACCTAAGACAAAGTATATTGGTTTGGCAGTTCGTACACCTACATTCGTAAGTTAAAAAGAAACCTCAGTTTTTACAAAGTTATTGCATTTTGCTAGGTTGGTGCGAATACGCATTCTATACAAAGTCTACTTTACTAACACGATAGATAAGCGTTTGACTGCTAATTCCACTGATGGTATGGTCTAAGATGTAGCACGCTCATCTAGAAGAAGGAAGACAACCATAGTGGCTACATTGGTCTACGTACGAGTCCGCTTGGCGCTACGTTTTAGGTCGATGGGTGGAACGAGGCCGAAGCCACTTTTGAAACCAAGAAACCCCTTTTGCTCACCTTTTACGACGGACGTGGTATAGCATTGTTCTTGAGACCTGCTATGGTATCATCTAATTAGCATCCACCGCTACTAGTTGCTATTTGCTGTCAAAAAAACATATTTCGTATTCTACATTGCTGTTTTGAAGTAATCACCGGTAACAACCACGTTACGTCAAAGCAGCAATGTACTGCAACTTAGCAACTACTAGCGGTGGATGCTAATTAGATGATACAACAGCTGGACGACTGTTTCGAAATAGTCGTATAGTTATGAAAACGATCGTTGCGTGTTAAAAGAAGACGGAGTAGATCTCGTTCCAATGCCGTCTTCCTTCTTCTAGATAAGTGTGTTACATCTAAGACCATAATAATAGGGGTTAAAGTATGAAATTGTCGTTTTATTGCAATAGGTTCTTTGAATTGACATAGAATCTTCATGGTTTGAGGTTTTCGAATGAAACTTTTTTCAAATGGTTTCTGTGATGTTCTTTTTTTAAAAAATGTGAAACATTTGAATATCGACTTTCAATTGTTTTTGTTATTCAATTTAGACAAGAAAGATGAATACTGCGAAAATTCGAGTGATTTTTGAATACGAGTTCCGACGCGGAACTAACGCGGCAGAAACAGCCCGCAATATCAATGCTGCGTTTGGAGAGGGGTCTACTAATGAACGCACCGTGCGATTTTGGTTTAAACGCTTTCGTGATGGAAATTTCGACTTAAAGAACGAGCCACGAGGAAGACCGCCCACACAGGTGAATAACGATGAATTAAGAGAGATAGTGGAAGCCGATCCTAGTCAAACTACCCAGGAATTAGCGGCATGGTTTAACTTTACCTTACCCACTTTATTGACTCACTTGCGTCAAATCAATAAAATAAAAAAATACGAAAAATGGGTGCCTCATGATTTGACTGATCTGCAGAAAGAAACGCGTGTTGAAACTTGTGTTGCCTTGTTGAACCGGTACAGAAATGAAGGAATTTTGGATCGAATTGTAACATGTGATGAAAAGTGGATTCTTTATGATAACCGGAAAAGAAAAATGCAATGGCTGACCCCAGGTCAAATGCCACAACAGTGTCCTAAAGCAAAACTTACCAATAAAAAGGTAATGGTAACTGTTTGGTGGTCTCAGCATGGTGTTATTCACTATAGTTTTCTTCGATCTGGTCAAGCAATTACGGCAGATGTCTATTGTGCCGAACTCCGAACCATGTTGACAAAACTAGCAGTAAAACAGCCCCGACTCATGTATCGATCTTCACCATTATTGCTCCACGACAACGCGAGACCTCACACAGCACGGGAAACCATTTTGACCCTTCAGGAACTGCACTTAGAAACCATTCGTCATCCTCCGTATTCACCAGACCTTGCTCCAACGGACTACCATTTTTTTCGTGATTTGGACAATTATCTACGTGACAAGAAGTTTTCTTCCCAGGAGGCAGTACAAAATGCTTTCACACAGTTTGTGCAGTCTAGATCGTCGGAGTTCTATCGCAAAGGCATTAATAACCTTCCCATTAGATGGCAGCAATGTATAGATAATAATGGCAACTATTTTGATTAAATAAATTTGTTAAAAATTTAAAAAATAAACAATTAAGATTTTCAGTACAAATCGGCAATTTCATACTTTAACCCCTAATATTATCACTTACCATCAGGTGAGATAGTGGTCAAACGCTCATCTATGGTGTGCAAAAGAAACTGACATCATGCGGTTAAGTACTTTGAAACGGATACACTACAAATTATGCGTTATCCTTTTATTTTCACTTCCATTTCATTCAAATAAATAACAAAAAAAGTTCTTTGACTTTAAATTATACAACCAATGAAGAAATTAAAGCTATCATTGAGAACACAAAAGCCACCTGTTCACTAACGTCCGTACCGCAGTTCAGATACTTGCGCCTGAGCATCCGCCGGACACGCCCACTTCTCTCATTGGCCAACGTCTAATTATAGTGACTGCTCGAGCTATTTGCATCGTTTAATATCACTCTCTCCAAAATAAACCTTATCTCTACTAAAAAGAGTTGATTTTCAAACACAGAACCTTTAAGAAAATTGTCAACTGAAAAGACGCCCATTAGCCGAAACCGTTTATCTTCATTTCGGTTCTGGCACACGTGATAAATGAGATTGCCAATGGATTTTAGACTCTATAGTCTCCTGAATAAAACGTAAATCCGTGCTGGATTTTTTATGAAAGTGACATGTTTCTCAGCGATAGTTTACATTCAGATCCCGACGTTTCAGCGGTACAATTGACAAAAACGCATCGTTAAGTCTCAAATTAGTTTGAAATTATCGTGTTTTGACTGCAGTCGACTTTACGCAGACCCTACCGAACACTCCTTGGAGTTAAGTTTAAGGAATTAAGATAAGTAGGAATAAATACAATAAAAACTAAATATTAGAATCAAATATAGGCAATAAAACCTAAAAATGGTATTGATAAAATTGTTTGTATAAAATGTACTAAATTCACAAAACTAAATTTAACAAAAGGCATACGTGATAACGAATTAAATAAATACTTACCAACCTACCTAATTAAATAAAAAAAAAAAGAATACCTACATTAAAATAAATTAGTACAAAAATAAACAAAAAAAACATAAAAGTGATAAATAACCTATTTGAATCAAGACACAGAGAATAACAAAATACTTAATACAAATTAAGTAAATTCTTACAAAAAAAAGAGCAAACAAATATAAGAACAAAAAGTGGTGTCAAAACAATGGATAGTGAAAAAATGGACGTAAATAGTGAAGTGAAAAGTAAAGCAGACACGAAACTACCGTTCTCGATAGAAAACCTATTGGCTGATAAAGTGGAGACGCTACATGGAGGGGTTTCCAAGAAAAGTGTTGTTTACACGACGATAGAGTCAGATGACGACGAAACGAGTAACTGTTCCGAGACAGTTGATGTTGAAAGTTCGACGGCTGAAACCAGTTTTGAAGTGAAAACCAGTGATTATCAACTCTCAGGTAGGTCTATATTTCAACATAAAATGCCTGGGAGCTTAGTATCTGTCGTAGATAGTTGATTCTAAAACCGACGTTCGAATTTTGTTCCGACTTTTTTAAGGTGTGTGAGGTAATTTACCGAACAATTTCACTTTGGGACTGATGGAGCTCGGCCGGTAAAGCAGATTTTAAAATGATTATATTCACTGTCAAACCACTATTAATCTTTTAGCCTTATATAAGAAACTTGTCTAAATTCTTTGGCCTAGGAGCTATATTTTTCTTGAAATGAACAAAACCAACCTACACTATTAATTGGGTAGGTAATCCTGAAACAGAAATACGTTTTTTATCTCACAATCTAGGTTTTTGTATTACTAGATATAGATTTCTTAATTACCATATTTATGTAAGTATACAAGATGTAACAGGTAAGCCCTTTTAATCCGAAAGGGGGTTGTTCTAGACGTCTAGGCGAACACCTTTTGTTCTACGACTTTTGAAAATTCGAACTTTTTTTTTGAAAATTTTGAGATTATGTTTCACTGGAAAAACAGCTGTTTTTGAAAATAAAGGTAATTGAAGGTTTGATTGTAGTAGACCAAACTAAATGAAAGAACAACATAAGGTCAATGACCTCGAACTCTAAGAAACAGCTGATTTTCAAGTAAACTTTACACCTAAATTTTTCGAAAAGTACTTCGAATTTTCAAAAGTCGTAGAACAAAAGTTGTTCGTCTAAACGTCTAGAACAACCCCCTTTCGGATTAAAAGGGCTTACCTGTTACATCTTGTATTATTAACTCCACAAAAAACTTGGCTGGGAGCTCCGAGATGGTCCAATAAAAATTTGATAAGAATCTGGATGACGATCTTCGGAATGATGAACAGAATAACATCCCAAAAAACAGTAAATACATAACTCATTTTTGAACTTCTACCAAAAATAATCGGTAGATGATAAAATAATTAAAAATACCTACAGATAAAGATAAAGTTAATTTATTTGGTCAAGAATTTCGTATACCTAAGGTATTACAAAAATATAAAGTTACAGAAATTCTGCCTACAGGCGTTCTAATATTTTTGAGTAGGTAGCCTAATTTAGACATAAACTACGCATGAATAAAATTTATACAAAATTAACAATTTTTAACATTATGTATGTAGGAACTATTAGTATTATAGTAGTATACTTAGAATTAGTAATATATTTTATGAAATAATAAAAATTCTTCAACCGAATAAAAACAATGGAGAAGAATGATGAAGCACTTAAAACCACCTTCTCATCAGCAAAGTCATCATTAATTAAAATAAAATTATCGTTACAATTTTGTTGATTTTAGTGGCAGTCGAGTAGGTAGGTAGGTACCTACTTAGGTAGGTACTTACACAAAAAGGGGTAAAATAAAAAAATAACTAAAAAATAAAAAAATTAAAACTTATAAAAAATCAAAAAAAATTAAAAACCGACTTTAAAAAAAAGTGCAAATATACTTAATTCATAAATTTAAAAACGGTCTTACAAAAAGGACAAAATAACCTCCACTCTACAAGGTGTAACAGGTAAGCCCTTTTAATCCGAAAAGGGGTTGTTCTAGACGTCTAGGCGAACAACTTTTGTTCTACAACTTTTGAAAATTCGAAGTACTTTTCGAAAATCAGCTGTTTCTGAGTATTCGAGGTCACTGACCTTATGTTGTCCTTTCATTTAGTTTGGTCTACTACAATCAAAACTCCAATTACCTTTATTTTCAAAAGCAGCTGTTTTTTCAGGGAAAAATAATCTCAAAATTTCCAAAAAAAAGTTTGAATTTTAAAAAGTCGTAGAACAATAGTTGTTCGCCTAGACGTCTAGAACAACCCCCTTTCGGATTAAAAGGGCTTACCCGTTACAAATTGTATAGTGCCACCAACTTATCAATTTTGTTATCTGAAGTCGGGCACTCATTCATACCCACTACAATATGGACCCAGCCAGTAAAACAAAATAAATAATAGTAGGTACTTACTACGTTTACTGCTACTTAGTAGTACCTACTTACTTTCCGTTTTCCGACCACAATGTGGTCTGTGGGCGGTTAACGTGTTAAACTGGCAGGTTTTTCCAAAAATTAGTTGATTCAGCTGTTATTCATAGACACGTAATATGAATTACCGGCTCCTAATAAATTCTAGCACATTCCCAACAGCCCCCGACTACGTTGCCACGGTGGCCGGTGGCCATCAATGAAATATTACCAGCGTCCATTTGTTACCACTGTCAGGGCCAGGTGGTCTATTCTAATAAAATAACGTAGTATACCTACATAGGTACTTAACTTTGGAAGCAATTTGGTAGTCAAATTTATTAAAGTAGTGAGTGCAACCCAAAGTTATATTATAGAACTAGAATGCTCACATAGAACTAAAACGTGTTCCGCTACCTACATTTTTTGTGGCAACGTAGCCGGGGGCTGTTGGGAATGTACTAGAATTTATTAGGAGCCGGTAATTCATATTATACGTCTCTATGAATAATATCTGAATCAACTAATTTTTGGAAAAACCTGCGAGTTTAACACGTTAACTGCCCACAGACCAAGGCACATTGTGGTCAGAAAAGGGAAAGTAAGTAGGTATATTACTTAATAATATAATAATAATAAACAAATGTTTATTCAAAAGACGGACTGTTTTTAGACTACAATTTAAGCTGTAAAAATACAAATAGAACTGATTTATACATTTCTTGTCTTAGGCTTTATTATGCTGATCAATTGAACTTTCCAGAGACTTGTTAGTTTAGTAGGAGCGTAAGTTTTTGACATCAATAACTTATAATTTAAAAAAAGATAGTAAAATAAATGAATTAGTAAAAACCCTTTTTTAAGGTACACATCGGTTTTAATTTTGTAGACTACGATTTGACACATCTTCCTGAATCGTTACCAAGATTATAATAATATTCTAAAATTAAAAAATCGTACTATGTCTATTAAGGTTTCGTACCTCAGTAGGTAACAAACGAAACCCTATCATTTCGTACAGGTAAGTAATTAAAAACAGAAACACGATAGACTTATTTAAATTAGGGCTGATTTTTCAAATCCCTAGATAGAGATATATATATCTGACAAATAAAATTTTAATGTAACGCTACCGAATAAAAAACGTCACTACGATATTTCAAAAGAAAAAAAATCTAAATTAAGAAGATCAAAATTAGAAGGCTTTTAATTGGTTGGGTTTGAACTTATTCGACAGAAATCTTTTGTCCGTAGAATTAAAAATCAGTGGGTCGATTCTGTAAAAATATAGCATGCGACAAGCAGGCGGTATGCATGAGCATTGCAGAAGTCGATTTGTTGCAGGTGTAAAAATAATAGTTATTCTTTAATTTCTTTAAATACTGATTGGCTGATTAATAAGGGGAGCTCTTTAAATAATTAAGTAGCCCTTAATTGTGAAGGCTACTTAACTAACTAAGTAGTAATTAAGTAAAATAACATTTACAGAATACGAATTAACGCACATCTTCTGCACGTCGCCTGCAGTTCGCCGGCATTCCGCATGCTATGTTTTTACAGAATCGAGCCACAGGCCTAACTCAAATAATTTCAAACAATGTCACTTGCAATAACGCAAACAGATTAAACAGTCGCGACAGTATCTAAATCAAATCAAACGCAATTATGTTGTAACTAAATCAATTAGCGTCTAAAATAATCCTATGATCCGAGAAAACAACCGACACAACCTCTTTGACAGCTGTAAAACAATTAATGTCAATTTATCGTCACTTGTCAACGGTGCACGGCTTTGTCTCTCGCACTATTCCACCAAATAAAACGGAAACAACACAAACATCTTAATAGACTCTTAAACGGACGTATTAGAGAACAATTTCGTCTAAGAATCGATTTAGGAATAACAATTTTAAATTGGTAATCCGTTGACAGAATCGGTCGTTTCAGAATATTCGTATCCGCCACAGGATTTTACAGCTTTTTAATGAGCTCCGGCCACTTACTAAATTTCATTCGGGACACATTTTCTTTTCATGTTCATCTTTTTTTTTTTGAACGTTGAATAATTATGGGGCAGAAAGATTTAGCTAACGAGACTCCTGACGGCGAAGATTTATCATTTCGTTTCGAATTTAGAAAATGAGCCATCAGTGCGAGCTTGTGTGCGTAGGAAACCAATTGAAACGGCTAATTTGAGATTTCGAACGGCGATGGCGGACAGAATCACACAGTACCGTTGGCAGATCATAAATAAAATAAATTAAACGATATATTTTCGCGAATTGCTCGTTAATGAGATATATTGTAGGGACCTATGTGAATATCTTTAGATGTCTGCTATTTACTATGTCCAATAGGTACATTAAATACACAATTAAACGCGAACATTTAGTTGCCTACGAAATTATAATTGCAACATAAAATATATGAGTTCAAAATATTTTTATTTGAAATAATGTGGTAGATTGAAATATGAAGCCATTAAGAATGATACTAAATAAATGTCTGTCATTTTAAACGAGCAACAGAATAACTTAATTGGTGCCAAAAATAAGTCGCGTTCATGGCGTGAGTTCAAATGGTCCGGGAAGGCGCGAAGTGGCGCTCGGTTTTTTATGTTTTTTTAAATAATTTGAACGCATCTCAACTTTCGGTGATTTATTTGTGCGTTGAGAATATTTGAAATTCGAACGGGTGCCTTTGTGAACTTTAAGAAAAATGGGATGTGTTTTGTAATTTATCATTATTACGTTTTAGGGTGATACTAATTAGAACATTAGATCATCCGGTATCCCGTCGTGTCCCAATCAACGTAGTAGGTATTAGGAAAGAATCTACCTCGACTTAAACTGAGGTGATTTAAAAAGTACCTACCCATTTTAAAAGCTATTATTCTATTTTTTTTCACCCACAAATTGCTCTCCTGAAAAGTTGCAATAATGCAATTTAGATAAGTGTCGTTTTTAATGAGCGACATATAAAGTAGTTTGTATCTTTAGCGGACCATCTAATTAATATAAATCTTATCTAATCTAATGATCTAGATATTGTTTTCACATTCAATAATTATTTGTACCTGAAGGATCGTCAGCGTCCCGCGGCAAGCGCGCACGCACCGCGTTCAGCGCGCAACAGATCAAGAGTTTAGAGGCGGAGTTCGAGAAGAACCGGTACCTGTCCGTCGCCGCTAGAGGCCGGCTGGCCAGGCAGCTCAGACTTACTGAGACTCAGGTAGACATAACAACAAAACTTGTTGATTAAAAAAAATGAATTCCAAAAATTTGCATACCCGTTATACCCTTGACTTTCCCGCTTAACAATTACGCTAAAGGTACCCGCTTATCCCGTGATTAAATTATGGACTGCATCTCTCTTCGCTTTTTTGCGACTGAGGAACATTTAAGCCCTTTCGGATGCAAATATTTGAAAAACAATGCTTCATAAATTAGTCTTCCAAGTGAAGGAAACATTGTAAAATTAATTAACACAGCCTATTATTAGAATAAAGCTGAGCAAACAAGTCTTGCATATAATGCAAGTCTCTCTTCTTCTCTTCTCTAAAATGGCTTTTTCCATTCGGACATTCGCCAGTGTCAAGTATTATTAATATTTGCAAGTTATTTGCTTTGAACGAAACAGTCAAGTCATCAGAGTGTTAGTCAAGTCGAAGGAATCATTGTAAAAAGGGGGGCATTTTTTACAATGTTTTTTCACGGAGCTTTGGAGACAACACTTAGTTAAAGTCCATGTTTTGCAGCGATTTTCACTTTTATTTACACTTGTACACCTTCACGAAACTAAATTGATTAATATGCCTCCGAAATTAAACAATTTACACGCATTTGAACTAAGTTTCACAAAAATGAAAATTTTGCAACACGATCTCCTCAACGCATTCCCGCCAAAACTCATAATGCCAGTCAGCTTTTTACTTTAAAACTCCCTATTCTATCATTTAAATATAACGAAATTAAAAAAAAACATCATTGAGTCCTTGGATCTTGCTGTCATCCACGTGGTGTCCGTGGCGCTCAACGTGTTAATTTCGCACATCGCGGCGTCTAAATGATTAGTATTATTATCTATCAACCCAAACCAATCAAGAAATAAATTGAATTCACAATTTTTTTTTTTCAATTGTTTATTTATCACAATGACATCTGTATTTGACCATTATTCGAAAATAAATGATTGATTATTGATTATTGAAATGTATTTTTCAGATAAAAATTTGGTTTCAAAATCGACGAACGAAATGGAAGCGCAAATACACCAACGACGTTGAAATCCTAGCTCAACAGTACTACAGTAGCCTCGGGATTGTCGCTCCAAGGCCCATGTTCGTTGGCGACCGCCTTTGGATCTTCAACTACCCAAATCGACCCCAAAATCAATGGATAAAACCCCCAACCGAACGCACCCTACCCCACGAACGCAGCTTTAGAACGCATCCTGATTTAAACAATTTAAATTTTCCTTTAAACCAAACGCACCCCAAACCAGATTTAAACAATCCTAATTTGAATATCCCGCCTTTTTTACTACCTCCTCATTGTTACGGAACCAATATGGCGGTCCCGAAGATTCCCGCCCAAAATCGACTGCCAAGAGAAGTTTATAACAACATGGCAACAGCACAAAGAAGTTTTGATGCGTTTAAGAATAATTTTTTGAATCATAATGAAACTCAAGAGGCTAATGTTGATCATTTGAGACGATTGGAAGAGAATTTTAGTATTTAATTGTTACTTAATAATGATGTATTTCTATTACTTCGATAAAGTGGGTTACACTACACAAAAGTGTATCGTAATTTGTTGTGACTTTGCGTCGTCGTTGCGCCCGCGTCAATAAGCAATTGCAGAATCTCAAAGAACCTTTTAAAACCGTATGGTGTGCACTGTGCACAGAACAGTAGAGTACCTACTAAGTATTTTAAGTGCTAGGAATTATCTAGTACGCTAGCAGGACGTGTGATTCCTAGGCGCCTTAGGGACGCGACTAATAATATGTGAATCGCGCTGAAATCCCTTCCGAATGAATATTTTTTCTCATAACCGGTATCAAGTTCATCTTTGAACAATATATTATGTTATTGTACATGATACAAGAAGTGTCCCCTTTATTTCAAATACAATAAAAATAACGTTAAATACCACTATTATACGGGCATAGTTACCCCTGTTTTACAAAATAAATAAGTTTTTCTTTAAATCCTTAACCGCTATATTTACAAGACATCATAAAATTAGAAAACACAATACCTAGGGGCTCTTCATCGAATTTAGAGAAATATTATTTTAATCATCTTTATTGATTGATTTTACAATAAATTATAGATTTTTTCATGCAATTCCTTCTTGCTCATTTCCATGCAATCAAACATCGACTGATAAATATCATTTATCGCCGTCTTATTGTGTGCCTTCAGTCTTCCTGCATCCATTTGTGCCTTCATTAGGTTGGTAGGTATATTGTATTTTTTTAAATATTGAATTTAAGTAATAGGTTTTTTTATTTCATAAAGTATTTTAGACTTCTAAAAAATATTAATAATTAGTATACCTAAGTAGGTGCTAAGTGTTTCAGATAGTTAGGCAGATACATTGTATTATTTGTAAAATAGATAGAAACATAATATTTATTGTTAAATTACGAATCTGTAAATAAAACATCGATTTGGTTTTCTCCAAAATATTGTTTATTAAAATTCATTATTCCAATCCTACTAATATTATTTAAAGCTGAAAGTGAAAGTTACACAATCACGTAAAGACCGCTAAACCGATTAACATGAAACTCGGTAGGTATGTAGATAGCTGGAGACCGATTAACACATTAAAGCTAGGTACTTTTTATCCCGACACTCCTGCGGGATTGGAATTAACAAGTTTGAAACCACGGAGCGCAGCTGGTATGTAGCACCTATAGACTTATTATAATAAATGTCAATGTTTTATAAACGAGTAGATAACGCGGCACCGTGATCGTTTCTAGCTTTGCTTCGTCGTCCTTAGTCGCACAAAAAAATAAAGTTAATTATAACAAATAATAAAAAAATACCCCGACTACTTTTAAGAACCAGAAATAATTTTTTTAGTTGTTCTTTTTTTAATTATTTGATGTGTTTTTTAATTAAGTATTAAGGAGTTTGCTGATGAGAAGTTGGTTTCAAGTTCTCCATCAATCTGTAAGTACCTAGTTTTTCAGGACCTTATTCATTTTGATAGAAGTCCAAAAATTATTATAGATGTAACAGGGAAGTCCTTTTAATCCGAAAGGAGGTTGTTCTGGACGTCTAGGCGAACACCTTTTGTTCTACGACTTTTGAAAATTAGAACTTTTTTTTTTAAATTTTGGGATTATGTTTCACTGAAAAAACAGCTGTTTTTGAAAATAAAGGTAATTGAAGGTTTGATTGTAGTAGACCAAGCTAAATGAAAGGACAACATAAGGTCAATGACCTCGAACTCTAAGAAATAGCTGATCTTCGAGTAAACTTTACACTTAAAATTTACGAAAAGTACTTCGAATTTTCAAAAATCGTAGAACAAAAGTTGTTCGCCTAGAAGTCCAAAACAACCCCCTTTCGGCTTAAAAGGGCTTACCCGTTACATCTTGTATACTGAATTCTTTGATGCTATTCCGTTCCGCAGATAAGTACTCATCAGATCCTTATCAATTTTTTATGGGACTATCTTGGAGCTCCTTTCTTTCCATTGAAAATAACCATCACAATCGGTCAAGCCATCTTCGAGTAATAATAATTGGTGAACATCCCTAAAATATACGCGAATTGAGAACCTCCTCGGTTTTTGAAATCGGTTAAGAAGTTTTTAATTTTCAAATCCATAGTGTCCAAAAAATGTGGAACGCTTCACGATTTTGCGTGTCATCCTTGCGCAGGGGCCATGCTAATCTTCTCTGTATCGTTCCAATTTTAGTATATGTACTGCCGAAGCAAGTACACTTGTAGGTTATAATTTATCGGTCTTATGCTTACACAGAAAAAAATACCACTTGCGCGATTCAGAAACGTAGTTTAAAAAAAAATAGAACAGTGACATCTATACAACAATGAACACTTGTTGTTTTCAACAGGCCCAAGTTCGAATCCAGCAAAAATGTTGTTTCTTATCGTATGTAATTTATAAACCTAGTTATCTTTTTGTATAATTTTGTTATTTTTTGACAGTATATTATGAAATTTTCAATTTTATATTCATAAAACTGAATCTGTTTTCACAAAGGTTTTCACAAATTAAACTTGTTATTTGCAGCAGTAACGCCATCTAGCGACGGTTTAGAAGACTTTCTTTTTCTGAGATGCGTTTTCGACATCTTGGGCTGCGAGAACTTTTTCGAAACTTTAGTCATTCTCTCAGGCAGATTGACATTGACAGAACTGTCAGCTGACAGCTTCAAAACAGCTGGAGCTGTTAATTATTTTTTGCTTACAAACGTCTGAAAATGCCTTTAATTATAATTTGTGGGACGCCAGTGAGTGGTAAAACAACAAGGGCTCTAGAATTAAAACAGTTTTTCGAGTCTTCACACAGTAAAAAGGTGGAAATTGTCTCTGAAGCGGAGGCCATTGTAAAGTTAGGTTATGAAAAGAATTCCTTCTATTTGGACTCTCAGAAAGAAAAAAGAGTGCGAGGATACTTGAAATCTGAAGTAATTAAGCTAGTGGGAAAAGATGGTGTCGTTGTTTTGGACGGGAGCAACTATATAAAAGGTAAATCTCAACTTTTTTTCACTACAAATAGCAAAATAGTACGTATTTATATTGCACCAGCTGCGCCCTGCAGTTTCATCCGCGTAAGTCCCGTTCCCGCTGGAATATCGGGACTCCCTATATTCCAATAACATAACAACAATAATAATACACAATATAACCCCTTGGACGTGTGAACAGCTTAGTCCCGGATGGTCACTGATGTTAAAACTTCGTATTCGGCGGTATTCGAACCTTTATATCTGGCGCAAAGAGTAATATAACAGTAAATCTGGCCACCCAACCAGCATCACTGTTATAAAGATAAAGATAGCCTTTATTGCTGAACATTAGTAATTATAAACAAACAGTTTAATTTATTATTTTATAGGTTGTCAGTTGTCAGCTTGTCTGCTGACATAGGCCTCCTCCAAGTTCTTCCATATAGTTTGGTCCCAAGCGCTCCTGGTCCATAATGGACCTGCTACCTTCTTAAGATCATCTTCCCACCTTTGCATCAGCCTGCCTTTTTTTCTTATTTTGCCCCTTGGGTACCAATTAATCACCTTCTGGGACCACTTAAGTCTGCCCCTGATCACATGGCCGGCCCATCTACATTTTAATTTCTGGATGATTTCTGTTATGGTGAAGAAAAACATCTTTTTCTTCACCATAAGAGTGATGCTGGTTGGTCTTGCAATGGCAAGAAAATTCACATCTTAATGTTCAGCTAAACCTTTAACCATTTTATATTCAAGGGTTCAGATACGAGTTATACTGCGCCTCCAAAGCCAGTAAATCAACACAATGTACTGTGTACACTTTACGAAACCACGACGAGGCCTGGGAAGCCAATAAACTACGAATGGACAAACAAAACAGTGAGATAGATGATAAATGCACCAATTGCAGTAATCTACCATATACGGAGGAAGTTTTCAATGCTTTGACTAAATTTAGGTAAGAAATTACTTGAAAATATGAGTTAACCCATGTGGTGCGGCTCAACTTGCCGGATAAACCTCTTATACCAAAGATAGAGGAGCTCATTGGCCTAACCTAACCTAACCTAACCTAACCTAACCTAACTGCACCTACTTATCTTGAATGTGTGGGTTAAGCATCGCTTAGTTCGATCATGACTTGGATTGCTAACTGAAATTTTTTATGACAAAAAATCACTTTCTCAATCTCCTCTGTACTTCGGAAAATATGTTAAACAGTTGTAATGTCAAGTTAGAGATTGTAAGGCAACCTAAAAGCACTAGGTGAGCGACACCACAACACGAAAAGAAAAAAAAGACCTATTATATTTTAAAAATAATCTCAAAAATTTGTATTTATCATACTCATACTCATACTCATACTCATTTATTCAGACCATAGGAACACTACAATAATAAATTATTTGGAGCACTTGGTCACGTCAAAAGTAATAAAAATAAAATATAACATAAATTGGTTTAAAATAATATCCATACCTAATTGAGTTTACAAAAATAAAATGAGTTTCAGTTGCAGCTGTAAAGAGGCATTGTCAGTATAATAAATGATGATAATTAAAATTGATAGCAATTGATAACAACATGTTCAAAAAGTAAAAATAATGTCAATGGTTATTTGCAGCTGTACAAGGGCTGAGGTCAAATTATGTCATAATTATCTTACCTAACTTAAAACAACACAAGGAGTGAGATCACAATTAGGGCATTTCCGAATAGCTACTGCTATTAAACAAAACAAATCGTTTAGACTTTATAATAGAAACATGTCACATTATATAAACATATTCATTGAGTAAGTCATTATACCTATGTGCAGCTGTAAGAGCTATGTCACTAAATTAAAATAAAATTATATTGCAGGTAATAATAAAATGTCACAAATGATTAAAATAATAATATAGGTATGCAGCTGTATAGGGGCCTTGTCATATTTGCAATTACAATTTAAACCTAAACCAAGAACAACAAATACAATACAATAAAATAATAAAATTACCCATTTACATCCTCCCAGTCCTTATCAGCTAGTGCCTCGTCTAACGAGTAAAATTACCCATTTACATCCTCCCAGTCCTTATCAGCTAGTGCCTCGTCTAACGAGTAAAATTCCTTTCGTATTAACATTTTTTTAAGAGTGGCTTTCAATTTTGGAATGCTTAAATTTCTTGTTTGCGCAGATATTTTATTTGCTAATAAAACACAGGTACACAAATAACTTTTTGACATTTTGGCAAGTCTGCACCTTGGATAAGCAATGTTGCCACCATGTCTGGTTGGAAATGTGTGCTTGCTACCCAAAGTAGGAAATTCTTCCATGTTCTTTTTTATGTATATCAAGCATTCCATTATGTACGCCCCCACGAATGTCAATATGTTTGAGCGTCTAAAGGCTCCCCTACAGGAGCCTCTAAACTTTAGACCAAGTAATTGACGTACCGCACAGGTGTCCTATCTTATATGTTTTAGGTTTGAAGAGCCAAATTCAAACAACCGATGGGACAGTCCCCTGTTCACAGTACAACCCACAGACCAGCTTCCACTGAGTGATGTATACAGTGTGCTGTTTGAGAAGAAACCACCACCGCCTAATCTGAGTACTCAGAATGTAAGCAACTTCAGTCACTACTTAGATTGTACTTAGTTAAAATTTGATTTGAATCTTAAATACTTCTTACTTCAGTAGGTCTAACTGGAAAATAAGTATAATTAATTTAAAAAAAATTAACTTCCCCAGGCACCGCTAACATCATCAAACTTCCTGTACGAACTAGACCACGTTACCCGTCTCATTGCCGACCGCATCACCGAAGCGAAGCAACTCCACTGCGGCGACGTGAAGTTCGCCGAGTACCCGGACTGTTGTATCGACGCTCACTTCACGCAGAACATAACGCCCGGCAAAATGGCGGCCTTGCGACGACAGTTTATGACTTACGCTAAGATGAGCCACTCCAATGAGACCTATAATAGACTGGGCAGATATTTCATACAGTATTTAAATAAAAGTTTGACTGACTGATTGGTGTTTTTTATTGTACCTACTAAATAGTGGGTCTGTAGTCGATTGATAATATTTCGAAAACGGAACGTAAATGAAAAATAGTTTATCAAAACCTACAATGATTTCAAAATAGCTATCTAACGATACCCCACACGATGGAATAGAAAATTTCCTTGATTGGTGGTTATTTAACACCGACTTTAAAAAAAAAGTTATAGATAATTCGTATATATTTTTGTTCCTAAATACTAAGGTGCTGGGATCATGGCAGAGTCATGGCACATTATCCCAGCACAACAACGGCATGGCGGCTCCAACCCAGCAATTACCTTGTCATTCGATTTAGAGCATTAAAGCTACAGGTCCCCAGCTACCTATATTCTAAGTTTCATCGCAATCGGTTCAGTAGTTTTTGTGTAAAAGAGTAACAACCTGACATACATACTTACATACAAACTTTCGCGTTTATAATATTAGTAAGATGTTATAATATTCTACCCCACACGATGGGGTAGAATAGAAAATCCCCTTGATGGCAGTTTACTTTTTGTACGGTCGTCAGCATCAAAAGTCAATTACCTATAGTACATACAAGGCTAAGAAATGTTTTATATTAGACCGTAACGAGCGCGGACCGTATCAGCTGTCCGAGCCATACATGCTTATTTTGTGGCTATATATTGCACTGTATGGTAACTACGTGCAATATTTATGTATTTATTTTATATAACGTGCTTTACGCAAGTAATAAAAAGAGAGAATAAAAAAAACATACTTATATTTCGTGTATAATAGGTAGGTAGGTACTCGCATATTCATTTATTAACAAACCTGGAACTGGGTATATATAGGGTAGGTACTAAATCATTGCTAAGGGTCGAGACAGACAGACTGCATTTTAACTGCTATCCGCATTGCAACTGCAGTTAAATTCCAATAATTAGATTACCGAATGATGGCTGATATGATAATAGAACAACGACGTTGGTATTTGTGTCATCATTTTTAAAGGTGAGTGAAATTCCAAACAGTTCCACTTATTGGAACGTATGAAGCTCGGCCGTTAGAGCCGTGTTCGAAATGCTTAACTGTCAAACGAACATTAATCTTCTAGTCTTTTTAGAGATCTGTCTAAATTCTTAGACAATGAGGATAGCTGGCTAAATGCAATCTGCCTTTCTAGAGCCTAACAAAATTAACTGTAAAGGTACGTTCTTACAATAATTGCAAATTTACAACCCAAAATCTTTAATTGGATCTATTTAGGATTACATTAAACTAAGATGATTATTTTACATGGTTACCTATACAAAAAAACCCGCATGAAAATAAAAGGTCAGCAGCAAACTGATTATGTAACTCAATGGCTATCAAATCTCGATTGAAATTGACGATTTTTGTGACAAGCAACGTTTATATAACTTGACAGTTACAGTCGCTAGTTTTAATTGCAATGTCAATAATTTGTTTGCTACTGAATGACGTCATATTACCTACAACAATTTCAATAGTTTCAATTAAAGTTTTTTATCAACAGAGTTACGCAATCAGCTAGCAGATATATTTTACTATATTTTATTAGGTTAGAATTATGTGCACATACCTAACTATCTTATGCTAGATTTTTATTCTGTTTTCGCGATGGTGATGTGAAATTAAATTCATAAAAATCAATAATTTTATTGAAAATTTAAACTGCGTTAGTTTTTGTTGTAACACCCGACGTTTCGAGCTCTTCACAAACCTCCTGTTCACAGTTAAACATGAGGTCTGTAAAGACTTCAAAACGTTAGGCGTTGAAAGTGTTTATCTAACCTACTTATATTATAAAGCTGAAGAGTTTGTGTCTTTGTTTGTTTGAACAGGCTTATTTCAGACTGTACTGGTCTGAATTGAAAAAAAAAATGTGTTTCATATTCCATTTATCGAGGAAGGTTATAGGCTACCATTGATCCCGATATTCCCACGGGATCGGGACTTACGCGGGTGAAACCTGGGGCACAGCTAGTAATCTATTAAAACCGAAAAATGAGTTTAATTTCATATCCTATCCAGCTTCTTAATAATCTTACTTATATTATTTACGAGAAAGTTTGTAAGTACGTATGTACGTCTGTATGTGACTTTGTAACTTTTTCACACAAAAAACTACTAAACCGATGGTAACGAAATTTGGAATGTAGTCGGCCTGAGTTCTGAATTAAGATATACAAGATGTAACGGGTAAGCCCTTTTAAGCCGAAAGGGGGTTGTTCTAGACGTCTAGGCGAACAACTTTTGTTCTACGACTTTTGGAAATTCGAACTACTTTTAGAAAACTTTAAGTGTAAATTTAACTTGAAAATCAGCTGTTTCTGAGAGTTCGAGGTCTTTGACCTTATGTTGTCCTTTTAATTAGTTTGATGGTTTCCAATCAAAACTTCAATTACCTTTATTTTCAAAAGCAGCTGTTTTTTCAGTGAAACATAACCTCAAAATTTTCAAAAAAAAAAGTTCGAATTTTCAAAAGTTGTAGAACAAAAGATGTTCGCCTAAACGTCTAGAACAACCGCCTTTCGGCTTAAAAGGGCTTACCCGTTACATCTGTATACTACTTTTTTTTTTCAGGCAGTCACGGGATTGGGCCTTACGCGTGTACAACCACGGGACGCAGCTAGCCTTTTATAATTGTGAACATCTATATTTAACAACGTCTATATTCAAATTTATAATTAATTTTAATATATTAAAAAAAACGAGCGGCAACGAGCTGTCCTTAACTTAGAAATGCAATAAAAATTAATAATAAACGGTCTCGTATATTTCCTTTGAATATGGAACCGTAATGAATGTCAACAACTTTTTTTTAAAGCCAAAAACTTAACTATGTTTATTGTCGTACTCAGAGACATTGAACAGTTGATTTAACTGTCAATAAGGAAAGATTTTCTAACTAAAATTTTCAGTTAGTGACAGTTTAATCAACCATTAAACGTCTCTGTGTACGGCGGTTAGTTTTGAAAACTAGCTTTCCTAAAAAAAACTTAAAAATATAATCTGAATCTATTGAGAATGGTACATTCGAGAATAGACTATACCCCTTACTTATAAACGCTAATTTATGCGCTGCATAACTATGGATCGTTTGTCTTTTAATGTCACATGAAGTTTCAAAGTTGACAGATAGAGACAAACGTCACATAACTTAGTCATGTGTAAATAATATTTTATAAGTAAGGGAGTATATATCATCAGTTGATATGATGATGACCAATCGCTCAACTGACGTTTATTTAAAAAAAAACTAACTAAAAGATTTTTTTTTTGTACAAATTTTATCGTACCGAAGCTTAGTATACATTATGTAAAATAAGAAAAAAAAACATATTTAGGTACACAATTTTCGAGGTAGAGAATTTTTAATTAACAACATTATAAATACAAATAAAAATATAATTAAAACAAGTAACACAATAAAAGTTATTTTACATACACATTCACATAGGTACAAGCATTATATACTGTATTATATGTTAAAGGTTAATGATAAGATAAGTCTATTCATATTACAAGCCTATTTAATTTACATCTAGATGGCGCTGTGTGCAATGCCGTATCATACAATACAATAAGGTGAAGTGGGGTAATTATGTTCAACTTTTGTTAAGGGGTGAGATTGCTTGGTTATTTACGATGAGGTATAAATAGAATCGAGATCTAACTTCACTATTGAATTAAAAAAAAAACATGTTCCACGGTCACGCAGCAGCAGATGCACACACTGACATGTTCCGTACAGTATTACATATGACCAATGGTGGACGATCTTTAGTGACAGACTGGCGGTCGAATCATCGTTCTAGACCATCGTTTGCGTGGATTTTTTTTCAATGGATTGCTTCTTCCATATATATTCGACTTCGTTTGTTATTCAATTTAATTAATTACACGTTTATTTTACATTGAGCGGCTATGAAGCCGACCGTATGCGCTTGGACTCCGCGTTTGCATGCAAATAAAAACCTTTAATACTTTACGGATGTTTAAACGAAGGCAAAAAATTATATGCAATCATTAATATCGGGAATATAATAGATTATGTGACTCTTTTATAATGATATGAATGATTTTAAACACACACTTGATTTCAAAGTTACTTTTAATGTTTTAATGCAACATTAAATGTAAATAATAACTTTACCACACATAAGACAAAGTTGTTTAATTTTACATTATTTAACTTAATCTCGCCGCGAGTATAATAGAAGTCTAGTTGCGAAAAACTGGATTGTATACAACTACATTACCCCACCTAACCTAAAACTTAGTACACTACACTTATAACCATAGTCATTTATACCTATAGACTATTCCCGAACATCATCCTATCATCATACAAACTCAATCTGTTCGACTCGCTTGCTCTTCCTTTCTGCAGAGCCCGGTCTCTTCTGGCCCTACGAACAGCTACGGGCAAATCTCCAGGTGTTTTCACCCTTCCCGCAGGATTTAACAGATTTACATCACAAGCCGAAGAAAACAACTCACTGACTTGTTCCAACGAATGTTGTCGTTTGATCGTTAAAGATTTCAGGTTCGGTTTCGGTGATTTAGGTTTTTCATCGTAGATTTTCAGTTCAGTGGTATCGATTTCACCGTTTAATGCTGCTAAGTAAACTGGATTATCACCACTGTAACCGTTTAATAGATTTTCTTTATCGTTCGGGTCACTGTACTCGTTGTCAAAGTTGGAATATTTGTTTAGTTTGTTTAACGCCACTGTTTTTGTTTGAGTCGATTCCTTCAGGACATCTTTCTCTTTTGTAATAGTTTGCATAGTGATTTTTGAGCCCCCATTCTCGGAAAGTAGCATTAGATGTTCATCTTCGGAACTCGAGCAGTCTGAATTTAAGTCAAACGGACTGACAGGACTGTGATAGACTTCTGGATTGTCTATGTATTGAAGTTCCAGGTTTATGGAGGCTCGGGACGAGCTAGCACTGTTTGATATAACTTTGTTATCGACACTGAGTCGTTTCTTTATAGTTGAGTCTTCGGATTCCGAGTTGGATTTGAACATGCTTTGAGAAGACATCGATGTACGGACAGATTTGTTAAGACTTTCCGAGCTGTTCGAGGCTTTGCGAGTGGACGATGTTTTGCTCATTTCGAGTCGGTCCATCGGTTTTGATTTCGGGACGATGACAGCGAAGATTTGATTGTCAGTGTGTCTCGATGGTATTTCTTTAAACATCCTCTCTTCCATCATAGTTGGACATAGGGTTTTGTTCGGAGGTGACAAGCACGGTGCCTCGTAGAATCTGTCTCGGTTTAAAACTAAATCGCTCGGTCGATCGATGACTTCAAAGTCAACATTGATCGGTTTATCGTTCAATAGAGACGTTCGAGTAGCATTCTCTGGCATTAATTTTACTTCAGTTTCAACTTTTCTACTGAATTTGTCGAAGAACCTTCTTAGATTCCACTTTGGCTTATCGATCTTCACATCTTGGAGGAGATTCGTTTGCTTCGGAGCCCGGTCTGAATCTGTCGATGTGCAATCATTTTGTACATAGTCCAATGGCCTCTGATAAGATCTAACTTCTGAAGTAGAATTCTCTATGGGTCTAGAAGTCGAAACTCTAGCCATCGATAAGTAATTCTGCTCATGGTCTATGTCCATCGGTCTCCGAGCCATAGACAAACAATTTTCCTCTATACTTTGTATAGGCTGTGCGATGTCTTTCAAGCTTCTATGAACGAGGGTAGGTTGTGTGTGCGTGCTAATGTTCGTATTTCGCTCGATGGTGACGTTTCGGCCGCAGCGGGGTAGGAGAGGGGCAGTAATATCAAGAGGGGTGGAGGGGGGGTGGTTTGTGGTTTTGTCTGCTATGGGACAAGGGGTTGTCGAACCTGGGAAAGATGATAAGGTTTTGTTACAATTTATAGCAATAATTATCAAGAGCGGTGTTGGTCTAGTGATAGGTACCCCGACTTTCATTATGAAGGTCGTGGTTTTGATTCCCGGCCGCGCAGAGGGTTTTTCTTTAAGAAAAATGTATGTGATGCCCACGGCTTAAATCACTTACAAAGGCCCAATAGTAGGGCTAATTGCGGAAACACAGTTAAAAAAAATTAATTGTCAAATATTAAGAGCTCTGCCTCACTATGATGCCACGGCGACGATTAAGGAGTGACGTAAATGCGATTGAAAATTCGCAATAAGACTAATATAGTATAAATACAATGGAATTTAGCAGTCGACATACCGTGAGTGTGTGGATGTAGATTGTTGTCGTGTATTCTCGGCGGCGCGACACACACCAGATGCCGCAGCTCGCTCATACGTTCCTCCACGCACACCGCGGTCAGTCTGTAGTATAAATAAATAAATAAATCCTGTGAAATATACACAGCGCCATCTAGCCCCATAGTAAGCTGCTAAGCTTGTGCTAAGGTGACTAGACAACGGATATACTACTTAGATATATTTATGTTACTTTTGTAAATACTTACAGAATATTATACATAGAAATACACCCAGACCAGATATTTATTTTTAAGCATAAATATTTGCATCCAGCAGGAATCGAACCCGCAGCCTTCTGTATTGCAGCCAAGCGTTCGCCCGACGCGCCACAGAGTATAATACTAATTTATGCATCGAGGTACTAAGCCCTGTCTTATATATAATGTGTAAAGGAATTCAGAGCATAATGAAGAACTCTAGATTTGACTGAGTACATTTAACATATAAAAAAATAACGGCTTTATATTAACCAAAACTTTTAGCCTTACCCTTTCGTGAGTATAAAATTAAAAGAACCTTTTTTTGTGTTATATCTAGGTGGCCAGTTCGAACTGGGCGTATGTAACCGGAGAAACTCATAAATATGGTTTGTAAATCAGAAGTTAAATTTACAACTAATGCAAACAGGAGGGAAATTAAACTTAGGAGTATTTGGTTAAAAACTTAGAAGTGTTTGGTCTAAAACTAATGAAATTTATAAATGTTTGGTCTAAAACAAATGAAACTCAGGAGTGTTTGATGAAATTGGTCTTATAAGCGATTGGTCCAATTCACGGCTGGTGAAATTCGAGATTGGTCTAAGTCACAATTGGTCAAATTCGTACCTAGCTTCAGCGTCGTGATCCCAGCACTCCTCGCACGTGTCCGCCGCTAACTTCAGGGCTCTCATCTCGGGGACGGGGCCGCGCGGCAATGGCGGCCGCGACTTGTTGCGGCACACCACACTCTGAATGTGTACGGAGTTCTTGTTATTATTATAATTTTTTATCGGTTGTGAACCAATTATGACCATTAGAAAATAAGCCAGTGTCAAGTATTATAAATATATGCAAGATATTTGCATCAAAACAGTCAAGTCGTCATAGTTAAAGGCAAGTCTAGGGAATCATTTGTAAACGCGGCGGCCATTTACAAAGATTGTTCACGGAGCTTTGGAGAAAAACTAAAGTTCATGTTTTGCACCGATTTGTTACACCTTCACGAAACTAAATTAAACAATTTACACACATTTGAACTAGGTTTCACAAAAATGAAAATTTAGCAACACATCTCCTCAACCCGTTATCGCCTAAACTCTTTAGTAGTTCTTGTTGTTGTTGAGATATATTTGACGGGTCCGTAACTTAGTAGCGAAAGTCATATGATCGATTAAACGATTGTTACCGTTAACTAACATAACAAGTTTGTGTAACAATTACAAGTGAAGCTAAGGCTACCAACCAGTACAATATAGTAGCAACATCTCACCTGCATCTCAGTGACGGTGGGTCTCTCCACCCGGTGGTGCGGCAGGCGGTGCGGCGGGACCATGCCCGGTGGGAAGGCGCCGCGACACCGTGACAACATCTCCCATAGCACAAGCCCGAGCGCGAAAACGTCGACAGCTGCCAAGGCTTGAGGCCACGCTGTGAGATCCAGGGCACCCTCTAAAGCCTCAGGGGCTAAGTAGCGGATTGTTCCTGCCTGGGAATCATGTATAAGACATTTCAATCTGAAATGCTACAACAAGTTACATTTGCCACAAAAAGTTACCTCAGTCACAACAAGTTATTCCACTCACAACAAGTTCACTCTGTCATAACAAGTTACCTCAGTCACACCAGGTTACCTCAGTAACAATAAGTAATCTCAATCACAACAAGTTATCTCAGTCACAACAAGTTATCTCTGTCACAACAAGTCACCTCAGTGACACAGTATGTTACATCAGTGAAACAGTATGTTACATCAGTGACACAGTATGTTACATCAGTGAAACAGTATGTTACATCAGTGACACAGTATGTTACATCAGTAGCACAGTATGTTACATCAGTAGCACAGTACGTTACATCAGTAACACAGTACGTTACATCAGTGAGACAGTACGTTACCTCAGTGATGGTCGGGTGGTGGTCGTCCCGATCCCTCAGCACGACGTGCGCCAGCCCGAAGTCCGCCAGGCGGCACGCTCGCCCGAACACCAGCACGTTGTTGCTGGTCACGTCGCGGTGCACGACGCAGGGCTTGTTGCCCGCTGCGGACCCAGAACGGGAATACAATTATGTGTTACATTATCCGAACACAAGAAACATACATCGTTAAAGACTTTGAACTCGGAAATATGACCCAATGTAGGCAAGTTCACGCAAGTTGTAGGAAAGGACCTATAAAGTCTTTGGCACAGTCAGCGGTAGAAATTTTGATTGTTTTTCGATCAGATATTCTGTTACATGTTGTCCTGAACTGACACGTTTCGGAGATATAGGATACAACTTACATAAGTTGTAACTTTCCTACAACATAATGTGAACTTTCCTACACCTTTATGTGTTTGAAGCATACCTTCAAACACATATAAGGTGTAGGAAAGTTCACACAGGTGGTGACCAAAGGGAAGATCTTCCACCAGGCAGGTGGTTTTTGCCCGGTAGGCCGCGGCCCGACGATGTCTTGTCGATAGTTGTATATGAGCTTATCTCAGAAAGAAAGTTGATATCGCGATCCAGGATTTCATAGTAGTAACGCCATCTAGTAGGTGCTGTGGGCGACCGCCACATGTACTTTCCTACGACTTATGTGAACTTTCCTACATTTTATATGAACTTTCCTTTACCTTATATGTACTTTCCTACGACTTATGTGATTTTTTTTACAACTCATGTGAACTTTCCAACATCTTTTATGAACTTTCCTATAACTTAATTATGTGTTTCCTATGACTTATGTAAGTTTTACTTACAACTTATTTGAACTTTCCTACAACTTTGTATGAACTTTTCTACAACTTATATGAACTTTCCTACAACTTATATGTGATCTTTCTTGCAACGTATGCGACCGGTTCCAGAAATCAAATTAGTATGAACGCTGGGCAACTGTAAGAAGCAGCGTCATGTTGTAAACTGAAGTGCAGGCTATAAGCGCCAGCAGGTAACCAACTACCGACTACCAAGTAAACTGTAGTTGTACTACACTACACTCACAGTGTGTATGCAGATGCGCCAGGGCCGAGGCCAGGCCGTGCGCCAGCTCGGCCAGGTCCCGCCATGAGAGCGTGGTAGCCTGGAGTCTCTGTCGTAGCGTGCCTTCACACAGCTCCAGCACCAGCAGGTGGGTAAGGGCGCCGCCAGTTAGAGGGCTGCGGGAGTCGCTGCCTGGAACATACAAGGTAAACAAGAAAACAATTATATATGAGTGAAGCGTGGGATTAAAGCCGCCCAAGACTAAGACATGCTTTATTACCTAGGTGAATCCTCCACTTTACACATCTACACTGTGAGACTATAAAAGGTTACAAATTGAAGCATTTAATTAACAACAAAAATAAATCACGCAATTCACAGAAGAAGCTATTTTAAATAGGAGAAAGAACAATATCTCATGTCGACGGCGTTAACTGTAGTTAACCACTCGAGCCAGTCAATAGTTGTAAAACTGTACGTAGATGACGTTCAAACAAAGCCATAATCGGTAAACACTAACAGGGATACGCTATAAATAGAATTAAAATATATTGCAATACATTGCACACAGCGCAATCTAGCCCCCAAACTAAGCACTACTAAAGTAAACTTAGGTACTAAACAACGGAAATAATACGTATTATACTTTGTTTTTATCACTAACAATCGTTAATTTCACCAAGTCACGTGGGTTGGCGTGTTATTGTTTCGCTCACCCGGAAAGCGAAAGGTTCGAATCCTGCCAAGAGGGAATTTTTGATAATGAATTTCTCACTGTAAAATACTAGGAGTTCGCCCCGAACGGAGACCTCACGACCCCCTAACACCCTAACCCCCCTATCTTCGAACTCATAAATTATATTGACCTAAACTACGCGCATACCAAAATTCATGAAGATCGGAGCTACGATACTCAAGTTATCGTCGAACAAACATACAAAGTTACAAAGATACAAGCGCCAGGCCCGTCTAAACTGACCGACAATCAGACTTACCATAGTACCGCAGTATGTTAGGGTGAGCGAGATGAGGCAGCTCGTATACCGCCGCCTCCCTCTGCCAGCTCGTGGCCGACGAGTACAGCTTCACGGCGACGGGCGTCGCTCCCAGCGTCCCGCGCCATACCGACCCGAATTTACCTTGACCTGGACATGTTGACAACAAAATATTACCAATAAAGGTAGATACAAAGAAAACAAAAAGGCTATGTAGCGTCGGCATCGTCATCGAAATCCGCACTGCGCATAACAAATCACAGCGTTAATTTGCGTGCATTTTAAGCCGACGCCGTCGATTTGAACTGTCATTGAAATCGACGTCTCTTGGGTTGCCGGTTTTAATGACAGTTCAAATCGGCTTCAAGCTTAGGCTGTTAATTGTAAAATAAAATCGCGCGCAGATCATTCCTTTGCGCGGTGCTGACTTCTTGACATCTCAAGTCGACGTCGTCGGCTTGAACTTGCGCAGTAGGTCTGCAAGTCTCTTAAGAGACTAAAAGGTTAATTTCACCTCTGACTATTGAGCTTCATCAGTCTCAAAGTCAAAATGTTCTGAAAATTACTCGCACACCTGTAAAAAAGGCTGTACTCACCAATATGCTCAATGAGCGTCAGATTGTCCACGCAAAGAAGCCCCGTGGCTAAACCGTCCGGGCCGCTTCCCATCACGTCACCTGCGGAGTGTAACGAGATATAGGAGGTTACTGGAGGTTATGGCAAGAGGTTACTGCAGGTTCAGTAGAAGGTAATAGTAGAAGCTAGCATCGCCCACATTTGCTCGTAAAAACATAGCCAAATTGTTTTGAATGATTAATATCTTTATTGTACACACCAACAAAAAAACAACAGGAACATCTTAAATCTAGATGGCATAAAGAGCGGCCTCATAGCTCAAAGCGATATCTTCCAGGCAACCTTTGCATGGAAAAGAAAAAAATACACGGAAAACAAGGTGTATAGAGTGTATAAGTGTAAGTATAAGTGTATATACAAAGCAATGTTATATGTAAGTAAACAATTGATTTGTAGATGATGCATTTACTTTTGTATGTTTTTTTTCAATATTACCTTTTTCAGCATCAATTCCAGTACTTAAGTCCGCATTGTCCCGCTTCTTGCAATAAAACCTGTGCAACAAGGCGGCCATTACGACAATGGCGGCGATCGCCAAGATGGCGGACGCGACCAGGTTCGAATAGGTAGAGGGCGCTGGCGTCGCCTCCATTGTAGACTCCGCTTTCATTGTTATGGTTTCTTCTTTGATGGACACTGACAAATTATAAATAAAATATAAAAATACTAGCTGCGCCCTGCGGTTTCACCCGCGTAAGTCCCGTTCCCGCGGGAATATCGGGATAAAAAGTAGCCTATGTGTTAATCCAGGTCCCCAGCTACCTATATTCCAAGTTTCATCGCAATCGCTTCAGTAGTTTTTGCGTGAAAGAGTAACAAACATCCCAACATCTAAACATCCAAACACACACACTTTCACGCAAAAACTACTGAACCTATTGCGGTGAAACTTAGAACATAGGTACCTGGATACCGGGAACAACACATAGGCTACTTTTTATCCCGATCACACTTTCACAGATCTCCAGCTATCTGTATAACAGGTTTTATAACAATTGGATCAGTATTTTAAAGTAAAGTTTGTTTTCAGAAAACAGTTAAGTTTGCATACCATTTGATACCATTACTTTTTTTCTACTATGTTGATACTTACGGAAGTCAGCATTGCAGAATGTTTTAGTGCAGCAACAGAATTTAGTTCCTTGTAACCTAGCTGTCACCTTGGTACACTTGTCACACGAACTTTGACTGTCTTTCTGTGGGGTCGAGGATTTCCAGCAACCTGCAATATATCAAAAAATGAAATTATTATTGAATTTTCAGGTCTTGTTGGGTGAAACTAATTAGAAAGCATTTTTCAAAGATTTGTTTAAAGTCTACAAGCTTACCCTGTCCTAACACAGTGATGTTTCCAAGATCGTCTTGATGCCACAGTGTATAGCAAGAAGCTTTTGTATCTGTGCATTTTTCCACCTGCGCAGGGCCGCTTGGTAAGATTATTTCCGATATAGGACCTGTATCTGAAATTTAAGGAATTGTTATTGAAATATTGCACTATAGCTTCCACAGTTTCACCCGCATAAGTCCTTGATCCCATAGGAATATCAGGATCAAAAGTAGAATATGGTACTCCTAGATAACGTAGCTTTCCATTTGTTAAAGAATTCTCTCGTAAAAATTTATACTATATTAGTATAGCTAAAGATTTCATATCAAAAAGGTATGTTTATATAAAAAAAATATTATAAGTTACTAGTTGTGCCCAGCCCAGTCCCGAGGAATTATCAGGGTAAAAACGTAGCCTAAGTGTTAATCCAGATCTCAGATCTCTGCTGTCTAGCTGTCTGCATAATAAGTTTCATAAAAATCAGTTCAGCAACTCTCACAAATTTTTGTAATTATAATATTAGTAGGATTTCTTACCAAAACTGTCACTTTCAACCATGAACTGAGCATTTCTATCATCTGTGTAGGATGGGGTGACACTCTTGGCTACACGGTGTATCTTATACAAACAAGATATAGTAGGACCCATGGTTGTTGGAGCATCTGTTACAATGATAGCTGCCTTCACCTTATATTGTTTCACATCATTTGATAGCCCATTCTTATTGGGATGGTCCTCTTTGCCCATGCTTATAGCCTTTTTTTCAAAGCTAAAATCATCCATTGAAATCAAACTTTTTGGATCATGATCTTTTATCTCATTGGAGTCTAAACTTCTTTTAAATTTTGTATCTGGCAAGTTTTGAGAGTCTCCTTCTGGCCAGTCATTTTCTTGTTTTTCCACCCAGTCTTGTTGACTTGTGTCTCGTACTTCACGGTTTTTTTCTGGCCAGTCATTTTGGTTTGTTTCCAGCCATTCATCAACTTCGTCCAAAGAGTTTGTACTTCTTTTTCCAATTGGTTTTGTGTGATCTGGCCAGTAGTTTTCTGGATGATTCCATTGAATGGTTCTTCTGTGATGGTATTTAGTAAAAGTTCTGACGTAATATGATGGTTTAGAATAGTGAATACCATTTCTGGTGTCGTGAGATTCATTTGGCCGGGATGTTAACACTTTTGCCGTGAAAATAAACAGAAATAGAACGAAACATTTGAGAAAAGGAGTAACTCTTTGTGTCATTATTCCTTCCGACATTTCAAAGTACAATCATTATTTTAATTTGTGCTATAATTGCCTACTGCATCAAGTAAGCAAGTAAGAGTGTCACATTGCAGAATTTATTGATTTTCTGCCGCATACCGTATGGTACTAAGTCTGTACTAAAGTCCAACTTTTAGTCCTAAAATCACTTTTCTTTCAGCACACACATACAGAACTCAGATTTTATGTAAATAACACAGTCTGAACTTAAATGAAGGCACTGCGCAGTAAAAACATGAAAATATTTGAATTTTTAAATAACACTACATACACTGAGAGTATTATAGAATAAAAGATCAACGACGTGCGTCAAATCAATGTTTATTAGGACAATGAATGAGTTTTAACAAGAGTTTAAAGTTCACATACAGATTTATAATTCCATTTATTGTAATGGATCGAAAATCGATAAGCGAAATGTTGACAAACATAAATATATTCACTTGCCGACCGACATGTTGAAGGACACGTTCCGTTTTGCTAAGTTATGTAAAATGCCATTTAAATAACTGAACTGCTTCACTGTCAATCTAAATGTGACTAATTATTTCTAGTTTTTCATAGTTCGCAGGTACTCATTTATTATAATAATATTTTGACATTAATTGCCTATTCTACTTTGAATGGTTCGATTGTAAAATTAACATTCATGGGATTCTTCGTACACCAAAACGTAAATGTTGACAATTTATTTTTCTTTCTTATCGGTTGTGTACCAATTATGCCAATAGAAAATTAGCCAGTGTCAAGTATTTATATTCATGCAAGTTATTTGCATCGAAACCATATCGAAACAGTTAAGTCGTCATAGTTAAAGTCAAATCTAGGGAATCATTTGTATACACGGCGGCCATTTACAAAAATTGTTCACGGAGCTTTGGAGACAATGCTAAAGTTCATGTTTTGCATCGATTTTCACTTTCATTTCACTTGTACACCTTCACGAAACTAAATTGTTTAATACGCCCCAGAAATTAAACAATTTACACGCATTTGAAGTAGGTTTCACAAAAATGAAAAATCAGCAACTCATCTCCTCAACACGTTCCCGCCAAAACTCCGACATTTTTTTTTTTACATTTTATTTTATTTTTTTTATTTCTTATCGGTTGTGAACCGATTATGGCCATTAGGAAATTAGCCAGTGTCAAGTATTCTAATATATTATGCAAGTTATTTGCATCGAAACAGTCAAGTCGTCATAGTTAAAGTCAAGTCTAGGGAATCATTTGTAAACACGGCGGCCATTTACAAATAATCATAATCATAATAATCATAATCATTTATTGATTCACACAAAATAGAGTAAATAATAATTAGATCTTACAAAAACAATAATAGTGCGTCTATTTCGCCATGGTTAGGCACGTGAATATAATGTTAGAAAATTTGAATTTAAATTATTGATATACGTGTAGATACAATGTCAAAATATTATACTAACTAGTTATTGCTGAGATAGTGTCAAAACAGACAAGCACACAGCATCCAGACAAACACATACAAATTATTGTTACAGTACCAATACAAAAATGTCAATTACATTAAAAATAAATATAAACGTCATGAAATAGTCCTATCATTCAAAAAATTATTAACGTCATAATACAATTTATTTACTAAAAATTGAAATAGTTCTACTTTAAACAATGAAAATTTAACAGTGTCGCGAATTCTTTTAGGTAGTTTATTATATATAATTGTTGATAAGACACATACACTTTTATTCATTAAAACAGTTCTATTACGCGGAATTCGCAGTAGTGTTTGTTGCCTTGCACAGGTTCTGCCAGAAAACAATATTTTATTTTTAAAAACAAATATTGATGTCTCATAAATAAAAAGACAAGGTAACGGTAGGATTCTGAGTTGTTTGAAATAAGGAACACAACTATCAGTTTGTGTCATTTTATACATAGACCTAATACAACGCTTTTGTGCTCTGAAGGCGTGTATACTGTCTTGGGAAATTCCCCAGAATATGATTCCATACCGAAGAGTGGATGTTACGTAAGCATTGTAAGCCACGATTAAAGCATTTTCGTTAACAGTACCAGTAAGTCTAGAAAGTGCATAGGCATAACTGCTTAGTCTTTTACAAACACAGTCAATGTGGGATTTCCAAACAAGGTTTTCATCAATTGTTATACCTAGAAACTTGGCTTCACTAATTTCTTCTAAACTAACATCATCATGTATTATTCCCAATTTATATTTCCTTGAATTATGTACGTTAGTAAAATTTATAATCCTAGTTTTCTGCAAATTCAATATTAAATTATTCATCTTCAACCATTCTGAAATGCGAGTCAAAGTATTATCAATATTTAAACGTAAATTCACCAGATCTCTATCTCTAAATATCACAGTGCAGTCATCGGCGAATAAGACCATGTCATTATTTGTTACATTGGGTAAATCATTAATGTAAATAATAAATAACAGAGGTCCTAAAACACTTCCTTGTGGAACGCCATACCTAACCACACTTGGATTCGACCTATATTTTATCACACATTTTGATTTTGAACACAGTCTTTCGATTTCAGTGATCTGTTGTCTTTCTGATAGGTAACATCTAATCAACTTCAATACATTACCTCGTATTCCTACGTCATCTAATTTTCTAATCAAAATGTCATGATCTACGTAGTCAAAAGCTTTTGACAAGTCCATAAACAGACCCGAAACCCGATACTTTTTGTCCAAACTCCCAATAACTCCCTTTAGAAATTTAAATACTGCCAAATTTATATTTTTATTTTTCCTGAACCCCATCTGACAATCCGAAAATAGGTTTTTGGATTCAAGAAAACTATACAAGCCAGAGTGAATAACTTTCTCAATTACCTTTGAAAATATTGGAACTAATGCAATAGGTCTGTAACAGCTCATGTCACCCTTACTTCCCTTTTTGAAAATAGGCTTAACAATAGACATTTTTAAGTCACTTGGAAATACTCCCTGTTCTATGCACAGATTTATGATATGTGCCAGAACATCACATATTTCATGGCATACTTGCTTAACTATGTATGTGCCTATATCATCATAACCTGTAGCTTTGGTATTTTTTAATTCAGTGATCACAAGACGAACATCTTGCACCGTCACCGGTTGCATAAACATCGAGTGTTGGGAAATACTATTTGATTGAGCCAGATTTGGTCTACTCATTGGTTGAACTTGATTGATGTAGAAATTATTAAATGCGTTTGCAATTTTACCAGGACTATGTATAATTTCATTGCCTATGTTAATTTTAGTTATGTAATCTTTAGGGATATTTTTCTTTTTTTGGTTTATTATATTCCAAGTCGCTTTTGATTTATTTCTTGCCTTGTTAATCGCATTATTATTAATAGACTTCTGAGTAAACGTTATAATGCTTTTATATATCCTATTAAATTGCTTAAATATTTTTTTATCATTGTCACTTTTTGAAAAACGATATTTCCAAAGGAGATGTCTCTTACGCTTACTACACTTTCTAATGGCTTTTGAGACCCATTTTGGCCTTCTGTGATAAGGAATTCTAATCTTAACCAAGGGGAAACATAGTTTGTAGAGTAGGGCAAAGATCTCATAAAAGCTGTGGAACGCATCTTCAGCGTCTGAACATGCATATACATCGCTAAAAGTGAGATTTTCTAGATATTCTTTAAATTTTTTAATATTAGCAAAATAATAGTCTCTGATGTAAGTAAACCAATGCGTTAGATTGCAGCTTATTTTTACTGGACACTCAATTATCTGAGCTGTGTGATCAGACAGCGCCAACTCAACAACCTCAACCTTCACCCCACTTATATTGTTATGTATAAAATTGTCTAGACACGTGCCACTACATATACGGGTAATTTGGTTTACTCCTAATTTTAAGTTATAACCTCGTAGGAAATAGTGGAATCTGTTTGATATTTGATTTTTCTCCAATATATTTATATTAAAGTCACCACAAATTATAAATTTATTTTGTCTAAGACTGCGTAGCTCTAAAACTTGTGCCATTTTTTCATAAAATATCTGAAATGTTGTCTTATTGTTTACAGGAATACGATAAACACATAAAACAACAAGATCATAAAATAATCTTCACGGAGCCTTGGAGACAACAGTGAGTTAATGTTTTGCACCGATTTTCACTTTCATTCCACTTGTACACCTTCACGAAACTAAATTGATTAATATGCCCCCGAAATTAAACAATTTGCACGCATATGAACTAGGTTTCACAAAAATGAAAATTTAGCACCACATCTCCTCAACGAGTTCCCGCCAAGACTCCTTTTTTTTTACATTAACCGTAAAGCAAGTATAGCTAGTGAAGTGCATTACTTTTTCCAACAACTTATCGAAAAGTGCAAGAACACTTTAAAATATATATATATATATATATGTTTCGAGTTATGGCGGGAACGCGGTGAGGAGATGTTTTGCTGAATTTTCATATTGGTGAAACCTAGTTCAAATGCGTGTAAATTATTTAATTTCTGGGGCTTATTAAGCAATTTAGTTTGGTGAAGGTGTACAAGGGTAATGAAAGTGAAAGTCGGTGGAAAACATAAACTTTAGTGTTGTCTCCAAAACTCTGTGAATAATCTTTGTAAAAAATTGCTACCGTTTTACAAGGATTCCCTTGACTTGACGTTGACTATAATGAATTGACTGTTTCGATTAAAATAACTTGCAAATATGTAAATATATTAACACCTTGGTGACCTGCACATTTAATGGTCCTTCGAAGACATAGTTACTTTGCGAATTGTTTCTCCAAGTGTGGTAGCAAATCGGCAAATGTCGAAGAATTATGTTTCAAGTCTATACTAATGATCATCTGACAAGACAAAAGTACAAAAATAGTTTTAAACGATAAACGAGTTAAATGAAGGTACCAAAAATTTTGAGTTAAAACGCCCAGTTGTTTTTTTTAACGATTACCTGCGATGATTTTATTATTTCGATATATGGAGAATCGATAGTCGGACATCTCTCGCAAACCAGCTGTCATTCATTTGTCATTTTATTTTTCTCGTCTTCCTTTCTTCATCTCGCTTGGTTGTTAGAAAAAAACTTAGGATTCCGAAGATTATTTATATTAGAAGCTTTTGATAGCTCGATTTAAAATGTCCCTCGAAGGCTTGCTCGCACCAGCTGAGGAAATCGATGAAGAGAAGGAACGGGCCCACTTTCGAGCCGTTGTAAATGCCTTCAAATACTACAAGTGAGTTCATATTTCATAAATTTTAACATACAAATCGCCCTTATTGCACTTACTTATCTCAAGTTTAATTGATCAAAAGAGTGATATGAAGGGATATTAAAGTGATTTACAAGAGAAGTTTTTTGTATATTCTTTGTTGTAAAATTTGGACTGCTCAATTAACCTATTTCGATACGGCGATCTTTGTTTATGTTTGCTGCCGTGCATTCTGAACGCTATTCCTGTTCTTTAAGGTCATAATTTGATTACACAGTTTTGTTTAGTTATTTTAGTTGGTAGGTATCTATATGTACGTACATAAGTATTTATTTACTCACCTCATGTAGGTAATTAATGTTAGTAGGTAGACACAGAGCTACCATATTTCCAGTGAGCTGAAGAATGTCTGAGAACCTTCAAACTGGTCAAACAAACTAAAGCTAGGTTTACATTAACACCATAGGTGATGTCAGTCGAGGTAGTATCAAGTACTAATGCCAGCTACTGTTACCGAGTGCCTGTCCATCATGTCATCATTATCAGTATTCTCCTAAGAAAGTGTCATTGAATAATATTAAATATTATATGACAAACTCGGAGACCAACAATACTAGATGTCTGGAATAAATTTCTAGTTTAAACTCCACGTCCCCTAAAGTACAGTCCTTCCTAAATGAGTTTAATGTTGAACTAGCTGTACCCCACGATTTTCTTCTTCTTTTTATTTATTATAAACATTTGACATAGTTCTTATTTAACTTATAAGTACTATTAAACCGGGATTATCGGGGTGAAAAATGGCTTATGTGTTATTGCAGGTCTTCAGCTACCCCCTATTTTCCAAGTTCCATTTCAATCTGTTCAGCGGTTTTTGCATGAAAGAGTGACAAAGTCTATACATACAGACATATATTATAATAGGAGGATGTAATATTAGAAGGATTGTAACAAATCTCAATCTGGAGACTAACTATAATGGTATTGAAATGATGTTAAATGAATTATTGGATCATGTTAATTCATGAAATCGCCAATCGGAAGATTCGTAGAGCTAAACAGACAGCTGCATAATCAAATCCAAACAAACATTTATTTATTTAGTTTAGGTGAATGTTAGAGGTAATCTCTAGAATTAATGACCAGACTTTTCATCCTCAAAATCAGTCTTGGAGCTGTCTACTTCAGCATTAAGCTGAGGATGCAACCTTTTATGTGGGCTGTTCAACTAGTTATTGATTTGTTATTTTTTATATTAAGCCTTACAGATTGTTGAAATTTTACAGTGATAAATCTATCCAAAATAAATGAAATTATTATAATTTTGATGAATCTTTTTATAAATGTTTTAAAGGAAATTCATCTCATTTTTGAAGATGAATTTTTCCTTCATAATATTTCTAGTAATAGTATAGTACTAGTATATGCCTTAGCAAATAAAAAACAATTTACGAATCTTATTATGTTGACACTTTGAATCCTTTTAAGTAATAAATTTGTGCAATTTTCAAATCCCCCATATTTTAACGAGATAAACACGTGTGAAACTGCAGGGTGATGTTTGTAAATAAATCTTAAAAGATGTTGCACACAGCTTCACCTAGCCCCAAAGGCGTAGGCTACTATAATAGGTAGCAGTTGGGGATATAAAATGTCTATGGCTAAACGGCTGATCATACGCCTGCAAAGCAAAATATTGCAAGTTCGCTTCCCACCACGAACAAGTACACTATAAATGAATGAACATCATTTATTTACTTGAAATATGTGATGATCACAGCAGCTGTTATAAAAGGATATAATTACCTATTTCAACAAATTTCATCTGCAATTAACTTAACAAAATTAATCCTCTTATCTTATATGTATAAAAAGTGTAACGGGTAAGCCCTTTTAATCCGAAAGGGGATTGTTCTAGACGTCTAGGCGAACAACTTTTGTTCTACGACTTTTGGAAATTCGAAGTACTTTTCGAAAAATTTAGGTGTAAAGCTTACTTGAAAATCAGCTGTTTCTGATAGTTCGAGGTCATTGACCTTATGTTGTCCTTTTATTTAGTTTGATGGTTTACAATCAAAACTTCAATTATCTTTATTTTCAAAAGCAGCTGTTTTTTCTCAGTGAAACATAATCTCAAAATTTTCAAAAAATAGTTTGTACTTTCAAAAGTCGTAGAACAAAAGTTGCTCGCCTAGACGTCTAGAACATCCCCTTTTCGGATTAAAAGGACTTACCCGTTACAAATTGTATATCTTCTTATATATAAAAATGAATGCCTATTTCGCGTTGTCACGGCATCACGCCTGAACGGCTGGACCGATTTCGATAATTCTTTTTGCGTTGTATTTGTTATGATCAGGAGATAGTTCTTATGAAAAAAAAACGGGACTAACGCGGGTGTAACCGCGGGGCGCAGCTAGTTATATATATATTTAATTTAAATCATTCTTGAGTTAGTGAAGATCAAATTACATAAAAGAGTTCAATGTAAACTAAAACAAAAAAGTAATTAGTTTATAGTTTTGGGAGCATCTGTCTGAATGTATTTCTATAGAAACATACCTAACTCTCCATTACCTGGTCACCGAAATACAAGCATAGCTACCTGCTTACAATCAACACACTCAGCACTGAGTACATGTCATGTAATTAACAAATTTAACAAAACTTGTGTATTTCTGTAGTTATTATTTACCTTCCTACTTACTGCTTTAGAGTAGTTATCTAGTAGTTATGAATTGTAATTCAAGGTCAGAGTTGACACGTGTCCGATGGTGTAGCCTCACACCCGCGCAAAGATCGTGGTGAGTAGATAGTTGACACGCCTTGTTTTACCACATAACAGGGCACATCTTACTAATATTATAAACGCGAAAGTTTCTATGTATGTGACTTTGTTACTCTTTCACGCAAAAACTACTGAACCGATTGCGGTGAAACTTGGAATACTTGTACTTAGCTGGATACTAGGAATAACACGTAGGCTACTGTTATCCCGATATTCTCGCGGGAAAGGGACTTACGCGGGGGAAACCGCGGAGCGCTACCTAAATTCCAAATTTCATCGCAATCGGTTAAGTAGTTTTTGCGTGAAAGAGTAAAAAAGTCACATACATACATACAAACGTTCGCGTTTATAATATTAGTAAGATAATTTTTAAAATCGGACCAGTATTTTCGGAATCTATTCATTACAAACAAACAACTGAATATTTCATCTTAATGTTTTTAATATAGACTACTGTATACTTCTCCATTTATATTCAAACATGATTCAAACAATAATTGCAATGCTAATCAATCTGTGCCAGTAAACAATAGATAGGTAGGTATATAGGTACAAAGTTAACTATATTTTTATTTATTTGCAAATATGTAGTAGATGATATTTATTGTTGTAATGCGAATCTGACTCATGCTAATGTTATAAAATGGATATTTTCTGTCTGCACTTTATTGTCTATACTTATAATAAAGGAACAGAGGACAAAGGTCTGTACTTAGAAGTAAATTTAAAAAAAAGTGGTTTTGGGGACTTAGGATAAGTAGTAGAACAAAATTATATGATTTTAAAATACATGTCTGTCTGTCTGTTCCTTATACAATTAAAAACTACTAATCTGATTCAAATCTGGTTTTCAATATTGGATAGTTCTATTTTCGAGGAACGTCGTGGTATACTTTGCATCAAAATCCAAATAGTAGAACCCGAGTAATGAACGAAAAAGTGCAACCGCTCGCCCGCCCGCGCCAGTGATAACGCTTTATTTACTTCCGCGGGTGAAACCGCGGGGCGCCGCTAGTTCTAGTAATATAACTTCTTTGGTTAATACTTAACTATTTTTATTTCCTTTACAGACTATGCAGCTTAGATCGCATACATAAATCAGAAAAAATCATCTCCACCTTACCCATAACCCACCAACGCCGTCTCGACAAATATAAAATCTATTTGACAAAGTTCAAAAGGGCACTCGACACGAACAACAAGATTGTCCACCAAATTATAGAAGACGTGGACACCATGTTTGAGAACGTCGACCATAGTGACCACACGGGGAGTAATGGAGCGGAGAGTTTCGGTTGTAATTATAATAATTGTGAAATTGAACATAAGCAGCATAGAATGCAGCATGATGTTGAAAAGGTAAGTACATATTTTATATCAAAAGGTACAGACACCAGTCACTTAGTGAAAGCATGCTACTTGATGGTGCCATTTACAGGTGTGTGTATGTGTGTCAAGTCGGTAAACTCAAAACATTTGAATATTAATTTTGAAATGTTGTACACCCCCTTACATCGTCCCCACCCTCTAGGGACGAAAAAATATAGCTTAAATTTGCCATATGGAGCACTCCAACTAGGATGGGTTAGGTAAATGTTAGAATATGATTAATATTTCCCTATATCCCCAACCCCCCTAACTGCTAACTGATCTGTCATCTATTATTTCGTAGGTGCAATCCGTTTTGAAGAACATAGTTCGAGATTGGAGTGACATGGGAGCGGCTGAGAGGAAACAGTGCTACACACCGATACTGGATGAGTTAGAAGATAGGTTCTCTATAGATGACTACAGGTAAGTCTAGTCTATAGGGAGGGACAGGTTACAAAAACATTTTGCCTTCTACTGTGATACTATGAAGCTGTAACTTTCCATGAGTATACACGTTAATCACGCCTAGAAATTAATGGAACATGCGAAGCTTATTCGCCTAGCTGCAGCTGCCGATTTTGATTGGTCATGCAAGTTAAACAACGCTTGGCGCGGTCATTACTTGGATGGGTTCCGATCATTTGTGTGGCAAAAAACCTTCTCTGTGCTTTGAAAGGAACGTTATGCAGTTGGTTCCGGTTGTTATCTCTGTCAGCAGTCGTCAAGTTTAAATCCTATGGGCCGCCTGACAACCCTTAACACTTAGTGGGCCATACCACCATTTTTTTTTTCAAATTTCAATCCATTTTGTTATTGTTCCAGCGACCGGCGTTCAGTAAAAGTGTTAGTGCCAGGCGCGGGACTGGGCCGCCTCGCGTGGGAAATATCACAGCTCGGGTTCACGTGTCAGGGCAACGAGTTCTCCCTCTTCATGCTATTCGCTAGCAACTTCGTGTTGAACCGGTGTCCCGAGGTACAAATTGAACCAATAATTACATTCACAGCCAATTTTGACACAATAAATAAAAAAAATAAAATAAATATTGTACAACATTACACATAGCGCAATCTAGCCCCAAACTAAGCACTAGGCTTATACTACGGGTACTAAACAACAGATATACTACATTTTTTTTTTTGTAAATACATACATATTATGCATAGAAAGACACCCAGACCAGATACAAATATTTATTTTTAAGCATAAATATTTGTACCTGACGAGAATCGAACCCGCAGCCTTCTGCTTTGCAGTCAGACTTACGCCCGACGCGCCACAGAGGCCGTCGGAACCATAAAATGTTGTGTGTGTGATACAGTAAAGATATTTTAATTTATCCAATTCCCCTTGACATTTCTAGCCAAACCTCCACACGGTACATCCGTGGGTGCATCAATACGTCAACAACATCACATGCGAGCACCAGCTAAAGTCTGCTCAGTTCCCAGACGTGACCATCTCGAGACCGAAGCCTCACCAACACCTCTCCATTACTGCCGGAGACTTCCTCAAGGTAAACCTAGACACATGATGACACGCCATTGACACTTGTAGACACGCTATTGTCACTTGAAGACACGCTATTGTCACTTGAAGACACGCTATTGTCACTTGAAGACACGCTATTGTCACTTGAAGACACGCTATTGTCACTTGAAGACACTTCATTGACCGAAAACTCACCAACACCTCCCATTACTGCCGGAGATTTCCTTAATGTAGACCTAGACACTTGAAGACACGCCATTGACACTTAAAGACACGCTATTGACACTTGGAGACACGCTATTGTCACTTGAAGACACGCTATTGTCACTTGAAGACACGCTATCGACACTTAAAGACACGCTATCGACACTTGAAGATACACCAACACCTCTTCATTACTGCCGACATGCACATATTTGACTTTTTATTTTATAATACCGTAAGTTATTTGTACCCAGGTGTATACGGAGCCCTCGGAATGGACGTGCGTGGCGACCTGTTTCTTCATAGACTGCGCACAGAACGTAATAGAGTTCATTGAGAGGATATACGCCATATTGCAGCCGGGGGGGTTCTGGATCAACTTGGGACCGCTGCTTTATCATTATAGGTGAGTGTAACGTGACAAAAGGGTAAGAGATGATTTATATTAGACCGTCACGGTACCGAGCTTCGTTGTCCATTGCTCGGCGAGCAGTCGATCGGTCTGTTGCAACCGAGTGACGGCCGAGCAATGGACAACGAAGCTCGGACACGGCTGGCCGAGTGACGGTCTAATATAAATCATCCCTAAGGCGTAAATATAGAGTTGTGAGTTGCGTTTTTTCGGTCGCGTAATTTCTGCTACATTGGTTTTTATACAAACGAGTTGTCTTATTTCTTTGAAACCGAATTACGCGACTCGTATCTAGAAAATTTGGAAACCTATGCAGTGTCCTACCGACTGCGCCATTTCAAGACGTATTTTCCACTATTGTACACCTTAATAGTGATGTAATTGTATCTAAAAAAAACGGCCAAGTGCGATGAGACACGCGCACGAAGGGTTCCGTACCATTATTGCAAAAAAAAAAAAACGTCAAAAAACTACTGAACCGATTGCAATGAAACTAGGAAACTAGGAGAAGGTAGCTGGAAACTTGTAATACCTCTTTTTATCCCGATAATTCCGCTAGAACGGGAATTACTTGGGTGAAACCGCGAGACACAGTAATTATATATAGTTAAATAGTTTAAGTGGTTGTAGTTTAGCTGTCCGACTTCAAACTTCAAACAGCAATAATTCTATGTAGGTGAGGTATTGTATGGTTTTAAAATCAGTTTTTTTAAATAACCGGGCTAGTAGGTGTCTCGCCAATACATCGTATCTATCTTTTTTTAGTAGAAAGTTTGCTTTGGTTCGTAAAAGCTTTTTTTTTCTAAAAACTATAACTAATTTTGTTTTCATTTATTTATATTACAGTGACATGCCAACGGAGACGAGCATCGAACCCCCGTACGACATTCTACTGGAGATTATAAGGGACATTGGTTTCGACATTGTCAAAGAGCAGACCAATGTCAAAACTAAATACGCTCAGAATCCAAACTCGATGATGCAAAACGAGTATGACTCAGTATTTTTCGTTTGTAGGAAACCTAACAGTATAGACTAGGGCAAAGTTAGTTTGTAAAATGTACAATTTTTGACATTTCCAGCCATTTATTGACCACTTAGGTATCCAAGCCAATTATTGGCCATTATTAGGTATCATAAGTGAGCATGTATTTACAAATAACCTTCTTAGTTTTTTGGAGTCGGCACCTTTTGACTGCTAAAATGTACGTTGTGTTTGCGATTTTGGATCGGCTATTTGTGATTTTTCGGTTTTGCGTTTGTTTTTGCTATTTGCGATGATTTGCGATTTCAGCAGTCAAGGAGTTAGAGTTAAATAAAAAAGGTTATCTATATCTCTACTTATAATAAAGGAAGAGGAGACAAAAAGTCTGTACTTGGAAGTAGATTTAAAAAAGTGGTCTAGAGGGCTTAGAAAAAGTAGTAGAACAAAATTATATAATTTTTAAAATTCATGTCTGTCTGTCTGTTTATCGGTCTGTTCCTTATACAATTAAAAACTAATTATCCGATTGAAATCTGGTTCAATATTCAAAATTGGATAGTTCTGTTTTCGAGGAAGGTCGTGGTATATTTTGCATCGAAATCCAATTAGTAGAACCCGAGAAATGAACGAAAAAGTGCAACCGCTCGAGAACCGCTCGGCCGCCCGCGCCCGTTATAACGCGTTTTCACTTTGCGGGTGAAACCGCGGGGTGCAGCTAATATGTAATATTAAAAATAAAATTTATATATTCGTTGTTTAGTAGATCCTTAGTTTGGAGCTAGATGGCGCTGTGTGCAACTTCCTAAAATATTTATATATTAGCTACGTCATGCGGTTTCACTCGTGTAAGTCCCGATCCGTGGGAATATCAGGATCAAAAGTAGTCTTATGTTACTCTCGATAATTTAGCGTTCTATTAGTGAAAGGATTTTTAAAATCGGTCCAGTAGTTTAAGAGCCTATTCATGACAAACAAACAAATATTTCCGTCTTTATAATATTAGTATTCATGACACCTTTTACCTATAACAGTTTTCAAATATTATGTTTCGCTTAAATCGCTCAGGAATCTCCTCAAGAATCCCTCGCCACGGTCGGGATTCTACTATAGAATCCTTCGCTCCTCTCTGGATTCACAAAACACTCTCGCCGGAAAAATAGTCTATTTCGCTAGGTAATAGGTCCTGCCTCCATATTATCTATCCAGTGGACGTCTGACAACAGTGGAAAATTACAGGCACTATACAGTACATTGCTTCTTTGACGTAACGTGGTTATTACCAGTGATCACCTCAAAGCAGCAATGTAGTAGTGCCTGTCATTTTCCACCGACACCGCATTGACGCCGTCACTATCAATAATTGGCTGGGCTATGTTAGAATTTGGCTATGTTATTTATGTATGACAAATTGTTGTCCTTGTTATATATTTTTCAATATATAAATCCTTTATGTTGTTAGATAGGTATGTACATAATGGGGTATGAAAAGTTTTGGCACAAGTTCCGACGTTTTTAAGGTTCCGTAGTTAAAGGGTACCTATTTTTTGTCATTTTATTTATTATATTATGTTTATTTATAAGGAAAACAAACAGTTAATACATTACAACTTAATAATATATAAATACATCTAAAAACCAATAATATGTTAGAAATATTTTTAAAGGAAAAATTCATCTTCAAAAATTCACTTGCGGCGAGATTAATATGCGGCAATAATATGTTTTCACATACACCACATCGTCACTTAGACAACGTTAGACGGCCTCTGTGGCGTGTCGGATGAAGGTCCGTCTGCAATGCAGAAGGTTGCGGGTTTCATTCCCGCCGGGAGCAAGTATTTACGAAAAATATTTATTTCTGGTCTGGGTACTCTATACCTATTTAATTATAATATGTATAAGAAAAATATATATAAGTATTATATCAGTTGTCTAGTCACCGTAACACAAGCTTAGCAGCTTACCATGGGGCTAGGTGGCGCTGTGTGTCCACAGAATCTATTTTTATTTAAGTACTTACACACCAAAAAGTGTTTTTCCTCGAAAAATATAATTATTTTTAACATTGTTTAATCAAAATGACCATAAGGCAACCATGCCAAAATCTTTCATACCCCTTTTTGAATTAGTTGTATATTTAAGTTTTTTTTCTTTGTAAGTAATAATAAGTCTCTATAGTACAATAACTTTTATATCAAGCTGATTGTGTACCGGATGCGCCCGAAATTTAATTTTCTTTGTATTCATTCGTGGAACGAATGGAATAAACCGTATACTTACTGTACTGTTGCATAAATTAGGCGTCAATTTAAGATAATCTCCGTGATAGTACAATATTTCGACGCTATTTTTATTGGACGTTTAATCCTACATGACCTTAAAAAAAATTACAACGAAAACTAAGTGTAAAACTAGGTTAAAAAATTCGTTTTCTTAACTCAGTTATCAACTAGATAGATAATACGGGTGCTGCTCCTTTAAAAAAGCATTAACTCATTTATAAAATATTATTTACACATGACTAAGTTATGTGATGTTTGTCTTTGTCTGTCAACTTTAAAAAATCATGTGACAGTAAAAGACAAACGATGCATAGTTATGCAGCGCATTAACTAGCGTTTATAAATAAAGGGGTAAAACTTCGTCATATCTGAGACTTTTAAATAAAGAAATAAAAATTCGCGCCCATCCGGTACTCATTCTTCTTAACTATTACTAAAAAACAGTATTGTGATAATAGACTTAAAAATATACTAAACTAACGGAACGATAAAAAACTCATTTGTCACCCCTAAGCGGTGGCAAATGGGAATTACTCAAAATATAAAGCGACTGATTAACTGATCACAAAAATAGTTTAAATCTATGCGTTTTTTAAAGTGCAAAAAAAGGAATAATTTTGCTTTTCTTTGCAATTTTTTTTTCTATACATTTAAAATTGAAAGCATTGACTGACTGATGTAATTAACACACAGCCTAAACCGCTGGTTCTAAAGACGTGACATTTGAAGGGTTTTTAAAAAGTCCCGCGGGATCGGAACTTACGCGGGCAAAATCGTGGGATAAATTGTATGGATGTTCGGTTGAAAAATTAAAAAGTAGAAACTATCAAAAATTAAAAAGATTTAATTTTAAAACTTTAGAAAAACTTGTTTTTTTTTAAATAATTGCTTTCTAAATTTAATGCACCCGAAAGGATTTAAATCTGTAACCCGATTTAGTAAGATATAACCCGAGTAAGATTATTTTTTACCTAACTCCGGTAAAAGGTAAGTTGTGATTTTAAAATTCGATTATCCTGGGACACTGAGAATACGAAAGACGTAGGTCCTCTATGAAGACGACATTGTAATAAAAAATCCCAATCGTCCCCCCGCAAAGTTGCAACTGGGAATAACTTTTAAACTAATTCCCACTTGTCACCTACATAATACATCTGTAAAATATCAAAAGTATATCATTGGTCTCAACCTTAACAGTAGATAATATTATTATGTCATTAGAAGGAAGACTGGAGCAATGGACAACGAAGCTCCGACCCGTGACGGTCTAATATCATTTATCCCTCAACCGTCATTTATCGACTACATCTCAGGCCCGCTGCGATGTTTCTTTCATTTTTTACAATAGACGTAACATTATTGTCAGAGCTGCAGCGGCTTTTTTTTAATATATTTCGCGTAAAAGGAACTATGAAATATTACGAGACATCACCTCAAGTAATTGTACAAATTATCTCAACACATTATGTAATATCCCGATAAATATCGTACTTTATGATCGGATGACTAGCTGCCTCCCGCGGTTTTCGGGATTAAAGTACAGTATTAAATAATTTAAATACCCTGCTATAGTGTGTAATTTACAAAGTATATAGTTAATTATCAGCCGATAACAGAAACTCCACACAAAATTTAAGAGGTACTTAAATAATTGAGCAGCGTCTAAATTTAAAATCAGTATAGAATTATTTTAATTTGAGAGTTGCTTGTTTGTTCAAGTAGAACTCAAATTTTGAGTGGAGTTTTTTGTTACATTACACAACTCTTAGTTTACAAACAAAGCAAGTATTAAAAGTACTGATTTTTATTGAATTTAGGTTATTTTTTAGACATTTTCTGCGTTACACTATAGTGCTTACGCACTGATGTTACAAAAGGTTTTGTAACATTTTTGAACACGATTTTTTATCGATTTTTGTTAACATTCAATAATGTTATGCAACGCTGTTGAACACCTATCTTTCTCTCAAACGACGAGTCAAAAGAAACGGAACATTTTTCAACCTGTTAAGATTAAATGGCTGTTTGTATGTTTATCTGAGATTATTAAACGTTATTTGTGTATGTAATTTGTTTTATTAATTGGGGCCTATTTAAAAAAAGAAAATCTTTTTTTACTCATTACTTCCGGTGTTTTTTTTTGTCTTACAACGGGTAATGCCGCCAGTGTGATGGGCACTTTTGTACTCTATCGTCAGTCACCTTAGATTATTTAAATTGTTTATTTATCTTTGCAGTATTTATTTCTTGTGTAAGTATTTTTAGATTGATAATTTAATAAATCGAAAAAACTACCACAGTCGCTTAAAACCCGAGTTTTCAACCAATGTGTTCTTCCAGTCATGACGTACGCTTGTGAAACCTGGCCGTTGACCATCAAATCAATCCGTAAGCTAAAAGTTACACAGAGAGCTATGGAACGCATCATGCTCGGAATCTCCCTTCGCGACAGAGTTCGAAATACCATGATTCGAAAGCGCACTAAAGTGGTAGACGTTGGATTTAGAGTCGCTAACCTAAAGTGGGCGTGGGCCGGACATGTGTACCGAAGGGAGGATGACAGGTGGAGCAGATCTGTACTTGAATGGAGACCTCGGATTGGGAAAAGAAGCGTGGGCAGACCACCAGCCAGATGGTCTGACGATATCAAGGCACATGCCGGGGCAACCTGGTCCAGAAAGACCTGTGATAGGAAGATGTGGAGAGACATGGGAGAGGCATATGCCCTGCAGTGGGCCAATACATGCTGTTGAAGAAGAAGAAGAAGAAGAAGAAGAATTTAATTAAATTTGACACAGAAATTGTTAATACCTACATAATCTTACAATTAAATCGTTCGTGCGGTATTAAATTCGCAAACTACTGAAAAGATTCCGGTGAAACTTGAAATATGGACACCACTGGTGATCAAGAACACATGGGCTATTTTTTATCCCCGTATTACCGCGGGAACAGGTGCTTGAAGGCGGGTGAAACTGCGGGACGCAGCAACTTAAAATATAATATTAGGTTTGGATTAGTAGGATGGTTAAAAGGACAAAAAGAAATAAAAATCCAGTAAAAATCCCCTTTATTTTATAATAATTCAACAAAAACATAGTTCGAATCTATTGCAGTACAATAACTAGATAATATTGACCAAATGCACGTTATCATGACCCACATTGACTTAGTAAATAAGGTGGAATAACATAAATAGCGCTATTGAGTACCTACCTTTACTTAGATGACTACTCGACGGGTTATTTTGTTTAACAAACAAGTACCAGAAACCGATAGCGAATAGGGCAAATCCTTTTTTTACACAGCAACCCTCGAATGATCAGATTAAGTTCCAGGGAAGCAATCTCGACTTTAAGAAATTTCGAGTATTCTTAATAACTTCTGCATTTTACTTTATTTTAAAAAGTGCCATCTATGACCGGATAGCGCAAAAGCAAGTTCATAAATCCCTACATAGATGTCACTGTTTTATACATTTCTACATGAGTTATTAAGAATAGTAGAAATTTTCCGAAGTCGAGATTGCCCCGCGCGCCGCCGTATTTCATGTAATGCGTTCAGTACCCCCAATTTTTATCTAATCTGCTGATTTTCCTGTAGTGACCTATATGCCGAGTCGAGTATCGAGTAGTCCTCTTAACTGTACCTCGATCGCTCTGTACATTTTTTTAAAAATAATTTATGGAACAAACAAAACAAACGAATTATTGATGTGACACATCTTAAGGGGGGAGGGGGGGGGGTTTAAACATCAACTGACGTTGACGCTGATATTGACGGGGGTCAATATAAACTTAATTATTCATACAGAGCGACCGTGGTTATGAACATTTTTATACCAAAAGTATCTAATAGCACATAAGGGTACACTAGTCGACGAAAATGACTCAAATTCGCAGAGGTGAAACGGTTAAAGTGATTATTCTATTAATTGACTTTTCGTTTTCAAATGTTGATTTTGTATAAAGTTTCGCTTCATTTGTAGTCGAATGATTTTCGAACCTAAGATCGAATATCATTTTTTAAATTGATTTTCAGCTAAAAGTAAAATTAGTTGTCATAAACAGGTCTTGATCCAAATAAATAACTTACTTAATACCTACACCTTAAATCTTACTGATTTTAAGAGTTTGGTACAATTACTTAAATTAAATACATAACAATAATTGTTTGAGTTTATTTAAAGACAAATTTAACATTATTTTTTGAACTATTTAAAAGAAAGTATACGCCACGTTCCTCCTTAAATTATTCCCCAAAAGTTACATTCCTGTCGACCAGTGTACCCTTAACGTAAACATTAACTACATATCACAAAAATATTACATAATTAATAAATTTAATTACCTATGACAACAATTCCATTATCTAAACCTTAAAACTACAAATTAGGTATATGAAGAAAAATAATTTGTGAAAATAAAAATGTTTTAATAATAAATATACTAAGGTATTTTGTCTGATTCAGAATCGATTTGAGCAAAATTTATAGTGTACTTATACGCTTAAAACTGGAGGGATACCGCGGATCTAGCGTCGATATCAGCATCAAAATCCGCACTGCGCAAAGGAATCAGCGAGATTTTTTACAATTAACAGCCTTAGATTGAAGCCGACGCCGTCGATTTGAACTGTCATCTAAACCGGTAGCTCAAGAGACCTCGATTATACAGTCAGTTCAAATCGACGGCGTCGGCTTAAAATACATGCAAATCGACGACGTGGTTTGCACTACACACGTTATTCGTTTGCGCAGTGCGGACTTAGATGACGATGTCGACGCTAGATCCGCGGTAACCGGTTCGAATCTTGGAAACATAAATTTTCATAATAGTATGTGAATTCGTAAATCATTTTTCTATAAAATATAGTATTCTAACAACAATGTTTGATTTTTGTTCCGACTTTTTAAAGGGGCGTGAGTATTTTGAGCTCGTCCGTTAGAGCTGAGCTTGGAATGCTTCACTGACAAGCGACCATTAACCTTCTAGTATCTTAAAAGAGACTTGTCTAAATTCTTTGTGTGGGTGCTTATTTTGTGTAACATCATGGTAACTTAAAAACTTCTTTAAATGTAACAATCTTAAATAACTATACCTATAATAAAAAAAACAAGGTTGTATTAGTTCGAAATACAATCACTCAAGATCCGCTGGTTCAATTATTATGATGTTTGATTTGTTAAAGGTTTCGTTACCACTTCGTATCCGTCTAAGATTTGATAAAATACATTAAAAGTTGAGAATAACGGCCAAAATTTAATAAATAAGATTATTTTATTATTATAAAACATATTTTGGACACTGTTTTCTTTCGGTGTCAAAGTGCCAGCGTCATTTTCTAATTCGTTATGACCGAAAGCGATACGAAGTGCGCCGGGTCAGCTAGTTCAAAAATAAAAATGAACTTATACTTAGTTTATTTTTATTTTTTATATACACCAATTTTTATTTTCATTTGTAACAAGCGACCATTTGAATTTTATTTCACAAAAGTGGTATAATTTTATAAGTTCAATGGAAATGAAATTTCTTTTTGTATGGAAAATTATCCGCAAATTTTCCACATACCTACATAATAATCAAAATACCTATTTCCATACAAAATGTTCTATCTACATACATAAACCATGTACCACAGGTGAAAATAAACATAAATTATAATATTTATTACATTAAAACCCGACGATATTTCTGATATTTGTACATGGTATCCTTAATTATGACCTGAAAAGAAAAAGTTTCATTAGATTCACACAGTGGCAAAATGAAATTTTAACGAGTTATGTACAGTCACGAGCAAAAAAATACAACATCAAATGTCAAATCATGATTACTGTTCTGGTTTCGTATAAATGAATGTGACACTAATGTATACCAAATTTTGACACAATTCGCTGGTTAGGTAATTTAAAATTAAAGTATAGGTACTAATTTTTTTAATGGAGGATGCGGAATTTTGGTATTTTTATAACGTGATCTTTGCAACTCGCTTAGCTCAGGCTTAGCATAGTCTTTGAAAATATTAACCTGAGTAACGATATTTCTTATTTCTACCATACTTAAAATTTGGAAGCTACTTAATTATTTAAGTAGCTAGTAGTAATTATTTAAGTTAATTTAGTGAATTGTCTTAAGTCAAGTTTATGCTTAGCTCAAGCTTAGGTAAAGTTGAGCTAAGACAAAGTACGGACTATAGATTTCAGCCTTAGAGTCGTGAGCGGAGCGTGGGATTCAAGTTGGGCAACTTGAATCCCACGCTCCGAGTAAGACAGGGTCTGTCCCTCGATGTATGGACTCACTTGAGCCTGTTGTTTCGGCGTGCCATCAGCTTGTAGGCAACTATCGGCCACAGCAGCACTAGCGCCAGTGTCGGTGCACTCAGCTCCTGCCACGGCCAGCGCCAGCCGCGTGACACTTGCTGGGGAGATATATAGTACAATTAGAATCTTACAAGCCGTATTGACTGTAAAGTAATTATTTTATTTTATTTGGGACAAAAAACAGTTACACTTTAGACTTAAATCAAAGTTTGAACATAGTAAGACTTAAATAACAGTGAAACCAACAACGTTATCCACATGTTACTTATGATATACACCCATCATTTCCTAAGTTGAACAAAAGAACAAAAATAAAAAAATCAAAACGTATTGTAAGTGCGTGTGTACGTGCGTAAGTATAAAACATTGGGGTAAGTATTTACAGGCCTTTATGGCCTGAAATAGATGGTGTAACAAATGGACCGCGCGGAAGCAGGGAATACTCTGGGCGGAAATAGTACTCTGGAATTAAGGAGATGACGTTTTACTGCGAGGACTTAGCAGACTCACTACAGGGCTACGAACACCGCCTAAAAGAGACGAGGATTTTCGTAGCACGACCAGCAGATCTACAGAGCTATTTCGACGGCCGTCGAAATAGGCACCGCGCAAACGAATAATTTGTGCGCGACTTATTTGGCAACTGACAGCCTTAGCTTGAAGCCGTCAATTCGAACTGTTATTTAAATCAGCACTTCATGAGACGCCGTCGATTTCAATGACGCCGTCGATTTCAAATCGACGACGTCGGCTTAAGATGCATTCAAATTAACGCCGTGGTCTGCACCGAGCAATTTGTTCCTTTGCGCGGTGCGAATTGCTTAACACCGCAAGTCGACGTCGTCGGCTTCGCTTGAACTTACCCGGTAGGCCTGCAAAATTCCAAATTCCAAATTCTGTAGTGGATTCGATAAGATACAATACAAAATCTTAACAGCCTATTTAAGTAGAATGCTCGAAGCAGCGTTACCGCGATCTATGAAACTGCGTTCATCGTACTAGCGCCATCTCTTATCATTTTTCGAAACTAAAGTTCTTTGGTAAATACAATGTTTGTGGTGTTACAACGGTTTATTAAATGATTATTGCACAAAAAAAAATACAATATAGTTTATTTCATATGCAAAAATGTTACATATCTATATTGAGGTAGGGTTCACCTTTTAGGTATATATTATACCTGTGCCAGGTAATCGACCGAACAAGCGAAGCGAGTGAGGTCCAGTGTAGACGGGCCTGGCGCTTGTATCTTTGTAACTTTGTATCTTTGTATGTTTGTTCGACGATAATTTGAGTATCGTAGCTCAGATCTTCATGAATTTTGGTATGCGCGTAGTTCAGGTCAGTAGAATTTATGAGTTCGAAGATGAGCCGGATCGGTAGGGAGGTTGGGGAGATAGGGGGTGCAAATTGAGAAAAAAATCAAGTTCTAAAAAATTGTCAATAGATGGCGCTCGACATCCCTCTTAGATCGCGGTATCGTTGCGTTTGCTTGCGATATGTACTCCAAGATCTGACATTTTTGTAGGGAATGTAAACGTCTATTAGTGTTCAATGTAAATAATTCATGTTTATGTTACAAATTGTGGTCGATTGTCGTAATTAAGGAATAATTCTTGTTGTGTTATCGTTATTCTTGTCTGTTATATTATTCGTTTAATAATAATTCTTATTTTGTAAAAAAATAAAGCCTGTTGGTGTTAAAATCCTACAAAAAAACAAAATCTGTGAATGGATTCTCGTGAGGTCTCAGTTCGGAGCGAACTACTAGTAGTACTCACGTCTAGTATTCTCCGGTCGCCTTCGACTGCCTTCCTTAATGCCGCAACATCCGCTTCGAGTCTGGCTAGCGTACCCGGTAACTGTTCTAACACTTTCAAATCTGAAATATTACAAATACTGCCCTTAGATTCGACCCGCGTAAGTCCTGATCCCGTAAGAATATCGTGATCTAAAATACTCTATGTTTAACAAAACACTTTATTTACCGGGTTTAATCGCGTTTTATTCATGATTTTTAAACGACCGAGCTTTCGTTAACAACTTTGACTACTAAGCCAACTGTAAAGTTTTGACTACGTTTTGAGCACAGATATAAAGTAAATTATCATCAGATGTCATAATTTTGAAAAAGAAAAAGAAAATTCATTTTAGTTATATAATTATCGACCTCTGTGGCGCGTCCGGCGAACGCTTGGCTGCAATGCAGAAGGTTGCGGGTTCGATTCCCGCTGGGTGCAAATATTTGTGCTTAAAAATAAATATTTGTATCTGGTCTGGGTGTATTTCTATGTATAATATGTATGTATATACAAAAGAAAAATAAATATAAGTAGTATATCCGTTGTCTAGTCACCGAAACACAAGCTTAGCAGATTACCACGGGGCTAGGTGGCGCTGTGTGTTGGTCACAGGATTTATTATTATTATCAATAGTGACTTACGAGTAAGTTGTGATGTGATCTGGTGCGCGTGTCCGTTGCTGAGTCTCGGCGCGGTGTGCGGCGCCGCGCCCGCTGGGACCGGCTCCGAATCGCTCTGTAATGACAAACTCTGTTTACTCTGTGAACAAACACACAGCTAGCGCCATCTAGTCTAAAAAAAAACACTAACTTTCCGTGTGAAGGATACCCTTTATACTACACACAGAAAATATCATACATTTACAATTTTAAAGTCACATGATTGTTGTCACTACTGAAATTACTTGATAACGGGATATTTACCAATATGTTTAATAATTTATCCGCGCGTTTTATTATTAAACATAGTAAATACCCCGTTATTAAGTAATATCTTACTTCTTACTAATATTATAAACGTGAAAGTTTGTATGTAAGTTTGCATGTGAGTTTGTTACTCTTTCACGCAAAAACTACTGAACCGATTGCAATGAAACTTGGGATATAGGTAGCTGGAAACTGGGAATAACACATAGGCAAATATTTATCCTTAAATTCCCGCGGGAGTGGGACTTACGCGGGTGAAACCGTGGGGCGCAGCTAGTCAAACAAGCATTGAAATCACAGAAAGGAAATGACAAGAATGAAGAATAGGACTTAAGACCGGTGTTTTTCTGTCCAATACAGTGAAATGTCCAGTCTATGTGACATGGTATTTTTATAACGAAGTTTTATAGATAGACAATCCTCGCTACCATGATTGTTTGTTGTTGCTATGTCGTCCTTTTGTCGTTCAAAAAAATAAAGTAAAGACAACGCGACGTCTTCGCGACGACTTATAAGACATCATGGTAGGGCCCTGTGTCTTACTGTTAGGTCAAGTTAGAGGCGCTAAGGTCTTTTAACGATGACCTAAAGACTGCTATATCTGAGATGGACGCCCGGTACAGACAGAACTAACCCCAGCCACAGATCACATTTTATTACTAACGTAGTACAGTTAACTCACGTCAAGTCATACAACTGTTTCGAACCATCGTAATTCGAATTATTATGCGAATAATTTTTAAGCTGTAGTCAATGTAGGGAAACTAGCGACATCTAGTGGCCACTACAAGAAACTGTTACTAAGCGTAATAGTAAAATTACAGGATTTTTAAGTGGCAGATTTTTATTAAAAATAATGTCATTTAAGACAAGAGCTTATTATAATGCATATTTTTTACCCTTATATATATAAAATTAATCCCCATTTTTTCCCCCTAATACCTAATTCTTTTTTTGTTGTGTTTGTTATTGTCAGGAGAAGGTTCTTGTGCCAGATTTTTTTAAATTTGGTTAAAGACTTATGCGGGTGATACCGCGGGGCGCAGCTAGTTTAAAATAAAAATGAACACTACTTAGTCCATCTGTTGATATCTTTTAGAACTAATTTTAATTTCTTCGAGATGAGACCGAATACCCCAGTAAAAGAAGACAGAAAACACACCGGGCTGTAAGAGAGAAAGAAACAGCGCACTACATACTACACTAACGTCAACCGTGTCAATGAACTCGTCTTCGGAGTCGTGGCGGTTGCGGGGCGGCGCGGCGGGGGGCGGGGAGGTAGCACGCGCCGGGGACGACGCGCCGCTGGCCGAGGGGGAACCTGCGGGGGAGAGAGATAGATAGATAGATAAATAAATATAGCACGCACGACGACGTTACATACATACAAAATCTAGCCCCAAACTAAGCACTAGGTGCGTACTATGGGTTCTACACAACGGTTTTTTCTTATTATGTTATGATATTATGATACACGCCTAGACCAGAAAAATATATATTTGTAAGCATAAATACTTGCAACCGGCGGGAATAGAACCCGCAAGCCTCTGCATTGTAGTCGATTTCTAATGTAATGTGATAAATGTTTAGTAAGATTCATATTAATAAATAAAGTGTAGTGTAATGGAAGTGCTACTAACATAGTTCTAAGCTATCTATTAACACATACATTTCATTTTATTATTATAAATTATGTATGTTAGTCTATAAGGTATGTATCTATGGGTCTTGTTGCCTGAAATAAACGATTATTATTATTTAATAAATATCATATCATATCAATGTCTCGTACTGACCGTGCGGAGTGTTGTGCGTCGATCGGACCCGCTGCAACACATCGCCTGCAACTAACTCTAGGTCCGTGTTCGGGAATTGCTCGTCGTCGTCTACTGAGAGAAATGACGCTACGTCTGAACTGTATGACATCGTTTCTACTATCTGAAAATAAAATGTCATAAAATAAATAAATAAATTCTGTGACCAACACACATCGCCATCTAGCCCCATGGTAAGCTGCTAAGCTTGTGTTACGGTGACTAGACAACGGATATACACTTATATATTATTTTTCTTTTGTAAATACATACATATTATACACCCAGACGATACAAATATTTATTTTTAAGCATAAATATTTGCACCCAGCGGGAATCGAACCCGCAACCTTCTGCATTGCAGCCAAGCGTTTGCCAGAGGTCGTCATAATATGTCTAAATCTTACTTACTAATATCCTACTAATATTATAAAGCTGAAAGTTTGTGGGTATGTGTATGCATGTACGTGTTTGTTACTCAATCACGCAAAAACTAATAAACGGAATATAGGTAGCTGGAGACCTGGAATACCACATAGGCTACTTTTTATCCCGATAATCCCGCGGGAACGGGACTTAAGCGGGTGAACCGCGGGGTGCATCTAGTTATACATAAGCGCGAAAGTTTGTATGTATGGATGCTGTATTTATGTGACTTTGTTACTTGATCACGTAAAAACCGCTGAATCGATTGCAATGAAATTTGGAATATAGTTATATATTGGAAACCTGATAACACATAGGCTAGTTTTATCCCGATAATCTTGCGAGAACGGGACTTACGCGGGTGATACTGCAGGACACAGCTAGTAATTCATAAAATTCTACACCCGATAAGATTTGAACCGCAAATCCACAAATTCGTTGTATCTAATTCGCCATAGAGATGAAATTAAGATCTGATTTATTTTGTTTTCAACTGAGGCACGTAGCGACATCTACCGGTCTCTTTGTAGATTACCAACTATAGTATTTGTCTATTTACATAGAAATCAATAAGACATTGCTATGTAGCTTACAATTACCTTAATTTTATTTTCAAAGTGTTTCTTCGCAATTGTTTTTTTTTAACGCTTTGTGCAGTGCGGAATTTTGACAAACATTTTTTTTTCTAAAACTAAGAAAACAGCTAGGTACGTATGTGGAGTCTCACCTTATGTAATTCTTCTACGTAAGCTTTCATCGCCTCATCTTTTGTCATGTTGCCGAGTTTGTTCCATGCTTCCCATTTTGCTCTGAAATAGTTTTATTTAGACCTCAATTAGGTGCCCTGTAGTCTAGGAGGGCTATAACGAAACAACATCGTACCCGACTAAACGTCAGTGTACCTACTGATTGTTCGTTCTGGATCAATATTTTTTAAAATATTATTTGTTTTTTTTTTTTTGGTAATTTGACGTTTGGTAGAGGCCGAAGTTGTTTCGTAAGCCCTCTAGGTCTTAAATAAATAATACAATTTGTAACAGGTAAGCCCTTTTAATCCGAAAGGGGGTTGTTCTAGACGTCTAGGCGAACACCTTTTGTTCTACGACTGTTGAAAATTCAAACTTATTTTTTGAAATTTTTGAGATTATGTTTTACTGAAAAACAGCTGTTTTTGAAAAAAAAGTTAATTGAAGTTTTGATTGTAAACCATCAAACTAAATATAAGGACAACATAAGGTCAATGACCTCGAACTCTCAGAAACAGCTGATTTTCAAGTAAACTTTACACCAATTTTTTCGAAAAGTACTTCGAATTTCCAAAAGTCGTAGAACAAAAGTTGTTCGCCTAGACGTCTAGAACAATCGCCTTTCGGATTAAAAAGGCTTACCCGTTACACCTTGTATAGCTAAGGTAATCGGCCCTGCCCGCAGTAAAAGAGACCAACAGGGGTATTTTGGTGGGAGTTTTCGGCCGCGCTTCATCGGCCTAATTCTAACCTGCACTCAATTAGACAGTTTACAAGTGGCGGCATAATGCTGAATCTTATTATTTAATGTCCTTTCTTTCTAAATAGATCTTCTGGTGGTTCGTATAACCCAATTTTTGCCAAAGGCCTGTAGTCTCTATAAGGAAGACGGGTCGGATCTTGTTCCACTGCCGTCTTCCTTCTTCTAGATGAACGTGCAACATCTCAGACTATACATCACTTACGAGAAATACGACATGAAGAAGAGCTGCTTCGTTCGCTCTCTCGGCCATGTCGTCTATAAGTACTACTTTTTAACAGAAACTTAGATCAAAAATGTAAACAAAAAATACATGCACTTATTTGATGAGTTTTTTGTTTACATTTTGTATTACTATTTTTGTTTTATCAGTCAACCTTGAAAAAGCCACATGTAAAGTTGGCGAAAGCTCGGTTTGTTTAAAAATCATGAATAAAAACGCGATTGAACCCGATAAATATAATGTTTTATTATGCAAAATCGCGAAATTCATAGAAGAAATTACTTTTTATTTGATAACTGACAGTTCTATGTTTACATTTTTGATCTTCGATTCTGAAACAGGTCTAATATAGATACCTATTGACAACGTCCCAGAATCCAGGCTTCGGTTTGTCGCAGGTTCCTTCGGTCGCCTGTTTGAAGTAACTGTAGAAACGTAGCATCAGTTCATTGCTGGGCTGGTATGAACCTGGAACCGACAACAGTTCTATCTTAAAACGAGGCTTTAGAGCGTTTTTGTCATGCGTGCTTGCGCCCGCGCGCAGAGTAGATTTTTTTGGTGTGAAATACTATATATACGTTTTTTTTTTTTATTTATTTTTTTAATTAATTTTGTATACGTCAGAGTCAGTTACTGACAGTGACAACTCTAAAAAACGATTTTATATTTTTTTTTTTTATTATGTGTATTATCTAGGTATCATTCATTACATTATTTATACATGTATCATATTATTTTTTTATTATAATATATATTTATTTTTATTTATTGTTTAAGTGGGGGACGAGAAGCACGATGGGTGCAGTCGGAAGACCAGCGCTGCTGCTATGTAAGTAGGTACCTACTTAGGTATTCGTACACTAGCAGCAGCTTTTCGCTGAGATTGTGCCTATTCGGGCAGCGCACGACTTCTTTCTGACCTGATTGTATAAAATTTGTCTGTTTTTTATTTATTTATTTTGATTGTATTGTTTGTATTTTCATTATATATATTATTATTTTTTTTCCATCATCTCTGATCTTGTGTATACCTTTTTGTTTAGTTGTGTGCTTGTCTGAATAAACTTATTTTCTTTCTTTCTTTCTTATATAGGCGGGAGTAAACCTATCCTAAACCTAGCCCTATCTAGCCCCAAACTAAGCACTAGGCTTGTACTATAGGTGCTAGACAACATTTTATTATAAATTTTTTTGTAAATACATACATATGATACTTAGAGTACACCCAGATCCAGAAACAAACATTTATGGTCAGCAGAAATATTTGTTCCGTGCGGGAATCGAACCCGCAACCTTCTGCTTTGCAGTCCGGGCGTCGTCGCCCGCCGCGCCACAGAGGCCGTTAAATTTTTGGCATGGCGAGATTTCGCCACGCTATATAATTATTATTTATTATTACATCAAATGTTGTCAATGTGATATGTTTCACATCCGTCAGGCGTGACGGCTTACATTTTTTCCACCATGCCGATTATGATGGAAGGGACTTTTGTTTTTGACGCTTTAGTGGACTGTGGAACGTTGTCCTGAATTTTTATTTTTGCAACATATAGTTTTATTGCGTGTAAATTGTTTAATTTCGGCGGCATGTCATCAATTTAATTACGGGAAGTTCAACGAGTGTAGTGAAAATAAAAAGACCAGTGCCAAACACGTAATTAGCACGTTACAAACAAATGTTCCATGGGGTTGGAGAAAAATCGTCGCCATTTTTTCTGCAGCCTTCACGCATTTAGAATTATTTAAAACGATTACAGTATAATAGTGGTAGTACACTATTAGTACGAGAAACTGGCTAAATTGTCCTGTATTGCTGACAGAAAGCCATAACTAAGAAAATGAAATGAAATGATTATGCTGGAAAAAACCATGACGGTTATGCTTTCTCCCTTTTTAAAGCAAAAAAAAAAACAACAAAAGAATTATTAAGTAGGTAGATACCTAATTACTGCCTAACTATAATCACAGAGCTGTGACAATGAACTTTTAACACAAGGTCAGAACTCTGCAAACAATGAGGTTATTTTTATCAGAAGGTTTTAATTATTATCATCATGCATTTCCTGCCTGTAGGTCTCGAATAATTTTATTTTAATACCACTAAAGTGTGTAATTTTGCTTAAAAACAATTTTTTTATTTTTCACACTTTACCTAGACAATTTGCATAATAACGGCCGGTAAGCCCGGTAAAGTGCGGAAGACTGAAAAAAAATATATTTTAAGGTGGTTTTATAAAAACAACCTTAGAAGGTTAATAGAAGATTTCGGTTAAGAGATGAATGAATTGAACTTTTGTGAAAATAATTTGCTATGTTTGATCAAAATCGGCTTCCGTTCAAAATAATAAATATGGGTTCAAACTTGTATTATAATAACTCAAAACTAATCCTACTAATATTATAAATGTGAGTGTGTGTGTTTGGATGTCTGTTGCTCAATCACGCAAAAACTACTGAACCGATTGCGATGAAACTTGGAATATAAGTAGCCGGATACCTGTAATAACACATAGGCTACTTCTTATCCCGCGAAAACGGGACTTACGCGGGTACAACCGCAGGGCGCAGCTAGTATTCAATAAGCTCCGAAATTACTAGAGCTATTCAAAAAAATCTAGTTTTGATCCCGATTTTCCGGCGGGAATCAGGGACCCTACCGCGAAACTAACGTCGAGTTCAACTCGACGTCGTTTTGGGAATACGATGCTGTCGATAACGGGGTTGAAAAAAGCTACCGCGCAAGGAATGAGCAGACATTGTCGATGTTAAAGCCATATTATTTTACAATTTCTGCTCGCTCCTTGCGCGGTAACTCTTTTCAACCCCGTTATCGGCAGCATCGTATTCCCAAAACGACGTTGTGTTGAACTCGACGGGATCGAGTTACGCGGTTGGGTCCCAGGACTCAAGCGGTTTAAACCGCAGGTAATTTTTTTAATTAATTTACTTTATTTTAATTTAATAATTATTTTATTAATAATAATTTAATTTAATTTATATTTTAAAAAAATGCCAGTAATTTATAAATATCGATATGAGAGAATATCTACAACCTTCATTAAACAAAATCATTTAAAACATACAGTCAATGACCTAAATTAGGCTAGCGAATACAGATCTCAATTAAATGTTTACGATGGATAATGAGCCTTATTGCTGAGAAGTGGGGGTCTATAATCGATCAGCTGCTTGGTACAGTTTTAAGTTAACCTGCTAGGTCAACTAGATCTATTTATATATTTTGTAGGTACAGTCGTTATCAAAAGTTGATTTAAATACTTGATAAAAATGACTTTTATTTTTTATTTATAATTTGTATGCCTAATATTTATGACTTGTAATTAAATTATTACCAATATATGATATTTTATGAATATAAATATGTATAGTAAAAAATCTCAAACTGCTATAATACACGGTAATGTTCTCTAATCACTCACGGATGAACGACCGATTTCGTTAATTCTTTGTTGTGCATGTTATCAAGAGACGGTTCTTAGGTTCCTATGAATGAAAAAATGACTGAACCGATTTCGACAAATTTTGGTATGGAGATAGAAACAAACGATAGGCTAAATAAGAAATAAAACATTGCCTATTTTACATGTGGGAGAGGGGTACTCTATTTTATTAATGTTGGTACTTCCCTACTTTTTCTTTCTTTCTTAAAATTTTATTGCGTAAAATCAAACAATTGCTAGTTTCAAGATAACTAAACGTTAATCTTGAAATTCAAAAAATTCACTGCCTGTATTGAGCTAAGTTCAGTTCTTATACAAAGTTTTATTCGTTTTCGAATTTGTACAATTTAGAGGGAAGTTTGGAATTTTTTTTCTATCGAGAAAATTTTCAGGAATTGTGTTTTCACGACATTCACGTGTTAGTAAATATCCTTGACTTTAATAAATATGGTTTCAAAAACTTTTGTAAAAATTCACCCTACAAACATGAGTTCTGGCCTACTACTGCCCCTTAAGTACTAAGTATTTCTGAGCTAAGGAGTGGACAGAGGGACGTACAGACAGACAGACATGACGATAAGGGTTCTTGTTGTTGACTACGACACCCTGAAAACGCAAATTGACTGGCTGTGTTTGACAATTTCTAACAGTAGGTACCTAAGTACTCTACTATTTGTTTATTATTTCTGAAATAATTAATTACTTATAAATAATCATATTAAAGTAAATCAAAACACAACATCAAATGTATTTATTACTTATCTCTTTGTTTATCGAGGCTTGAGCAAGCGACCTTTGTTCTGCAGATAATTGCAAAAATACACTGTTTATTTAACATTTATTTATGTATGAACTAGCTAAGCCCCGCGTTTTTACCCGCGTTAGTCCCGATCCCGCGGGATTATCGGGATTAAAAGTAGCCTATGTGTTATTCCAGGTTTCCAGCTACCTATAGTTTAAGTTTCATCGCAATCGGTTCAGTAGTTTTTGCGTGAAAAAGTACCAAAGTCAAGCACATACAAACTTTCGCGTTTATAATATTAGTGAGATTTACATAAAAAGTATCGCTTTTCACAGTTTCGCTTGAGCGCTACTTCGCAAAACTTCAATTTACCGGATTTTAAATTCGCGTATTGACCAAGACCACTGTAACATGGTTGAAATGACAAAATAAAGAAATCCTACTAATATTATAAAGCTGAAAGTTTGTGAGTATGTGTGTTTGTTACTCAATCACGCAAAAACTACTGAACGGATTGCGATGAAACTTGGAATATAGGTAGCTGGATACCGGGAATAACACATATGCTACTTTTGATCCCGATTTTGCCGCGGGAACGGGACTTACGCGGGTTAAACCGCGGGGCGCAGCTAGTAAATAATAACATGCGATTAAGACCCAGTAATATGTTACTAGGTATGTTAACAAATCGTGTAAATTTAAAATGTTTAAAATCTAATTAACCATTCTGACGCATCGTTGAGACGTTTTAGTTACAGAAAACATGCCTCAAGTAGGTACCCTAGAAACTAATGGGTTTACATCATACAGCATACAGAACAAAACACAAAGCGGGGCGCGGGTGACTGCAGACGCCACGCGTTGGAAACGGTTATTTAGAACTATTTACATGCATTATGTGTGTACGTAGGTTAGGTATGTTTGTACCAAGTGTTTGTAAATAAATGGAAGATTACGTTACGTTATGTACGAGTATGTATCTGCATTGCATAGGTACATACATAATAATATTATATGTGGGTTTAAAGAATTTATTCTCAAAAAAAAAAAGACAAATATACATGTCACTTATCAGAGAATTAAACTAAATTAGATTATACTTAACAATTGCCGTATGCCTTATGTAGTACTTACCTACATAGTAGGTATCTTTTACAATAATTGTGTGATTTAAATACATTACGTTACTTCATATTTATCATAGATGTAATCTGATAGTTGAATTTTAAAAGTATTCAGCGAGGTAGCATTTTTTAAACTAGGGGGTAGCTTATTATAAATTTGTACTCCTTCGTAAGTAACATTTTTCTGAGCTAGTTTTGTACGTACAGTAGGTAACACAAGTATGCTAGCGCGACGGCGAAGATTATGTTTTGTTGACGTTATTTTTTTTGAAAAAGTTAAGGAGGTATGAATTTTATTGTTTATTATTTTTCTAATTAAAATGCATGTACTATATAAATATAATTGTCTAATATTCATTATTTTAGTGTCTTTATAAATTTTATATGTTGGTGTTAAATAAGAGTAGTTAAATAGTATTTTTATTACTTTATTCTGCAGCCTCTGTAGCTTATCGAGTTTAGTTTTAGTAGCATTGCCCCAAATTTCAATAAGGTATAGTAAGTGGGATTTAACTAGGGAATTATAAATAGTGTATCGGAGTTTTTTAGGAATACATTGACTAATGTTGCAAAGTGAGCCAATCAGTGATGACAACTTATTTATGGTATGATCGATTTGTCTATTCCAAGTAAGAAAGTTATCCATTCTCAAACCAAGGTACCTCTCATTCGATTTCTGCTCGATAGGAATATCGTCAATCATTAAATTATTATGCGGAGGGACAACTTTATTTTTGGGCTTGAAAACGATGTAACAGGTTTTGGAAATATTTATCGTTAAGAGATTAAATCGAAACCATTCCGATAGAATATTAAGGTCTTCCTGAGCTCGTGAGATAATACAATTTATATTATCCCCAAAGTAGAATAAACACGTATCATCCGCATATAAAGTCAAGTGACCGTGCAAATTTATTTCTGCAATGTGATTAATGTAAATCAAAAATAGCAGTGGCCCCAAAATGGAGCCTTGAGGTACTCCACATGTGACTGGCAACGGGCCACTTTCAAAACTATCTATTTTTACTATCTGTTGTCTATTTTTAAGATAGGATTTAAGCATTTTATGGGCACTACCCCTAATACCAATGACCTCCAATTTTTCTAAAAGCAGTTTATGACTTACGGTGTCAAACGCCTTTTTTAAGTCGATAAACACACCTAAAGCTAGTTTTTTTTTATCTATGTTATCTCTTATATGAGTAACGAGGTCAATGGTAGCAGTTGTAGTGTTACTTTTTGCTCGGAAACCATATTGTCTATTTGAAATGAAACCAGAAGAGTCCAAATAGTTGACCAGACGAGTATATAAAACTTTTTCCAAGATCTTTTAATAAAATAGGAAGAACAGAAATCGGACGATAGTTCCCCGGATCCGATTTGGACCCCGATTTATATATTGGTGTAACTTTTGCAATTTTCAAGGTGTCAGGGAAATGTCCATCAATTAAAAATATGTAGATAATTATAGTACCTAAATAATATATTTTTAATTTTGTGTAAGGTTTTCGCGATTGTTTCATAATAAAACACAATATTTACCGGGTTTGACTCGCGTTTTATTTAATAATGGCATTATTTCAAAGTACCGAGCTTTCGCAAACTTTACAGTTAGCTTTTTCAAGGTTGAGTCATGAACCAACCAACCAACCACCAACCTTAAAAATGCCGTTACTAAATCTAACACGAGTAAAACCCGGTAAATATTGTGTTTTACTAAAATAGTTTTGTTAAATTGAATGATGAAAAATTCTAGAACTTTCGACTTTTCAAAAGGTGTGCGAGTACTTTCTGGAACTTTGGACGTTTTAACTGATGAAACTCGTCCGTCAAAGTCGACTTTGAAATGCTTCACTGTCAAGTGACCATTTACCTTCTAATCTAATATGTTAGACATAAGAGACCTCTCTAAAGTCTTTAGCAACACACTAAAGTGCAATGAGTCGAAATGTAAAACAAATCCTAGTGCACGAAACACAAATGCACTATTTTAAGATTAAAGTTTGAACTACCGCAGTAGGTACTTATACCAGTTTAGTTAAAACACAGAGTTAGAAAAGAGAAAGTGTATTGGCCGGGGCCAGTCACTATCGCATTATGGAAAACTACCGAACAATCTCGACTGACCGAACCGAATTGTTTTTAGGGTTCTCATCGCTCGCGGAGTTCCCGGTTGCATCCCGGGTTCTCTCGGGAGCCCGGGGTTTGATAGAGCAACAAATTACTTGGGAGTCCGCACAGTAGCTTAATGATCCATCATCATTGACCATACCGACTGTAATAATTAAATGAACAAACATAAAAAATACATAAACATACATATATATTTATTATTCGCTACGAATAGAGAACCTCCCCCTTTTTTTTGAAGTCTGTTAATTACCGACTAGTCGGTTAAGACATCATTGACCATACCGACTGTAATAATTAAATGAACAAACATAAAAAATACATAAACATACATATACTAGCAAACCCGGCGAACTCCGTTTCGCCACCAGATGGCTTCCTAATTTTCTTTACTAAAACCTCACGGAGCCCGAAACCTTTCCAACGAATGCAAAACCGTGGAAATCGGTTCGTGCGTTCTGGAGTTATAGCGTCAGGAAGGAAAACCCGACTTATTTTTATATAGTAGATTTATTATTCGAATAGAGAACCTCTTCCTTTTTTTTGAAGTCGTTTAATTAGACTAGACTTCAAGAACTAATTGACAGAAAACACAAATTAGCATTAAAGTGTGAAATTTAGATAAAGTTTATGAAATATAAAGTTTAATAGGATAGATGCTGTGTGTGACACGAAATGGTTAATAAGTTTATTCTTGAAGGTAGTAATGCTGAATATGTTTATCTTACTAATCTTACTTCTTACTAATGTTATAAACGCGAAAGTTTGTATGTATGTATGTGAGTTTGTTACTCTTTCACGCAAAAACTACTGAATCGATGAAACTTGAAATATAGGTAGCTGGAGACCTGGGATAACACATAGGCTACTTTTTATCACGATATTCCAGCGAAGAACGGGACTTACGCGGCTAAAACCGTAGGGGGCAGCTAGTCTTCAATATAGAAGACAATTCATCATATTTAATACACATGCGCGATATAGGCATGTGCTTACTTGAGTTAGTTAGCTCTTCTACCTATTTCAGTAACTCTTTCACCGTTCGCGGTGTACGACTCTGGAACGTGCTGCCAGTTACCATTCTATTTCTTATCGGTTGTGAACCGATTATGGCCATTAGGAAATTAGCCAGTGTCGAGTATTATTAATATATTATGCAAGTTATTTGCATCGAAACAGTCAAGTCGTCATAGTTAAAGTCAAGTCTAGGGAATCATTTGCAAACACGGCAGCCATTTACAAACGTTCTTCACGGAGCTTTGGAGACAACACTAAGTCAATGTTTTGCACCGATTTTCACTTTCATTCCACTTGTACACCTTCACGAAACTAAATTGATTAATATGTCCCCGAAATTAAACAATTTGCACGCATTTGAACTAGGTTTCACAAAAATGAAAATTTAGCACCACATCTCTTCAACGAGTTCCCGCCAAAAACTCAGTTACCATTCGGCAGGACGGCGATAGATGATAATTATCGGTCCTTGTCCGATTGCATATAAATGAGCGAGATGGAATTGCAGGAAAAAATCTACAAATTCTCGTAAAATCAATCATTAACGAAGATTAAAATAATATTTTTGTAAAATGCGATAAAGAGGTACTAGGTATTGTATTTTCTAATATTATGATGCCTATAAGAAAATATAGCGGTTAAGGATTTAGAATAAAAATTGATTTATTTTGTAAAACAGGGGTAACTTTGCCTGTATAATAGTGGTATTTAAAGTTATATTTTATTGTTTTTGAAATGAAGGAGACACTTCTTGTATCATATACAATAACATAATACATTGTTTAAAGATCTATTTGATACCGGTTATGAATAAAACTATTCAATCGTAAGGGATTTCACATGAGTCGCGTCCTTAAGTCGAGTCTCTATAATCACTATCTCGCCATCGCGGAAGCAAATCAAGTGCATAACCATTATAATAATTTGTAGTTCATGTATGTTTATGTAACTGTCATAAAGATTATTAGTATGATTTAATATAACATTTATGTTATTAATATTGTAAAGGTTTCATTAATATTAACATAATTTCAATTGATTTTGACAGTGGCAACCTTTTTAATAAAGGTTGACGGCCGAAAAAGAAAAAAAAAAGGAAGAGATGAAATGGCGCCTAAAAGCACTCGTGTGTTTATGTTTGGAAAATTTGTTGTAGACTTTAAAAAGAAGGTTTTTAGAAAAGTCAAGCAATGAAAAAGATTACGATGGTTTAGTTAAATGTAGTGGTTATAATATCTGAGTTTAGTTGACAAGGAATGTTGTACTAGTGATTAATATTAAGATGATCTATCGTTGCAAGTAAACAAGTATTATTGAAGACATTATGTGAGTATTATTTACTTGAATCCTACTAGGAAAGACAAATCATAACATCTCAGAAGTGACAAGAATCCAAGGTAATATATACGCTCACAGTTATTTAATTTTCACACGTGTTTTAAACTTTGATGACGATTTTAAACTTTGGTATTGTTGGTACGTTATGTTTCTACAATACTACCTACTAACGTAGTGATTAACTTCCTCACTGATAAACATTAAGGCATACTGAAGTCCTTTTTGGTAATTTGTACCGGTGGTGGCAGTGAACATACAAATTAGTACCCATGATAATTAGTATGAAAATTCCCTATGATTTTACTAATGAATAGAAAATCTATAAATTCAAAGTACATTTACACCAAATTTTGTGAAGATCGATTTAAAAAAATGCTATCTAAAGAGGATAAACATCATACTGGACTATTGAGGGGTGCTTCGTTAGCATGCATGTTGTATTACCTGTCTCTAAATAAAATGAAGTTAATAAGGAAGATAGGTATCGCTTAGTTCCTTATCTTCAAAAATATTCTATTGCACTTATATTTTATGTTTAAAGATATGTAAAATGTTTATTGTGATAGCCCATTCTAAAATAAGTATCTTCAGATTAAGTATTCATGATGCTAAGCATGTTTTTTTGTAATACTATTTTCATATGATCTCTGACACCAGTCTAGGGTAAATTAAAAATTAACATCAGTACCTAAGAACAGGTAGTATGGGTTTGCTTCAAACTATGTGAACTAGAAACTTCTTTTAAAATTCAGTTGTTGATATAACAAGAGAAGTTGACATTTGCAGTCTATATGTATACACAACCAGAACTTATTCAACTAGGAAATGCAAAGGAAAAGAGACAACACCCTCACCGTCAGGATTAGGATATGAACAGTTTTTATTGTATTTCATAAAACAAACTGTTTAAAATGTTTTAAACAACTATTTATTTTGACAATTAATATTTATTTAACTAACTACTTAAAACCATCAATTTCAAATCAATTAGGCCAATATAATATTATTATGATATCTACACTTGTTCTAAATTACTAGGTTACTTGTAAATTTAGATGTTCACTAACGATAGGGGAAGCCCCAATATATTATCTTATTGAAGTACCTGCTTTCTTTTGGACTACTATACTTCTAATTTTTCATCTTTGAATACTTTAGTTGATGTAAAAATTGCTTCAAATTGTTTCCTGTTTTACAGAAATGTTTTAGTGAATCTAATTTAATGAACTATGAAACTAAATTATTTGAATATACACTTATTTTGTTTCGGGGTAGTAAAATTTGAGTGAATATTATGAAATTTGAGGGATAAAATTTTTTTTGCAACTGCACAGAATACTTAGGACCACAATGCATATTAGTCAGGTTAGACCAAGCCATGAAAGAGTTTATCAGGTCTTTTGATTCCACTCGATACTCTAGACGTGAAATTACACAAAACTATATGATTTTATTTAGGTATAGTTGTTAATTGGACTGGAACAAGCTTTTGTGAAAAGTTGATTAATCCTGGCTATGTCAAAAACTCAACGAAGTTTTTGACTTTGACGTTTTATCATTCTCTCCTAACCGCTATGAGATGTCATAATAATATTATGACATCTCTTTCTTACGTCATGCAAGTAGCATTGAGTCTTTATGTTTTAGAAAGAGATAACAATAGTTTCGTCTATTTCTTCTTTAAATTATGTGAATGAATATAAATAATGAGGTTGTATAGCATCCAATTTGTGCCGCTTTTCAATAATGATTTGTTCTGCAATGGCGTCTCTATAACTTTAATAGACTCATTGTACGCACTATAGATTTCAGCCTTAGAGTTTTCAGTTATGGCCTCTAACTTGACCTAACGACTGCTATCAGAGATTACAACCGTATAGTGGTGTGTATCACCTAGTGTTAGAGTTTTCAGGTCGCCCTAAGGCCTCTAACTTGACCTAACGACTGCTATCAGAGATTACAACCGTATAGTGGTGTGTATCACCTAGTGTTAGAGTTTTCAGGTCGCCCTAAGGCCTCTAACTTGACCTAACGACTGCTATCAGAGACTACAACCGTATAGTGGTGTGTATCACCTAGTGTTAGAGTTTTCAGGTCGCCCTAAGGCCTCTAACTTGACCTAACGACTGCTATCAGAGATTACAACCGTATAGTGGTGTGTATCACCTAGTGTTAGAGTTTTCAGGTCGCCCTAAGGCCTCTAACTTGACCTAACGACTGCTATCAGAGACTACAACCGTATAGTGGTGTGTATCACCTAGTGTTAGAGTTTTCAGGTCGCCCTAAGGCCTCTAACTTGACCTAACGACTGCTATCAGAGATTACAACCGTATAGTGGTGTGTATCACCTAGTGTTAGAGTTTTCAGGTCGCCCTAAGGCCTCTAACTTGACCTAACGACTGCTATCAGAGATTACAACCGTATAGTGGTGTGTATCACCTAGTGTTAGAGTTTTCAGGTCGCCCTAAGGCCTCTAACTTGACCTAACGACTGCTATCAGAGATTACAACCGTATAGTGGTGTGTATCTTACCTAGTGTTAGAGTTTTCAGGTCGCCCTAAGGCCTCTAACTTGACCTAACGACTGCTATCAGAGATTACAACCGTATAGTGGTGTGTATCACCTAGTGTTAGAGTTTTCAGGTCGCCCTAAGGCCTCTAACTTGACCTAACGACTGCTATCAGAGATTACAACCGTATAGTGGTGTGTATCACCTAGTGTTAGAGTTTTCAGGTCGCCCTAAGGCCTCTAACTTGACCTAACGACTGCTATCAGAGATTACAACCGTATAGTGGTGTGTATCACCTAGTGTTAGAGTTTTCAGGTCGCCCTAAGGCCTCTAACTTGACCTAACGACTGCTATCAGAGATTACAACCGTATAGTGGTGTGTATCACCTAGTGTTAGAGTTTTCAGGTCGCCCTAAGGCCTCTAACTTGACCTAACGACTGCTATCAGAGATTACAACCGTATAGTGGTGTGTATCACCTAGTGTTAGAGTTTTCAGGTCGCCCTAAGGCCTCTAACTTGACCTAACGACTGCTATCAGAGATTACAACCGTATAGTGGTGTGTATCACCTAGTGTTAGAGTTTTCAGGTCGCCCTAAGGCCTCTAACTTGACCTAACGACTGCTATCAGAGATTACAACCGTATAGTGGTGTGTATCACCTAGTGTTAGAGTTTTCAGGTCGCCCTAAGGCCTCTAACTTGACCTAACGACTGCTATCAGAGATTACAACCGTATAGTGGTGTGTATCACCTAGTGTTAGAGTTTTCAGGTCGCCCTAAGGCCTCTAACTTGACCTAACGACTGCTATCAGAGATTACAACCGTATAGTGGTGTGTATCACCTAGTGTTAGAGTTTTCAGGTCGCCCTAAGGCCTCTAACTTGACCTAACGACTGCTATCAGAGATTACAACCGTATAGTGGTGTGTATCACCTAGTGTTAGAGTTTTCAGGTCGCCCTAAGGCCTCTAACTTGACCTAACGACTGCTATCAGAGATTACAACCGTATAGTGGTGTGTATCACCTAGTGTTAGAGTTTTCAGGTCGCCCTAAGGCCTCTAACTTGACCTAACGACTGCTATCAGAGATTACAACCGTATAGTGGTGTGTATCACCTAGTGTTAGAGTTTTCAGGTCGCCCTAAGGCCTCTAACTTGACCTAACGACTGCTATCAGAGACTACAACCGTATAGTGGTGTATCTTACCTAGTGTTAGAGTTTTCAGGTCGCCCGAAGGCCTCTAACTTGACCTAACGACTGCTATCAGAGATTACAACCGGGACCAACTGCTTCACATGAAGCATGAAGGACAATATTTTTGCCACACTTATCATCGATCACCCATCGAAGGGATGGCACCAATGACAGCAATCGATATACAGCTTGCATTAAAAATTAACATAACTACCTACAACCATAGATCTAAGTATATAATACTAGAGTATAGATAGGCTCTGCCTTCTAAGGTGACAGTTTGTGTTGGTGTGTTTGTTGCTCTTTAACACAAAACCGCATGTACTCGGTATGTAGCTGGAGATCTAGATTAACATGTGGGCTTATTATTATTCCGATATTCTCACGGGATCAGGACTTACGCACGTGAGACTGCAGGGCGCTGCTAGTTAAGTGGGATGGGTTGATTCTTAAATTGAAGTAGGTACAATAAAAATCTAGTCTCCAACCGCGTTTCGCTATTGTTTGGCTGCTCTTAGTCAAATTCGTATAAAATTGCATTTAAATTGACATAAGTAGACCACATTCACCATTCACTTGAACTAAGCGTCGATTGTACGTCTCTCTAAAATATTTTTAAAATTTCAATAATATTATTATGTTATGTTCTAAAGAGTAAGTATATTATTTTATTATTTATGTAAATTAAGTTTTCATATGCAAATTTAGTTAGCCTGTCAAATTAAACTTAAACAAATTATGATATAATACTTATTTTTCTATGTATTGTTTTGTTAAAATGTACGAGTATGTAAATAGAGACGTTTCAAAATTAAAATTAATTTAAATATAGCTATTTCACTCCATAAGCGGACGCCACTTCTACTCTATTCTCCTATACGCCTACAAAGTATAATTGAGTAATCGATTTGACATAACGTCACAAAGGTAGCTCTGTATCTGTATGGAAATTTTGACCCGCGATGAATATGTGGATGGCTACTAGTTACGCCCTGCGGTTTCGCCCGCGTATTACCCGTACAGTACCGCGGGAATATCAGGATAATGAGTAAAAGTATGAGTATGAGGATGTTACAGAAAAAAAAGTAGCAATAATTAAAGGAAAAAGTAAACAAAGAACTGTCACATTTCACTGTCACAAGTTTTTTGTTTACATTTTTGATCTAAAATTTAGAACAGAGCATAACTAAACTGAGATACTACTTGAATCTAGCTAGTATAAGTACTAGACGGTTGTTACAATAAAATGACGTCACAGTACGACGTAACGGCAGTAATCTTACATCTCTATTCCATAGGAGTCTGAAAGTGAAAACATTGGACCGAGCTGTAAATAGAATGTTAAACGGGCTACTGTGTGTGCTCTACTGTGACGTTTTTTAAAGTTACCTACACGTTTTTGTTTTTTGTGTCTTACGATTTTATTAAAACATCTTCAATGAAATACACTGTACTTAAACGTAAGTACTGAAATTGAGTTTGTAGTTTTGCTAGCATTGGTTTTATATGCATGGCACTACTATTGCGATTCCACTGAGACACCATAGCGATAATATTACGTTACTATAAGTAGTATATCCGTTGTCTAGTCACCGTAACACAAGCTTAGCAGCTTACCACGGGGCTAGTTGGCGATGTGTGTTCGTTACAGGATTTATTTATTTATTATTTATTTTATTTACTATTGAAGTCTTAGTAGAAAAAGTATCAAATTTGTCACAGTCTCAATATATTGGAAATAGTGTCACGATATAATGGAAATACTGTTTCGATATAATGTAAATAGTGTCTTGATATAATGGAAATAGTGTCTCACAGCTTTATACCATAAGAGCTGTCATACTATGTGTGGGTCTATATATAACCGAATTCTCAATGAGATCAAAACACTCCCATTTAATTTGTTTATAAAAAAACTACGCACTTGGCTAATTAATAAACGGTTTTATTCAATCAGACAATTTTTAACATTAAATCCATCAAAATCGAATTAATTAATTTTATTGTTATTGCTCAGTTTTCTATCGATATTATTGTTATATTACGGACTTTTAATATGCGAGATTGTGAAGTGTTTTTTTATTTTTCTTTCTTCTTTATTTTGACATATTATTAATTGAAATGGAATGACTTGTGATTGCTTTTTTTCCCTCTGTCTTGTGACAATTTTGATGTTTGCATGCCACATGTTGGCGAGGTATGTAGAACTATATTTTTAGATTTAAGATCTACTGTACCATACTTTATGCAATAAAGTATCTTTTTCTTTATCTTTATATCTATATAATGAAAATAGTGTCTCGATATAATGGAAATAGTGTCTCGATATAATGGAAATAGTGTCTCCATATAATGGAAATAGTGTCTCCAAATAATGGAAATAGTGTCTCCATATAATGGAAATAGTGTCTCCATATAATGGAAATAGTGTCTCCATATAATGGAAATAGTGTCTCCATATAATGGAAATAGTGTCTCCATATAATGGAAATAGTGTCTCCATATAATGGAAATAGTGTCTCCATATAATGGATATAGTGTCTTTTGACACTATTTCTATTTCAACGTAGGCTACTTTTATTCTCGATATTCACACGGGATCGGGACTTAAGAGGGTGAACCCGCAGGAAGCTACTAAAATACCCCTAATTACAGTAAATTGTGGTTTCTAATGTGCGCATGTGGCGTCACGCTCATCCATCATTTTAGTGTAAAATTGCAGTCATTATGTTTTATGGTTTGATCATTTGTTAATGTGACGACCTCTGTGGTGCATCGCGCGAGAACTCGGCTGCGACGCAGAAATTAGCTGGTTCGATTCCCGCCTCAAAAAACGTATTTAATTAAAAATAAATGTCTGGGGTTCTTCGTCTAGTTGGGCGCTTGCATAAATATGTTTAGTTAGATTATTTATGCGTCTACGAATATTGAACCTTATTTTCATCCTTAATCAATTACCGGGTGGGTTGACTTATTTTTCATTTAAGCAAGCATATAACTCTTTTATTTTTTAATCTATATCATTGAACAAGTATATTGTGATAAGAAATATATCAGACTACTTTTACAGTTATCGAAAACCGTAAAATTGACAACGGTTTAGCTTCCACACCAAATTTCATTTTTATCATTTCATTTTCAAACAGAAAACTAGTTAAGCTACCCCATTGCCGGGGTAGTTTGACTTTTTATTTCCTTCTCAACGATCTTTGTTTTGTCTTATACCTATTATTATCTATGTAAAAATTGAGTCCCATTGTTCGTATACATGTACTTATGTGTGTATTTGCTGTCAATAAATGTTTTTCTTTCCTTATTTCTATTCTTTCTTTATACCAAGGGTAGATCAACCTCAACAAATTTGAATGAAAATTTACAATATTTAGGTTTATTGTTAAATTAACTCAGCCAGTTATGTTTATTAAGGAAACCCACTGTACTCATAGTGCAAGCCTGTATACCTAATTACTGAATTTGTGGCTACGGAAAGGAAGGTACATCTACTAATCTTACTAATAATATAAACGCTAAAGTTTGTATGTGACTTTGTGACTCTTTCAAGCAAAAAGTACATAACCGTTTGAAACTTGGAATATAGGTAGGTAGGATACCGGGAATAACACATAGGCTACATTTTATCCCGATATTACCGCGAGACCGGGACTTACGCGGGTGAAACCGCGGGGCGCAGCTAGTACTTACATAAAGAAACATATAATATATCGTGTCTAATGCTTGCCTAGACTAACTCCATAGGTACTTCCAAAAAAACTTGTTGCGTGGTTATATCTTAACTTAATCATTGCTCGGAACCAGTACGACGCGACGGTTCAAGATCATTGGTTAGAGTAGGTAACTGTTGTAACAATCTAGACGGTTCGAAGACGACGACCCAGATACCCTGAGCCGTATTACATCATCATCAGCCGAGCTATGTTCCCGGTTGCATCCCTCTGGGAGCCTGGGGTCCGCTTTCCTACTCTTACGTCTCCACTTCGCACGATCTTCAACATCCCGTGTAGTGAGGCCATTTGGACGCATATCAGCCCTCTATACGTCATGCCATAATTTCGTGGGTCTTCCCAATCTGGTGCAGCCGGGCGGAGGCGCCATAACAAGACATTTTTCCCCACGTAGCCGGACATAGGCTGCTTTTTATCCCGATATTCCCGCGGGAACGGGACTTACGTGTGATATACCACGGGACGCAGCTAGTTTATAATAATCGCAACGATGCTGATGCTATGTTGAGACATTTTATTTTATTTTATTTTTTATACGTAATATGCCAGCATTTGACCTCATCTCACCTGATGGGAAGCGAGGATGAGGTCGACGATGAAGCATGCTTATATACTACTACTACTATACATATAGCTACCTAAAGCATACGTGCCCAGTCCATGTAGCAAGTAGGTACGCAAGTAACGGGCCATCAAGAACTAACTGAAGCATTACGCAACTATTTAATAATTACAGTCGCGTCGCAACCCGGTCGCGACAGACCGACATCGACATCGACAGACAGACCGACATTGCATAACTTACTTTTTGTTGGTTTACTTCAGGAAGTAGCAATACGACCGCCGACTCTAGGTGACTGTGTTACCTACTCGCCTACCTACTCGTATCCCGTTCCCGCGGGAATATCGGGATAAAAAGTAGTATATGTGTTATTCCCGGTATCCAGCTACCTATATTCGAAGTTTTATCGCAATTGGTCCAGTAGATTTTGCGTGATTGAGTAACAAAAACACATACTCACAACCTTTTAGCTTTATAATATTAGTAGAATATAGCTCACAATTATTATTGTAGGTATACAAGATGTAACAGGTTAGCCCTTTTAATCCGAAAGGGGGTTGTTCTAGACGTCTAGGCGAACACCTTTTGTTCTACGACTTTTGAAAATTCGAAGTACTTTTCGAAAAATTTAGGTATAAAGTTTACTTGAAAATCAGCTGTTTCTTAGAGTTCGAGGTCATTGACCTTATGTTGTTCTTTCATTTAGTTTGGTCTACTACAATCAAACCTTCTATTACCTTTATTTTCAAAAACAGCTGTTTTTCCAGTGAAACATAATCTCAAAATTTACAAAAAAAAGTTTGAATTTTCAAAAGTCGTAGAACAAAAGGTGTTCGCCTAGACGTCTAGAACAACCCCCTTTCGGATTAAAAGGGCTAACCTGTTACATCTTGTATAATCATTAACAATCTTATTATTAATAGGGGAATAAGTTCGGAGTAGTTATCCGTTTTTTGATTCTGTCTGTCAACTTTGAAAGTTCTAGTCACGGAAAAGCACAAAGCATCTTCATACTACTCCCACCTAATTCCTCTTCTAACTAATATTATAAACTGCGAAAGTTTGTATGTATGTATGTGAGTTTGTTAAACCTTCACGCAAAAACCACTGAACCGATTGCGATGAAACTTGGTATACCTGCTATAAATCTGGATTAAAACATAGACTACTTTTTTTGTCCTGACATTCCGCGGATCGGGACTTACGTGGGTGAAACCGCGGAGCGCAGCTAGTGGAATATATTTCATGGTTTCATCTCCTAAACGCGAAAACATGATTGTTAAAATATTTACGAAAGAAAAACAAAGAAAAAAAAAATGTTTCTGAGATGTTTTACTTGCTGAATATCAAAAAACACTTTATTTACCGGGTTTTTAATCGCGTTTTATTCAAGATTTTTAAACGACGGAGCTTTCGCCAACTGTAAAATTGGCGAAGATATTCAGCAAACTTTACAGTTGGCAAAAGCTCGGTCGTTTAAAAATCATGAATAATACGCGATTAATCCCGGTAAATAAAGTGTTTTATTATGCAAAAACGCATAACCCATAGAAGACATTTTGCTGACTATCTTTAGAGCATTCTAGTTTGTAATAGTAATATTAATTAGGTTAAAGCTATTTCTTGAATATGCTCAATACATTCTTTTGAAATACGATTTAATGAAACATGTTAATAGGTATGCCAAATCGGTTGAAGTTTTGTTACGTACTAAAGCTTGTATGCAAATACACTAGTTTTTGTTATAGTCAAAAATACATATTAGTTTTGATTTTACAGGCATTTAAACTTACGATAAATATTGAGTCTCGCTAACAGTCACGTGACATTATTTACAATGCTCCGCTAATGAAACTTTTGAGACTTAGAGTAATAATTACCTATACTTACTCTAAGGTTTAAGACGACATCCGAGCGGTCTGAGCGAGTGATGTGAGATGACGTCACACCCGAATACGAGTCCGATATTGCAAGTTTACTTCTATAAATCGGAAACGAATTTATAAACATATCGTAGTAATTCTTTCATTTGTATTTTTTATATTTGACGGAGAATATGGAGAGCTAATATTCAAAATTAGTTATTTTTCCTCATTACCTCTTGTATTTCGAGATTTCAATGAAGCCAGCCTACTGAAACGCCGGCCACATCGTTGTTTATTTATACTGTGACTGTGCCTACGTCCATTCGAAGTGCAAGTGATATGGTGCTTAGAAAGGGAGCGACCGTTCGTTGCATTGTATGTCGTAACTTGTAACAGTTGCGGCAACCATAATCTTTCGATGTCCACACAGAATGGACGGAAGATTTGCGGCTGCTCTAGCTTAATAGTGTGGGTTCAGCTTTCGTACGGCAGCGAAAGTTTTAAGGTTTAAAAAGACTTCTTTTTTATGAAATTAAACTTAGTTTTCCCAGTTATTATTTTTGATAGCAATGATTAAGCAAAGTTAGAGGACCTTAGGGCGACCTGAAAACTCTAGCACTAGGTGAGACACACCACTACACGAAAAGAAGTAGTTCTTTTATTTGGAAACATTTTTAATTTTTATTTCATATCAGAAGCGCCAATCCGGGGTAGGCTCCCGTGGCGTCTTACTGCCTGATCTTGACCTAAAAATAGGTTATCATTGTTTTCTAAAAACATGGCTCTAATAAGGCCATGTTTAGGTATTTACAAATTATAGAAAATGAAACTTATTAAACACTAGCTGCGCCCCCGTGTTTTCACCCGCATAAGTCCTGATGCCGATTCAGTAGTTTTTGCGTGATTGAGTAACTAAGTTACACAGATACACACATACAAACTTTTGCGTTTACAATATTAGGAAGATTTACAAAATTAAATTATTTGAAAATGACTAAATTAAAATTGAACTGTCATATTTTGGCAGCAAGCCCAGAACACTGGCCACATTATCTCGCTGAATGGCAATACTGATCCTTTAAGCCAAATAGAAGGTACAAGTAAGTACTTAGGTATGTGTTTTTGTTAAGGTATCTGGTGTCTCTAGTACCTTGCGATAGTGCCGAAAATAATAAAAACAACATGATTAAAACTAGAAAATGAATTTCATTTCAGTGATGTCTTTAAATTTTAATTAGTCAGTGACTTTAAACTATTCTTATCAGTTGATTATTGGGATTATTGTTGCCAAATAGAAGGTACAAGTAAGTACTTAGGTATGTGTTTTTGTTAAGGTATCTGGTGTCTCTAGTACCTTGCGATAGTGCCGAAAATAATAAAAACAACATGATTAAAACTAGAAAATGAATTTCATTTCAGTGATGTCTTTAAATTTTAATTAGTCAGTGACTTTAAACTATTCTTATCAGTTGATTATTGGGATTATTGTTGCCAAATAGAAGGTACAAGTAAGTACTTAGGTATGTGTTTTTGTTAAGGTATCTGGTGTCTCTAGTACCTTGCGATAGTGCCGAAAATAATAAAAACAACATGATTAAAACTAGAAAATGAATTTCATTTCAGTGATGTCTTTAAATTTCAATTAGTCAGTGACTTTAAACTATTCTTATCAGTTGATTATTGGGATTATTGTTGTAAAAGTCAGTTTTTATCTTATGATAATTAGTATAGTACTGGCATGGTATCTTAAACTCACAATTTCATGATTTATCTCTTTCATTGTCACTTTAAAACAAATTACAATTCTCAAAGTTTTTGGGACGGAAATATTTTTAATCATGCAAAAAGGACCCAATTTGAGGATGTCTTGCAGAAAACAAGCCAAATATTTGACAGAGCTCTTAATGGTATTATCAGAAACTTCTCCAATCGCCAATAGATAGAGTAGAATAGAATAGAAAAACATTTATTGACAACAAACACACAAATAAGTACATACAAACAATAGGACAGAATTTTTACATAATAATAAAGATAATAATATAAAACGAAACAAAGATCTTTAAAAAAAAGAAAAATAACATAAAAGAAATACAAGGTTCAATTATTTGTTTAGAATGTGAGCAGTGTGCCCGCTGCCAACGAGGGCCCTGCTATCCCTGTACATTTTCTTTTATAAATCAAGTTAAAGTGTAAAGACTTTTTTTATAGAACTAAAGGTGAGTTTTCATACATTGTTACTATAAATTATGTTCACGTTCCTGAGCCTTCAATGTAGCCTACATTGAATGCTCCAATCTCTTTGAGTAAGGCTGCTCTATAACATAATTTTCCCAATATTTATGAGCCATTACTTACACACCTATTATCAATGCAGATGAATAGATAATATTTTTCTTATTGAAAACAATATAGGTATATATAAAAGGTTAATTCTTGAACTAATTGTAAATGGACTAACCTTCCTACAGAACTGTTTTTACAGTACCTATTGAATTGTGTCTATGTACCTTCTTTATTTATCTACTTACACATAAGTTTACTATGTACCTAGTGTACATAGTTCAAGCAATAAATTTGCTCTTATTATATGACATTAGGTAGGTTCAGTATGTACCTACATCAAAATATAAGCTATAAGAAGGCATAAAACAGCTCTGTGTAAACATTATTATGGCTCTAGCAGCGTTTTACTACTTTAAAACTGTGTTAAATATGACATTTGGCCTTTACTACTGTAAATTGTTTAAATCGAAGGAAGGTTACCTACTATGTGGTTTCTCAGATAATTATTATTGGTTCTATGTTTAGTACACTTACCGCTCTTCGGCAGACTCCGTATTACATTCACAGCAGCATTAAACTTCTCCTCCAAAGACATAATTAGAACAATCGATCACAAGACAATAAATTATTTTATTTAAGAAATCACAACGCACTTTGGACTCGACGTTTTAACTGAACACTACTCGCACATTTTACAAAACAAAGACGATATGTTCAAAACAATGTCGTCACTCGCTGTGAATTAATTAACGAAACAAAAATATACAAAAGCGAAGTTCGAGATCGTAAGTTCGTAACTCAAAATGACGTGAATCGTGAATGTGTTTTCGGAAGCCGGAATAAGGATGGGACGGATAAAAAAATAAAACTATCGATTGCTACGTTCCGAAGGAGTGCTTTTACAGTACGTGTCTTTAAGGAGCTTAAGGTCGATAGTTGCTTGGACGGATCTTGCACTTATGTCCCTTGCTAAACGATTAATGTGTGTTTTGTATGAAATGTGAGTTGAAGATGGTCGCAAATCTTTAAAACTTTTGGAAAACTAAGTATACCTATGAGATTATGGAACATGGCTTTACTTAGAGAAATGAATTTTATATTACATAATAATATTACTGTACCATCTATGAGAATAAGTTTACTTTTACAAACGCTCAATACATTAAAATTTTATTAAAACGCATTTTCTTTACCTACCTACTTATTCTAACGTTAATTTTTTATAACCGTTACCTTAAACAATGAAAAATGTTAGGTTCAAATAAGAATATAATGTCAAGAAATAAAATTCTAAGTGGAACAATTAACGGAATGCTTCGAACATTTTTGTTCGATATATAAAGAAGTCGATATCGATATTGTGGCAAATAATTGCTGTGCTTTTCACTAGTATGACGTCATTGACATATGACACTGACGGCAGGACATTAAAAAAAATGATTTCAATGTTGCCATGCTTCTTAGATTCTTCTTCTTCTTCTCTAAAATGGCTTTTCCTTTCGGACATTTGCCAGTGTCAAGTATTATCAATATTTGCAAGTTATTTGCATTGAACGAAACAGTCAAGTCGTCATAGTTAAAGTCAAGTCGAAGGAATCATTGTAAAATGGGGCCATTTTTTACAATGTTTTTTCACGGAGCTTTGGAGACAACACTAAGTTAAAATCCATGTTTTGCACCGATTTTCACTTTTATTTACACTTGTACACCTTCACGAAACTAAATTGATTAATATGCCCCCGAAATTAAACATTTTACACGCATTTGAACTAAGTTTCACAAAAATGAAAATTTAGCTACACATCTCCTCAACGCATTCCTATTAGAATAGGCCGTGCTGTGGTCTATTCTAATGAATACTGTAGAATGCGCAGTGTCCAAACATAGTTACAATTAAAATAAAATAATGTTTGTAAAAACATATTATATTTTTCTTCTCTTGTCAAACAACAACAACATAGAACACTATATTCAAATCACATAAAAAACTAAGATTCTACTTAAGTCAAAATTGCCAGAAAGTATTTATGCATAATGGTATTACTAAATACTCCTTGCTTCAACACTCCTCCTCAATTTTAACTTCATACAAACTTTCATACAACTCCCATACTACTTTCATACAACTCCCATACTTAATGTACACCACACAAACTTTCCTTTCAGCAATGGTTTGGTTAATGAGTCAGCAACCATACGCTCTGTCTGAACATACTCCAACTCAATGTGTCCATGTTCAACTGCCTCTCTCACAAAATGGTGGCGTACAGCAATATGTTTTGTACGCTGATGGTGCACAGGGTTGTGCGCAATTGCAATTGCAGATTGGCTGTCACTATAAATTCTGATTGGCAACTCAGTTTGGCCAGTTATTTCAGCCACAAACCTTTTCAGAAATATTGCCTCTCTTGAAGCTTCCGACATTGCCACATATTCAGCTTCGGCTGTAGATAATGCAATGGTCTTCTGCTTCTTGCTTTCCCAGCTAATGGCAGCTCCCATATGCAAGAATACTGCTCCTGAATAAGATCTTTTATCATAACAGGATGCATGACTTGCATCTGCATAGCAATGAATTTCTTTTGATGTTCCTCTCTTAAACATCAATCCGAAAGTTTTAGTTCCTTTGAGATATCTTAATACACGTTTCGCAGCAATCCAATGCTCTTCACTATAGTTGCTGTTAAACTGACTTAGATAGTTAACCGCATATGCTATATCTGGTCTTGTGCATACAGACAGATACATCAAGGAACCAATCACACTTTGATACGGTATGTCAGGATCGGGCTTATGCTCCGGTCCAGGTTTATTAAGATTTAAACCCATAACTGCAGGCGTTGCTGCTGGCTTGCAGTCTTCCATTCCAAAAATCTTCAAAACCTTGTTAATATACTGAGTTTGATCTACTTTGATCCCTAACTCACTCTGAGTTATCTGCATTCCTAGTATGAATTCAGCTCTGCCTAAGTCTTTCATTTCAAACTTGGACTTGAGATCCTGCTTAACCTTGTGTAGTTCATCAGCATTATTCCAAAAAATCAACATATCATCAACATATACTGCTAGTATAATCACATTGTTGCCTTTGGATCTAGTGTACACACAGGGCTCATTCATAGATCTTTTGAATCCCAATCTCAGCAATTCATTATTGAGTTTAGTATTCCACTCTCTTGGGGCTTGCTTCAGTCCATATAATGAACGTTTCAATAAACAAACATAATCTTCCTTTCCTTTCTCTTCGAAGCCCTCTGGTTGCTTCATCAAAACTTTTTCATGAAGTTCTCCATTGAGAAATGCCGTTTTAACGTCCATTTGATCAATCTTAAGTCCTTGTTTCACCGCTTGAGCAATCAGAGTTCGTAAAGAACTATGTCTTACCACTGGCGCAAAGGTCTCTTCATAATCCACTCCTTGTCGTTGACTGAACCCTCTAGCAACAAGACGTGCTTTATACCTTCTTTTATTCCCCACCTCTTCTTTGACTCTGAAGAGCCACTTCGAGTCAACGATGTTACACGTCTTTTGCGGTTTCACGAGAACCCATGTCCCATTTTTCTTCAGCGCATCAAGCTCCTCTTGAATCGCTTGTTTCCAATACTCGCTGTCTGATCTTGATAGTGCCTCACGCACTGTCACTGGATCTCGTTCAGTATCGACATGATAAAGAATGTGATCAGGAAACTCCTTTTTCTTTCTTTCCCTGAGTGGATATCTCCTTTCACTTTCTAGTTGCACATTATCAGAAACATCAACTGACTCACAATCTTCAAATGTTTCAGTTTCTGGTTCTGTAACTTCAGCTTCTGGTTCTATAACTTCAATTTCTGATTCCTGAATTTCAGCTTCTGGTTCAAATATCTCCTCATCAGGTCTTGGACTCTCAGATCCGCTCAAATGTATCAGTTCCAGAGACACATTTCTATTCGGATCTCCATTACCAACAACTCTCTCTGGAGGCATGTGCACAGACTCCTCAGTGTTTAGCGGTTGTTCACTTTCTGGTTCAGAGAATATCATGAACTCTACTTGGCTCTCCTTTAAATTCTCAGAGTCTGTGTATTTGCTGTTTTCAAGAAATACAACATTTCTGGCTTTGTACTGTCTCCTTGTTGTAGGATCTACAAGACGGTAGGCTTTCGCATTATCACAGAAACCGGTGTGAACCAACTCTATGCTCTTCGCATCCCATTTGGTTCGCTTCTGATTTGGAATATGCATAAAAGCTTTGCATCCGAAAATCCTCAACATGCTTAGATCACATTTCTTCCCAGTCCATTTCTCCTCCGGTGTCATGTTTCTCACCGCAATGGTTGGTGATCTATTTTTCAGGTATACTGCATGATGAACTGCCTCTGCCCAGAACCGTTGAGGTAGTCCAGAATCTTGCAACATACTTCTCGCCTTTTCACAAATAGTGCGGTTTGCCCTTTCCGCAACTCCATTTTGTTCTGGCGTGTAGTCAACCGTCAATTGATGATGAATTCCGTTTGCCATTAGGAAGTCATCCATTCGTTTGTTGACATACTCGGTGCCATTATCCGATCGCAAAATCTTTATCTTCTTGCCCGTTTGATTTTCAGTATAAGCTTTGAACTCCTTAAACTTTTCAAAAACTTCATTCTTTTGTTTCAAAAAATATACGAAAGTCATACGCGAAAAATCGTCAATAAACGTAACAAAATAAAGATTTTTACCAATAGAGGGAATACGCATAGGTCCGCACACGTCCGAGTGTACCAAGCCTAGGACCTCAGTAGCCCTCAAACCATTTTTAGTAAAAGGTTGTCTAGTTTGTTTTCCCTTAATGCAAGAAACGCATTCAAATTTACAAGAACAATTTGTAAAACTCACCCCAGTTGCCATCTTATCCCTCAGTAACTTCAGGTTTCGTAAGCCCAGATGACCCATTCGTCTGTGCCATAAAACCAGATCATTTGACTCACCCTCTGAAGTTGCAAGTGCAGAACCGTATGAACAATCCTTGATTTTGTAAATACCTCTATCTTCCACACCTGATGCCACATATTCGCCATAGACCTCACATCCGTTACTCTTAAAGATGTCACATTCGTTCTCTGTAAACACTAATACATAACCTTTTTTAGCTATAGCGTTGACACTCAGTAAGTTAGATGCTAAATTTGGTACATAAGTCACATCGCTTACCGTCATCTTGTCAGACACAACCATACCAACACTTTCGCCCAGTATCTCGTTTCCATCCGCACACGTAACTCTCAAAGGTCTAGGAGTCTTTTTCAAATCCTTCAACCAGGCTTTCGTCTTCGTCATGTGTGTAGAGGCACCAGAGTCGATTATCCAATCTTCTCCAGTAACACGCTCAGATGCAGATCCGAGGGCAAATGCTTGAAGAGCTTCCTTCTTGGCATTTTCCTTGTTTGGACATTGGTAACATTTATGAGGACCATCACAGATATAGCACTTCAATACTTTCTTAGTTATATTGTTCTTACTATTCCTGTGTCCTTTATTCTTTGTCAGTAGTGCTGACTTTGTCATCTGACATCCACTATTCGAAACAGCGTAAACATCCTCCATTTGAAACAATTTGTTTTTCACATAATCCGACGTAAGTGCAGTCTGACTATTCTCAATCGTGATTTTCAAAGGTTGGAACTCTGGCGTTAGACCTTGTAGGAGAAGAGCAGCCAATAGCTCATCATCGACTTCTTTTCCTATGTCTCTTAGCTCCTGGGCTATAGTTAATACTCCTGTAACGTATGCCCGTACCGTTGAAAATTGTTCTAATTTCAAACTGACCAATCTGGATAAAAGACGACAGCGGTTATTCACGCCTTTATCCTCAAACGTCTGACTCAGCTTAATCCACGCTTGCTTTGCTGTCATTGCAGACCGTATGTGTACAAGACATTCAGGTTGAACCATCATACCTATCTTGGCTTTTGCCTTCTGGTCTCTTTTCTTGGCAGCTACATCAGTCGGATCTGGCTCTGTGCTAATAAACTCCCAAAGATCTTCGTAGACAAGTGCCATCTCCATTTGCACTTTCCACGTAGCATAATTGGAGCTACCTTCTAGTCTCGCCATTGGTGGCATGCTTATACCACTAACACTTGCCATCTCGACCGAGTTTCTTACGTTGTTGTCTCCACTTCCTATGTTCGGCATTACAGACCTTGCTATAAGACCATAACCTATTAGAATAGGCCGTGCTGTGGTCTATTCTAATGAATACTGTAGAATGCGCAGTGTCCAAACATAGTTACAATTAAAATAAAATAATGTTTGTAAAAACATATTATATTTTTCTTCTCTTGTCAAACAACAACAACATAGAACACTATATTCAAATCACATAAAAAACTAAGATTCTACTTAAGTCAAAATTGCCAGAAAGTATTTATGCATAATGGTATTACTAAATACTCCTTGCTTCAACAATTCCCGCCAAAACTCCCCTTCTTAGATTCGTGGATTACCTAAATTTATTATTCTTCTAAATCGGGATAGCGGTTTAGGCGTGTGCGTAACCGACAGCCTTATTATTATGTAGATTTAAGCGTTCCAGAACACATTGTCTTAAGTGTGACTAACAGTGTGGTCAGATTCAGATTCAGATTCTTCCTTGTGGCCTTCTGCTAGCAGCTTGGAGCAATTTGGCCAGTTTCACGTGAGGCGACAGGGGCGAAAGTCAGGATTAGGGTACGGTGAGTGGCTCAGTAGTTGTATAATGTTAGTAGAAGCCGAGACTGGATTGATTCGGTCGAATAAGGTTAGAACAGCAAATTAAGGAGATTTAGCAAGAATCCCGGACGTAGGTTTCTGAGCAGTAGAGTGAACCTAAGGACAACACAAACATTAATAATAAATACTTGTATATTAGGATATTATATTATACTTATACTTTATTAATTACATGAATAATATAAATATACTATGATAGACAGATATATAAGACAACACACATAGGGGTTAAAGTTTTATTTTATTATAATTAATATATTTGCAGAGGAGTTTAATAAAGGGAGTGAAGGAAAGAGACAGGAGAAGTTTAAGAGAGGTAGGGCGAGGGATATCGGGGGGGAGCACGTCGTAGAGTGAAGACTGTTGTAGTGGGCAGCTGAAGAAGATATGATCCGGAGACCCCTCATCGAGGCCACACTCACAAATCGAACTATCTTTTATTCTAAGCTTAGCTAAGTGAACAGGCGTACAAGAGTGACCCAGACGTAGTCGAGATACGATTGACGTTGAAGTTTTGCTTAACTGTCTGAACTTGAAAAACCAAGGTCTGTTGGGAATGTCCGGTTGAATATCGCCATAGTGTTTTCCCTTAATGGTTCTAGATATATTCCATTGTCTGGTCCAGGACTGTAACATATGTGGTTTAGCCAGAGACACTAAATCGTGGGAGTAGGAGTTATAGTGTTCTGTGGAGCCTGACTGGATGGCAAATTTAGCACAGGAGTCAGCAGTCTCATTACCTGGTATACCACAATGGCCAGGGATCCAGGCCAAGACTACTTCCAATCCAAGTTGATGACAATCAAATAGGGCTTTCTTTATTTTCAAAATAATGGGGAAAAAAATTTTGTTTCTGAAGGGGTTTGACATAAGGGATTGTAGGCAACTTCTACAGTCAGAGAGAATAATAGATTTTCTTATGTTATGGGATTTAATGAATAGTATGGCTTCAAGAATAGCAATAGCCTCGCCTGTGAAGACAGATGAGGAAGAAGGGCATTTAAAACTTAAAATTATTTTTGTGGACGGTATCCACACTGCAGCACCAACCAAGCCATTTGGGGACAATTTGGAAGCATCAGTATAGACAGGCGTATAGTTATTGAACTTGGTTGAGATAATCCTATTAAATATACGAGATGAGTATGTCTGTTCCTTGTCAACGCCCAGGTTAAGAACCACGTTTGGAGTGAACAAGAGGATGTGATAGTCAGTGGAGAAAATAGGTTTCAGAGAAAACTGGTTGAATGGACTGGGAAGTTTTAGAATTTTGATGAAGCTACGAAGGAGACAAGGTATGTTCTCATCAATCAGGAAAGAGTTGTTTTGGGAGCCTTGTAAGTTGCGGAGTTTCTCAAGTTTATCTAAGAGGATGTGATTAGAGTTTTCCAAAGCCTTAAAAAGAAAACGGTCAGCAAGATACTGTCGGCGAAAGGACAGAGGTGGATCTGAGCACTCAACCTGCATGGCATTAATTGGTGATGACTTCATAGCGCCCAGAACAATGCGAAGAGATTTAGACTGAATCTTGTCGGCTTTAGATAAGGCTGATTTATTACATGGGTCCAAAACAAAGGAACCATAATCAATATGGCTGCGAATTATGGCGTTATATAGCAGTTTTTGTGAGAAGGGGTGAGAACCCCACCACACTCCAGAGAGGGCTCGGAGGATGTTAACATTTTTTTCACATTTCTGGCTGACATAATCAAAATGTGGATTACCGGAGAGTTTATTATCTAATAGAACTCCAAGAAATTTTACACAGTTTTCTTGTGGGATAGGTTGACCCTCCAATGTAATAGAAATCTGAGGGATAACACGTTTCTTAGTGAAAACTACTGTAGAGCATTTAGGGACTGACAAGGAGAGGCCATGGTTTAATAGCCAGTTGTTCAGGTGAACCAAAGAAGAAGAGAGGACATTAACAGAGTGTTCCACTGAGTTTGTAGGTACATAGAGAGCAAGGTCGTCAGCATATTGCAGAATCTGACATTCAGGAGCGACCGAGAGCTCTAAATCGTATGTATATAGATTGTATAACAGAGGACTCAGAACCGATCCCTGGGGGAGACCCTTCCAGATAGTCCTAGATGATAATTGAGGTCGGGATCTAATAGAAATTGTCCTTTCTGATAAGATCTGCATACAGAATCGAACCAACTTTTCCGGAATGTTCAGCTGTTGAACCATCTTGTTCCTGAGCACGGGAAGTAGGACGTTGTCGTACGCAGAAGAGATGTCCAGGAACGTCCCTACAAGATATTCTTTTTTAGCGAATGATGCCCGTATATCGACTGTGAGAGCGGCAAGACTATCTAGGGTACCCATGCCCCTACGGAATCCAAATTGTGTTTTAGAAGGAATGCCCCTATTCTCCACAAACCATTCGAGACGATGTTTTAGTAAGCGTTCGGTGATTTTAACTAGCGTTGATGACAGAGCGATAGGTCGGTAGCTATTCGGGTCCGATGGATTTTTGCCAGGCTTGAGAATAGGGATAATGAGTTGATGTTTCCATGCATCAGGTACTATTCCATAATCATAAAGTTTGTTGATAATATTTAAAAATACCTGTTTTGTTTTATCGGAGGCTTTTGTTAAAAGAGAATATGGGATATCATCACTACCCGGGGCAGAGTCTGTTAAACCCTCTGTAGCTAGTTCAAGTTCGGTAAGAGAAAACTCTGCTGTCAACGGGTCAGATGGTGGGATAAAAGACGGAAGGGAAGGTAAATAATTTATATTTGGAACTGAAGGAGGTGCGAGCTTATCAAAGAAGGCTTCAGTCCATGAATCAGGATCATTAGATTTATCATTATTGGTATGACAAGAGCCTCTATATCTATTGATTTGCCTCCAAACAATCGAAGGAGTTCTTGGCGAGAGGCTTTCGCAGAAATTACTCCAGCTTAGTTTTTTTTTCAAGGAAAAAGTTTTACGAGCTTTAGCAGCATTACGTTTGTAGGCAATGAAGTTTTCAACCGTCATTGAAGAGTTGAATGTTAATTCTGATTCTTTTCTTTTTTTAATTAAGTCAGTGCACTCTTGATCCCACCATGGAGTGGAAACATAAAATTTTTTGGGGTTTTTGATGGGGATATGTGACTTAGCTGAAGAAATAATGCCTTCAACAAGGAGTGAATAACAGTTAAGAAGGTTTTCAGATGATACTGAGGGAATTAAGTCAGTTTTGGATTCAAGGGAAGATGAATAGGATGACCAATCTGCGGCCGAAAGTCTAAATTTCAATGAGGGAGATGGATTTGTTTGAGGGACTACACCAGTAGAGTAGGAAACAATGATTGGAAAATGGTCACTCCCATAAGTTGAAGAAAGGGTTTTCCAACCTAGGAGAGAGGACAGAGAGGGAGTGCAGATGGTCAAATCCAGACAGCTATTTGGATCCTGGCCAGGCAACACACGATGAGTAGGGGAACCGTCATTAATTATACAGAGATTACTGTCATCAAGGATGTCCAATAGAGAGTTGGAGAGTGGGTCCGACTTTGACGAACCCCAGGACTCATGATGGAGGTTAAAATCTCCCATCATAATAATTGGAGTAGGTACCTGATTAATGAGATTCCGCAGCTCATCCAGGCTGCCCGGATTAGGATGCGGGATGTAAACTGATATGAGAGAGATGTTTTTGCAGCGTGCAGCTACTATACTTATATTAATTTCAGGGGAATGAGCAGGGAGTGGAATTTCAGAAAAGGCTAAAGAGCGTCTTATAAACAAAGCACAACCAGCATGCCCATCCGCTCTGTCATCCCGGAGGCAGGAGAAACCAGGAACTCGAAAACGAGAACCAGGTGTAAACCATGTCTCCGAGATGGCCAGAGCCGAGGGCTTGTGTCTATTTATAAGGAATAAAAGTTCATGTTTTTTATTGTTTAGGCTATGAGTGTTCCATTGTATGGCTGTCATTAAATCCATTGTTGTTTGTGTTGAAGAGGTGGGAGAGTCTTTCAGCAACGTTGGACGGTATATGGTGAGCAAGGGCAGAATTACGGGAAAGGATGGAGATAAGCATAGAAATTAGGATATTAAAAAGTTCATCTTCCTGAGGGCCCGAATCTTGGGAACCTGCAGGGAAGGCGCATCCATTTTGTTGAGTGGACATGGGATCTTGAGTGATAGTTCTATGGGCAGCAATATCATAAGATGGACTAAGTTGAGTATTAGGACGGGGAGTAGTAGTTGTTGTTTTCTTATAGGATTGGGATGAAGGCAAAGGAGACGGGAGAGTAAGAGATGCGGGAAGTTGGAAGAGAGGTTGAGATGAGGTCAATGTGGTAGGGAGTTGTGAAGTTGGTGAGGAGGAGAGGACATCAGAATATAATCTTTTATTTATTTTTGGATGAAGAGATTCCGCCTCGACATATGAGATGCTTTTTTGGGACATTTGGATTTTAATAGCCCTTTGTCTACTTTGCTCAGGACATTTCTTATTGGTTGCAAAATGTTGGCCTGAGCAGTATAGGCAGGTTGCACTTGCCTCTAGGGTTGCACATTCATCTGAAGCATGTGATTGAGAGCATTTAAAACATCTCGGTTTCGATCTACATACTGCCTTAATATGTCCGAACCTGCAGCAATTCAGACACTGGATCGTTGGTAATAAGTATGGCTCAACTGGCAAAGCAGTGTGGAAGCAAGCAATTTTGGTTGGAAGATATTGTCCTCTAAATATAACTTGCACCGTCTGGGTCGGGATCCATCTTGGCTCGGCACTTTCATCGAAAATTTTCTTTTCAACGTCTGGCTTTGAGGATCTCACCACATTGTGGTGGTAATGACGCTGAGAGGGCGAAATCGGACATTCCCAGGTCAATTGGTATCTGACGCACAATACCTGTTCTGGTAATATTGAAAGTGGGGATTGATGTGGTGTAGCCACACTTTTGCACTAACTCTGATGAAACAAACTTATTTGCATCATCATATGTCTTAAATTCCACTGAGACCCTGGTCTTTGTTAAAGATTTGAGGCCACCCTCACAAATATTATTAAATTTATGTGTTGTTAAAAATTGACCAAATTTGATGGGTTTCAATGGAATGGGAGTTTCACCCTCACTAACTTTTTTGGAAACGTGAACTATGAAGGGACCGTTGTCTTGTTGGGTGTACGCAAAAGCACCCACCACAAATGACGGAGACGTGTATAACGTGTCTATCGATGCTGATGAACTTTCAGTGTTCGTCATAACTTTTTTGGGGACATCGTCTCTGTCAAGTGTGGATGCAGGTCCACGACGTGCTCGTTTGGTTGTAGGTTGAGATGGAGGAATCTGGGAAATTGGTTGTAAATCCAAGGAATCACCTTCGGGGGACGGGCCTGGGTCGGGTGGTTTTGCAGGGACGCTTTCGTCCATGCTTATTTCTTACCTTTTGACGTAGACAATTAGTATAAAATGTTAGTACACACTTAATTTAACACAATACTGCATAAGAATGCAATAGAAAGCTTAAAAATATTAACGGGAAACAACAATAAATTGAAAATCTCACTGACGCAATGTGCTATCTAACCCGGCGAAAAACCGAATCCCAGTGTGGTCAATCTATACCAAAATGTCTTCTGAGCACGGAACACTATTACGAATCATCATCAATCATCAATCATCACTAACCCAAATTACGAAAATGTTATTAGTTCAGTTTCTTAGTTAGTATGTCTTTTCTGCCAGCAATTGCATGGCATTAATGCTTCTGAGTCCTCTGACTTATTTCTTATTTCTTATCGGTTGTGAACCGATTATGGCCATTAGGAAATTAGCCAGTGTCGAGTATTATGCAAGTTATTTGCATCGAAACAGTCAAGTCATCATAGTTAAAGTCAAGTCTAGGGAATCATTTGTAAACACGGCGGCCATTTACAAACAATCTTCACGGAGCCTTGGAGACAACACTAAGTCAATGTTTTGCACCGATTTTCACTTTCATTCCACTTGTACACCTTCACGAAACTAAATTGATTAATATGCCCCCGAAATTAAACAATTTGCACGCATATGAACTAGGTTTCACAAAAATGAAAATTTAGCACCACATCTCCTCAACGAGTTCCCGCCAAGACTCCTAAACTCGTGTTGACGGTGCTTAAAAAAGTGACACTGACACTGTTTATGTATGTGGTCTGTGGCAGAACTTCTTCCGCCATTCTTGTCAAATCAAGCGAGTTTTCCTCGTTTGATTATTTCTGAATATTCCTTGAAATAAGGTAATATAATCAAAAAATTTCGTGATAATCCTAAGTTATTTTCATCAAAAGTGATTTTAGGTGTCTGACATTGTATTTTTGGTTGTTGTTTACCTATAAATTTTATGAGTTTATTTTCTTTTATAGCGGTTTTTTGTGATACAGAAATTAGTGAATATTTTGTGATGTAGCCGTATTTATCTTTACTGAAAGTGGTTAATTAGTATTATATTAATTAGGGATACAGTGGAAAAGTAAGAACTCCAACTAATAAAACTAATACGCAGTGTTGTGATTTTCGAAACGTGAAATTCAATACCTTAAATTTATGTACTTGAATTAGTAAACTCAAAAAGTAGAATTTCCTCTTGATTTTATATTATTGCGATAATTATCTACCCGTATTTATCCTTTTCTTCTTTTAGATGTAAAGCAGCATCGGTTTTCACTCGAATACTGTTATCAAAAGTAACCTATAGCCTTCTCCATGGGCCCATCTATCTCAATACCAAAATTCATCTAAATCGGGATAGCGGTTTAGGTGTGTAAGCGTAACAGACAGCCTTACTGCATTTATTATGTAGGATAAGTAGATTATAAGCGTTCCAGAACACATTGTCTTATGTGTGACTAACAGTATCAATCAAGTGGTCAGTCTATACCAAAATGTAGCAATGTTATATACAGGAAATAGGTTGTGGAATGTCAGTGGCTATGTTTTGTGGTTATGGTGTACGTCTAGAGTAAATAATAGTGCCAGCTGTATCCATTTTCTGGTTTAGATGTTTAAGTTTTAGTTATTTACGATACTGTGTACACTGTGCAAGACCAGGGCATGTCTAAAAACACTTTGACCATGGTCAGTGTAAGTCTAAAATTCAAGTTTTATCCTTCAGGATAACACACAGACACAATGCCAGAACTGACTGAACTGGACAAGGCCACCGCCTCCATGACAGAGAAGCGCAAGGAGGATACTGCATCAGATGACAGTGACTCCGATGACACTATCCCAGAATTGGAAGATGCTGGTTTGTATACCAACCTAACTATTTGTTTGTAATTGTTTGCAATCTCACTTTCAGCAAATTGACCTCAAATTAAACACTAGGAATGGTTCAACTTCAATGTGACTAACATGGATGTTAGTCTATATGTCTATGTTAGTAACATTAGTCTACTGTAAAATGGTTTAATCTCAGAAATAAAACTTGAATTGATTAAACAGTGTTACAAATAAACAGGTGCTCCCGGCACTGGCGGCATCTCAAACCCCATCGCTGGCATCGATATTGTGTCGAAAGCAAAGCAGTCAAGAGGAGAGAAGAAAGCGCGCAAGATTATGAGCAAACTCGGACTTAAACCTGTGAGTTTTTGTAATAGTTTACTATTTTGATAAGACACGTTATTAATTTTCTAAGATAATAGTACAGTAGTTTATATTGTTTAAATATTCTATTATATTGTTTATATACTTGAATGTTCTCCAAAGATTTTGATATAAATTGACCACATCCTTCCTGAATAGATAAATAGCTGTCCATTATTAATAATTCAGATTTCCTTAGGTCAAAACCCTAAGTTTTATTGTGTCTTCTTTTCATAAGAGGTCATGTTTTGACCAAAACTGTTTTGTGATTTGTCAAAAACATAAATACTAGCTTTCTAATCTCCAAAAGTCTAGTCAAACACAACATTCAACAAGCTCGGTAGTTTTGTAATGATGCCGTTATTAAATTAACTAACATAAAAACAAACTTAGCATAGTAGGATACAGGCACACCACTATCAGTTGTTTCCACTGCCTGCCTGATAAATAACTAATAAACAAATAACAGCCTATTTCAATAATTATTTTGAAACCTTTCAGGTATCTGGAGTAAACCGAGTGACAATCCGCAAGTCAAAGAACATCCTGTTTGTGATCAATTCACCGGACGTGTACAAGAACCCTCACTCAGACACATACATAGTGTTTGGTGAAGCCAAGATTGAGGACCTCAGCCAGCAGGCCACCATGGCTGCCGCCGAGAGGTTCAAGGCTCCGGAAAACGCCACCGTTGGTAATGATGCTGCTACCGCTGGCACGGTAAGTTAACATAACTCAAATCAAATATTTTTCTTCTCATTTACAATGTTGAATCGAGGAAGGTGTCTGTCAAGGCTCTGAAATATAGGAATGGCATTAAAACATTACTTAATTTTAATATGTAATTGTTTCTGACGCCTTTATTAAAATTACTTTTTTTTAAGTGCTTTATAAGGACTGCATTCTCTCATGCTTTCAACTGAGGTTATTCTTAAGTCTAAACTGTCATTTTACCTATCTATGGTTATTTATTTAGAATGAAGGTTAGATATCTATTCAAACTTAGTCCTAGAACTATTGTAACAAACTCAAACTAAAAAAAGAGACTACCTTTCCCCGATGTTTTACAGTCAAAATATAATTTGAACTTGCCATTTCTCAAATTCCCCCCTATTTACCTCCCTTCCAGACAGTAGCACCGATAGCGGAAGAGGAAGATGAAGAGACCATAGACGAGACGGGAGTGGACGAGAAGGATGTGGAGATTGTGATGACGCAGGCTAACGTCTCGCGCGCGCGGGCTGTCCGCGCGCTCCGGAACAATAACTCCGATATTGTTAACGCTATTATGGTGAGTCCACGATGGTACTACTTATTATTTGTTTTCTCTAAGGAGATTGGAGTGCGAATGCTATTTGAGAAACGTCGAATTTTTCTAAGATTGATTAACTAAAAACTCATACTAGCTTACTATGGGTAGCTAGCTTGAATTGTGACGTCTCGTAAGCGCCAAAACAGTATTTCTCGTTTAATATTAATAATATTAGAAATATTTTGCACAAATTGTCATGATCCTTAAACCGGGAAAGCCGGCTGAAGAACTCTCCTCTTACAGACCGATCAGCTTACTTCCTTTGGCAGGTAAGATATTTGAAAAAGTGATTCTGTCAAGAATGATAAATCACCTTCAAGAGCTATTACCACAGCACCAGTTTGGGTTTAGAGAGGGTCACGGCACGGTCGAACAAGTTCACCGACTGGTTGATATAATAAACAGAACATTAGAAAATAAACAATATTGTTCAGCAGTATTCCTGGATATCAGCCAGGCTTTTGACAGAGTCTGGCATGATGGCCTGCTCTTTAAAATCAAGCGTAACCTGCCGCATTGCTTCTTTCAAATCATTAAATCATACTTGGAGAAGAGATGCTATGAGGTAAAATATGATGATGAATTGTCGACAATGCATGAAATTAAATCAGGAGTACCTCAAGGCAGTATTTTAGGGCCCGTTCTATACCTGATTTTTACAGCCGACTTACCAACCCTTGACAACGTTACCACAACCGCTACTTACGCAGATGATACTCCTCTCTTATCCGTTAACGAGAACCCGCGGATAGCATCAGACAACTTACAACTGCATCTTTCCTTAGTCAAGGAGTGGTTTGATAAATGGCGCATAAAGGCTAACAAAGATAAGTCAATTCACGTGACTTATACACTCAGACGAGAAACATGTCCTCCTGTTCTGCTGTATAATGAGCCAGTTCCCCAGGCGGACGAGGCTAGATACCTGGGCTGGTACTTAGTTAGACGCCTAACCTGGCAGAAACATATCTGGACGAAACGCAAGCAACTAGACGCCAAAGTTCGCAGCCTATACTGGCTGATTGGAAGAAAATCTCAATTATCACACGAGAGCAAAATGGCTGTCTACAAGACTATCATCAAACCGGTTTGGACATATGGGATCCAACTTTGGGGCTCAGCTAGCATCAGCAACATAGAGATACTGGAGAGGTTTCAAAGCAAAACAATTAGGAACATGCTTAACATACCTCAACACGTTAGCAACAAATACATGTATATGGACATAAAAATCAAAACTAGAACCATACAGCAGAGCCTACCAGAGAAGGCTAACCAGACACGAAAACGATCTTGCTGCTCAATTACAAGGCCCAGGGAGCCTAACATTCTCCCGGCTGAAACGCCATAGCATACAAGGACTAGCAGTAAGATTCGCAGACAACGAATAAGAGACAACTCACTGGACAAGTCTCTCAAATAATAAACGACATTATAATACTCAGCCAATTTATTGGACTATTGTCAAACAGACAGATCGCCATGTAGCAGTTTACAGAAAGAAAAAAAAATATATATTTTAAAGGAAAAATTCATCTTCAAAAATTCACTTGCGGCGAGATTTGAACTCGCGTCCCTGGATCAATATTCCAGTGCCTATACCGCTCGGCCACGCAACCGCCGAACGGCCGAACGGCTTGGGAACTTGCGTGGCCGAGCGGTATAGGCACTGGAATATTGATCCAGGGACGCAAGTTCAAATCTCGCCGCAAGTGAATTTTTGAAGATGAATTTTTCCTTTAAAATATTTCTAGTAAATATGCCTTGAGCAATAAAAACAAATTTACGAAATATTAATAATATTGCTAATTGAGTAAAACTGTATTGCCAATTTGAAGTGCAGATTACAACTAATCAATACAGGAAGAACCAAGGTTTAAATTCATCCCGTTTTGTTGTAAAATGGAAAACTGTTATCAGTCCATAATACATAAGTAAAAAAAAAAAAAGTGTTATGATTGTAAAAGTTAATTATTCAAGTAAACAAAACTGCCAAAATGAAGAAAAGAAGGATAAATAAAAGACCAAAATGTTGTTTATGTATGTTTTGTAATTACTGTGATATATTGACAATCAAATATACAAATTCTTCGATTCATACCCTTAAAAATAGACTACCTACAATTATATTTTGGTCTGTGTGTTTAAAATTTTCCAACCTTTTTTTTTTCTTTTTTTTCAGGAATTAACAATGTAATCGCCAAAGGCCGTGTCTAGTCGTTAAGGCGTCCGATAACAACTGGTTTCACGCGGCTTCGTTCGCGTCCGAGGGATGTTTAATATAGGATAATAAATTTACTTCACAATAAAACTACTTTAATTCAGTTTTTTGTTTTATTTACCGTTTTGTAATAAATAATAATATACATAAGTACCTACAAAGGAAATACCTGATTTTTGAAGAGCTCAGTCTTCAAATATAAAACTTAAACTCATTTTCGGTGAAGTGTCTGTGTTTATATTTTCTTTTAGCATTGTTTACGTTTCGAAACGAGGACGTGACATGTCTCTGGTTTAATTTTACCCCAAAACTTCCGAAAACAAAAATCAATATAACTATTACATAGGATACATTTTGGAGATATTCTGTTTGCTATTAGATCATCCAGCACCGACGACGACAGGCAAGCAAGCTGTACTGTATTTGTGAACTAAAGGAGTCTGCAAATCAGAATTTATACTGATGAATTTAGAAGTCTTTATCTATCTATCCATCTATATCCTACTAATATTATAAACCTGAATGTTTGTATGTGAGTTTGTTACTCAATCACGTAAAAACCGCTGAACCGGTTCCCATGAAACTCGGTATGTCGATAGCTGGATACCGGGAATGACATAGGCTACTTTTATCCCGATATTCCCGCGGGTGAAACCGCGGGGCGCAGCTACTCTTCTATACTTAAAATACTTAGAGAGAGAGGACAAAAAGTCTGTACTTGGAAGGAAATTTAAAAAAGCTGTCTAGGGGACTTAAGTAAGAAAATCAGTAAAATAAAATTAATACAATTTTTAAAATTCTTGTCTGTCTGTTTGTTCCTTATACAATTAAAAGCTACTAATCCGATTTAAATCTAGTTTGACAATTCAATATTAGATAGTCCTATTTTCGAGGAACCTCGTGGTCTACACTACATCGAAATCCAATTCTAATAGAACCTGAGTAATTAACGAATAAGTCGTCACTATTTCTACGCAGACGAATTCGTAGGTAACAGCTAGTAGTAAATAAAGTTGGTTAAATATTTCTTTGGGCTAATTAAATCAGTCGTGCAAACTCTTAATCTTGATTAAAAAAAAACTACGTTATAAATAAAATGTGTTGCCAGCACTTCTGCTACTGACACGTTTACACGATGCAAGTGGTTTGTATGGGTGGTAGAACAATATTGCTGTCAGTTACTTTGACATTGACGTTCCTTATTGAATGACATTGACGTCTTTAATGTATTTTGCTATTTTCAGCTGTCAACTCATTTTTCTGTGTTCTATTTTTCGGAAACTTTTCTCCGAAAAATCCATTTTCATCTTGTGATTGTGTAGTGATATTGTTGTGAAAAATGACCATGTTCCCGGGGACAGTGGCCTTTGACGAGTATGGTCGCCCATTTATCATCCTGAGGGACCAAGACAGTCAAAAACGGATGACCGGTATCGATGCTCTAAAGGTATCTATATTTATTGCTATTATTTATACATTATTCATAATAGCCCACTAAAATCGGTATTTAATGAGACCATAATAAGTTAGACATTTCATTTGGTCCTCCTTGACCTAGAAACATGTAATTTTAATTCAAAAAAATATTCCAAGTTCTAACCATCAAAACAATGAAAACTAAAACTTACAAAAAAACACTAATATTCCACTTTTCTTGAATGAAAAAAGGTTTAATACAAACCATAACCAACTTATATATCATATAAACATACTCTCATATCTATAAAAGGCATAAAAACTCAAGATTTTGGTTAAATTGTAAACAGGTGTTTTGGTACTAGTTTTATGAATCACATGACAAAGAAATAATTTTACCTGATTTGAAATCACAGTGGAGTACCTAATCACTTTTTGACGAGTAATAATAACCTCTTAGCTTCAATATTAGGATAAAAAAAGTCTTAAAGTTTTTAAACTTTTAGAACTCATACTTTGGATGACATTAGTACTCTATGATTAGCTGGTTTGAGCGCCGTTCCGATGACAATACGGAGATCATGAATTCAAATCCCACAGAAAGCATAGAATTTTAAATTTAAAAGCTGTCTAATTATTTAATTATGCCTCAAATTTTAAGTAACATAAGTGGACCATTGTACATGACTACTACATTAACACTTACAATTCAAACCTTTCAGTCACACATCCAAGCAGCCCGTCAAATAGCCGGCATTCTCCGCACATCACTGGGCCCGCGGGGCCTGGACAAACTAATGGTGTCTCCTGACGGTGATGTCACAGTGACCAATGATGGAGCCACCATACTTAAGATGATGGATGTAGAACATCAGATAGGCAAGCTGCTGGTGCAGTTAGCACAGAGTCAGGATGATGAGATCGGAGATGGGACTACTGGGGTTGTTGTGTTAGCAGGTTCGGGATTTCTATACTTATATGTTACTCTTATACATATAGGTAATTTATATTCACCCGTGCAAGTCGCGATCCCGCGTTGTTCGACCACCTGCCTAGCGCAGTGCAAAAATCCACACTTAAATGGATGACTAGGGAAGTATTGTTTGACAAGTTTAAAATTCCTAATATTAAACTCAACTGAAATATAACTCTAATTTTAGGTATACATCACCCTAACCCCATAAAAAGATAAACAAAACCTTCTCTTACTTCACAGGAGCCCTGCTAGAACAAGCATCCAACCTCATCGACAAAGGCATCCATCCAATCCGCATAGCAGACGGCTTCGAACTAGCAGCAGCCACAGCCCTCGCACATCTAGACAGCATCAGTGAAGCCTTTCCCGTAAACAAAGACACCAGAGAGAACCTCATCAAAGTCGCCATGACGACACTGGGGTCCAAGGTTGTTGTGAAATGTCACAGGCTTATGGCAGAAATTGCTGTTGATGTAAGTTTTTTCTTAGTCTTTATACCTGCAATCGTCTCCTTAGCCATTATCAGATATTTTCCCTGACTATTAAGTTGCTGGAGGTATCACACACTCCATAAGCATCTTCTATTTAATTTTTTATTTAAGTCTTATATCTCACATTCTTAGCATTTTAGTGTTGGTGTTCGACCCAGTAAATAGAATAGGGTTTGAGTGAATGTCTCTACATGTTGCTCAACCAAGCACACTATGTGCTTACATAAACTGAGGACTAGGCCGAGCGACGGCACTGACTCGTCACCCACTCGGCATGTAAAACCCCACAAGAGCCTAATTAAATTTGTATATTAAATGTTGTTTCTAGGCAGTACTATCCGTAGCGGACCTTGAGAAGCGTGACGTGAACTTCGAGCTGATCAAGGTGGAAGGGAAGGTGGGAGGCAGGATGGAGGACTCCATGCTGGTCCGGGGAGTCGTCATCGACAAGACCATGAGCCATCCACAGATGCCTAAAGTACTTAAGGTATGCCAAGCGTCCGTGTTCTGTTACGTAGCCTCTAAGTAAGACGGGTCCAATCTTAATAAATAAATATTACACAACTTTACACACAGCGCAATCTAGCTCCAAACAAGCCTAGTGGCTTGTACTATGGGTTCTGGACAATGGATATTCTACATAAACTACATATTATACTTTTTGTTTTGTAAGTACATACATATGATACATAGAAATCACTTAGACCAACCTCAGTCGGGAGTTGAATTTGCAACCTTCGAAATTGCAGTCCCAGTCCCGTCATAAAAACAGCCTTGCCCAACGGCAGGGTTATTCCAAGGTTAGAAGAGACCATTCTCTACAAGTGGTCTCTTCCAGCCTTTGGGTAACCAAAGGTATCCTTACAGAGATTTAACAAAAAAGGCCAACTACCCATTGTGTATTTTCTTTTGCTCTTATTCGTATGCTTTCTTCTCTTCAGGATGTAAAACTGGCTATCTTAACATGTCCCTTCGAGCCTCCCAAACCGAAGACCAAGCATCAGCTCCAAGTGGGTTCAGCCGAGGAGTACAGGGAATTAAGGACATACGAGCAGGACAAGTTCTTGGAAATGGTTCGCACTGTCAAGGTGAGTCACCATCATTATCATCATCTAAGCAAAGATAAAGACAAAGATAGCCTTTATTGCTGAACATTAGTAGTTAATTATAAACAAACAGTTAATTTATTGTTTTATAGGTTGTCAGCTTGTCTGCTGACATAGGCCTCCTCCAAGCTCTTCCATATAGTTCGGTCCCGAGCACTCCTGGTCCATAATGGACCTGCCACCTTCTTAAGATCATCTTCCCACCTTCGCACCGGCCTGCCTTTTTTTTCTTATTTTGCCCCTTGAGTACCAATTAATCACCTTCTGGAACCACTTAAGTCTGATCACATGGCCGGTCCATCTCCATTTTAATTTCTGGATGATTTCCGTTATGGGAATCACCTTGGTTTTCTGTCTGTCGGAAACGTTAATCATCTAAGCAAAGCAAAGCAAAAAAGCAAAGCATCAAAGCAAAATAAGAAAAAATAAGTCCTGGTTGTATGTATCTCGCGGGAATAGCACAGCAGCAGAAAATTTATCAATATTTATATTCATAGCAACATATTTTTCCTTTTACCAGCTCTATTTCATTTTCAACAAAAAGTATATTAATATATCCCTTATTAATAAACGCTAAATAATGCGCTTCATATGAATCATGTGTCTTTTACTGTCATAATATGTCAAAATGAAGTTTCGAAGTTGACAGTTTCAAACTCATTATCTCACAAGACAAACTCACTCAACTCACTTAGTCATGTGTAAATAATATTTTATAAATAAGGGAGTTAATGTAATAAATGTAATATAGTTTGGTTCTCGTTTCCCCCCTCGACCGTTCAGAACGCAGGCGCGACGCTCGCCATCTGCCAGTGGGGCTTCGACGACGAGGCCAACCACCTGCTGCTGTCGGAGGGTCTGCCGGCCGTGCGCTGGGTGGGCGGGCCCGAGATGGAGCTCATCGCCATCGCCACCGGCGGCCGCATCGTGCCGCGCTTCGCTGAGCTCACGCCGGAGAAGCTCGGCTCTTGTGGCCTGGTCCGGGAACTCAGTTAGTATCTTTATGTGATCATACTAGCTGCGCCCCCGTAAGTCCCGTTCTCGCAGGATTATCGGGATAAAAAGTAGCGTACCTATGTGCTATTCCCGGTATCCAGCTATTACTTTGCTATTACTTATCATGCTATTAATTTATGTACATACATACAAAAACTTTCGTAAACTTACGACTTACTTTTGAGTAACATTGTTACCCTTTCTAGCAAAAACTTCTAAATGGATTGCGATAGAACTTAGTATGCAGGTAGCTGGAAATCTGGATTTACTCGTAAGCTATTTCTTAAATCCTCTCTTTGCTACATAATACAATACCCATCTGCCTGCAGCATTCGGCACGTCGAAGGACGAGATGCTGGTGATCGAGCAGTGCTGCAACTCGCGCGCTGTCACGTTGCTGATGCGGGGTGGGAACAGGATGATCGTGGAAGAGGCCAAGCGGAGCGTACACGATGCGTTGTGCATTGTGCGGAGTCTCGTGCAGGTCAGACCAGCTGCATGATTCTGCTTCTTATCTGATCTAGCCTTGGGGACTAGATCAGTCTTATAATATATCCCCGACGGAACTCTTCGGAGTGTCCTGCTGGGAACAGCGGATTCTAGTAGTGTAATTTGGGCACGAGGTTACTTTCCTCTCTGTTGTTTGTCTGTTATACTTTCACGTTTAAACTACTGAATTAATTTTGATGAATTCTGGTAAAGATATAAATAGAATCTCGTACCAAATAGTATCAACAATATGGTAACATGGCAACAAGAATTGTTTTGCATTTATATTGCTCCTGGCTGAGACAAATTGATTTAGCAGAATTGACCAACTGGCTCGAGGAAGTTATCTGTTTACGCGTGATCCTCGAAGGTGATCCCCTTATTTTTATTATTTTCATACAGTTTATTAAGACTTATTTTCTAAAAATTTTTTTGAATTTATATCTATTATGAACATCATTATCATTTTCGTTAATTATTTACTTGCTAATTTTCTTTTAAAATTGTTGACATTAATTGGATACCTAATTTATTTTTAAAGAAGTTCTTCTTCTTAGTTATTGGCTTCTGCTCGCCACAAGGAAGTTGTATTATTCAATATAATAATTACAACCCGAAAACGCCTTTACTTGGAACTTCCACAAACATATTGGCGACCCCGTGTGGCAAATATGTTTGTGGAAGTTCCCGTGTCCCCGTGTAGCCAATATGTTTGTGGAAGTTCCAAGTAAAGGCGTTTTCGGGTTGTAATTATTATATTGAATAATACATAGGGCAAACGGTTACATGGAGAGCTTCGCGTGTTGATTCGATTATAAGAATATAATGAATGTATGTGGTATGAATGTGACGTCACACCCGCTGTACACCATAGACACAGCGACGGACGTACGACGAACGGAACGGCGCGAACAGAAGTGTTTACTTATTAAATTATATTCTTGACTAATGACACCAATTATTGGTCCATGTCATTGTTATGACAGAATGTAAGATACTCAACAATTAATTTAAGACAATGTATACTACATCCTTGGAATAAATGACATTTGTGTTTGCGACTCATGGTGTAACAACGTGTAGAATGTTCCACCGGTGTGACAATGTGTAGAATGTTCCCCGGTGTGTCAGGACTCGCGCGTGGTGTACGGCGGCGGCGCGGCGGAGGTGTCCTGCTCGCTGTCGGTGGCCCGCGCGGCGGACAAGCTGTGCTCGCTGGACCAGTACGCCTTCCGCGCCTTCGCCGACGCGCTCGAGGCCGTGCCGCTCGCGCTCGCTGAGAACAGGTAGGGCTACAATACTATGTTTTATTTTTATTTCTTATCGGTTGTGAACCGATTATGGTCATTAGGAAATTAGCCATGGACGTGAATCAGATGACGTGGACTTTGCATTACAACATCTCACAAACTCTATACAAGAAGCATGCTGGCGGACTACTCCAACAGCTGATAGACCTAGCTATTCTCCTAACTTAACTCTAGAAGTGAAGAGTAAGATCCGCGAAAAGAGACGGTTGCGACGAATATGGCACGCAAGCCGTGACCCAAGAGACAAGACGGCGTTTAATAAATCTATCGTAGAGCTTAGAAACCTTATCAGCCGTATTAATGATGAGACACTTCAGATAAAACTAGAGTCATTATCACCAAGTAAGGATAGTAGTTACTCCCTTTGGAAATTCACTAAATCCCTTAATAGACCCAGCATACACAAACCACCTATCAGGATGGAGAATGGAGAATGGGCTAGAACCAATCAAACCAAGTGTGAACTATTTGCCGAACACCTATCTAAAGTCTTCACTCCTAATAATATAGAAGATAGGTTGTCGGAGCTGTACGTCGAAGAAGTTCTTAAAGAGGACCTGCAACTTGACTTGCCTCCGGATCCCGTAACACCAAAGGAGATTCGAAAGTTGATCCTAAGCATGGACAATAGGAAGGCACCAGGATATGATCTGGTCACCAAGGAAGTCCTGAGAGAGTTGCCTCGGAAAGCAATCGTGATGATGACGGTTCTTATTAACGCGATGCTAAGAATACAGTACTTCCCAGGTTTGTGGAAGGTTTCCGAGATCATTATGATTCACAAAAACGGAAAGCCACCTCATGATAAAACTTCCTATCGACCAATCAGTCTCTTGCCGACTATGTCGAAGCTCTAGAATTCTGCCTACGCTAAAAGAGCACAACATAATACCAGATCATCAGTTTGGATTTAGGGAGCGCCATGGTACAACCGAGCAAGCTCACAGAGTTTACGAACACCTAAGAAAGACCCTGGAACAAAAGGAGTATTGTTCATCGGCATTCCTAGACATACAGCAGGCCTTCGATAAAGTCTGGCACAATGGTCTGCTGTGTAAACTAAAATAGTATCTTCCACATTCTTATTTCCTGCTGCTGAAGTCTTATCTCACCGACAGATACTATTATGTCAAGGAGAGCGACTCGAGATCACCTCTCTATGAGATTCGTGCTGGAGTCCCCCAAGGATCAGTACTCGGTCCCATACTGTATACCCTGTACACGGCAGATCTCCCTTTAACTCAAGACGTCACCACAGCAACATTCGCTGACGACACCGCCATACTGGCGAGCCATGAGGTCCCGGAGGTTGCAACGAGAAAACTGCAAAATGGACTAAACAAAATCCACAACTGGTTGCATAAATGGAAAATAAAAGCCAGTGCCAACAAGTCGGTCCAGGTTACCTTCACACTAAGGAAGGAAAATTGTCCACCTGTTCAACTTGGCGACAATACCCTACCACACGCAGATAGTGTTAAATACCTGGGTCTACACTTCGATCGCAAATTAACCTGGAAACAACACATCCAAGCAAAAAAGAGGAGATGGCCATCAGGCACCGAAATTTGTATTGGATGCTAGACAGGAACTCAAGGCTGTCTCTGGACAATAAACTCCTATTGTACAAAATGATTATCAAACCTGTCTGGACCTATGGCATGCAACTGTGGGGCACTGCCAGCGATACAAATATTGCCATCCTGCAACGACAACAAAATAAAATATTAAAAACAATAGCCAACGCTCCATGGTTCATAAAAAACTCGGAAATCCACGAACACCTAGCCATGGCAACTGTGAAAGCGGAAATAGGAAGAGCTGCGAGGAGATACCAAGACCGGCTAGCTAACCACCCAAATAGTTTAGCTCGGCAGTTGATGAATAGACTATACAACCCGCGTCTAAAACGCAAAAATATACTGGAGTTGACAGACAACTGACTCCCACACTATGAGTGGAGAGCCTCGATGGAGATCTCGCTCGCACGACATCAACGCACAGAACGCACCTGCTTATAGTCCAAGGACTGATTGCAGAGAATCACAGAAGAAAAAAAAAAAAAAAAAAAAAAAGGAAATTAGCCAGTGTCAAGTATTATTAATATATTATGCAAGTTATTTGCATCGAAACAGTCAAGTCGTCACAGTTAAAGTCAAGTCTAGGGGATCATTTGTAAACACGGCGGCCATTTATTTACAAAGATTTTTCACGGAGCTTTGGAGACAACACTAAGTCCATATTTTGCACTGATTTTCACTTTCATTCCACTTGATTAACATGCCCCCGGAATTAAACAATTTGCACGCATTTGAACTAGGTTTCACAATAATGAAAATTTAGCACCACACATCTTCAACGAGTTCCCGCCAAAACTCCTATACTATGTTGTTACCCGAGGGTTGAAAGACACACGTTTCACCTCAGATAGGAGAACAGGAAGTCTATTACGAAATGACAAAATACGATGTTTCGGCCGAACATTCGTACGTTTCTTACTACGAACTGTAATATCGGTCGGTCGGTCGGTTCGGGTTGCGAACGAACTTCATTTGAAGTTAGTTGTATCAATACAAATAGTCTATGGCCCCGAATAAATTTGCCGAACTTGTTTCGTATTAGGGCAATAATCAAACCTTCGCTCGACTTTAGTTCGGAACCGGACATTCGGAAATTACATTTTGTAATCGACCTCCAGGTACCAAGTAGCTAACTACATGTAGTTAGTTGTTTTAGAATTCATTTAGTTCTAATAGTAGACTGGTACCCTAGGGCTGAATGACACATATTTCACATGAGATAATTTGAGAGTTCATTTAATTAGAATAGTAGATTGTTACCCTAGGGCTGAATGACACACGTTTCGCCTGAGATAGTTTGAAAGTTCATTTTCTTTTGTACAGTGGTGTGTCTCCTCTAGTGTCAAGAGATATATATATATATATTCCTGTATTCCTGTATAGCCTTTATTCAGACAAAAATGTACATTTACAAAATAAATATTATTATTAAAGTTTTTTTTTTTTTTTTTGTAATGCATCGACTCCGTCTGTATGTCACTGATTGACAAAGGCCTCCTCCAACTGTCGCCATTTCTCTCTATCATTGGCTATATATATATATATAGGCGAATATAAACCTAATTGTTGGCCTATGAAAACAATTTCGATGTTTTACATCTGCCATCTCCCGTGATGGGTCACATATATTGTTATTCAACAATTTGCAATTTATCAGTTTTGGGTTTGATTTTGTGATTTAAACGTCAACAGTCAAAGCGTGAACTAACCAGGCTATTGCTATGTATACTATACGCTACATGTAATCCCTTCCTGTGTCCGCAGCGGCCTGTCCCCCATCGATTCACTGTCGGAGGTGAAAGCGCGGCAGGCGGCAGAGAACAACCACAATCTCGGCATCGACTGCATGGGGAATGGTAACTTTGCTATATATACTTGTATCTTACTTAATATTATAAAGGCAAAAGTTTGTATGTATGCATGTGAGTTTGTTACTCTTTCACGCAAAAACTACTGAACCGATTGCGATAAAACTTGGAACATTGGTAGCTGGATACCGGGAATAACACATAGGCTACTTTTTATCCAGATTTTCCTGCGGGAACAGGACTTATGCGAGTGAAACCGCGGGGCGCAGCTAGTTTATTATAAAGAGGAAACATTTGTTTGTTGGGCTCTGAAACTTAATGGACTGATTTCAAAATATCTTCTAAACCACTCAATAAACAAAGTTAATTTATAAGGGTTCCGTTTTTTACCTTTTAAGGTATGGAACCCTAGAAAGAAAGTAGGACAGATATTGTCAAGTGGGATAAAAGTAAGTAGACAGATTATGTCAAGTGGGATAAAAGAAAGTAGACAGACTATGTCGAGTGGGATAAAAGACAGTAGACAGACTATGTCAAGTGGGATGAAATAAGGTAGACAGACTATGTCAAGTCGAATAGGTATTTAAAAATAATGTAAAGGTTACTTTACCTGAACCAACTTGCAAGAGAGCTAATGCTAAACACAACGTTCAAGAGGCTGAAACGTCGGGCACCCCACGATCTCATCCGTCGATATCATGAATAATATATGGACTAGTCACTGGACACTGTAACCATGCACGCCGATCTCAAAAATACTTTAAATTTCGCTAAATGTCGAAACGACAAATCGCAAGAGAAGAAAAGATTAAAAAAAAAGGATTACTTATTTTTATGTATGAATGTGTAAAGTAAACCACCTGAGCCAGTCAATAAAAAGCCGCAAAGCTTGACCGGTAAAACGGTGAAACGAAGTCTTGGTAAACAATTGGCAAGGAGAGATATGGCCGAAAAATTATAACATGACACGTGATTCCTGTGTAGCTCAGTGATTAGAGCAGTCGCCTGGTTAGCGAAAGGACGCGGGTTCGAATCCTGTCAAGGGGATTTTTCGGAAATATATTTCCTTGCTAAAAATATTTCTTAAGTGTAGATGTATTATTAAAATATTTGTATTAATCTCCAGACTCAAACGACATGAAGGCCCTGAACGTGATCGAGTCGCTGCACTCCAAGAAGCAGCAGATCGCGCTCGCCACGCAACTCGTCAAGATGATCCTCAAGATCGATGACGTGCGCTCGCCCGCTGACTCCATACAGTAGGGGGGGGGGGGGCTTTGCCTCAGCTAGGCACGTTGGGGGGGGGGAAGTACTGTGAAAATATACTGGAACGTTCATGATAAGCTTTCTTGCTGCATTGTTGCATAGTTATACCTACACACACAAATAAATACTGCATGACATTACACACAGCGCTATCTAGCCCCACCCAAACTAAGCACTAGGTAGGCGTCATATTATAGTTGTTCTTTTTTTGTAAATACATACATTTATACTACATTGAAAACACCCAGAACCAGGAACAAACATTTGTGTTCAGCAGAAATATTTGTTCCCGGAGGGAATCGAACGCGCAACCTTCTGCGTTGCAGTCCGAGCTTCGGCCGCCGCGCCACAGAGGCCGTCACATGTGTCATTTGTGTGGTTTATTTGCGATTGGCGATTTCAACGACAGCAGCTTGAACTATTGTTACTAAACTATGTTCAAAACAATTTTAGCAATTTTCAATGATATTTCTTCTCAATATCCAGTATATTTTTGCAGTATTTTTAGGCTAGAAATTTCAACTGAACAAATAAAACTTAAGTATTGAATACTTATAATCGAATACAAAAACGCCACTTAAAATTTGAGGGTTACTTATAATTGAGCAGCTCCTAAATTAAAATTAGTATTTTTGTGTTTCAGTACTGCTTAATTATTCAAGTAGAAATCAAATTTTGAGTAGCGTCTGTATTCGGCTATTAGAGATAAATTATTATCTAAATTTTCTACCAAGCAGTTAATTTCAATTTCAAATCAGTACTCCTACCATGAGTTGATATGTAACATGCACTGTAATAGCCGCAACAGACGATCGAACCCGCACCGTATCTTATGAGAGACTTGTCTAAATTCTTTAAAGTTATGTATCATAAACCCCTTACTTATAAACGCTAATGAATGCGCTGCATAACTATGCATCGTTTGTCTTTTACTGTCATATAAAGTTTTAAAATTGACAGACAGAGACAAACGTCACATAACTTAGTAATGTGTAAATAATATTTTATTAGTATGGGAATCTTTAAAGTTATGTATCAACTCATTGTAGCGTTACTTTGTCTTAAAATACTTTGAAAGACACACATTTCGCCTATAAAGATGTTGCTTTTATTTCATTTTACTTATAGAATTCTTTGATTTATTAAAATAATATGACTGTAATGAAATATTCACTCCTGGAGAGTTGCTATAAGAAATAACAACTTGCATTTACAACAAATGTTTTTAAGAAGAAATTTTTAATTTTACTCATATTTCGGATAGTCTTTCCTAAAGAAGAACCTGTATATGGCCTCTAAACATTGAACAATGAAACAATGCTAACAATAATCAACACCACGCTGTTAAAACTGAAAAGAGTTTAATTTCAAACCAACATCGCGAAAAATGGAAGAAAAATTTAGTATGGAAGCCTTTATGGCTAAATATATGTATGAGATCTATGTTTAATTTTCAGTATTTTATGTTTCTCATATCACAATTTTTGATGTCAAATGTAATGAAAAATGGTATAGTTTTTTTATCTTACGAGCGCGGGTTAGTTCCATCACAATACATAGACAGGCTGGAGCCTGGGGTACAATTGTGTGCGTAGCTTTATCCATGTATGAAGTTAGAGAGCTAAGAATTTTGATTTGGTTTTTTTAAAGGTGTGTGAGTAATTTCTTATACAATTTAACTTTGGTACTAATGAAGGTCGGCCGTCTAAGCCGAGTTTGAAATTCTTCAAGCTACCATGAACCTTCTAGTGTCCCACAAGAGACCTTTCGAAATTCTTTGGCTACAAGAATTGTTAACCAGCGCTCGTGAGATGAAATAACTGTACTAGAGTCTAGCAGTGGAATGGCCAGAGAGTCAAGTTTATGTTAAAGGAGTATGTTGTAGTTGTCACCTCGCTAGATCGCATCCGTTCTGTATGCGGTGATGTATGCCTTATTGCACTAATAAATTAATAAGCTAATTTTAAATCATGGAGTTTTATTTTATACCAGCTGCATCCAGCAGTTTTACAAAGTCCCAATTCTACAGGAATATTGGGATCAAAAGTCCTTTCTATTTCTAGGAGTTTTATTTTTTTCTAAATGTCCTATTACGAGATTCAAAAAATGAATGGTTCCTTTTACGGTGATTCTTAGAACGTCGAAGTTTTTACGGTGAGCATTTTTAGGGTTTATTTTCCTAGTAATTGCTGTTGGAGGTTGGCTACTTCGGGTTCTCCTATTCTGGGATTCTGGAGTAAAAGTCCGATGTAGTTGTGAATCGTGAATCATTGAATCATAATTTATTTACAAGTCTAGTTACTAAAGTACAAAAATACAGTCCCGCAGTTAGCGGTAAATCTAATTAGAATAATAACATGACAATAGAAAGAGATAGTATATACAAAAGGTGAGATGGCGAATTACACGTGCCGCGCGACTGAGACGTGTTAGAGCGAGAGGGTGAATAAGAACGCGTGGTCGCGTGACGACCGCGGTTATAAATATACCCTGTCTCGCTGGGCTCGCTCATTTGCTCCGGGGTGCTGGTGAAGAAACGTCGTTGCTGCATCGTGGTGAACTTCAAGTGAAGACTGAAGACGTTGCTGTTGTACATGTGGTGATCTTCGTGTGAAGAGGTCGTGGCTGCTGCATCTGTGTTCATGTTTCTTATAAGACCGTAACTTAACGTTCGTGTTTCTTAAGGACGAGGCGCACTTGTTAGTGCGACCTTGACAGCGTAACGTAACGTTCTTGTTTCTTGAAGACTAGCTAAACAGTGTAACGCTTCTTGTTTCTTAAAGACTGAGTGATGTCGTAACGTTCTTGTTTCTTATGGGCTGAAGTAAAGCGCACTTTTCAGTGCGACCAGTCCCTGTTTCTTATAGACGTGTTTGTGAGTGGTGATGATGATGATGAAGAGTTGAGTTGAGCCGCTACAGGTGGTCCCCCCTAAGTGAAACGTACCGGCAGTTTGGTGATTCTACCGGTTCGCGTTGTGTGCTTTTTCAAAATAGAGGTGGCAGTTGTAGGGTCTTCTTTTTGCGTTTCGAGATGCTTGTTGCTTTTTGAGTCGCTTTTTGTAGCATTTTCGTCCGTTTTGTTCGCAGGTATGTTGCTGTGATGTGTAGGTATACTCGTAGTTGTAGGTCTTGAAGTGTTTTGGAGAGTAGGTATTGTAGTTTGATGTTGTTCTGCTGTTATGTAGTACGCTGGTTTCAATCTGTCGATGGAAATAACGGCTTCTCTGTCTCGCAGCTTGATCTTAAATGTCTTGTTGTCTCGTTCTAGCACACGATACGGACCTTCGTATGGTTGTTGTAGAGGTTTTCTTACGCTGTCGACTCTAACAAATACATATTCGCAGGTACGTAGGTCACGATGTACGAAGATAGGTATTTTGTTTCCGTGGCTTGAAGTAGGTATTGCGGGTTTCAGGTCGTTGATCTTTTCACGCAGGTTGTTGACGAACGTTTCGTTGGGTAAGATGTTTGATGTAGTAGTGTCGAAAAAATTCTCCGGGCAGGCGTAGTTGTTGACCGTAGGTAAGTTGCGCAGCGCTTACGTTCGTGTCGGTACGTAAAGCGGCTCGGAGACCTAGGAGTACCGTAGGTAGTTCGTCGGTCCAGACTCGTCCGTTTTCTAGTCTTGTTTTGAGTGCGGCTTTCAGAGTTCGGTGCCAGCGTTCTACCATACCGTTGGATTGCGGGTGGTAGGGTGAAGTACGTATTTTCTTTATGCCCAGTAGTCGTGTAAGCTCGGTGAATAAGGTACTCTCGAACTGTCGTCCTTGATCGCTTGTGATAGTGGTAGGGCATCCGTACCGGGTAATCCAGTTGTTGTAGATTGCTTTTGCGACGGTTTCGGCTGTGATATCTTCTGTAGGTATTGCTTCGGGCCAGCGGGTACATCTGTCGATCATCGTGACGAGATAACGATGTCCTTGTATTGTTGTAGGTAGAGGGCCAACGATATCGACGTGAAGGTGTTCAAATCGCTCGGTAGGCGCGAAATTTGAAACCGGTGATTGAGTGTGTCGTTGAACTTTGCTTCGTTGACACGCGAGGCAGTTTTTCGTCCATTTCCCGATGTCGGTGTTCATTGCAGGCCAAAAGTACTTCTGTGTGATCATTTTTCGTGTCGTTCGTGTTCCGGGATGGCTGATGTTGTGAACGGCTTCGAATGCGGCACGGCGAAATTCTGTAGGTATGTATGGTCGAACGTTTGGTGTTGATGTTTCGCAGTAGAGCGGTGTCGAAACTGTAGGTATAGGTACTTTTTTGAGAACGATGTTGGTTTGCTGAAGTAGTAGAGGTATATCGCTGTCTCGTTCTTGCGCTGAGGCGATTTTCTCGTAGTCGAGCGGAGAGGGACAGGAGATGGTTTCGACTCTGCTGAGTGCGTCCGCAACAATGTTGTCTTGACCGCTGATGTGGCGAATATCGGTTGTGAATTCACTTATGAAAATCAGCTGACGGGCTCGTCGTGGTGTCTCGGTAGGTGAAGTTGTCTTGTTGAAAACGAAGGTGAGCGGCTTGTGATCGGTGAATATTGTGACGTCACGTCCTTCAATCATCTTTCGGAATTGTTTCACTGCCATGTACACAGCTGCAAGCTCGCGATCAAAGGTGCTGTACTTTTGCTGTGCTTCGGTGAATTTCTTTGAAAAGTAGGCGAGTGGTTGCCACGAGTTGTTTACGTATTGTTGTAAGACGGCGCCAGCAGTTTTATCAGACGCGTCCGTGAAGATAGCCCATGGTGCGCGATGATCGGGGTGAGCGAGTAAGGCTGCGTTCACGATGCTTTCCTTACATGCGTCGAATGCGCGAGTAGCTTCGTCGTTCCATGTGATTTCAGTTTTATCTTTTCGTTTCACGTTGTGTAGGTACTTATGTAGTGGTGCTTGTATAGATGCGGCGTTCGGTATGTTTTCTCGGTAGAAATTTAGCATTCCGATAAATCTTCGTAATTCTTCGATTGTTCTTGGTTTCGGATAGGACGTTATTGATTGAACTTTCTCGGCTGGAGGCTTGATACCATGTTCGTTGACGCGATAACCGAGGAAAGTGACTTCTTCGCGGCCGAAAACGCATTTCGCTGGGTTTATGGTGATACCGTATTCGTCGTAGTGATGGGACTCGAGTCGTGTTTTACTCGAGTGACTCGAGTGAGTTTTGTTTTACTCGTACTCGAATGAAAAATAAACGGACTGGGCTTACGAGTGAATCGAGTCGACTCGATAAACTTGTTACTCGAATTGACTTGAGTCGACTCGACTGATTCGATTGACCTATGTTCGTTCGAGTTTAAACAAACACTAGATAAGACATGTCGTAGACTATCTAATACAAGTAGGTACAGTTTTTTCAAAACTACCGCTAGAAATTTTGTATTTTGCTTTTGTTTTCGTGAGAACACAGGACAAAGTGGTATTACAGCTGTTAAAATGAGCAGTGAAAGCAATGACTCTATTAAAGTTATAGAGACGCCATTGCAGAACAAATCATTATTGAAAAGCGGCACAAATTGTATGCTATACAACCTCATTATTTATATTCATTCACATAATTTAAAGAAGAAATAGACGAAACTATTGTTATCTATTTCTAAAACAAAGACTCAATGCTACTTGCATGACGTAAGAAAGAGATGTCATAATATTATTATGACATAATATTATTATGACATCTCATAGCGGTTAGGAGAGAATGATAAAACGTCAAAGTCATAAACTTCGTTGAGTTTTTGGAAAAAAAACTTTTTCAAAAAATAAACTAAAATAAATAAATACAGCTTTACTTACGTATGAAATTAAATATTTTTGCCAGTTTTTGGAGTATAATTCGTGCATCGCCTAAATACGCACGAAGGCATTGTTGTCTGTGAATAATGTTGTGAATGTGAACTAAATGTACTGTATGTCAACAAGCGGGTGATCGTGACGTGAGCTGGGATGGAACTAAGACTTCTCTGGCTAGATAGCTTGCATTTGTGTAGCCAAGAAATTTGCCCTATTACGTATCTAGAAGTTTTTACATATCTCTGAGTGAAAGTGGAAAAAAATCTTCTGTGTGGTCGTTTTTTGAGAAGGATGCAGAGAAAAAAATTGTTACCTGTAAGTTGTGCAAAAAAACTTACAAAGACTTTGGAAATACGACTAATTTAATTTCACATTTGAAAAATAGACATTTTTTTTTAATGTTTCTACCCTAACAATTGTCTTCATTCGAGTAATTTTCGTTCGACTCGAGTGGTTTTCGTTCGATTCGAGTATGTATTTCACTCGAGTTGCACTCGAATTACTCGTATTTTAGGAGCGAGTGACTCGAGTCGAAAAATTGCACTCGAATCCCATCACTAATTCGTCGAGTCGTTGCAGAACGAGCCTTAGGTGTTCGCGGCTTTCTTCTTTGTTAGACGATATCAGTAAAATATCGTCGACGAACGGGTAGGCGAAATCGAGTCCTTTTAGTACTTCGTGGATGAATCGCTGGAAGGTTTGGCCGGCGTTTAGGGTAATGATGTTCCTAGTATTGTCTGTTGCTTAGTAGTTTTTGAAGTTGAGAGCTTGCTGATTCTTCGTAAGCGGAAATTAGCCGATTTTTGATGGCTTGATAGGGCTGGCTCATTTCCGTCATTTTGAATAATATGTCGGAGATTTGTTCGATGTCTTGCTTTTCTAACTGCGCGAGAACCATTTGGCACAGTTGTTGTTCGCTTCGTCTGCAGTCACATGTAGCAGCTTCAAAGCACATAAACCAGAGTTTGGGCTTGTCTCTCCAAAAAGGCGGAATGCGGACGGCGAGAGCTATACCGGCGACTTCGGTGTTGGGCTCTGGGGGGGTCGGCGTGGGTTTCGGTGTTGAATTACTGGATCCTTCGGTAGACATGGTTGTTTTGTTCTTCTTTTTTCGGGTGCGTGTTCTTCGGTCGGTGGTTACCAATTTAGGGTTTATTTTCCTAGTAATTGCTGTTGGAGGTTGGCTACTTCGGGTTCTCCTATTCTGGGATTCTGGAGTAAAAGTCCGATGTAGTTGTGAATCGTGAATCATTGAATCATTGAATCATAATTTATTTACAAGTCTAGTTACTAAAGTACAAAAATACAGTCCCGCAGTTAGCGGTAAATACAGTTAGAATAATAACATGACAATAGAAAGAGATAGTATATACAAAAGGTGAGATGGCGAATTACACGTGCCGCGCGACTGAGACGTGTTAGAGCGAGAGGGTGAATAAGAACGCGTGGTCGCGTGACGACCGCGGTTATAAATATACCCTGTCTCGCTGGGCTCGCTCATTTGCTCCGGGGTGCTGGTGAAGAAACGTCGTTGCTGCATCGTGGTGAACTTCAAGTGAAGACTGAAGACGTTGCTGTTGTACATGTGGTGATCTTCGTGTGAAGAGGTCGTGGCTGCTGCATCTGTGTTCATGTTTCTTATAAGACCGTAACTTAACGTTCGTGTTTCTTAAGGACGAGGCGCACTTGTTAGTGCGACCTTGACAGCGTAACGTAACGTTCTTGTTTCTTGAAGACTAGCTAAACAGTGTAACGCTTCTTGTTTCTTAAAGACTGAGTGATGTCGTAACGTTCTTGTTTCTTATGGGCTGAAGTAAAGCGCACTTTTCAGTGCGACCAGTCCCTGTTTCTTATAGACGTGTTTGTGAGTGGTGATGATGATGATGAAGAGTTGAGTTGAGCCGCTACACATTGTTTCATCGATGAAGCTTTAACGTCGCGTCTTTTAACGTCGTCATCGTTTTTATAGTGACTTCCTTCCAAGCAGAACATATCGAAGCCGCATTCCGTAGCAATCGTATATTAAACATAAATTGTGTAAAAAGGCGTAAGTACTATGGTACGTCGTCATCTGTTAATGAAAAGAATCCATGGACATGATTATTGATTGCTCCTGTTTAAATTATAGATACCTATATCTGTATTATTTATGACGATTGTAATTTAACAAATGATCACAAAAAAAAATGTCTTGTGGCTTCTTCTCATCGGAGGGCTCGTTCCGAAGCCTCACTTAAATCTTTAGATTTAAGAGGTATTCAAGTGATCATGTAGGTAAATTCGTATCGCACAAACATCCTATGGAAATAAATATATTTGATTTTGAATTATAGAACGGATGGAATTTTAGAAAGTTGGTCTAGTGATAGATACCCAAACTTTCATCACGACAGTCGTGAGTTCGAATCCAGGCCGACCCGTGTCTTTTTAAGAAAAAAGTAACATCGTTCTTACGGTGACGAAACATCTTGAGGAAACCGACATGTCCTAGGACCACCACGGTCCGAAGACATCGGACATCACCAATCCGGAGTAGGCTCCCGAGCGTCTTACTGCTTAACATCTCTGAGAGGAGACTTGCCGAAGGCCAAAAATTTCGCATAGGGTCGTTTATGAATACGGCTATTATTTAGTACGTTAGGTACTTTATAATTAAAAACATGTAGTTACTACGTACAAAAACCATTTATCTCAATTTCAAAATCAACAACCCTAACTAAGAATCTTAGATCAAAAATGTAAACATAGAACTGTCATTATCAAAGGAAAAAGTTGTTGGACCACGCGCAGTGTAGGGTTTCGTAGTTTGCAATCTAGAAAAATACAACTCACACCTACCTAGTACGAGTTAGTTCAAAATGTTGCATTTTACTTCTTTCAATTAATTACTCGTGAATTTGAAAAGACAGCTCAGCTGTGATAATTTTTCTTTAAACTTCGCATTATACTTATGTAGTACTATCGTGAATACATTGACGTATCCTAGTCATTTAGTTATAGAAGAAGGCACACTAAAAAAAACTAACACTTGTATCAATATTTTGGTTTCGGTATATGTTTTTATTTCAATAAAACGGAACCCCAAAACGATGTACTCCTTAGTAGGTACTAAGCGTCTCTGAGCTTGCCTCGTGAATTAACCGTCTGTCTGTCCGACGGACATAACGAAACTATAAGGGCTTTAAGGGTTTCTGTTAAGGCGGCGATAGATGATAAGCAACGGTCCTTGTCCTATTGCATATAAATGAGCGAGATGGAATTGCGTGAAAAATCTACAATTTTTCGTAAAATCAATAATTAACGAAGATTAAAATAATATTTTTAAAAAATGCGATGAAGGGGTTCTAGGTATTGTATTTTCTAATATTATGATGCCTATAAGAAAATATAGCGGTTAAGGATTTAGAAGAAAAATTGATTTATTTTGTAAAACAGGGGTAACTTTGCCTGTATACTATTGGTATTTAAAGTTATTTTTTATTGTTTTTGAAATGAAGGGGACACTTCTTGTATCATGTACAATAACATTAAACATTGTTTAAAGATCTATTTGATAAGTACCGGTTATGAATAAAACTATTCAATCGGAAGGGATTTCACACGAGTCGCGTCCTTAACAACGTAAAGCTGTCAATTAGAGACATCTCTATCGTACGATAAACCGTCGAATATGGATCTCACAATTATTGGCACAGTTTCAGCTTTATAGTGAAGCCAATAGCTAACTAAGAAGTTATGTGTTAAGTTTTTTGTTTACATTTTTGATCTAAGAATCTGAGACAGAGTCTAGACGACCTAGCATTTGACAGCCCTCCAAGACGAAGGCTTAGCAAGATTATAGATTACAGAAAGCACATTGAAGACACCCACTACGCAGAATATAAGCGTGGAGTAATACAATACTCGGTCGCTAAAGCCGCCCTTCAGATGTATCGGGCGCCCATCTTCGCATTGAAAGTCAGCTTGTAGTTTCTTCAACTTGATAAGGCTGCGGGGTTGGTTGAGCTGAGATGTGGTGGAGAAACATCGGTGGATCCTTCGGAAGGCCGATCGAAACATTTTAGCGGCAGATTTCGGAATTTGAAGAGATTTTTCTGTTACGTTTCAAATTGGAGCAGGTTTAAGATTTTGAATGACGTGATTGACAGTATTATTGTCAAGTTTGAAAGCGGTTTTTCGTAGACTTGGAAACTTTTTGCTTGCGTAAAAAGTTGTTTTTGGGGATTCGTGCCCAAAGGGTAAAAACAGGACCCTATGCTATTATCATATTTATAAGGAAACCTACTAGGATATTACAATGGACTTAGCAAATAAACAGGACTGATTAGTTGAACATTTTGCCTTACAAAAGACAGAGGCTAATCCGAGCCGAATGAGATAGCAATCGACGATGTAGTGTGTCTCGTTCTTTCATCTTGCCAGCCTACAAAAATTATCATATTTAAAAAAAAAACATTAAAAGAGGTTGCAGTTATTGTACGGCCAGATAAAGCACGACCCGATAATGTCCCTATAATACACAACCTGTTAATTGGACGCCAGGGTCTCCATTTAACACTCCGTACAAATTGTATAGGATCTTACACGAATATCCTGGTTTCCATTTATCAGGTCGTAAATTATCGGGTCGTGTAATAAGTGGTTGTCAAGTACATTATTGGCTCCCATTTCCTTTTTATTATTTTAATGGTAACCCAAGCGTCAGTGTCATGGTGGCATCATGGCGGTAAAATATTAATTATTTAATTTATAAAATTTCTGCGTTAGATTGCATAAAATGGTGAAAACGTGTTGTGTTTTTACTTGTACAAGTGAATCATACGGTGGTTGCAATATATCATTTCATAGGTAAGCCAAAATATGTTTATTATTGTATTCTACAAATGTTTTGTTCTATTACAAGAATTTATGGTGACTATGATTTTTGGATTTTTGTATTGAGTTCGGGTAAGTTTTTTTTTACTGTAATTTTATTATTTCAGCTTTCCGAAAAATTAACAAATACGACAAAAACGACTCAGCAGTATGGATATGAAGTAGAAAATTACAAAAAAATCAGTCGTATGCAGTCGTCACTTCGATCTTTCCTGCTTTTACTCCCGTCGATTATTGAAAGCCGATTAATACCAACAATTCCGCTGGTAGTACGAATACTGTTAAATATTTTACTACTTACCTGCTGAACATGAGTGATAATAAGTAATTAGTCAAAAAGTTTTATTTTTGAAATTTCCTCTAGCTTTACATTTGATGAATTTTGCGGGAAGTACTATATTAAATTTAACGTAATTGACCGTCATGTCTGTTAAAATTTGATTTAGTCAGTCAGTATGTAGTATGTGTCTTTGTGTGTATGTATTTTCCTTCTTCTTCTGCTGCTGCTTCACACAAAAGATAATTAATTTAATTTCTTCTTCTTTCTTCGAACCTGTGCCTCTTGCATGACGGGCGAGAGCGCTAATCTTTGCCTCACGGGAACCCGTCGTGATACGGTGATTTTTGATGATACATTTCTTTTTGTAAAATATTTATACTTATTAATCAAAGTGTTCAAAAATTAATAAGCATACTATAACATTTAATAAAACTGTTTTATACCGTGTCCTTTTGTATTTCATTAATCCTTAAAGAGCGTCTATTGCTAATGGAAATCTTCAATTTGCCAACAGAGACTGAGACGTAAGTCTCAGTAATATTATAAACGCAAAAGTTTGTATGTATGTCTGTGACTTTGTTACTCAATCACGCAAAAACTACTAAACCAATTGCAATGAAACTTGAATATAGGTAGCTGAAAACCTATAATAACACATAGGATATCCCGATAATCTCGCGGTAACGGTACTTACGTGGGGGAAACCGCAGGGCGCAACTAGTAAATAATACAATTACACTTGCATTATTAAATGTAACATCTGTCACATAAAAAAAATCTTATTGTCACCCTATTAGAAAATGACACAAGTCCTTTGCTACAACCATCTTGCTCAGCTCGTTTTTATTCTGACAGATTTTCCTCCAGTTATTTATCTTACCTCCATGGATATTACTGAGATACTGCTGTCTGCCGCTGCTCTCTGTCAGCTATCACGGCTAAACAGTTGAAACTTCAACAGAATTTCTCCACAATGGCTGCGTGCACAATTTTTTTTCTACCACACACAATTATACGACGTCATACACTAAATATCTGCATAATTCAAATCTTTAAATTCAACAACATTCCGCTGCGCGAACACACACTATTTTTGTAGCAGCTTTAACAACAAATACAACCTTATACTATACTACACCCGCGTAAGTCCCGATCACTCGGAAATTTCGGAGTGAATATGGCCTAAAATTATTTATTCAGCGTCTCTCCAGCTTGGCTTATTCCAAGTTTAATCGCAATCTGTTCAGTAATTTTTGCGTCAAAGAGTAACAAATTCACATAGGTAGGTACATACCTATACATTCAAACTTTCGCGTTTATGATATTAGTAAGACAGATAATTAAAGGCTATCTGTATTTAAAGTTTAATCGCAATCGGTTCAGTAGTTTTTGCGTCAAAGAGTAACAAATTCACAAATGTACATGCTACTTGCAAACATTGGCGTTTATAATATTACTAGCTACGCCCCGCGGTTTCACTCGCGTAAGTCCCGATCCCGCGGGAAAATCGATATTTTTCTCTTATAAGAACCTTCTCCTAACAATAATAATAGTAAGAACAAAGCAAAAAGAATTAGCGAAATCGGTCCAGCCGTTCACGCGTGATGCCGTGACCACGTGAAATAGCGATTCATTTTTATATAAAAGATTAGAACAGTGATATTACGCGGATGTCACTAACTCAAGTTATTAAATCAATCACAATTGCGTAAACGCATGGACACTTGAAAAGTGCCCATAGCGGCCGTCATCAAAAGCTACAACTATGTTGACACCAGTTCTACATACATACCCAAACGTATGCGTAAAGTTAATAATTCGTAAATTCGCAAGATTACTGATCTAAGTTGAAAAGTTTTGGGGTATTAAAAATATATGTTTGCACTTCATTATGTTTTTAATTATCTTAAAAAATGATTACTTAATTAATTTAACCTTCCTAGTTATTTACATTTGGATATACTTAGCCTAAAAAGATGTTTTAAATATCGTAATGTACACTACATTATGAGACTTTGATTACTTATTTGAATGTTCTAAGCTTAGAGTACATTTACTACCAGTAGGTTCCAAGCTATAAAATTAATGGCCTCTGTGGCGCGTCAAGCGAACAGCCGACTGCAATGCGAACCCGCAGCCTTCTGCGGATTCGATTCCCGCTGGGTGAAAATATTTATGCTTAAAAATAAATATTTGTATAAATATTTGTAGCCAAGTGCTCCCGCGCCTGGCATCATCAGTACTTCCCTGGTCGTCCGTTTAAGTGTGGATTTTTGCAATGCACTAGGTAGGTGAAGTCAGGAAAAATTTGTATGTCAGTAAGTGATGATGACGATGGATGCCGATTATTCAAAAACAACGAAATTACGCAATTTTTATGTTTTATCCGGATATCCGGACTTGAAATCCGGATAAAAAGTAGCCTATATGTTAATCGAAGTCTTAAGCTATCTGCATACTAAATTTCATTGAAATCGGTCCAGCCGTTTCCGAGGTTGGCGCGCACAAACACAAACGGACAAAAAGTTAAACACGGAAATGGGGTCTGTTACGTTAGTAGGTACATGCCCCTAAAACAGTTTTTTCAAAATATCTTTCAAAAACAGACACCGTTAAGTTACGATTTTATTATAAGTATAGATATAGATAAAAGATAATATCAACAATTTTCGATGAATGAATGATTTTCGATTCAACAGGGATTTTCAGTTAAGCGCGTATAGGAGCCTTAAATTACTATGCTAGCGCTTAGCGTAGAATCGATGTCTGATATAATGTAATTTGAGAAATGCCTAATAAGTGTCATAGTTAATAAATGAATTTTTGATTTGTTCTTTTTTTATTATTTTGATTTGAGTATATTACAGTGCACAAAACGGCTGGTCTTAAAATCCTAAAGACATGAAATTTCGAGAGTATGTTCTTTGTGGTTCACAACGCTTCAGACTGCTACTCAAATCTGTCTAAATCTCACATGTGATTTTTACGAGCAAGCCCCTTCCCCAAGAGACATCCTTGCTCGCTTCCTCCGTTATATATCGAACCTTTCAAATGCCAAACCTTTCCCTTCCTCCTCATATTCCTCTCTCGTCATACAAAACGAATAGAAATCTGGATCTCTAAAAATCATCTTTCCACCCAACCACGGATAAGTCAAAGGGTTTTCAGCGAGTGTAACGTTTACATCGTAATGGTCAAGTGCTAATGCTCGGACCTCATTGTACACTCGGTCTCGAAATCCAGGGAACAGTGTGTTGCCACCATATAAAACTATATTCTCTAGTAGACTTTCTTTGTTTTCCTCGGGGCATGTATTTATTGATAGTAGTATTGCTTCTGGTATACCCATTTGGGGTATGCCGACGTCTGAAGGGTGGAGTAGGAGTTCTGGAATGGAGAACCGTTCGTTGTTTACTCTTAACGTTTGTTGTTCGAGGTGTTCGTCTGATGAGACAATGTCTCGGAGGTACCCTCGCCGGAGGGTTGTGTAGTCGGGTAGTATGTAGTCTTTTACTATTGTGTTTTCTTTACCTGAAAAGTACAGAAAGAAACAATTGATTAACATTAGAAAAACAACAAATTTAGTTTGTTTTATTGTATTGTTTTATTATTTTAAATTTATTTTGTATTGACTCTGTATTGAAGTTTTTTTTTTTAAGATCTGATGTAGTAATATCCATTGTCTATATCCATAGTACAAGCCTAGTGCTTAGTTTGGGGCTAGATTGTACTGTGTGTGACATAATGCAATATTTATTTATTTCATGTAAAATACAAACCTAGAAATATATTTGGAAGGAGGTATATTTTCAAAATTTTCCCATGACCCCTCGCAAACCAGGCGAGTGCTCTAACCACGTGTAGCTCAGTGGTTAGTGCACTCGCCTTGTTTGCAAAATGTTTCTAAGTTTAAAATATGCCTTGAGCAATATAAAACAAAGAAATATTAAATACAAACCTTTTCTCCTAGCAATATCCATGTCCCCCATGTAATTCTGTGACATAAAACATGCATCCTCCTTCACTTGGTTTATGACGTAGGTCTCATCCATGACATTCAGTTGACGATATGATAGCACCTCTTTTAAATGGTTCGTCAGGACTTTGCCACCTACATCTATTCTTTTAATACCTAGAAAATAGTTTTATGTATCACTAGCTGAAAATTTAAAGATGGTAATGCCCTGTCTTCTGAGACAACTATGCTGGCAGCATAGTTACAAGTGAACTAATTAAAAAGAAAGAAAAAGGTAGACCTTTGCAATTCAGAAGGTTGCAGGTTCAATACCAGATGTGAACATATTTGTAGGATCTATTTGTCTTGAATGTGTATGTATTTATAATAAGTATAAAGTAGTAGCCTATCAAGTGCACAACTCATTTTCATTTTGGTTAGCAATGAGTTTTGCCTGTGGATATTTTAAACTACACCCTCAAGCTAGCTCCTTCAGTGCTTCGTAAGGCTAGTATAAAGCAATTGGACATTGTTAAAGATGGTAGTTGGTAGCAGTCATTAGATCAAGTAAGAGGCCCTTAAATAAGATAGTACATATGTAACATGAACTACTAAACGAAGAAACATCTGCTAACAAAACATTTGTTACACAGTGTGACCCACATACTTTAGCATAGCAGGCTCACTATGCCACAGAGTTGATTATCAAAATAATATTAGAATATCTTACCTTCTCTGTATTTCTTTCCCTTGATATAAGGTACAATATAAGTAAAACTGTACCCAGAGTCCACAACAACAGTACAATCATTCTTATTTGTCTTCCTATAGTGATACTCTGCTAAATCGGTCGAATTTATTCTCAAAAGCGATTGGCACTCGTATTCTTCAAAGAAAATCTCAGTCATTGCCTCTTGGATTGAGGCAAAGTTAAATAAAGGCTCCGTTACTATCAATGGAGTATCATTGAAGTTTACAGGACAACATTCTTTACTAAATATGTAGTCCCAGACTGTTTTCTGCGTATCCCAGTTGATTAAAAACCCTTTTTGGAATGGTAGTATGTAGAAAAGGCCAGATGCGTCCCTGCATTCATCGATTTGTGAACCTATAAAGGGGCGACGTCTTTCGGACTTGGCTTTCATTATACAGTTAGGGACGACTTTCGGTTTATCTGAAGAGAAGCCTACTTTGGCCGAGTAGGCTCCGTTGTCCAAGATATAGCAGGAAGTTTCGGACATTGTCAAAGCTTGGGTTTTGCACTTTTTAGGTTACCGGGGAACATATAAATCATTTGGAATAATTTTGGTGGTGATAATTGCAATCCTGTGTTAAAGTATTATCAATTTGGCACAAGTCTAATTTATAAAAGCAGGGTTTTCGAATAAAATACAGAAAAAACAAAGCACAACGATCGTAAACGATTTTTTTTATGAAATGTCAAAATATTTACTGCCGTCTTTGTCAATTTTCCAAAGTTATATTCTACCAACATTACAAAACAAATTATCTGATACTTTTACAGTTTTGTAAAACTGTACCATCGACTATCATAGTGTAAACCCAAATTAATGCTGAATGTTGCTAGTAGCAAAAAATAGTTCGATCGTCGTTTTTATATTTTCCTGCGGCAAAACGCCCATAGTCAACGGTGTAGAGGTATCTTACTAATATTATAAACAAACGCGAAAGTTTATACTATGTATGTATGTCTGTTTGTTACTCAATCACGCAAAAACTACTAAAGCGATTGCGATTAAACTTGGGATATAGGTAGCTGGAGACCTAGAATAACACATAGGCTTTCTATCCCCACATTCCCGCGGGTTCTAGGCTTAAAAATAATGAATGATAATGGTTTTATAACATGTTTATTTTAACCATAAATTATTAATACACTTGCTAGCTTACAACTAAAGTTCTTTTCACAGATGGAATTTACTCATTATGGATGACTGCAGTTTACCTGGAAAAATAACAATCACATTAATTTTGGAACAACACAAATTTATGTACATAAACGCATTTGTTGTTTGGGAGCTACTCAAATTATTTTATTCCACTTTTAGTATTAGTTGCTGTAGTGTCAATAAAAATACATTGTCTGTGAATATTTCAACTATTTTGCTATCACGGTTCGTGAGATAAACAAGGTGACAGACAATAGAATCTTCATAGAGGGGTCCATGTTTATTTTTTGGATACGGAGACCTAAGAAGGGCGGTGGTAATTATTAGGAATTAACTTATTTTTATAGAACTCAATATTTCACCAGTAATTTTAAAACAGAGTTGTGTAAAAAAACAAATTGAAAATATTTTAGACAGACATAGTATTTTTGGAATCACTCCAGTAGTTTTGGACTATATTCAGACAAACAAATAAATCTCCCCTCATTATAATTAGATAAACGACCCTTACTTCTTAAGCAGTTGATGACGTGTGATCAGGTAGGGGGCTGCAAGACCCGACCCAAAGTACAGGATGAAGTAAGCAGTCAGCTTGTAGCGGTTGGTGATGTCAAACGGCAGGTTCTGGGGGCATGGGAATAATTTAATGCAGGATGTTCTGATACTATACCTTGGCTCTTCTTGATCATAAATGTGAAAAATGTAAACAAAAAACCCCATGTATTTATTTCAAATAGACATCTGTTATCTCTATATTTACTGTCGAAGTTCGAAATCACATTTACTTTTTCCTTTGAATTCTTTGATAGGTATTGACAGTTCAATGTTTACATTTTTGATCTAAGATTTTGGTGACAACCCTCAGAACAATGACTAAAGCATAGAAGGAGTCTGTGACTAAACTCAGGGAGTTTTCGCGGGAACGCGGTTAGGAGATGTGTTGCTAAATTTTCATTTTTGTTAAACCTTGTTCAAATGCGTGTAAATTGTTTAATTTTGGGGCATATTAATCAGTTTAGATTCGTGAAAGTGTACAAGTTTAAATGAAAGTGAAAATCGGTGCAAAACATGGACTTTAGCGTTGTCTCGAAGGCTCCATGAACAAACGTTGTAAAACATGGCCCCCGTTTTACAATGATTCCCTCGACTTGACTTTATCTATGACGACTTGACTGTTTCGATGCAATGCAAATAAAAACTTCCATAAATTAATAATACTTGACACTGGCAAATGTCCAAATGGAATAAGCCATATATAAACGAAGAAGAAGAAGACTAAACTCAGTGACAACCATATAATCTATCCTATCCTACTAATATTAAAAATCTGAAAGTTTGTGAGTATGTGTGTATGTATGTATGAGTGTTTTTACTCAATCACGTAAAAACCACTGAACTAATTGCAGTGAAACTTGGAATATAGGTAGCTGGAGACCTGGAATAACACATAGGCTACTTTGTATCCCGATGTTCCCGAAAAAACGGGACTTACGGCGGGGCGCAGCTAGTATGAAATAAAACTCATTTTCCAGTTAAAATTGTGTTGCATTTATAATTTTCAGCACTGTTTAAATGCTGTTCATACGTCTTAGAGCCTTTAAAAAGTCAGTAAAGGCTTCGTAGCCTTTACAGACTTTTTAAAGCCTCTGGTTAAAACCAGAAAATGAGTTTTATTTTAATTCAACATCACAAAAAGAGAAGAAAATCTATATCATGCTTGACATTTCTAAGATTCTATGAATTGCCAGCTTTTTTAATGCTGGAAATTTATTGTAATCATAGTAATTTAGTTGAACTTTATATTAAAATTATAGAGTGAACATTTGACTAAAATGTTTTCTTCAGCTGTAAAAGGTAACCTCTTAACAAATTGAAATTAATTTTATGTAAGATTGCTAACATATTTCATGCCTAATTAGGAGAGCTCAGACTTAAATTACTTAAAATTAATAAATTACTTCAAGAAAATAATAAAAACAATAGAATACGAAGCGATTATGTAATGAAGTGTTCTTCTAGATTTGAAAAAAGAACTCACCTCCCCAGGGATACCACCGTTTGAATGGCTCCTCCTAACGAGCGTAGTCATCACATTTCTGCCAAGATTATTGGAAACACGAGCCAATGGACCCAACATTTTGAGATTTTCACGAGATTCTTGTGAAAAAACAGGAAAAATTCGATTTCAATTTGGTCTTTTTTTTTTCTAAAATTTCTACCATTGCGTTCCAAGTTTAATTTTATTGTGCCAGTTTTTAAATTTTCTTCTTGAACGCATCCTTAATAAAAGCGGGAGTATTTGAAAAAGTTACAGAAATGAAAACACGAATTTAGATTTCAGCAGCTTTTAATTGAGATTAATATCTACATAAATAAATGCTATTATAACATAACCGAAGTTGTTTGATTATTTTACCTGTAACAATGAATTATTGACTCGTTAACATTACGACGGCATTCAAAATGTACACCTACCTGCCACAATCACAAAGTGCAATCTATTTGAATGACTTATGTAGGTACCTATTCGCTTGTGGTTGTAAAAGTCGTAAGTAAGTTACAGTTATTAATAACAATATTCATAAACCTTGAATATTACTTTCAACCCTAGAAATCTATTAAATACTAATACGTAGACAGATAAATGCTAATATTTTATAAGTTTATGTAACTCTACATAATTAAACAATAAAGATAACCGCCCATTCTAGATATTAGGATCGCTTGCATGAGTACTATCATGTGTACCTAAAACTATACAAGAATAGGAGGAAGGATGACAAAATTGGATGACAACTCAAAATGTTTTTTTTATGGGAAAGAACGAAAAAAATTGTACCCATCCTAATTTATGAGAAGGTTTGTGTGTTTCCTTCCTGTAATGACATGGTGTCCTAACTTGCAGCTACCCTTCAAAAGTAATGTCTTGTGATTTAGTGGTGGTATCTTTACTTATTGTAGCCGACGTGCACAATATTTCCGTTAGCATGACAGCACCAAAACATTGTTCTAAAATTGTTCCGTCTCTTTTTGTGTTCGTTTGAAAGAAAGAGACGAAACCTTTTTTGTCGATACGACAAAATATTTGTCGTGCTTGTCTAGCTGAAAATTATGTAAATTGTGGCCAATTTCAAAATTAGAATTGTAACTTACCTCCTGTCTAAGCTGTAGTATTCTTTCTCATCTGATGCCACAGCACGAGGAATGGCGCTCCAAAACCAGTCGCGAAGAACCAAATAAAGTGGAATGTCACCATGTTCTTATTGTTAACGTCGAATGGAAGATTCTGGAACAGAGAAATGAATATTTGATTAAATTTAAGCTTCAAATTGAAAAGACTGTTATTTATTAGTCTCTTCTATGTTACAGGTGTATCAGGTGGTAGGTACTAAAAATACTCAATTTCACAAATGAAAATGGTGTAGGTATTACTTTCACTTAATCACCGACTAAGTTGTCGGCAACGCCCACCCGAGCCATGGTGCCCAAGATACTGGCAACGACGTTCCCACGCTGGATAGCTAGGCTTATCCACTGGGATAAGCCTTATGTAACCATTATCCTTGATTAAGTATTTTTCTTGGAATCAAGACATAAAGATTTAGTAGAAATGTATAATTATCGCAACATTTTCGATAGTCAATATTTAACTATAATTTTACCATGTGCCTTTACGAGGTATTCGTACTATTTATTAGTTTTCCGGTGAGGTTCTAATCGTTATAATCGTCATTTTATCGCATACGCTTGAAATACTTACTAAAACATACACTTCTGACTTGGTAAAATTAAATCAAAGAAAACCTGGAATTATATTGAAAGGGTAATAAAGTACGTGCCTACTTCCTAATTTATCCACTCAAGCTTGTATAATATTGCCTTGTTATTTTTCTATGAATACGCTACGAACTTGTTAGTTTACCCCACACCCCTAAATTTCGGCAGCTTTTTATGATTTTGCCCTTGTTTCAAGCTTTGAAGGTCGGGCGCTCACACCCTTCAGGCGTCCTTTACCACAGAATACGTAATAGTGCCATAAGGCCTTTAGAGACTACTTTAACTACGTAAATAAGTAATAATTCGCCAACTTTATGTATCTATTGTTTGAACTGGAATGTTTATAAACACTGTTTCTTGTTTCGTTTCAACAGTTATGTTATGTATGTACTATCAGCGCCCCGCGCCGCGGTTTCACCAGCGTAAATCCCGTTCCCGCAAGAATATCGGGATAAAAATTAGTAGGTTCATTTTAGGTTTAGTAGTTTTTGCGTGATTAATTAACAAACTCAGACAACAAACATGAAATCTTTCACGTTTAGAATATTAGTAAGTTGTGCTTTTAAACATTCCTATCGGATATAATATACCACTGAATATGAGTAGGATATTGTTTCACGCCCTTTTTCCTATTTTCTAAATGAGCGAGCAACATGACTATATTCTCACTTGCCACCGGTGAGAGAGGGCAAACGCTTATCTATCGCTTTTTAAAAAATAATACAACTTGCATTCAAGTACTTAGCCCATTAATTTTGATATTATTATTGGTCACAAAAAAGTGAAACAGCATTTAAAAAACCTCCTAGCTCCAGAAATGTCTATGTAGGAGCTGGAGCTATTTCCTCCAACAAAAATTATAAATTAATGAGAATACATAAAGAGTTTACTGCATACACGCTTTATATTTGTGTTACGTAATAAAAAAGGAACTATATTTCCAAAATTAGAATCCTTACCTCTCCGATCACTCCACCACGGCTTCCATTCCTCACTGTCGTCTGCAGCACACTTCTACGAAGCTGCCCCGTAATTCTAGACACTGGACCTAGCATTTTTATTGAATTTTTCACAAAATGGTCAAGAACTGAGGTAGATTAGATAAAACGGCTGGAGTACCTGGGGTTCGTGTGCTGATAAGGAACTCGTATAGACGAATGCCGATAATCCGTCTGATTCAAATGATAAGGTTTACTAACTATGCGCGCTCAGCGCTGCGTGCTTAGAGTATATATAAGCAAGCTATAGAGCGCGCCTATGGGTATCCTACTGCGCAAAGTGTAAGCAGATGCTCTATATATAGGTATTCAAATGTTGAGGTTGAATAGTGATCATTACTAGAATAAATTTTAACGAGAGAAACAGTCCATTCCCGTAACCCTAGGTGATTGATGACATCGTCTTTCTAATTTTTCGACTGTTCATACCGGTGCTTACAGTTCATACTCGCATACCAGCGCTCTATAGCTTTCTTATGTATACTTACTCAAAGGCTGCGTGCCTATTTGTAAAGTTGGGAATGGTGAAGGATAAGTTATATTTACCAAACAAAAGCATTTTCTTTCCTGTAGAATTTCAATAAATAACTATATAAAAAATATGTAGGCACTACTACTTGTAGTAATATATACTCTAAGGTTTTTGGGTTTCTCATTATGTCTTAGATTTGTTTATCTGTAGTAGAATAGGGCCGTTTTTGACGGACAATGGTAGGTTTTTTTTTAAACTGGCAACAATGACATCTGCCATTTAAAAAAAAAAGAAACAGTCGGCCACGCTTGCTAGAAGTCGTTTCACTTTTTAGGGGCCTATTTCCCCCTTTTATTTCGTTCTAATATTACTGTAATTTATCTAAACCGTGCAAAACAGACCACAGTATTCATACAAAACATAACCATGGCCGATTTAGATGATTTCTTCGCTAAAAAAGATCGCAAAAAGTCAAAGGCGGTGAAGAAATTTGCAACTACGGACGAGGTAGCAAAAAAATTAGACGACACCAAAACGAAAGCTGATGTGAGGCCGAAGAAAGAGCGACCGGCGACGGAGGGCGATGAAGCGGGACGTGGCGGGGTGAGTTTTAAGATTCCACATGAATGAAAGTTACACCGAAATATTCGCGTGTCATGTCGCGTACCTACATACCACTATTACATTACATTTATTCAAGTTTTCTCCTCAAATCTCCAATATCTTCGCACATTTGCGTTGTGACCCACTTCTCACCGTCATTTTCGAGGATTGTTTGGATCGTGAGGAGCGTTTTTGACCCCATTTCGAGAGCATTGTCCTTGCAACTGTTAACAAATTGTCATGCTTCTTTGACAATTCGAATGATAGATTGAGTCGTGTCTGCGTAATGCAGAGGTAGGTCAGGGTAGTAAGGTCATTAAACGAATAACAATTAGCATTAGAGCTGTTTAGTCGTGTTTTTCGAAAGTTACCATATAAATCTGGTTAAAACTAGAATCATTTGCCTTGCACTTTACTGTAAGTGCATGGTAATAAAGGAAGTATTGCTTTCTACTGCAATAAGTAATATTTACTTGTTGTGAGGTATTAATTGTGTGTACAGGCACAGAAGACATAAGAGTTCAAGGTACATGTGAGCCTTTCCTAAACTCTCGCTATTAGTCCATATAAGACGAGCTATGACTATGCTAGACTATAGCATGGCAGCATAAGAAACGTTTTGTCGAATCAACATAAAGATTCTGTCACATTTCTCATCATTTAAAAGAAAGAGACGGAACCTACGAAAGATACGACAAAATTGTTCTTTGAACTCAATATATAGCAGGTTTTACTCATGTTTCATTTAATAACGGCATTATTGCAAAGTACCAAGCTGCCTGTAAAATTAAAATCGTCGACTTAACAAGTGCATCTGAATGATGTTCCCTGGTGCATTCCCCTCGGGTGCCCAGGGTTTTAATTGATTGTTTTTGAAACTCCAATTATGAGTCACATGCTTTTCAAACTTAGGCAATTTATGTTGAGGCAATCGGCATACTGTATTCTGTGTTTTGTTGACTAACTATTTATGCTTATACTTTTACTAAACAACTGGCATCTTCTTCACTTAACTGCATTTTTAGGCTAGCATGACAGCATGACAAACTTTCTACTGAATTGACTGATTGGTTTTGACTCTTTCTTTTAACGACGAGAAAAAAAGGTGGAACCTTTAACAAGTTAACAAATTGTTTCTCTTGCTATTATGCTAGCCTAGCTGTTCCTTTTAATAGTTTCATGATGATATTGCCAATGCAATATGCATGCCAATTTCATTGAGTGTGGTTTGTCTACCTTGTGGTAGATATTTCACTGTCAACTTGATGGTTGTGGTTTTGAAACATGGATGACTGACTGCACACCAATATCTAGTTCTAACCCAGATACAGCAAGATGTCCAGTAACCTGTTGCCCATATACTTGAATTCATCCAGACATAGACAACAATAGTAGACGGGGAGACTCGCTGTTGTTATAAAGGGCAGTAGCTGTGTCTGGGTTATGAAAAATGTTTGTATGCAACAAACAAGGGTAAAAATATGCGACAAACAAAACAAGTCACCAAGTGACTCATCCTATATCTTGAGCTTAATTGTATATTCAATATTCTGTATTGGTACAGTCACTAAAATCAATCAGGGCAAGTTCCAATTCAAGCTCCTTATCAGCATTTATCTAAGTCAAGTGTGCTCCAACATACTAGTACAATACAAATACAAAATACAAATAAGTTTATTTTCCAAAAGAGGTACATATAAAAGAACAAAAGCAGTCATACTATAACTAGGTCTAACCTGTGATACAAGTCCCCTTCTTCAGGAATTACAAGAATACATTTACAAAATAAGTTGGGAAAGCATAAAGTGTACGAGGCAATGTATTTTAAAGGCAATTAAAGAAATATTGTGTAACTGATTTTGTGTATGTGTGTTCTGTATACAATCCCACTATTATTTATTTTAAATGCGAATAAAGAAACATAATAATTACCGGGTTTTACTCGCGTTTTATCTATTACCGGAATTGTTACAATGTACCTCATCATCATCATCATCAGCATGTTGCAGTCCACTGCTGGACATAGGCCAATGTACCTACGTTTGACTAATTTTACCCGACTGCGCGACGCAAAGGAGGGTAATGTGTTTTTATACAGTTAGCTTTTTCAAGGTTGACTAACTAAAAAGCTAACTAAAGTTAGCGAAACGTAGGTACATTGTAACAATGCCGTTAATAAATAGAACGGCAGTAAAACCCGGTAAATATTGTGTTTCATTATGATGCGTTATAAGAGCGAATGTTTAAAATTACTGTTTAAATGTAATCAAATCACAGGAAGATAGCTGAATTGGCTGATTTTTGGCACACAGGTTCCTTAGATATTCTGCATTAACATAATTATACCTATACCTTTTTTCAGAAATTAAGATAAAAAATGTAAACAAAAATCTCATATATATATTTTTTTTTTAATTTTTTTTTTAATCAATTTATATAATTATTTGAAATTAACAGCTCTTTGTTTATTTTTTCCTTTGATAAAATTGATAACTGTGTTTACATTTTTGATCTATGTTTCCGAAAAAGGGTATTATAGGATACTTATCATAACAGTATTTTCTCGGAACTACCCATATAAACCCATGGAGGATAGCTAATTAACCATATTAGTGGGACAACACTCAATCTTTACTGTTGATATCTGCATTTGTTTTTCTTCTGCTATTTATTATCCATTATGTAGTTTAATTAAACAATAGATATAGTTGATAGTTTTGTTTTACCATCCAAAGGTTGCCTGGAAGAGATCGCTTTAAGCGATAAGGCCGCTCATTGTGCCACCCATTTTTGAATTGTGTTTGTTTTATTTGTACGTATTTGTATTTGGTGTGTATGTATAGTAAAGAATTAATTAATTAATTTATTTTGAGAATTTATTCATTCATTCATTTTGAGAATTTATTCATTTATTCATTTTGTGAATTTAGTCATTCATTCATTTTGAGAATTTAGTCATTCATTCATTCATTTTGAGAATTAATTACACACAATGGACTGTTCAAAAGTGTATCTCGACTTGAGATTCGATTTAGGGATGATGTGATGAAATGACGGGACTTGCAATGTCTGTCTGTCCATTCTGAGAGCAAGCATGCGGAACTCGAACTGTATGGATCCAGACCGAAGTGAAAAAAAGAAAATTTCTTCAAAATTAAACCCATTTTCTGGTTATAATCACATTGCTTCTCAAGACAGACACTAAAGGTTCGAAAACGTAAAAACGACATCAACAATGCTGAAAATAATAAAAGCAACACAATTAATACGGGAAAATGAAATTAATTTCAATTTGCAATGTACAAAACAGAAGAATTATTTCCGAGTTTGATTTGACCCCACATATTTTAAACGCCTCAGCCGATTTTGATCAAACACAGCTTAGGTATATGTCACCTATCAATAAAAAAAACATGTTGAAATCGGTTCATCCGTTCGTGAGCTACGATGCCACAGACTAAAAAGGTCATGACACATTATCCCAGCACAGCAACAACGGCACGGCTCCAACCTTGCAATTAACTTGTCATTCGATTTAGAGCATTAAATGTATGTCTTATTATATATAATACGTTATAATATCAACATGGAAAAGTCGGCGGCGAGTAGACCGCGACCTTACAGCACACAGAGTAACGAGTAACTCCAAGGCGTGTTCAATCTCAACTGCTGTATAAAAATTGTGTTTGCGGTGTCAGCAAGATTGAACCTTGTTGCCTGCGCGTGGACTGCGAGCTTGGACCTCGCAGACGACGTACCTAGTGCGCTGGCGGCAAGCCGTAACCTGAATTCGCGGCGACGACGCCGCGCCGTGTTGTTGCTGTGATGTAGTAGTGTGCCACCTTTATAAATACATAGACAACACATCTAACTTAAAATCTAAGTTATTTCTTTTATAAAGTTAACATACAAGTAAAAACCATGACTGAGTGCTAAAATAACCTCTATTTCAGGAGGAAGAAGAATGGAAAGAATACGAGGAGCCTGTAAAGGACTACACCGGACTCAAGATTCAGGTGCTGCAGGGCGGCAACGGAGCACCCGAGTCGGGCCGCGACTCCTCCACTGAAGACTCCGCCCCCGACAACGGGAAGCCCAAGGGACCCTGGAACAAACCTGTAAGTTATAGCCTAGTTAACTATAAAATAAAAAAAAACATTGTTTTACTAAACTTTTTGTCTTGATACTCTTGCACCAAAATGTAGGAAACATTCAAACACTTATAAGAAATTGTGTCAATAAATAATTAAAAAAAAATTATGCAGCTAACTGGGAGAAAATGAGCCCATAAACTAACTCATGTTTTTGGGATGTTTTGTGCATAATTATTTATTATGTACGTATACTTGAAGAACTTGACCTAACTGAACCAATTAGTTTCCTAACTATGTGTTTGCTGTAATTTTGTGACTAGTAAGACTAAGATGTAATAACTCCCCCTTACCTCCCCCAGGTGGAAGCAGAGGCTCCCCCTCCACCTCCCGTGGTGGAGGAGAAGCCGCGCGAGGTTCGTGCGTCGGTGTACGTGCCGCCCGTCAGCCGCGTCCGTCAGCCGGAGCCAACGCGTCGTGCGCAGCCGGTAGGTCCTCTCCCCCTCCCCCAGGTGTAAGTAGAGGCGTTCCTACCTCTCCCCAAGGTGGCAACAGAGGCGTCCTCAACACTTCCCTCAGGTGGCAATAGATGTAAGCCTCTCACCCAGGTAAAAGTAGAGGCGCCTCATTCCCTTCCTCCAAGTGAATAAGATCCAAGATCCTTCAAGATATCTTTGTGATATTTTGATTAGATTTTCAGTTATGTATGATTTATTTGTGTTGTTGTTGTATATGTTTACAGCCAAAGCAGGCTAATTATGTTGATTATGTTATGATGATGATGATAATGATGCTAAGACTGGATGAATTAAAGTTTTAGTAATTTTTATATAACATAGTTAAAACGTATCGCTCAAGGTATATCTAATCTACTATAAAATATTTTGAAGGAAAAAATCATTTCCAAAAATTCCAACTAGGCCCTAGGGTATCGGGTACCTAGAGGCGCGAGTCCAAGCCTCGCTGCAAGCGAATTTTTGGAGATTAGAATGAAAGTTTGCTTTATAGAGGAAGCAGGCCAACGACGATGACGACCATCCGCGCTACCGTGATCGTTTATCGGTGCTATGTTGTCCTTATGTCGTTAAAAAAAAGGAAATTATAAATAAAAGATACCCAATAAACCACAGACAATTAAAAAAAAACATTTTTTTTTAGTTTTTTTTTTTAATTTTATGTTTTTAGCTGAACGACAACGCGACGACTTCGCATTATGGTAGGGCCTAATGACGTCGGAAGGTAACGAGGATGTTCTGTTCCCCAGAAACACCTGCCGGACATCCACAACGACGACTACTTCCCGGTGCTGGGCGCGGGCGGGGCGCGGCGCGGCGCGGGCGGCGCGGCCGGCGCGGGGTGGAGCACGGCGCCCGGCGCCGGCGCCGCGCACCCGCCCGCGCCGCGCTCGCACCCGCTAGCGCTCGGGAACCGCTTCCACTCGCTGCAGGACGACAGCTAGCTACACAGGTCTATACTTTCACTTCCGCTTCTCTAATCGTGTTGTGGTGTGTCTCATCTATACCCTTTTACAAAAACATAGATCGATAATGTAAACACAGACGTTGACGACCTCTGTGACGCGTCGGGCGAACGCTCGACTGCAATGCAGAAGGCTGCGGGTTCGATTCCCGTCGGGTGCAAATATTTATGCGTAAATAAAAAAAAAATTGTATTCGGTCAAGGTGTGTTTCTATGTATACAAGATGTAACGGGTAAGCCCTTTTAAGCCGAAAGGGGGTCGTTCTAGACGTCTAGGCGTACAACTTTTGTTTTATGACTTTTGGAAATTCGAAGTACTTTTCGAAAATTTTAAGTGTAAAGTTTACTTGAAGATCGGCTGTTTCTTAGAGATCGAGGTCATTGACCTTATCTTGTCCTTTCATTTAGTTTGGTCTACTACAATCAAACCTTCAATTACCTTTATTTTCAAAAACAGCTGTTTTTTCAGTGAAACATAATCTCAAAATTTTCAAAAAAAAAGTTCGAATTTTCAAAAGTCGTAGAACAAAAGGTGTTCGCCTAGACGTCTAGAACAACCCCCTTTCGGATTAAAAGGACTTGCCTGTTACATCTTGTATAATATGTATGTATTTACAAAAGAAAAATAAATATAAGTAGTGTATCCGTTGTCTAGTCACCGAAACACAAACTTAGCAGCTTACCATGGGGCTAGATGGCGCTGTGTGTTGGTCACAGAATTAAAAAAAACAGTAAGTAAAACTGTAAACGAGCTGTCACTTTCACTTTTTTTTTTTTACCTTTTTGATCTATGTATCTGTAAAAGGGTATAGTGACAGGGTTTTAAAGACTGCATCTATCGGTGGCCGAGTATGGAACGTCGCCCAACATTTGAGGTTTGGTTTTGCGAGGGCTGCTGTGGTTGCAGTCGCAGAGGACGTCATGTTCGTCTACCCTAGTAAGGTCTGTGGCCGGAGGTCGACGAGTGCTTATACGTCGTATAGACAAGTGCACGACGCTTCAGCCGGCGAAAGATGATAATTATCGGTCCTTGTCCGATTGCATATAAATGAGCGAGATGGAATTGCATGAAAAAATCTACAATTTCTCGTAAAATCAATCATTAACGAAGATTAAAATAATATTTTTATAAAATGCGATGAAGAGGTTCTAGGTATTGTATTTTCTAATATTATGATGCGTATAAAAAAATATAGCGGTTAAGGATTTAGAAGAAAAATTCATTTATTTTGTAAAACAGGGGTAACTTTGTCTGTATAATAGTGGTATTTAAAGTTATTTTTGAAATGAAGGGGACACTTCTTGTATCATGTACAATAACATAATACATTGTTTAAAGATCTATTTGATACCGGTTATGAAGAAAACTATTCAATCGGAAGGGGATTTCACATCAGTCGCGTCCTTAAGTTGGCCTTGAGTGGTGTCCTTCAGGGCACTGCATCACCTACTGCGCTGTGCCAGACAGCGTAGGTCCTGTGCACTACGCTGTAATCAAAATGAAATCTATGTATCCAAACTAAATATTCTAACTAAAATTTTCCCATTTCCAGGTAAAACAAACTGCGGAGCTAATCATATAAAGTGAAGTGTGTCAATATGGACTCGACAGAGTTACAACAATTATATTATAATATAACCAGAACAATCAGTGTTAATGTGCGTGTGCTAAGATAGTTGCTTCCCTGACACAATGTACATTCAAAAACATAGCAGCGCCGTCGGCTTCACCCGCGTAAGTCCCGATCCCGCGGGGTGTCGGGATCAAAAGTTAAAACTCACATTTAATGAAATAACAATGGTTATCTAAGATCCGTGATTTAAAAACAACGTTTTATAGAAAAAAAGTCTTAAAAATTCCTACACTAATTTGAAATTAAATTAAATTAGATACTTTAGTACAGGGTTATTGCTAACGCATTATGAAAGCGGATCAGGGCTACCCCTAACATCCCATGGAACAAATTTTGTTCTACGGCTTTTAGAATTTCAATATTTTTTCGATTTTTTTGTAATTCTCTAATTAAGGATTTATAACCCTAAAATTTCAGTAATTTTCTTTAGAAACTACTAAAGTTTCAGGGTTATTGACCTCTGCACCCAGGTAACAGTGATTTTTGCAATTATTGAACCAAAAGTCGTAGAACGAAAGTTGTCCCTTGGGATGTCAGGTGATAGCCCTGCTGTGGTATCATCTAATTAGCATCCACCGCTAGTAGTGGCTAACTTGCAGTAAATAGCTGCTTTGACGTAACGTGGGTGTTAACGATGATTACTTCAAAGAAACAATGTAGAACACGAAATATGTTTTTTTACAGTAAATAGCAACTAGTAGCGGTGGATGCTAATTAGATGATACCACAGCTGATCCGCATTCATAATGCGTTACCAATAACGATGTAAATTGGAATATTGGGATCAAAACTGTTTGTGTTTTGTTTTGATTAAATGTTTTTAATCCAGATCTCCAACTATCTGCATACTAAGTTTCATCGCAATCGGTTCATTAGTTTTTCCGTGCTTGAAACACAAAGTTCTAAATAAACTTTTGCATTTATAATATTAATTTGTTGGTTTGTTTTCTTAGTTTTTCATATTTTAAACCTGAAGTACTCAAAAAATGAGGAGGTTATCTATTCGGATGTATGTTTTTTCGAAGTCCGACATTTTCTGCCTGCTGTGACTATGAAAATAAAGTTTCTAGGGGCTTAGAAATCTTTAGGGTTAAAACAAAGGAAATCATTTTATTATTAACATAACGTTTTTGAAAAACATCTTTTTTTTTCCAAGTATTTATAAAAATATATCGAAAACTCGTATTGAAATTGGCTAAAAATAAACAAAACTTACATTTAAAACCGAATTAAAGTTGGAAAATCTTGAGATGAACGCTTAAGGATCCCGTATTTCTTCGCTTCATTACGGAATCCTGAAAAGTGCATTCATTCTTTACAAAGACAATAAATTATTGCCTAAATAAATTATGAAATAACTTTTACGCATTTTAAAATAACAATTTTAACCAGGGTTGTTCCTGCTGGATATAAATTATTATTTGCTTCTCTTATTTATTACTCAAAAAAAAGTTAGTCAAAATAAAGAATGAAGCAACTATTTCGTATTTTTTTTTATATTGCTCAAGGCATATCTACTATAAATATTTAAAGGAAAAATTCACTCGCGGCGAGATTTGAACTCGCGCCTCTAGGTCAAGAAGCAACTGTCAAAACACAAGTGAAACGACGGGAAGGCGCTTGTTAATTTTTACGTTTATATAAATAATATTATAAATAAAGATGATAAAGAAAAAAGAAACTATAAAAGTGTATCTGAATGCGCGCGTTGAAGGAGACTTTCGTACATTGTTTAATGAATTATAAAAAATTGTAAAATTTGTATAAAGCTGAAAAGGTGTCCGTTCGTCACGCCTAAAGTGGGTAATTCACGTATTTAAATTGTCCACAATATCATTTCAGTAAATCTTCAATTTCATATTTGATGTTTTAGCTGCGCCCCGCAGTTTGACCCGCGTAAACCTCGATCCCGCTGGATTATCGGGACCAAAAGTATCCTATGTTACTCTCCATCATAGGATCTCTTTCTATGCAAATGTTCATACAAATCGGTCGAACCGTTTGACCGCGAAGACATTTATTTGACCGTGACAAATAAATATAGAAACGAAGTGGTTTATCTGGTTTCTCTATATTCTTGGTAAAAAAAATCTTTAGAGTCAAAAAAAATCTTTTGTTCGATAAAGTTTCGGTTGCAAGTTATTTTTGTGAGCAATTGTAATGATGTTGAAATGAAATTTTGGAAAATTTTAATACAGAATTTCTCTCCCTGGCCGTCACTATTTTAAACAAGCACATGCCATGAAGCCTTAGCCTAAAAACAAACAGAGGAGATGCATAATCATTAATGCACCGTGTCACGTGGGTTTCTGTGTGGCGTGGTGGTTAGCGCAGTCGCCCGGCAAGCAGGGTTCGATCACCGTCACGGGAGGGTTTTTGATGATGCATTTCTCTTTGTAAAATATTTCTAAAGGACATTTGTAAACTCTTGTATGGGAGATGGCAGTCAAATTCTGCAAATTAATTTTGAACAATATAATATCCAGAACTGTCACATATTTGAGATAATTGTGGAAAAAAATGAAATGGCTGCCATCGACTGTGCCTTTCGATCTTTTATAGTTTAAAAGTGTACGGCCAAACATTATGAAATAACGGGGTATTTACCGTGTTTAAATTTGTTTCTTACGGAGGTCGATATTTCGAGTCCGTCAGCTTGAACTACGCAATAGATTTACATCAAACTACACTCATAATTTAGTACCTATTTCGTACCTTTGTTCATGTATTTTGTATATTCCATCATTTGATCGATTTTTATTTCGTGGTTTCGAAAATGTTAAAGATAGTTAGCCATTCTGATGTCAGGTTGGCTGGAACACCTCTGATTTCTCGCTTTCCAATGGTAAATGCTCCACGTAATGTATGCCAAGATTTTGTACCTACGCACATATCTTTTTTTCAGTCTAAGGAGGCTCTACTGGAAAGTCAAAGTCATTCCAAAATACCATATAGCGCCTGCTAAAAATGTATTGACGCCCCTAACTGTAATCATTTATGACAGTTAGGGACGTCCGTATAGATCTACCATCCTAAGACTGCTTTTCCACCGGAGATGTGTTATGCACCTATGGTTCAATGATGTGAAATCTACGCTACGAAAATACGCTAAGCTATGTGCACCAATGAATATGATTGGTGATATCAAACGCATCCATAGCATCGTAGCATAGCACATCTCGGTGTAAAAGCAGCATAAACATGGTACATACCCCGTTATTTAATAATATTTCTAGTGCGACCTGCCATGTTAGTTTACAATCGTGTATTGTACGGCCAAGGTTGCACGAACGGATACAACTGTAAAAACTAAGGGATATACAAGCGTGGATTGGTAGTGGTACTTATATTTCGGTTACCCCAGACTGTTTTTTGTTGAAATTCTGTAATAGCATCAAACGTTGTACCATAGTAATAAATTATGTATTTAAACAATTTAACTTGGTTTTATTTAACATTATTATTAGTCATTAAGTCCCTGATGATATAGCTTTTTATTAGTAAAATTATTTTTGGAATCAGTTCAGTGGTTTCGGAGAATATCCCTAATAGTATACATACATACATGTCACCGTTACTTCTTTATAATCTATAATACAATAAAATTCAATGAGCTTAACAAAAACTAAACATAAACTTGAATTGGAATTTATAATCGAAATTCATATTGTAATATGCGAATAAAATAAAACGTCAGGCGAATGCCCGACTGCAATGCAGAAGGTTACGGGTTCAATTTCCGATGGTTGCAGGTACCTGTTTATGTTTAAAATTAAATATATGTTTATAATCTAGGTGTTTTCTATGTAGATATGTATGTATTTTTAAAATAGCCTTTTTAGACCCTGTTATTTTGTGTGCATCAGAATGGCGGGTGTACAAATGCAAATTATCATGAATCTAATATGGCTCAAATCTACCTTAATTCTACCTAATTCTACTGTAGCGGCTCAACTCAACTCTTCATCATCATCATCACTCACAAGCACGTCTTTAAGAAACAGGGACTGGTCGCACTGAAAAGTGCGCTTTACTTCAGCCCATAAGAAACAAGAACGTTACGACATCACTCAGTCTTTAAGAAACAAGAAGCGTTACACTGTTTAGCCAGTCTTCAAGAAACAAGAACGTTACGTTACGCTGTCAAGGTCGCACTAACAAGTGCGCCTCGTCCTTAAGAAACACGAACGTTAAGTTACGGTCTTATAAGAAACATGAACACAGATGCAGCAGCCACGACCTCTTCACACGAAGATCACCACATGTACAACAGCAACGTCTTCAGTCTTCACTTGAAGTTCACCACGATGCAGCAACGACGCGCGATGTTTCTTCACCAGCGCCCCGGAGCAAATGAACGAGCCCAGCGAGACAGGGTATATTTATAACCGCGGTCGTCACGCGACCACGCGTTTCTTATTCACCCTCTCGCTCTAACACGTCGCCGTCTCAGTCACGCGGCACGTGTAATTCGCCATCTCACCTTTTGTATATACTATCTCTTTTTATTGTTATGTTATTATTCTAATTAGATTTACCGCTATCTGCGGGACTGTATTTTTGTACTTTAGTAGCTAGACTTGTAAATAAACAAGGATTCAATGATTTGCTATTCACGAACTACATCGGACTTTTACTCCAGCATCCCAGAATAGGAGAACCCGAAGTAGCCAACCTCCAACAGCAATATCCAGGAACCACAACCTTAAATTGGTGACCACCGAAGAACACGAAGCAACCGAAAAAAGAAGAAAATCAACCATGACCACCGAAGAAGAATTCCTGATCGAAGAAATCCGCAAACTGTCACTCGAAATCGCAGAAATTCGCGAAAACAATCGTCGCAACTTAGTCTGCAATTCCTGTCATCAACGAAGCCACTCCCGACAGAACGAACGCTCACCATCTCATCAGCGAGAACAATCACCATCACCCTACTGTTATTACCATCGTAGATTCGGCAAGGCAGCATTTAGATGCACACCACCGTGCAAATTCAATCAACTAAATTCAACAAAAATGGACGAGTTGCAACCCGGCGCTATTGAAAACTCCCACCGTCTCTTCGTTACCGACAAAAAAACAGGACTCCGTTTCCTCGTCGACACCGGCGCAAACGTTTCAGTTCTACCAAGAAAACCCGGTACACCGTCAAAGCCGACTACATTCCAACTCTACGCTGCAAACAATACGGTAATTCCTACCTACGGAGAGAAAACGTTAGAACTCGACCTCAACCTACGCCGTCCGTTCAAGTGGAAATTTATTGTCGCTGCGGTAACCAAACCAATACTTGGCGCGGACTTCCTCAACTACCACCAACTGATCGTTGACATCAAAAATCGAAGACTCATCGACGGTAAAACTCAACTAACAACGAACGCTCAACTTCAGAAGTCAAACATACCTACGATTCGAAGCATCGATCTACAGCAATCATATCACGACATACTACAAGAATTTCCCGGTGTGACTCGACTAACATCAATGAAACTCAACCCCGTTCACCGAGTCGAGCATTTAATCGAAACAAGCGGACCTCCTGTACACTGCCGAGCACGACCCCTCCCGCCTCACCGCTACGAGCAAGTCAAAAAAGAATTTGAAAATATGATGGAGCAGGGTCTTTGCCGCCCGAGTAAGAGTCCGTGGTCGTCGCCGCTTCACGTCGTACCTAAGAAAAACGGCGATATTCGTGCCTGCGGTGACTATCGACGCCTCAACGCGATAACGAAACCCGACCGCTACCCGATTCCCAGAGTGAAGGACTTCACATATCAACTCTCCGGCAAGAAAATATTCAGCACCATCGACCTAAATCGCGCCTACCAACAATTACCAGTTCACGAAGCCGATATCGAGAAAACAGCGATCATCACACCGTTCGGCCTATTTGAATTCCCGCGCATGTGTCCCGGACTAAAAAACGCCGGCCAAACCTTCCAGCGATTCATCCACGAAGTACTAAAAGGACTCGATTTCGCCTACCCGTTCGTCGACGATATTTTGCTGATATCGTCCAACAAAGAAGAAAGCCGCGAACACCTAAGGCTCGTTCTACAACGACTAGACGAATACGGTATCACCATAAACCCAGCGAAATGCGTTTTCGGCCGCGAAGAAGTCACCTTCCTCGGTTATCGCGTCAACGAACATGGTATCAAGCCTCCAGCCGAGAAAGTTCAATCAATAACGTCCTATCCGAAACCAAGAACAATCGAAGAATTACGAAGATTTATCGGAATGCTAAATTTCTACCGAGAAAACATACCGAACGCCGCATCTATACAAGCACCACTACATAAGTACCTACACAACGTGAAACGAAAAGATAAAACTGAAATCACATGGAACGACGAAGCTACTCGCGCATTCGACGCATGTAAGGAAAGCATCGTGAACGCAGCCTTACTCGCTCACCCCGATCATCGCGCACCATGGGCTATCTTCACGGACGCGTCTGATAAAACTGCTGGCGCCGTCTTACAACAATACGTAAACAACTCGTGGCAACCACTCGCCTACTTTTCAAAGAAATTCACCGAAGCACAGCAAAAGTACAGCACCTTTGATCGCGAGCTTGCAGCTGTGTACATGGCAGTGAAACAATTCCGAAAGATGATTGAAGGACGTGACGTCACAATATTCACCGATCACAAACCGCTCACCTTCGTTTTCAACAAAACAACTTCACCTACCGAGACACCACGACGAGCCCGTCAGCTGATTTTCATAAGTGAATTCACAACCGACATTCGCCACATCAGCGGTCAAGACAACATTGTTGCGGACGCACTCAGCAGAGTCGAAACTATCTCCTGTCCCTCTCCGCTCGACTACGAGAAAATCGCCTCAGCGCAAGAACGAGACAGCGATATACCTCTCCTACTTCAACAAACCAACATCGTTCTCAAAAAAGTACCTATACCTACAGTTTCGACACCGCTCTACTGCGAAACATCAACACCAAACGTTCGACCATACATACCTACAGAATTTCGCCGTGCCGCATTCGAAGCCGTTCACAACATTAGCCATCCTGGAACACGAACGACACGAAAAATGATCACACAGAAGTACTTTTGGCCTGCAATGAACACCGACATCGGGAAATGGGCGAAAAACTGCCTCGCGTGTCAACGAAGCAAAGTTCAACGACACACTCAATCACCGGTTTCAAATTTCGCGCCTACCGAGCGATTTGAACACCTTCACGTCGATATCGTTGGCCCTCTACCTACAACAATACAAGGACATCGTTATCTCGTCACAATGATCGACAGATGTACCCGTTGGCCCGAAGCAATACCTACAGAAGATATCACAGCCGAAACCGTCGCAAAAGCAATCTACAACAACTGGATTACCCGGTACGGATGCCCTACCACTATCACAAGCGATCAAGGACGACAGTTCGAGAGTACCTTATTCACCGAGCTTACACGACTACTGGGCATAAAGAAAATACGAACTTCACCCTACCACCCGCAATCTAACGGTATGGTAGAACGCTGGCACCGAACTCTGAAAGCCGCACTCAAAACAAGACTAGAAAACGGACGAGTCTGGACCGACGAACTACCTACGGTACTCCTAGGTCTCCGAGCCGCTTTACGTACCGACACGAACGTCAGCGCTGCGCAACTTACCTACGGTCAACAACTACGCCTGCCCGGAGACTTTTTCGACACTACTACATCAAACATCTTACCCAACGAAACGTTCGTCAACAACCTGCGTGAAAAGATCAACGACCTGAAACCCGCAATACCTACTTCAAGCCACGGGAACAAAATACCTATCTTCGTACATCGTGACCTACGTACCTGCGAATATGTATTTGTTAGAGTCGACAGCGTAAGAAAACCTCTACAACAACCATACGAAGGTCCGTATCGTGTGCTAGAACGAGACAACAAGACATTCAAGATCAAGCTGCGAGACAGAGAAGCCGTTATTTCCATCGACAGATTGAAACCAGCGTACTACATAACAGCAGAACAACATCAAACTACAATACCTACTCTCCAAAACACTTCAAGACCTACAACTACGAGTATACCTACACATCACAGCAACATACCTGCGAACAAAACGGACGAAAATGCTACAAAAAGCGACTCAACCAGCAACAAGCATCTCGAAACGCAAAAAGAAGACCCTACAACTGCCACCTCTATTTTGAAACAGCACACAACGCGAACCGGTGTCACGTTGTTTGACACTCGAGAATAATAGACATTATTCTAATTACATATAATATAACTACTTAACAACATTATTATAATAAACATTAAAATAAGAAATAAAATCAGTAGAACTTATTAATTAGAATTATTTAGAGCGACATCTCTGTCGTAGTATCGGTCCGTCTCCCACAAAAGGTGAACCTTTTAGACAGACTCCGTATCGATATTGTAGTGACAATTTAGGTTAGATACACATCAATGAACGGTAGATGGCGTTGCTTGTACGGCAGTAGAATAAATTGAAATACTGTGACTATATGTACGTATACTTAGATAGCCGTGTGACGTACGTCGTCCAGTGTTACCATACTAAGAAAATAATTACATTTGATATAATTTTCTAGCCACAAATCTTCTATTTAGAATTATATTATAAAATAATAGTTTGCAGTTAGACTAACGTATCCTTTTAGTACTCATTCAAAATAATGTGAGACATTACCTAAAACAGCGGCGAAAGGGTGTTTGAAGTGGATTAACCACAATTCATTTCCACCTTGTCCCAAAATGTCACATATTTTGGTGCTGGAAGGAGGCTTTCGAAAATATAGTATGACAACACGAAAAGAGCCCTTTTTCCTCTGCGCGTCGGCGACCTCTCGACCCATTCAGAAATATAAATTATTAAATCCAAAAATAATTCAATAAATATAACTAAAGCTAAAGTTCCCGTAATAGGTGAGTTGTAGAATATAATCTGATATTATTGTTTTCACAAGTGATATTTCCTCAGCTCACGTTTCGGAAAACACTCAGAAAAGCTGCGTTTTCGATTCCCACGTGCTCAAGCTTGGATCAGTATACCAGATTGGTTTCAGAAACCATGTTTCCTAGTAGAATCAATAACTAAACTAAGTGAACAACTATGATCTACGATCGCCTTGCATTTTTGAGTAGATTTTGTGTACTTAATTGTAAAAAACACATGCTCAAGTTACCATGTGGCAGTTCCTATTGGAACTGGTTCTGGTGTTAAATGTTTGAACCTCAGAATAGGATTTCAGTATATACTTAAGTAATTAGAACAAACTGTGTCTGAAATATTTCTTTTACTTTTGAGAACTTAAAGATAACCTAACAAATTAAAATCAACTAAATTTAAGAACTAAATATAACCCTACTATTGTGCTTATCTTATATCTAAGATACTAATCCTAAAATGTTGGCCGCCCTGCGACAAGTCTGTGTAAACGTCAGCCAAGGAAATTATTTATATTGTAAACTCATCTCTCGGTGGCTGATGTTCACACAGACTGGCCTGACAGTGCCTTTACTGATTTGTCTCTTCGACTGGTGTAATTCCAGGGTTCTACGTTCCGGTCTGGAATTCAAGAGCAACCGACCCACAGGACTCTTAGCGAAAATGGCTGCAGGACCAGAAGCACGGACAGAGTGGGCCGTGGAAGATTGGCACAGACCACCTTCCTGGCTGTGAACCATCTTAGATTCACAAGTTACCTAAACCATCTCCGCTTCAAGGAGTTGCATCACCACTACCAGATGAGTCAAATTTAATCATCGGTTGTACCCCTGAAATCCAGAGAGACATTACTGCATCAACCTATAGCTCGAACCTTTCTTAAAAACATGACCCAACCTTAATTAGGGAACAGTTTCATGTCTTAATTTTATAATCCGACCTTCAGTCTAAAATGATGTTGTTTTCCAAATTCTAAATTATTTACATAACTTGCTATTACTAACTAAATTAAATCTATACTTCTCAAATACCTAATTAACTTATAAACTAGAATAATGCAAACTTATAGTTCTAAACCTAGACTTTTAAAAATACTTAACTAAATATAACTTACTACAGATAACCTGTTCTGAATTATAAAAATCTTGTACCTAGTTCTAAATCTAGACTTTTTCTAAATAAGTAACTCAATTACTTACTACTGTAAGATTAATTAGGCTTAGTCTTAAATAAATTTATGTGTCACTACCTATATCGGTCTTAATCTTTTATTTCGACGTTCCCTGTCTCAATCACCGGATAGGTAGGCGACATATTGGCGCCCCTTACGTGGTTCTAGGTTGATGTAGTCTCAATTTTAGCACCTCTCTGTGAATTCTGGTACAATTTGTTTCCTTGGGTGATGGTAATTTAATTTTTACTATATTGTGTACTAACATAGCTTAAGATAGTGACATAGAATAAGAAAGAACTTGTAACTTGAACTTAAAGTAAGTAGGTAGGCATAGCCTTAACCAACCCTCAACCCCCACCCTACCTACCCCTGATAATTCTCAATCTTACTAATAAAATAAACCTCTATACAAAATGTTGACTATTAAATACTATCCTTACAGAAATCTGAGCTTGAGTACGGGGAGTGAATACATGCTGCTAGATCTAAACTAAAAATTATTCTAGACTTAACTTAACTCTTTAAACTAAACTAAACTCAACTTAACTTATCTAAACCAAACTAAACTATTTTGACTAAACTAACCTAAGAAAACTCAACTCTCAAAACTTAACTTTTGTCATACTTTTGTTAAAACTTAAATTACTGAAAAGACAAACTGTCGCGCCTTGCCTTATATTATCTTGCTTAGCCTTTGCCTTGTTTTCTTAATAAAAACTAGAATTTTATACTTTGGACTTAAACCCAATTAAACAATATTAATGTAACCTTTATACAGGTACATTCTTAAACCTTAATCTTCGATAAACGAGAACTACCGGTTTCCTTGATAGGGCGGTTAGTGTGGACCCTTAAAATAAGCCTATAACACAACAATTCTTGATAGGGCGGTTAGTTGTGGACCCTTAAAATAAGCCTAGAACACAATACTTAATAGGTACTTATTACACTGTAGGTCTCTCTTGGGACACAGGTAATCTATAGGTACTTACTTGACTAATACTCTGATAGTCTCTCTTAGGACTCAGGTATGCTTAATGTGCATGGGACTCTCTTAAACCCCATGTACACTTAAACTAAGGTAGTTTCTCAATTATCAACTCTTATCACATATTCTAAATTTGAAGAAAACCTAAAAATTAACCTAGAATAGGTAAATATAAACCAGACAGGCTGGCAGGCCGGCAGGCTGTCAAGGTAGTGTAGACATGTTTGCGTTGCCCATCAATTGAACATCCAGCGACTTAATCCGCACTCGTCTTCTCTCAGTGCTATTAGACTAGGGAACGACTTTCTTATGAAAGGATGCGACACAAATTGATAAATAATTTGTGCTGCTGCTATGATTTAGATGAATTGTATGATAGGTTGAATGGTAGATTGTGTGATAGACAGTATGCTAGTGCAGGCGTGGTTAGGTCCAGAAAGATTTTACCATAGGGCAAAATCTTTTCCCAAGGCGGCGGGTGATGTCGCGTTGTTTCACACTTTAAATTTACCCCCCCCGGACAAACTTCCCCCCCGGACAAACTTCCCCCCGGACAAACTTGATAGTATGAAAGTTATATAACATCACTCCTGGGCGAATGAAAAAAAAAAAGGAATGGATTACAGAACTGAAATAGCTGATGGAATGATACGACATGAAAGAATGTCTCTTAGCTAGTAAACGTAGTAGTAATAAAGTCTAATTAATATTTTTTTAATAGTACTAGAGGTTATAACTAATATAACAAACTTAAAAGAGCGGTCATTAGGAACTCGTAAAATAAGCCTTAAACCTAACAAACTTAAAAGAGCGGTCATTAGGAACTCGTAAAATAAGCCTTAAACCTAACAAACTTAAAAGAGCGGTCATTAGGAACTCATTAAATAAGCCTTAAACCTAAATAAAAAAAACATAATCTGTGAGTATGCTTAAAAACTCATGGGTTATCTCAAACCATACCTTGGGTCTCCCTTGAAAACCCAGGTAGTCTAACCAAACCTAGCAATCTTAATAGCGTTGCTGAACCCTTGAAAAACTTCTAAAAACCAAACTTAGTCTAATGAGTAGTCCTAGAAACTCATGTCTAATCAAAAAAAAACACCTCATAAAACACGCACATTACCCCATTTCGCATATAACAGCAACCTACCTTACAGCCTTGGTCAAAAACTTAATAAATAGTAGTTGACCATTTTGACATCGGCGCGGCATCAAATAGCTAACATTTGACCAAGCCGATAACCATAGAGACGTATGATAGAAGAATGAATGATAGAGTAATGATAGAGCAGGCAGTTGGTAGCGTGGACCTTTATATTGACATGTTGGCAAGGTCACAAAAGATTTTACCATAGGGCAAAATCTTTTCCCAAGGCGGCGGGTGATGTCACGTTGTTTGACACTCGAGAATAATAGACATTATTCTAATTACATATAATATAACTACTTAACAACATTATTATAATAAACATTAAAATAAGAAATAAAATCAGTAGAACTTATTAATTAGAATTATTTAGAGCGACATCTCTGTCGTAGTATCGGTCCGTCTCCCACAAAAGGTGAACCTTTTAGACAGACTCCGTATCGATATTGTAGTGACAATTTAGGTTAGATACACATCAATGAACGGTAGATGGCGTTGCTTGTACGGCAGTAGAATAAATTGAAATACTGTGACTATATGTACGTATACTTAGATAGCCGTGTGACGTACGTCGTCCAGTGTTACCATACTAAGAAAATAATTACATTTGATATAATTTTCTAGCCACAAATCTTCTATTTAGAATTATATTATAAAATAATAGTTTGCAGTTAGACTAACGTATCCTTTTAGTACTCATTCAAAATAATGTGAGACATTACCTAAAACAGCGGCGAAAGGGTGTTTGAAGTGGATTAACCACAATTCATTTCCACCTTGTCCCAAAATGTCACATATTTTGGTGCTGGAAGGAGGCTTTCGAAAATATAGTATGACAACACGAAAAGAGCCCTTTTTCCTCTGCGCGTCGGCGACCTCTCGACCCATTCAGAAATATAAATTATTAAATCCAAAAATAATTCAATAAATATAACTAAAGCTAAAGTTCCCGTAATAGGTGAGTTGTAGAATATAATCTGATATTATTGTTTTCACAAGTGATATTTCCTCAGCTCACGTTTCGGAAAACACTCAGAAAAGCTGCGTTTTCGATTCCCACGTGCTCAAGCTTGGATCAGTATACCAGATTGGTTTCAGAAACCATGTTTCCTAGTAGAATCAATAACTAAACTAAGTGAACAACTATGATCTACGATCGCCTTGCATTTTTGAGTAGATTTTGTGTACTTAATTGTAAAAAACACATGCTCAAGTTACCATGTGGCAGTTCCTATTGGAACTGGTTCTGGTGTTAAATGTTTGAACCTCAGAATAGGATTTCAGTATATACTTAAGTAATTAGAACAAACTGTGTCTGAAATATTTCTTTTACTTTTGAGAACTTAAAGATAACCTAACAAATTAAAATCAACTAAATTTAAGAACTAAATATAACCCTACTATTGTGCTTATCTTATATCTAAGATACTAATCCTAAAATGTTGGCCGCCCTGCGACAAGTCTGTGTAAACGTCAGCCAAGGAAATTATTTATATTGTAAACTCATCTCTCGGTGGCTGATGTTCACACAGACTGGCCTGACAGTGCCTTTACTGATTTGTCTCTTCGACTGGTGTAATTCCAGGGTTCTACGTTCCGGTCTGGAATTCAAGAGCAACCGACCCACAGGACTCTTAGCGAAAATGGCTGCAGGACCAGAAGCACGGACAGAGTGGGCCGTGGAAGATTGGCACAGACCACCTTCCTGGCTGTGAACCATCTTAGATTCACAAGTTACCTAAACCATCTCCGCTTCAAGGAGTTGCATCACCACTACCAGATGAGTCAAATTTAATCATCGGTTGTACCCCTGAAATCCAGAGAGACATTACTGCATCAACCTATAGCTCGAACCTTTCTTAAAAACATGACCCAACCTTAATTAGGGAACAGTTTCATGTCTTAATTTTATAATCCGACCTTCAGTCTAAAATGATGTTGTTTTCCAAATTCTAAATTATTTACATAACTTGCTATTACTAACTAAATTAAATCTATACTTCTCAAATACCTAATTAACTTATAAACTAGAATAATGCAAACTTATAGTTCTAAACCTAGACTTTTAAAAATACTTAACTAAATATAACTTACTACAGATAACCTGTTCTGAATTATAAAAATCTTGTACCTAGTTCTAAATCTAGACTTTTTCTAAATAAGTAACTCAATTACTTACTACTGTAAGATTAATTAGGCTTAGTCTTAAATAAATTTATGTGTCACTACCTATATCGGTCTTAATCTTTTATTTCGACGTTCCCTGTCTCAATCACCGGATAGGTAGGCGACATATTGGGATATAAGTTAGGTACAATAGATTAACGTTGATGTCGCGTTGTTTCACACTTTAAATTTACCCCCCCCGGACAAACTTCCCCCCCGGACAAACTTCCCCCCGGACAAACTTGATAGTATGAAAGTTATATAACATCACTCCTGGGCGAATGAAAAAAAAAAAGGAATGGATTACAGAACTGAAATAGCTGATGGAATGATACGACATGAAAGAATGTCTCTTAGCTAGTAAACGTAGTAGTAATAAAGTCTAATTAATATTTTTTTAATAGTACTAGAGGTTATAACTAATATAACAAACTTAAAAGAGCGGTCATTAGGAACTCGTAAAATAAGCCTTAAACCTAACAAACTTAAAAGAGCGGTCATTAGGAACTCGTAAAATAAGCCTTAAACCTAACAAACTTAAAAGAGCGGTCATTAGGAACTCATTAAATAAGCCTTAAACCTAAATAAAAAAAACATAATCTGTGAGTATGCTTAAAAACTCATGGGTTATCTCAAACCATACCTTGGGTCTCCCTTGAAAACCCAGGTAGTCTAACCAAACCTAGCAATCTTAATAGCGTTGCTGAACCCTTGAAAAACTTCTAAAAACCAAACTTAGTCTAATGAGTAGTCCTAGAAACTCATGTCTAATCAAAAAAAAACACCTCATAAAACACGCACATTACCCCATTTCGCATATAACAGCAACCTACCTTACAGCCTTGGTCAAAAACTTAATAAATAGTAGTTGACCATTTTGACATCGGCGCGGCATCAAATAGCTAACATTTGACCAAGCCGATAACCATAGAGACGTATGATAGAAGAATGAATGATAGAGTAATGATAGAGCAGGCAGTTGGTAGCGTGGACCTTTATATTGACATGTTGGCAAGGTCACAAAAGATTTTACCATAGGGCAAAATCTTTTCCCAAGGCGGCGGGTGATGTCACGTTGTTTGACACTCGAGAATAATAGACATTATTCTAATTACATATAATATAACTACTTAACAACATTATTATAATAAACATTAAAATAAGAAATAAAATCAGTAGAACTTATTAATTAGAATTATTTAGAGCGACATCTCTGTCGTAGTATCGGTCCGTCTCCCACAAAAGGTGAACCTTTTAGACAGACTCCGTATCGATATTGTAGTGACAATTTAGGTTAGATACACATCAATGAACGGTAGATGGCGTTGCTTGTACGGCAGTAGAATAAATTGAAATACTGTGACTATATGTACGTATACTTAGATAGCCGTGTGACGTACGTCGTCCAGTGTTACCATACTAAGAAAATAATTACATTTGATATAATTTTCTAGCCACAAATCTTCTATTTAGAATTATATTATAAAATAATAGTTTGCAGTTAGACTAACGTATCCTTTTAGTACTCATTCAAAATAATGTGAGACATTACCTAAAACAGCGGCGAAAGGGTGTTTGAAGTGGATTAACCACAATTCATTTCCACCTTGTCCCAAAATGTCACATATTTTGGTGCTGGAAGGAGGCTTTCGAAAATATAGTATGACAACACGAAAAGAGCCCTTTTTCCTCTGCGCGTCGGCGACCTCTCGACCCATTCAGAAATATAAATTATTAAATCCAAAAATAATTCAATAAATATAACTAAAGCTAAAGTTCCCGTAATAGGTGAGTTGTAGAATATAATCTGATATTATTGTTTTCACAAGTGATATTTCCTCAGCTCACGTTTCGGAAAACACTCAGAAAAGCTGCGTTTTCGATTCCCACGTGCTCAAGCTTGGATCAGTATACCAGATTGGTTTCAGAAACCATGTTTCCTAGTAGAATCAATAACTAAACTAAGTGAACAACTATGATCTACGATCGCCTTGCATTTTTGAGTAGATTTTGTGTACTTAATTGTAAAAAACACATGCTCAAGTTACCATGTGGCAGTTCCTATTGGAACTGGTTCTGGTGTTAAATGTTTGAACCTCAGAATAGGATTTCAGTATATACTTAAGTAATTAGAACAAACTGTGTCTGAAATATTTCTTTTACTTTTGAGAACTTAAAGATAACCTAACAAATTAAAATCAACTAAATTTAAGAACTAAATATAACCCTACTATTGTGCTTATCTTATATCTAAGATACTAATCCTAAAATGTTGGCCGCCCTGCGACAAGTCTGTGTAAACGTCAGCCAAGGAAATTATTTATATTGTAAACTCATCTCTCGGTGGCTGATGTTCACACAGACTGGCCTGACAGTGCCTTTACTGATTTGTCTCTTCGACTGGTGTAATTCCAGGGTTCTACGTTCCGGTCTGGAATTCAAGAGCAACCGACCCACAGGACTCTTAGCGAAAATGGCTGCAGGACCAGAAGCACGGACAGAGTGGGCCGTGGAAGATTGGCACAGACCACCTTCCTGGCTGTGAACCATCTTAGATTCACAAGTTACCTAAACCATCTCCGCTTCAAGGAGTTGCATCACCACTACCAGATGAGTCAAATTTAATCATCGGTTGTACCCCTGAAATCCAGAGAGACATTACTGCATCAACCTATAGCTCGAACCTTTCTTAAAAACATGACCCAACCTTAATTAGGGAACAGTTTCATGTCTTAATTTTATAATCCGACCTTCAGTCTAAAATGATGTTGTTTTCCAAATTCTAAATTATTTACATAACTTACTATTACTAACTAAATTAAATCTATACTTCTCAAATACCTAATTAACTTATAAACTAGAATAATGCAAACTTATAGTTCTAAACCTAGACTTTTAAAAATACTTAACTAAATATAACTTACTACAGATAACCTGTTCTGAATTATAAAAATCTTGTACCTAGTTCTAAATCTAGACTTTTTCTAAATAAGTAACTCAATTACTTACTACTGTAAGATTAATTAGGCTTAGTCTTAAATAAATTTATGTGTCACTACCTATATCGGTCTTAATCTTTTATTTCGACGTTCCCTGTCTCAATCACCGGATAGGTAGGCGACACCGGTAGAATCACCAAACTGCCGGTACGTTTCACTTAGGGGGGACCACCTGTAGCGGCTCAACTCAACTCTTCATCATCATCATCACTCACAAGCACGTCTTTAAGAAACAGGGACTGGTCGCACTGAAAAGTGCGCTTTACTTCAGCCCATAAGAAACAAGAACGTTACGACATCACTCAGTCTTTAAGAAACAAGAAGCGTTACACTGTTTAGCCAGTCTTCAAGAAACAAGAACGTTACGTTACGCTGTCAAGGTCGCACTAACAAGTGCGCCTCGTCCTTAAGAAACACGAACGTTAAGTTACGGTCTTATAAGAAACATGAACACAGATGCAGCAGCCACGACCTCTTCACACGAAGATCACCACATGTACAACAGCAACGTCTTCAGTCTTCACTTGAAGTTCACCACGATGCAGCAACGACGCGCGATGTTTCTTCACCAGCGCCCCGGAGCAAATGAACGAGCCCAGCGAGACAGGGTATATTTATAACCGCGGTCGTCACGCGACCACGCGTTTCTTATTCACCCTCTCGCTCTAACACGTCGCCGTCTCAGTCACGCGGCACGTGTAATTCGCCATCTCACCTTTTGTATATACTATCTCTTTTTATTGTTATGTTATTATTCTAATTAGATTTACCGCTATCTGCGGGACTGTATTTTTGTACTTTAGTAGCTAGACTTGTAAATAAACAAGGATTCAATGATTTGCTATTCACGAACTACATCGGACTTTTACTCCAGCATCCCAGAATAGGAGAACCCGAAGTAGCCAACCTCCAACAGCAATATCCAGGAACCACAACCTTAAACTACCAATAAAGAAATTAATAGTACCTCTCTGTACGCATAGAAAACTCAATAAATATGTGAGCCGCCAATCTGACGTCAGGATGGCGGGTGTATTCCTTTTCTGGGCGAAATATCATTCGTCAATATTTATATTCACTGCCATATAAATCTACCTACCTAATTAGTACCTTACAGAACCGTACGTAGTTATCAAAATCAGGCAAAGGCTAGACAGTAATTTTGAAAATAAAATTTCGAAACTTTAAATTTCTGCAATGTTGGTATTTAGTAATGGCGGGCGTGTCGAGAATCTGGGCTAAAAAAAGGTTGTACTTTTTTTATAATTATGGCCGTTTAGAAAGTAGCCAGTGTCAAGTATTATGTTATAATTGAATCGAATTACTCTATGTTAGCCATTTGACAAGTACATTTTTAAAATAGTAGTAGTATTGATAAATTATAGTAATAGTAGTATAATTTATAATTATGTATCATTATATCATTACAGTATATTATCAATACTACTACTATTTAAATTCCAATCCATCTTATTCCCATTTCTTTTACTAATTTATTTCCTTGAAAGTGTACAAGTGTAATGAAAACCAAACGTGGACTTTCGTGATGTCTCAAACTTCATGTAAAATTCTTTGTTATTGACCGCCAATTACACTCACTCCACTTTTACTACTATAACTTGGCTGTTTCTATAATGCAAAGAATAAATAATATTTGCATTATAGAAACAGCCAAGTTATCATCATCATTTACGAAATAATAAACTATTGACTTTATAGTCAATAAGAAAATTTATTTTATTTTAGTGCATTTTTCATTTACGAAATAAAGACTATTGACTATAAGTCAATAGTTTATTATTTCGTAAATGAAAAATGTACTTGTCAAATGGCTAACATAGAGTAATTCGATTCAATTATAACATAATACTTGACACTGGCTACTTTCTAAACGGCCATAATTATAAAAAAAGTACAATCTTTTTTTAGCCCAGATTCTCGACACGCCCGCCATTACTAAATACCAACATTGCAGAAATTTAAAGTTTTGAAATTTTATTTTCAAAATTACTCTCTAGCCTTTGCCTGATTTTGATAACTACGTACGGTTCTGTAAGGTACTAATTAGGTAGATTTATATGGCAGTGAATATAAATATTGACGAATGATATTTCGCCCAGAAAAGGAATACACCCGCCATCCTGACGTCAGATTGGCGGCTCACATATTTATTGAGTTTTCTATGCGTACAGAGAGGTACTATTAATTTCTTTATTGGTAGAATTTGGTAGAATTAAGGTAGATTTGAGCCATATTAGATTCATGATAATTTGCATTTGTACACCCGCCATTCTGATGCACACTGTTATTTTGAGGTTGACCTTATGACATGGCCAAGGTGCGCACGATTTGTTGTGGGCAGATAATTTGGAAGGTACCTCATTAATTAATCGATCGATATTGTAATACTGGCTAGATGTCGCCATCGGCAAGGTTCGGCTAGCCACAGAATAGTAAGTATTTACCTACATAACCTAACCTTAGACACGATATGACCGTTTGACCACTACATCACCTGTGGCATAGATAAATCATTAGGGTAATGGTCTTTGCCTGTGGTAAGGCAAGATATGGTGTAAGATGTGACACGCTCTTCTAGAAGCAGGAAAACGGCAGTGGAATAAGATCCGACCCGCTTTCCACAGTGGCTGCTCAGGTCAACGTATCGGAACACGGACGAGTCCGCTTAGCGCTTGTCGCGGTACGCAGTAGGTACTTACCTTACACCTTACCTATACTGACTTCACCGCGAAACCTCGTCGACGCGCATTTTGTGCGAGTGAGCGGTTTCCGATCGTTTGTAGGTAGTTTTCTTACTGCTGTGCCGCACGCAGGCTCCAGGCTTTCTATGTACTGTGGCATTATATTGCTGCTTTGACGTAACGTAAAATAGATCTAGGTGGCGTGCAATTGGATAGGCCCATGTCCAGCAGTGGCCTGCAACAGGCTGATGATGATGACGTAACGTGGTAGTCACCAGTGATTACTTCAAAGTAGCAACGTAGGTACCTCTACATTAGTGCTTATGAAACTTAGTTATTAATTAGATAGGTAGATAATACCTACATCACACACACCGAATGAAAATCTTCTCTTCTCATCTGATCGATGTTAGGGCCCAACCGCGCATCTTGCATTGTAATCGGCATCGAAATCCCACTGCGCAAAGGAATAACGCAAAGTCAATAAATATTTTGCGGCGCGTAATATTATTCCGCGGCTGCTGCCCGACCTCACAGCAACACTCCTAGCCACCAAAAAGTACGAACACACATAAGAACTCAAAGTGTATCGTCTATCGCCTGAATACAGAAACGTTACTCAAAATTTAAGGCCTACTTAAACAATAAAGCAACTCCCAAACTCTTTAGAAGCTACCCCGAGTCGGGGCTACACGGCACACATCGAATGAAAAATTTTGTAGGTATACACATCCATACAAAAGAAAAATAAATACAAGTAGTATATATCCGTTGTCTAGTCACCGTAACACAAGCTTAGCAGCTTACCATGGGGCTAGATGGCGCTGTGTTTGTCACAGGATTTATTTATTATATACATCGATATTTTTTCTAGAAATGTGCGACACCACATGCTTGAGCTAGTAACCAATCAACAGATAAATGGCTATTACACTTGAAACGATGGTATGCGACAAGGTCCTACATTGACCTAACCTTGTCATGCGAAAACCGATACGGCGCCGGCGGCAATACCGCAATGCAACTTCTGGGGACAAGTTATACACTGCAGTGAGACATTTTTTTGTTTAGGTAAGTATATTTTATATTACATAGTTTTAAAACACAATATTTACCGGGTTTTATTCAATAAAGTCATTATCAGTTCGCTTGTTCAAGTCAACCTTGAAAAAGCCAACTGCAAAGTTGGCGAATCGCGAAATTCTTAAACAAAATTACAAAACTTTATTACGTAATATACATCTTTTTTAAAGGTGTGTGAGTAATTTCCCGAACAGTTTGACTTTGGAACTGGTGAAGCTCGTTCATCAGAGACAAGTTTGAAATGCATCACTATTAGCCGAACTTTCTACTTCTATTCTCTAATAGAGACACCAGTCAAGTTCTGTGGTTTAGATATTAAAAACGCGTCTCTTTGTATGTATCGCGGCATGCTACCCCAACCAGGGGCTCTATTTTTTAATCATAAAATGTAGCATTTCAATCGAATTGAATACCTTGATTTCTACAGATTTTCGTAATTTCTGTAACAATGAGTGTTATCAACCACTCGCCGCAGGAGTCCGACATTAAAGTAAAATCAGGACTATCAATTTGTTTAAATCGCCCTTAGTGCACCGAGTGATTCAAAGAAGACTCCGTCCGGGGCGACGAATTTGACAATAATTATGTATGTTTCCCTGTCTACTATTTTTAATTTAGGTTCGATAAAATGCGAGTGGCAGCCTCGCTGCGAATTAATTTAAAAAAAAAACTTTATTTTTTATTAAAAATAATAGTAGTTTATGCACCGAGGTACTAAAGTTCTGTTTTATATAGCGGGCGTCATATTGAATCCAAAGCGTACGAAGGACTCTAGAGGGTTAACTCCCGAGCGTAGCGAGGGTGTTAAAAACTTAACTCCTGAGCGAAGCGAAGGAGTTATGTACCAAGAGTCCTGAGTGAAGCGTGGGATTCAAGCGCCCAAGATAAAGACAGACTTTAGTACCGAGGTGAATACTCTACTTTACACATCTACTGCGAGACAATAAAAAGGCTACAAAAAAAAGCATTTAACTAACAACAAAAAATAGATTAATGCAACGTATATGAAATATATTGACAGCTCATTAATTAATTTTAGCTAATTAAATTTAACAATGTAACATCAAAATGACGAAACCACACATCGGCCTTAGCTGATGGAAAAAAAAAGTTGGGGCTTTATACTAACCAAAACTTTTTGCTTTACCCTTCCGTCTGTGAAAATAGAAAAAAATTGCCCAGTTTTTATTTTTTTTATGTGTTATGTCTAGGTGGCCAGTTCGAAATGGCCGTATGCTACCAGAACTTTAGTTCCAAATTTAAATTACTTTATGCCCTAGGTGCATAATGAGCACTTTATGCACCGAGGGAATAAAGAGTCGCTTTACGTTGACCTTTTTGGTCAAATAAAGTAACTTTGTAGAGCAGTAGGTGTGTAAAAAACTTTATTTTTTTATTCGTTGAAAATATTTTTATTAAAACTTGTAATTAAACTTTTTATAAAAACTATATATAATAATATCTTACATAAAACCATCCGCGGAAAGCTAACCGCTCTAAACTGAAACGGATTAGCCATTGATTTAGTTTAGTTAATCTCGCGCGGGACGGCCAACGACCTGCGCACTTTATATATTTATTTATTTTAATTTAATTACACGTAAAAATGTTCAAAGCTTTGGCTGTGTTTCTGTTAGGTAAGTTTTTTATAATACTAGCAATAGTATCTATTATCTACTTCCTATTAAATGTTTAATTAGATAAGACCACATACACACTACACACAGTACACAGAAAGGCTGGGGCCGGGGACACATATGTATGTCCCTCTATGTACGGTGACATTGATCTGACTGACTTTTGTACCTATGTTTTTCTATTATTTCTAGTATTAGTAGCCGTATTATCCCAACCACCAGTGGACTACTACCACGTTTTACATCTTCCCCACAATCCGCCTCTACATCCTGTGTTCACTCATCCCCCACACACGGAGTTCAGTTGCGAAGGACGTCCGAAAGGGTACTATGCTGACGTTGACGCTGGTTGTCAGGTGAGGTGTAGTTAAATATCTTCATGTTTTATCTAATCCACAATCCCCCTCTACTCATCCCCCACGCACGGAGTTCAATTGTGGAGGACGTCCAAGAGGGTACTATGCTGATTTAGACGCTGGATGTCAGGTGAAGTGCATCTTCATGTTTTATCTAATCCATGATCCCCCTCTACTCATCCCCCACGCACGGATTTCAGTTGTGAAGGACGTCTAAGAGGATACTATGCTGACGTTGACGCTGGGTGTCAGGTAAGGTGTAGTTAAATATCTTCATGTTTTATCTAATCCACGATCCCCCTCTACTCATCCCCCACGCACGGAGTTCAGTTGCGAAGGACATCCGAGAGGGTACTATGCTGACATTGACGCTGGATGTCAGGTGAGCTGTAGTTAAATATCTTCATGTTTTATCTAATCCACAATCCCCCTCTACTCATCCCCCACGCACGGAGTTCAATTGTGGAGGACGTCCAAGAGGGTACAATGCTGCTGTAGACACTGGATGTCAGGTGAGGTGTAGTTAAAACCCCTTTATACTTAGAACTTGAAAAAGTTTTAAATAGCATACTTAGATAATTTTATGCTTATGGTTTTGTAGTCAACAAGAAACCCAGTTTCGTCATGTCCATCTGTCTGTAGGCTTAGCTAAGAGACGCTTAGTAGAAATACTAAGACGCTTCATACGTATTGATTCCGACGACAAAGCCGTAAGTACAATAAGCGAAATCAGACCTTACTGTGGACCCCCGTAAAGTTGCCGACTGCACGTAGGGTGTATATGGGTAATTCTGGATATTATACTTATATCAGTAACATCCCTATAAAACTAACCTAGAGCATTAGAATAAGATTACAAAATTTTCTTTATTTCATTTTAGGCGTATCATTTCTGTTGGCGACAACATTTAGTGAGCACGGAACTTTGCGCTAATGGGACTTTGTTCAATGAACAGTTTCAAGTAAGTACCTAACTACCTATAGGTATCTATACCTACAGGGATACCTACTTCTCTGCGACAAACGTTCAATCGAATTTTGTTTCTTCGAGAACTTTTCATCGATACCTCTGTACTGCGACTCTTTATTAAATCGACGTGGGCTAGGGGGGAAGTCGTCTACCTTGAAACTGGGACCAGGGACCAATTATACCCTTTCGAAGTAGATAATAGTCAACTGGGTCTAAGCCCACTTAAGTTATAGAGCTATTCGATATCTTCATTTTGGATGACAGCTGTCAAACTTAAAACGTCAATATCTCGGAAACTATTGAAGCTAGACCATTATTATCTTAGCATAAGTGATAGAGCTCTTCGATATCTTTGAAGATGACAGCTGTCAAACGCAAAACGTCAATATCTCGGAAACTATTGACGCTAGACCACTACTATCTTAGCGTAAGTGATAGAGCTTCTTTTATTATTTCTTATCGGTTGTGAACCGATTATGGCCATTAGGAAATTAGCCAGTGTCATGTATTTTAATATATTATGCAAGTTATTTGCATCGAAACAGTCAAGTCGTCATAGTTAAAGTCAAGTCTAGGGAATCATTTGTAAACACGGCGGCCATTTACAAACAATCTTCACGGAGCCTTGGAGACAACACTAAGTCAATGTTTTGCACCGATTTTCACTTTCATTCCACTTGTACACCTTTACGAAACTAAATTGATTAATATGCCCCCGAAATTAAACAATTTGCACGCATATGAACTAGGTTTCACAAAAATGAAAATTTAGCACCACATCTCCTCAACGAGTTCCCGCCAAGACTCCATAGAGCTTCTTAAGATCTTCATTTTGGATGACAGCTGTCAAACTTAAAACGTCAATACCTCGGAAACTAGTGACGCTAGACCACTATTATCTTAGCATAAGTGATAGAGCTCTTCGATATCTTCATTTTGGATAACAGTTGTCAAACTTAAAACTTCAATATCTCGGAAACTATTGACGATAGAGCACTACTATCTTAGCATAAGTAATAGAACTCTTCGATGTCTTGATTTTGGATGACAGAGAGCCATAATCTACCTTAGAGGCTAACACAGCGATAGCTATAGTTTAAATTTTCACAGATAGTATAGTTCTGCTGCCGCTAACAATAAAACCTAAAATGTTAGTGGGGCTCCCATAAACAACCGTGTTTTTTATATTTCAGGTTTGCGACCACTTTTACAATGTACGCTGCGGATCACCTTACGAAGATTTGTAAATAAAAACAATTTGATTAACAAAATTTGCATGTCTTTTATTTTAGTTTTTTTTAAATAATAACTAGAGTGTTTAGGACGGGTGAATGTCACCCATTTCACCCTTGTACTATCTTAGAAATGTCTAAGGTGATATGGGTGACATTCAGCCCTTGGCTAACAATTATTTCATTTTTCTATATGGTGTTCTTACACATCTGTATAATACAACATTTGTACAATACCTAACTATATTACAACACTTCGATTTTTTAAAATAAAAAACTGCTTTTCAAAACTTTTCACCTGTCAGGATAGGTCTCAATAGGATCAAGCTGAACTTTACCACCATGACAACACAGCCCAGCTGGCTCATCACGCCATTTCAGGGCGCGGCACCAGGTATATGAAAAACTGAGTGCAAGTTTAATTGGTTTATGAGGAATAGTCAATGAGATGATCATAACAAAACCTGGATTATGCTTATTAGTCCAAGGTAACAATATCTTTTCCCTGTATCTTGCAAAAGAAGCTTTATAAACGTGGATATCATTAGATGAATACTGTTGTACAGCTTCTCGATGTACGTTGTGCATTCTTTAGGTAATAATACCTTCTTGAAGCTTCTCGAAGTAAGTGGGCATTACGTTTTCGGTATTTTGCAGAAGCCATTTTTAGCTGTTTATCGCGAATTGCATAGGTATACCTTCTCCTATGTTTCTTTTTTTTCTTATTTATAGATGGTAGAGACTCTTGTGAACTAAGATTTATTGTAGTTTGTGAGTAGCTAGATGACTCCTGAGTATGAAATTTTGATGACTCTTCAAACTGCAGAAAAAAACTTATCTGTGTATAAGTTGGTGACTCTTCAACTCCTGTAAGAGAAATTTCTTCTGTATAAGTTGGCGATTCTGTCCCTTTCACCCCTAGATCGGACAACGCGGTTGGTGTAAAATTAATGACTGAGCTGTATATTTTATCAACAAGCCTAAACCGCTGGTTTTAGGGACATAGAATTTCGAGAGTTTTTTGTAGTGTACATATTTGGAATAGATAGATAAAAATAATTTTTCGAATGGTAATACCGTTGGAATGTTGATAGTATCAAATGTTAATATTACATTCAGTTTAGTGGCTCACCTGGACTTTGGTTGCTGGCTGTGCACTCAGTCTTTAGTGGGGAAAAGGCAGTGTCCTTGATATCAGATTCTATTTTGATCCAGGTAGCATCTGAATCTGAATTCAACACTGCATCTCCCACTTCCTCAGTAGGCTCATGTTTTATGATATCTGAAGAGGACATTTATAAAAAATATCTAGTGGTTAACCCTTGTAATTGTAATTGTTTACGGGCTCGTTTTCCGCAAATAGACCGCCTTACATTTGGGTCCTTTTTGCATGATGGTTCATTACGTTAGTGGGAGAACCAGCCCAGCTCTTCCATAAATTATGCTGCAAGATGTGGCTTATTGAAAATTTGTGGGAGGCTTTTTATGTCACCAATAGTCAGAGTCTAATTTCCGCCCATGCAGGACATTCCAGAAGAACGTGTGCGGCTGTCTCCTCTGCATCCATGCAGGCTCTGCATAGCTAGGGTGTGTAGGTGCTTAACCTTTTTTTTTCGTTTTTAGTATTTGTTGTTATAGTGGCTTCTGAAATACATTAACTGTAAAAATTTCAACTATCTAGCTTTCACGATTCATGCAATACAGCCTGGTGAAAGACAGACAGTGAAGTCTCAGTAATAAGGTCCAGTTTTAACCCCTTGAGTGACCATTTACAATGACCTTAATCAAAAGTCTGACCTGGTTCTACCTTGATCCAGACACTTGGTTCCAAACTCAACTCAGCATCTCTGAATTTATCTACAGGAGACTCATCATCTTCCATTTCTGCCTCTTCTGTTTTTATTGTTTCTAAAGAAAAATAATGACAAATAAATAGTGGTAGGTATCAAACATAGTTTTATAGTACTAGTATGCTTAATCTTTAAAGTGATGCAACAGATTTAGATGCTGTTTGTTTTAGTAGATAGAGTCATTCAATATGAAGGTTTATATGTACAACACATCCTGATATTCTCGCGAGATTGGGACTTACGCATGTAAAACTATGGGGCGCAGCTAGTAATAGTATTAGTATAAATAATAAACAATGCATTAATGATGCATTTACCTATAGAATTTCACCATGCCGAACAGGAACCAGAGTGAAATGTAGATATCTTATGTGATATGTTTTGTAAATGAACACTGATTTTTATTTGATTTGGAGTTCTTTAGAGTACAGAGAGAACTTCGAGACTCACCTGGATCTAGGTCCAGTTCCTCCATCTTGATCTCGTGGAGCCCTGGGCCGAGCCACGAGGCCTGTTCCTCTCGTGCCATCACACACGACGGACTGCCGAGGATACTTCGATCTGAGAAGGATTAGACAGTACTTTGTGCTACTGCTACCAGCAGAATGCCAGTGGATTGGTTAGAGTTATATATATATAACTAGCTGCGCCCTGCGGTTTCACCCGATAAGTCCCGTTCCCGCGGGAATATCGGGATAAAAAGTAGCCTATGTGTTAATCCAGGTCCCCAGCTACCTATATTCCAAGTTTCATCGCAATTGGTTCAGTAGTTTTTGCGTGAAAGAGTAACAACCTCACATACATACAAACTTTCGCGTTTAGATTGAATTGAATTGAATTTTGACAGATGGCGATTCTGCGCACAGTACGTTGCAATTCCGCCAATGTCCAGTGATAAAGAAATTAACGTAGGAGATTGGCCGGTTTCATAGATTAGACAACGTCGTGCAGCCGGATCATCTAAAACAAACATACAACACAGGACGTTCACAAAATATATAAGACAAATCCAACACCTATTTAATATATCCAACCACAACGAATAATACAAATGAATATTTATATATATATTAATAATACACATACTATAAATAAACAGTATATATATATACAAACAAAAACAAAAGGAGAAGGAACAAGAGATAGGAGGCAATTCATATTGATAGGGCGAGGGATGTCTTTAGGGATCAATTCGTACAGAGTTGGCTGATGTCCCGAACATTCAAAAAATATATGTTCAACTGTACCTTCGGCCAAACCACATTCGCACAGGGAGGAGTCCCTGACCCTTATTTTAGCTAAAAATACCGGAGAACATATGTGCCCCAGTCTTAATCGACAAATGGTGGACGTGGTTCGCTTATCTAAGCGACGGAATTTAAAGAACCATGGTTTGGACGGGATACCGGGTTGTATTTAGTGCTGTAGTGCTTGCCCTTTTGCCTTTTAGATATTTCCCAGACTCTGTTCCATGCATCTGTGAGATTGGATTTAATAAGTGGGTATAGATCATGTCGGTGAAGTTGATTATGACCAGGGAGACCTACACGAGTGGCACTTTTGGCGCACATATCTGCATTTTCGTTGCCGGCAATGCCACAATGGCCCGGGATCCACGCGACGGTGATTTCCATTCCTAAAGAGTGACACTCATAGAGAGTTTTCCTTATTTCAGAAATTAGGGGAATGTTTGAGTGAAAGGGATTAGAGGAAATAGCCTGGAGGCAGCTTTTGGAGTCTGAAAATATAATAGTTTTATTTAGGTTGTGAGATTTAGCATATAATACTGCTTCCAGCACGGCAACAGCTTCTCCCGAGAATACAGAGTATCCGGGGGGACATTTAAAACTGAGAATGACCCGGAAACGTGGGATCCATACAGCCGCACCCACAGGAGAGCCATCTGAAAACTTAGATGCGTCAGTGAACATAGTCAATCGCTCGGGATATTTGTTATGAAGGATATTCAGAAAATCCTTATTAGGATCAACCGAATCTTTGTGAACTCCAAAGTCTTCAATAACATGCGGCTGAAAAACTAGTGCTTCATACGGTAGAGAATGAGAAGGAAGTAGTACGAGTTGTTTTATCGGGTTCGGCATTCGAGAGAATTTAATGTAACTGTTGAGGAGATAAGGGAGGCTTTTATCTAGAAGATTATTTGCTTGATATAAAGAGTATAAATTTCTTATTTTGCCAAGAAGAATATGATTGGGGTTTTCGAGTATTTTAATAAAAAAGCGATCACATAAATATTGTCGTCGAAGAGACGGAGGAGGGTCAACGCATTCCACCTGCATAGCATTTATAGGAGACGACTTCATCGCACCCAAAATGATACGCAGGCTCCTTGACTGTATTTTGTCCAGCTTCTCAGCAGCATATCTGCGGCAGGGCTCCACAATAAAGGAAGCGTAATCCATGTGACTCCTGATAATGGCGTTGTATAACAGCTTTTGGGAGTATGGGTGAGATCCCCACCATACTCCCGACAGAGTTCTGAGAATATTAATATTGTTTTCACACTTGCTAGCAACGTAGGAAAAGTGGCTAAATCCAGACATCCTCGAGTCAAGTCTAACACCCAAAAACCTAACATTGTCAGTTTGGGGAACAAGTTGGTCACCTATTCGGATGTCCAGCCCAGGAATATGTCTCTTTCTGGTAAAAACAATTGACTGGCTTTTTGAAGGGGACAATGACAGGCCATGTAGAATTAACCAATTCTGTAATCTGGTCAGGGCAATGTTGAGCTGGAAGGAGCCCTCATCAATAGACTGAGTTTGAGCATAGAGAGCTAAATCATCAGCGTACTGGAGGATCTCACATCGCGTACCAATAACCTGGTCCAAGTCATAAGTATACAGGCTATATAAAAGGGGGCTTAAGACTGATCCCTGGGGTAGGCCTCTCCAAACGGTCCTGGCGAGATTTAAGTCACCTGGGCACTTAATAGATAAAGATCTCTCACACAGCAAGTTAAGACAAAAACGAACCAACTTCTCGGGTATCCTCAGCTGATGAATAAGTTTATTCCTGAGGGATGGGAGGAGGACATTGTCATAAGCAGCTTCAATATCTAAAAATACCGCTATGAGGAATTCCTTCTTAACAATGGAGGACCAAATGTCTGTTGATATAATTGCTAGGCTGTCTAGAGTGCTCATGCCTTTTCGGAAGCCAAATTGCGACTTGGCCAAAAGAGAGTTATGCTCCACAAACCACTCTAAACGTTGTTTGATAAGGCGCTCTGTGATTTTACATAAAACAGAGGAGAGAGCGATGGGCCTTCTACTGGATGGTAAAGAAGGATCAGATCCTGGCTTTAAGATGGGAACTACGACTTGGGTTTTCCATGAGGCAGGAACTGCGCCGAAATTAAAAAATCTATTTATTAAATTCAAAAAAAATTGTTTACAGGAGTCAGTAGATTTTGTGAGGAAAGAATAAGGGATTCCGTCTGCCCCAGGTGATGAGTCATGAAGACCATCAATAGCTAATTGAAGCTCTTGAAAGGTGAAATTACTGTCAACAATACAAGTGTTTGGAAGAAAAGAAGGGGGGGAAGGAAGGGAATCTTCAGTAGGAACCCAGGCTGGAGCTAATTTGTCAGAAAAGGGTTCTGTCCATGAATCGAGGTCATTAGATGAGGCATTGTCCCCAGAAAAGGAACCTCTGAAACGTTTAATTTGTCTCCAAACTAAGCTGGATGGGGTTCTGGGTGATAAACCCTCGCAAAAGTCTTTCCATCCTTGCTTCTTTTTTTTGGACAGGGTTCTTTTGGCTTTAGCTGCACATTTTTTATATTCTATATAATTTGGGACAGACATGTCTGAGTTATAGGACATCTCAGCCTGACGTCTCATTTGAACCACGTCGGTGCACTCCCTGTCCCACCAGGGGACAGAGATTCTCATATTTCGTGAGCTTTTCTTGGGGATGTGTTCATCGGCAGATATGATAATTGAGTTTACAAAAAACTGGTAATGATTTAAATAATTAATGTTGTCCACTGTAGATAAGACTTTTATTTTGTTTTCTAGGGAAGATGTATATGAGGTCCAATCAGCTCTCGCAACTCTATATTTACAGAGAGGAGAGGGATTTGAAGGAGGAGAGGTGGAGTTGGGGATGGATATCAATATGGGGTAATGGTCACTACCATATCTCTGCCGGTGAACTTTCCAAGATATTCTCAAAGCAAGGGAGGGAGAACCCAAAGTGAGATCCACTGCGCTTTTAGGGTTTTGACCCGGTTGGACCGAATGAGTTGGTGATCCATCATTTACAACCGTTAAGTTTAGATCATCAAAGATTTCTATCAATGAAAGTGAGTATAGAGTAGTTTTCCATGAACCCCACGATGGATGGTGGGCATTAAAATCACCCATAACAATCATAGGGGAGGGAACTGAGTGAAGTAAGATTGATATGTCTGCAATTAGCAAGGAGTTAGGGTCAGGAATATAAATTGACACAACGGATATGTTCCATATTCTAGCTACAACAATGTTGATACCAGGAGGGTGAGGGGGGCAGGGGATTTGGGAAAAGGACAAAGAACGATTAATGAGTAGGGCGGCACCAGCACACCCATCAGCCCTGTCGTCCCGGAGGCATGAGTAACCCGGGACCCTGAAGTGGGAACCGGGCTTAAGCCATGTCTCCGAGACGGCCAGGACCAGAGGTTTAAATTTGTTTATTAAATGGATCACATCACTATAATTACGTCTAATGCTACGACAGTTCCATTGTAGGGCAGTTGTCTGATCCATTGTTAATGGAATAAAGGATTTGCTTAAGTTTTTCGGCAACGTGGGACGGTAGGGCCATATTGTTTTGGGAAATAATTGATATTAACAAAGAGATTATTGGGTTGATATCTAGGGGGCTACTATCTGAATCTCTTTGTGAGAGGGCACAACCATTAGGTTGTGATGACGTAGGTTGAGAAATAATTTCTTGGTGGGCTACTTTATCATAAGTATTTATCAAAGATGGCTTAGGGTCAGAGTGGTTGACATAAATAGTTTTTTTATAGGAGCTATTATTATGGGAGGTAGAAGGACGGGAATGAGGGATTTGATTGGGGGTGTGCTGGGGATTCTGTGATAATACTTCAGAGAAAGATCGGGATACATTTGGGATCCGATTGGCTGCTTCCATATAAGAAACGCCATCCTTAGCCATGGTTATTTTAATAGATTTTTGCCTTGCTTGTTCTGGGCACTGGGAGTCTATTGCGGAGTGGGATCCTGAACAAAAGAGACAGGTAGGTTGCATATTTTGACAAGACTCACCAGAGTGAGGCTGGGTGCATTTAAAACATCTGGGCTTGGAACGGCATTGAGTTTTTATATGACCAAATCTACAACAATTGTGACATTGAATGGTTGGGAAGTAGTACAGTTCGACGGGAAGGGCTGTGTGATATGCAAAAATTCGCTCTGGAAGAACTTGTCCTTGAAATGTGACAACAACTGTTTGAGTAGGGACCCAAGTCACTTTGTCCTCCACTATTGCTTTCCTATTAAGTCTGCGAGCTTTAATAATCATACCACAAGGATGGGGAACTGTTGCAGTTTCAGCAAAGTCTGTCATTGACATATCAACTGGCACATTTCGTACTATACCCATCCGGGTGGTGTTATATTGTGGGATAGAAGCTGTGAAGTTGTTAACAGCTAACGCTGGATTAGTCAAAAATATATTGGTGGCCTGGGCATTTTTAAACTCCACTGAAATTTTGTTTCTTCCCATTGGTTTAATACCATCTAAGCGCACATCAGGTATTTTATTTTGGGCGATAAATTGACCGAACTTGATGGGGCGGATAGCAGAGCCTGAGTTATTATCAGTGTCATTTTTAGATACAGTAACGACAAATGGGCCTTTGTCTATGGGTAAGTACATGGTCATTCCGGAAGAAAAGCTAGGGTGAACAAATACCGTTTGTATAGAAGCATTAGCCAACTCTGTACTCACTACTGTTTTTTTGGCGTTTTGGGGTTCGTCTTCATTACGCCGCGGACGTTTTTGTCCTGCCGAAAGGGCTATAAGAGCGTCAGCTGCCTCGGCGGTATTAGAGGCGGTCATGTTTACATCTCCGTTAGGGTCAGCATTGGGATCGGGAGGCCGGGGTTGCGGCTGCAACTCCGGGCTCGACATGTCACCTTAACCACTTACCAAGTGTTAGTATGTTATTAGAACACTTAATAAAACAATCCTGCTACACTGGAACGCGGAAATTTGCAATTAAAAACACCAAAATCTCTCTAACACGTCAATAACCTTAAACACCTTCGAACGGAATCTCGCGTTTAGATAAGATCACAACAAACACCGATAATAAACAAACGGACGACAACTGACATTGACATTGATAGATGGTTTTTCTACTTTATTTCTTATCGGTTGAAAAACGATTATATCCATTTGGAATTTAGCCAGTGTCAAGTATTATTTATATAATTATATGCAAGTTATTTTACTATTTATATGTCTGTGAAGTTATTTGCATCGAAAAAATCAAGTCGTCATGATTAAAGTCAAGTCTAGGGAAGGGTCATTTACAAATTGTTTCGTGAAGGTGTACACACAAGTGCAATAAAAGTGAAAATCGGTGCAAAACATGGACTTTAGCGTTGTCTCTAAAGCTCCTTGAACAATGTTTGTAAATGGCCAACATGTTTACAAATTCCCTAGAATTAACTTTCATTTTAATTATTAATACTTGACACTGGCTGATTTCCAAATGGCCATAATCGGTTCCCAACCAATAAGAAAAAAAAAATTACTTCGGTGGTTTTTATCATTTTTTTTCTATAGATTATTTCTGCAGTTTCTGCTTATTATAACTCCTATTAACGAACTTGGATTAAATTTTATTTGTTCCTCGTAGCCTTAAATAGAGAATATTGGTTTGTGGAGGTTTTTAACGATTACACCGAACATTGAACATACCATGCGTTAATTCTACGCGCAGTCTACAGCTGTAGCAGAAACTATATGGTAGCTGATTGATTATACATAGGTACTACCAATTGGCAAGTAGCCTGCGATGGCACAACAGGAACAGGTCTCAATGCTCGGCCCCGGACTCCACGAAATCAAGATAGAGGCGCCGGATCTAGATCTAGGTGAGTCTCGAGGGTCTCTATTTACTTCAAAGAAATCCGAAGTAAAACGTCGGTGTTATTCAAAATATTTAAGACTAGCTGTGCCCCGCGGTTTTACCCGCGTAAGTCCCGTTCCCGCGGGAACATTGGGATAAAAAGTAGCCTATGTGTTATTCCATGTCTCCAGCTACCTGTATTCCAAGTTTCATCGCTATAGATTCAGTAGTTTTTGCGTGAAAAAGTAACAAATGCATCTACAAAGGTCACCTAAAAACGGTTCCCGACTTACAGCTGAATACAGATGTCACTTAAAATTTGACGGCTAAGTACCTATACCTAAATAATTTTGCAGCTTCTAAATTTATTTGTTTTCCAGTTTAGGAGCTTCTTGGAAGGATCTTAGGGAGACCTTAGCCTAGCCGTGGGACAGTATACCTAGCTTAACAAAAAAAAAACTACCTACCTAAGTCCAACTCAAATTTTAAGTAGCGTTTTAGTATTCGACTGTTATTCTTCTTCTTCTAATCAGTAAGAGACACATTGAAATTTTTATCCATACTTTACAACTTGTATTAATTATTCTTCATTTATTGTTTTTTTTTCAGAATCAATAAAAAAAGAAGTGTCAGGACCGGAAGAGAATGAACTGCCTTCCAAAGAAGTTGATGAGGTCTGGATAAAGATAGAACCAGGTTAGTATTTTGTACAGAATTGAAGAAAAAAAAACAAGTAAATGATAATCTATACTAATATTATAAAGCTGAAGAGTTTGTTTGATTGTTTGAACACGCTAATCTCAGTAACAGCTGGTCCGATTTGAAAAATTCTTTTTGTGTTTGATAGTCCATTTATTGAGGATGGTTATAGGCTATTGATCCCGATATTCTTACGAGGTCGGGACTTACAAGGGCAAATCCCGCGGGACGCAGCTATAAAAACGAAAGTCGTGTTAGTTACACTATTTATATCTCAAGAACGGCGGATCCGATAGGAATGAAAATTGGTACAGGGTTAGTATAGGGGTTTAAATACGATATAGGGTACTTTAAATGATCGTACGGGTTAAACAGCGCTTGGCGTGACACATACGTGATGGGTCTAGCGGAGGCTACACAACCCGTTCTCGAACACTATTTATATATGTTATAGCGTCCCCACCGTTCCCACCTTTCGGTATACCAGCAGGGGCCGCTATACCCGAGCGCACACCCCTAAGGGCGACGTCAGGGATCGAGTTTAAGACGGATCTAGTCCCCAATGCTAGACTGGTTCTCATAAAGGAGAGTAGCCTCGTGCCCAAGGACACTACCTGGTTGTCCAGACAGGTACCGGAGCAATAAGGCCGCTCACCACCCGCGCCTCAAAGAGGAGCTAACGACAACCTCGCTGGGGCCGGCAGAGAAGCCACCTCCCACATCTCCAGTGTGGTACCGGAGCTGTTGAGGCACGCTCACTTCCCAGCACACATCCGTGTGCCTACCAAAAGTGACCTACATCCTGGTAAGGACCGGACACATCTAGCCTAGTGTCCTACGCATTAAGGCATAGCGCAGCCGGGGATGCGGTCCCAACGGTCCGACTTTCGAAGGTCCGAAGGACACAGCTAAAGGCCACCCCATGGCCTCGCGCACTCGTCCACGACGTGCAAAGCGCTCGTCGCGTATGAGGGCAGCCCCCGGTGACAAGCATACCGGGGAGACGCTAACATTGCCACCCTCTGCGACTGCAACCACAACCCCCACGAGTCCGACCTCAATGTTGGACGGCGTCCCCTACTAAGCCACCGATAGATGCAGCCGTTCTGGGACGCCGGGCAAGTCCAACCCCGTGGTAGCCTAGTCACAGGGGGGGACCCGTAGTTCCCCCCCCGACCCGACTGGCTCGGCTTCTGCCAGCCGGGGGAAAAGGCGGAGGCGGAGGCGGAGGCTAGCGGGATCCGAGGCACGGTGCACCCCTGGCCGACCGCAGGTAGTTGGGGGGCCCAAGTAGCGAACTAGCCATTCGCAAAAGGCTGCCCCGCCAACTCGCGAAAAATCCCGGGATGCGTCATGGTGCCGGTCGGCGACCGGATGAGAGGGCCCCATGGACATCCTCGGGGGGGCTCGGGCGTCCCCGCAGTCTCCAGGTCAGCTCCCCATTGTTGTGTGTTTTCTCTGTGTGTGTCTGGAGGTTAGCTGCAGTGCGCTTCGTTCCACTTTCGTCTTCCTTCACTCATTTTTTTTTAAGAATGTCAACAAGAAGAAAAAAGAGAAGCGTTCCACAGCGGCTGCACTCCCTCTCACTCAAAGTGCACCTCACTAATATTAGAGGATTGCACTCCAATCTCGTCCCAGTCCACCACCATCTTGAGACTGAGCGACCTGCTCTCTTTTTTCTTACGGAGACTCAGATTCGGTGTCCGTCTGACGTGGCGTACTTGAATTACCCTGGCTACACGCTGGAACACAAATTCAAATTCAAGGCAGGAGTGTGCATATACGCCCGCGACGATATTTGTTGTCGGCGTCTCCGTAACCTCGAAGACCCCCGTTTTTCTGTTCTGTGGTTACTGGTGGACACCGGCCATGAGAAACTACTCTACGCCGGTGTCTACCGGTCGCACAGTGGAGACCAGGAGACGACCAGTCTTATGGAGTATTTAAGTGAGGCGGCGGAAGTCGCTCAACTGAAGTACCCGTCTGCCCAATTAATGCTTCTGGGGGATTTTAATGCCGTTCACAAAGATTGGCTCTTCCCTCACGAACGCACTGACCACGCTGGGAGAGAGACGCGTAAACTTGCTCTTACGTTAGATCTCACTCAGCTGGTCCAGGTGGCGACTCGGGTTCCTGATGTTGTCGACCATTCAGCCAATTGCTTGGACCTTCTTCTGACGACTGATCCAGACCGATATTCAGTTAAGTTTCATCACCTCTAGGTAGCTCTGATCACTGTCTGGTAAAGTCAGTTTCTGTCTACTCCCCGTTAGACCAAAGCCTCAGAGGCACACGGCGAGTATGGCGGTACAAGTCGGCTGATTGGGACGAGATGCGTTCTTTTTTTGCATCTTATCCTTGGCGTCGAGTATGCTTCTCTTCCGAAGACCCCACCAGTTGTGCGGAAGCTGTAACAGATGTGTTGCGTCAGGGAATGGAATACTTTATTCCTTTCACTGAGGTAGCACTTTCAAGCAAAGCTCAACCCTGGTTCGGAGCCGAGTGTAGACGTGCAGAAGCACTAAAACACGATGCTTATCTGGCTTGGGTTGATGCTCGACACCGCAAATCTGTCGATGTCACCTTAAGGAAGAAGGCATACAACGCTGCCGCCAAGTCTTGCAAGAAGGCTCTTCAGAGAGCTCGGTTTGACCACATAAGCCGGATAGGGATCAAACTTTCTTCGTACCCTTCAGGTAGTAAGGCGTTTTGGTCCCTGGCTAAGGCGGTCGAATCGAACTTCTGCCGCCCCTCACTTCCTCCATTGCTCAAACCGGATGGGTCATTGGCCCACTCTGCTGCGGAGAAGGCAAATTTATTTGCTTCTCTGTTTGCGGAATCTTCGCGTCTAGTCGTTGCTGGTGAAATTCCTCCTAGTCTACTGGGTTGCGGGGCATACATGCCGGAGATCCGCATCCGTCAGACTGAGGTTCTTAAAACGCTGCAGAAACTGGACGTGAGTAAAGCCAGTGGTCCTGATGGGATTCCATCGATTGTGCTCAGGACCTGTGCGCCTGAGCTCGCTCCTGCTTTGACTCGCCTCTTTCGCCTCTCAATGTCAACTGGTCAGGTACCGAAAGCGTGGAAGCTTGCCAACGTGCAACCGGTACCCAAAAAAGGTAGCCGCGCGGACCCTACTAACTACCGTCCAATTTCAGTCACTTCCACACTGTGTAAAACAATGGAACGTGTGTTGAACAATAGGCTTCTGGCATACCTAGAAGCGAATGACCTCCTCAGTGATCGACAATACGGGTTTCGCCGTAATCGATCTACTGGGGATCTTCTAGCGTATGTCTCTTACATCTTAGGTGAGGCCATGGAGAGACACGGCGAAGCGCTTGCTGTCTCTCTAGACATCTCCAAGGCCTTTGACAGGGTTTGGCACGACGGCCTTATCGGTAAGCTTCCTTCGTACGGTCTGCCTAATGGTTTCTGTGCCTGGATTTCTGATTTCCTGAGGGACAGGTCTTTACGAGTAGTCATTGGTGGTTGCTCGTCTGACCAAATGGCTATTAATGCCGGCGTCCCCCAGGGGTCTGTCCTCTCTGCAACTCTGTTCTTGCTGCATATCAATGATCTGCTAAAGCCAGGTATCTATGGGTACGCGGATGACAGCACAGTTGTTGAGAGCTTCACTGCCAGTGCGCGAACCAGTGCAGGTGAGATCCAGTGTCTTAGGGAGGCGATGGTCGAGCGCATGAGCTTGACCTTAAAGGCGGTCTCCGATTGGGGTGAAGCCAATCTGGTCAGGTTCAACGCGTCCAAGACCCAGGCGTGTCTGTTCTCCGCTAAAAGGAGTCAATTCCCTCTGACTCCTACTTTTCGGGATGTGTCCGTGCCGATAACTGACCACCTTGAGCTTCTTGGGGTCTCTTTATCACCATCTCTCAACTTTGGTTCATTCATTGAATCCAAAGCCCAACTAGCCTCGAAAAAGCTGGGTGTTCTTGCCAGGGTGAGACGGTACTTTAGTTCGGGTCAATTGCTTGACTTGTACCTAGCACAGGTCCGATCGTGCATGGAGTACTGCTCCCACCTTTGGGACGGTTCGGCAAAATACCAGCTGGAGGCGTTGGAGTCAATTGAGAGGAGAGCCAAGAGGCTCATCGGCGACGATGAACTTGTGACAAAAAGGCTTCAAAGCCTTGAATCGTCGTAGGGTTGCAAGTTTGTCGGTCTTTTATCGGATACATTTCGGGGAGTGTGCCACGGAACTGCACCATCTGGTTTTGCCTTCTCCATTCTACCGTTTTACATCGAGGCAAACTGAAAGGCGGCACCGGTTCATGGTTGAAATACCCGTCACCCGAACGAAACGATTCGCTTCGTCTTTCTTTGTTCGGACTGCAAGGGAATGGAATCGGTTGCCTGAGTATGTCTTCCCGGTAGTATACAACTTGGGGGTCTTCAAGTCGCGAGTGAATAGGTTTCTTCTAGGTAAGCGTGCTACATCTTAGATCACATCGTCGCTTTCCATCAGGTGAGATAGTGGTCAAACGTTTACCTATCAACCAATAAAAAAAATAATAATAATAATACGATACTTTTAATGATCGTACGGGTTAAGCAACGCTTGGTATGACATACGTGATGGGTAAAAATGACGGTTAAACCGATTTGAACGAAATTTGGTACAGGGATAGTTTAGCGGTTGAAATAAGATATAGGGTACCTACTTTGAATAATCATACGGGTTGAGCAACGCTTGGTATGACATACGTGATGCGTCACATACGTTACGGGATAGGAATTTATGCGGGTGAAACCGCGGGGCACAGCCATACTTGATAATACGAAGTAAATAAAAAATATGAAAATCATAGGGAGTTTTCTCCCATGTAAAATATAATATTATACCAGTTAGTAGGCTTGTGGATTAAATTGTTTATTTTATTTATTTAAAATTGAAGATAATAATACAGGGCAAAAATCACAAAGATTTGTCTGGCATGCTGAGTTTTAAAATGAAAATTTAATGAGTATGCATACAAAAATTCATAAGAATTTCTGTATGCCTTTTCCATAAGGAAAAGTCTACTCAACCAATACTGATCTGTACTTAACTGCGATGACTAAATAGGTACAACTTACTAGTAAGTTAAAAAAGCAAGTTAGAATGGGAAGCATAATTTACTCGTACAACTAACTTACATATGAATCATAACTTACTATCCTAACATAATATTAAGTTACTATTTGTCAGTCAGGCCAGTCAGTAAAGATATTCAGTTAGAACAGTTTGTAACTAACGGTCAATGCACTATTTATTCTGATCACAAATCCTTGTTGATTCTGGATGATTTTTTTACATATTTTTGAAAAAATATTTAGTGTATTCCAAGTATAAGTATATTTGCTTAGTTTGGGGCTATATTGAGCTGTTAAATATTATTTACTAGCTGCGCCTTGCGGTTTTACCCGCATAAGTCCCAATCCCGCAGGAATATCGGGATTAAAGTAGCCTATGTGTTATTCCCTGTATCAGCTACCTATATTCCAAGTTTCATCGCAATCGGTTCAGAAGTTTTTGCGTGATTGAGTATCACGAGTAACAAACATCCAAATATCCAACACACTTTCACATTTTTAATATTAGTAGGATTTTAGCGTTTAATTTCTGATATCTCATTCAGTCTACTCACTGGAAAGTAAACAACTAGAAACTTATTTAATTATGTCCTCTCCAGATATTATAAAACATGAGCCTACTGAGGAGGTTAGAGATGCAGTGTTAAGTTCGGAATCCGGTGAAACCTGGATCAAAATAGAGCCCTATTTCGAAGACTCCCCGCTTTCTCCTCCGAAGGCTGAGTCTGATAACAGTAATCAAGTTAAAACCGAACCTATCACAACATCAGTTAAACTTTCGCAGCGTGATAAAGGAACAAGTGAAAAGACTTTCTCCTGTGAAATCTGCAGTTACAAATGTTCCAGAAAAAGTAGTTTGACAGGCCATATGAAGACACATACAGGTGAACAGTCATTCTCTTGCGATGTTTGCAGTTTTAAATGTACCACAAGGGGTCTCTTGGTACAACATCTAAGGACTCATAATAAAAAGCGTTTCTCTTGTAATATTTGTAGTTACACATCTTGTTACAAAAAAAGTCTGATATGTCATGTAATGAATCATACAGGCGAGAGACCTCATGCGTGCGATCTTTGTGATGCTAAATTTACTCACAAAAGTAGTCTAGTCGTTCACAAAAAAACTCACACAGGTGAAAAACCCTTCACATGTGACGTATGCGGTTATAAATGTTTAAGAAAATGTCATTTAATAGTACATCTAAGGAAACATACAGGTGATAAACCCTTCTCATGTGATCTTTGCAGTTACAAGTGTATAACAAAAAGTGTTTTGAAACAACATCAAAGGACTCATTCAGGTGAAAAACGATTCTCTTGTCATTTATGCAGTTATAAATTTAGTTATAAAAAAAGTCTCAACTATCATGTAATGACTCATACAGGTGAAAAACCTTTCTCTTGCGATACTTGTAATTATAAAACTTCAAGAAAATATCATTTGACACTGCACGTTAGAATACATACTGGTGAAAAACCTTATGGTTGTGATGTTTGCAGTTATAAATGCAATTCTAAAACTCTATTGAGTCTACACAAGAGGACTCATACTGGTGAAAAACCTTACTCGTGTAATATTTGCGATTATAAATGTTCATGCCAAAGTAGTCTGATAAAGCATGTGAAGACTCATACAAGTGAAAAGCCTTTCTCTTGCGATATTTGTCATGCCAAATTTACTCAGCGAAGTAGCGCAGTTGAACATAAAAGGACTCATACGGGAGAAAAACCTTTGTCTTGTGAGTTTTGCAGTTACAAATGTTTGAGAAAAACTAGTTTGACTCGACATATAAGGACGCATACAGGCGAAAAGTCTTTCTCTTGTGATGTTTGTGATTATCGCTGTACTAAAAAAAGAATTTTGGTGAAACATAAACAGCTTAAACACAAAAAAGTTTAAACAATGGTTAAATATGTTTATTTTGGTGAAATCTGCTAAACAGCTGAAGTAAGTGATAAATAAGGTGCAAAATTTCGGGTAAATCGTTACGTCCCCGATTGCCTATCTTACTAATATTTTAAACGCGAAAGTTTGTATGTATGTAAGTAAGTATGTACGTGTGTGAGTTTGTTACTCTTTCTCGGAAAACTATTGAATCGATTGCGATGAAACTTAGAATATAGGTAGCTGGAGACCTGGAATAACACATAGGCTACTTTTTATCTCGATATTCCCGCGGGAACGGGACTAACGCGGGTTAAACCGCAGGGCGCAGCTAGTTAGGTATATTTTATTTATGATATACCTATCAAATTGTACAATCAAATATCCTCCAATGGTATTTTAACAATACGATTGATGGTCAGTTTCTGCACTTTATCCTGGCCCATAACTTAACGTAGTACGTAGTTTCTACAGTGCTTAGTTTATTTGTATTTTCGTTGATAAAATATATAACCACATAGGTAATTAGCTTTAATTATAACAAAATAAATGAAAACACACAATTTGTTTTAAATTCATAGATTTTATTAACGAATCTTTGTGAGGAAGGAGATGGGTCACACACATCCTGCACAGGAGGACCAAAGTCCCACCCCTGCCTCGAGGAGTAACCATGGAGGAACCCCAGCGAACCTATACGCAACAGCCTATCCTGTAAATGAGCTTCAAATCGGAACCAGCTAGGCTAGCACACGAAAATCATTTTGTCGTATCAACATAAAGGTTTCCTTCTTTTAGTTTTCTCTTCGTTTGAGAGAAAGAGATCGAAAAGAGATTTACGTCGATATACGACAAAATGTTTCTCTTGCTGCCATGCTAGCCTAGCTGGTGGCAGAAGTGGTTACTTACTGTTGACGTTTAGGTATACATATACCTATTAGGTAAATAAATAAATTCTGTGACCAACACACAGCGCCATCTAGCCCCATGGTAAGCTAAGCTTGTGTTACAGTGACTAGACAACGGATATACAAATATTTATTTTTCTTTTGTAAATACATACATATTATACATAGAAATACACCCAGCCCTCTAGGGGCGGGAATCGAAGCAGTAACCTTCTGCCTTGCAGCCAAGTGTTCGCCCGACGCGCCACAGAGGTCGTCGAGGTCCATGACACCTACATGTAGGTGTATTCTACCTGTCGCCGTATCCGTATCCCGTACATCATCAGTGGTAGCTTAGGTACCTACTATCTTATGAGCATGAAAAACATTTTGTCAATTTGATCAAGATTTTTTATAGCCTTGTCAAACGACGAGAAAAAGAGACTGAAGTTTTTGTCGATCGAGAAAAGTTTCTCGTGCTTGTTACGCTACTATACTACTACTGCATTCTCCTGAAAAACAAACAAATTACTTAGGTACTCATTTGCGGTGTTAGTCTGTGTGGTAGATATATCGACTTTTATTTCGAAAGATTTGGTTTCGAATCTTGACCGACATACCTACTAATGTTTTTGCGCTTAACATCGCTCTTACGGTGAAGGAAAACATCATGAGGAAACCCTCATGATGTTTTCATGATGTTTCACGGCTTCCTCATGATGTTTTACGGCTTCCTCATGATGTTTTACGGCTTCCTCATGATGTTTCACGGCTTTAAAACCCGTCCAATGGCCCAATTATGAGCCAATATACGTATAACGTCCGGCGAAATTTTTTCAAGGTTATTTTTGCATTGGAGCTACGAAGTTTTGGTTCAAGAATAGCACTACATTTGAGAATAAAGATAATTTCTGAAATCGAGACTCCAGTTTAGACACAGACAGTTTCGAGACCTGATGGGGCCTAATTCTGTAAGAGAAAGCCGCGTAGCTCCGCTGTAGACTCCAGTCAGGTTTTCTAAAACTATGTAGAAACTTGGTTGAATCCTGTGAATATAAAGACGCTATGTCGATACTATAATGTTAAAACTTTGAACCTTCTGGAGAACCGTGTGGATGTCGTGTAGATTCTACATGGTTTTTCTTACAGAATTAGGTCCCTCAGCGCGTTACAATGGTTTTGTAAGGTTGCAGGTTCAAGTCCTGTACGGCAAAAAAACTAGTCACAAAGTGAAAGAAACACTTTGAAATATAAAATCAAATAAAATATAGCTACTTTTCCCTCCACCAAGGGTTAAGCTGATTTAGAATTTAGATATACCTAGTTTAGTTTTTAATTAGTTTAATTTCATATTGGTAAGTAGATTTTATTTTAGTTTTAATATTTTTTTTATATCGTCTTGTGGTTTTAAAATAAATAAATTAGTCACTAAAAGCATCGATTTCAAATTTACTTGAGCAAACTACAAAATGAAGATTCAATTTGGTCTAAGTTTAGTGTATTAATTATAAGTTATATTGTATTGGATTGACTGTAGAATCTAAGTTAAATAAATAAATAAATAAATAAAATCAAACTAAAGAACATAATCGAACAAAATAAAAAAAATAAAATGAAATATAAAACTTTTATTGACTAAGCACCAAACATAACAACACACAGAACACACTGCTTCCCACTCTAACCCCGCTTCCCTTCTCATCTGTTCTGACTTCGTTTTCCTTAGTGACCCGGTCCACTTCGTCCATGATGCGTTTCTCCTGCATCGATAGAGTGGCGGCCTCGTTGATCGTGCGCAGGAGGTTGTAGTTAGACTGTGGAGATCTCTGTGGCAGGCGGAGGGTCAGCTTGTCGTTGGCGACCACGTAGGCCACGCCCTTGCTCAGTTTGTCGAGTCGGTTCACTGGAATAAAAAAAAAAAAAACGTATAATTCGGGGCTCTGTGAAGCGGCGGGCGAAGGCCCGACTGCAATGCAGAAGGTAGGTTAGTTAGTGTATAGACCTTTATAGATATCTCATTGTCTTGGTTCAATGACTTTCTAAGTACATAATTTGTAAGTTATAATATTAATGTACCCGTATAATGTATACCCTACTTTATTTTGTGCAGTTTTAAACACATTTTTCATTTTTTTTTCAACATTTCATTAGGATTTTTTTAATTTGAATCTTGAATTCAAGATGGCGGGACCAATTCTACAATATTAAAACTATATATTTAGCGCCTTAGTTAATAAATTTGTAATCGGTCTAGTAGTGTCGGAGCTCACTCGTTACAAACAGAAAGAAAGAAATCTTTCTTCTATAAAATTATTTAGCGCCCCACGGTTTCACCCGCGTAAGTTCCGTTCCCGCGGGATTAAAAACCTATGTGTTATTCCAGGTTTCCAGCTACCTATATTCCAAGTTTCCAGCTACCTATATTCCAAGTTTCATCGCAATCGGTTTAGTAGTTTTTGTGTGATTGAGTAACAAACTTTCACGTTTATAATATTAGTATAGTAAGAAGTACGAAAGTAGGATAGGAAGATCTATATTACTATCAAAATTGTGAACAAAAAACGCGTACATTTATTTAAAAGTGACAGCCCTTTGTTTACATTTTCCTTTGATAAATTGACAGTTATATGTTTACATTTTTGATCTAAGATTAAACAGGAATATAGGTATAGATAAAGCTAAGAACTTACCATCAGGCAAATTCAACGTCTTCAAAGCCTCGTTGACGACCGGGTCATCTTTGATCAGGTTGTAGCGGTCGATGAAGTCTTTGAAGGCATCTTCTTCGGCGCAGAGTCCTCGGAAGTCATCCGTGTCGATACTCCACACCATCAACCCTCCTAGACCGTAATCTATTGCAGTCCTAGAGGTAAAGGGGATTGGTAAAGATGGGGCCGATTTTGAAGGCTATTTCACAATTTAATATAACCGATAGACAGAATTACTTTCGAACTTTTGTGTTGGTAAAATGTATGGTAAATTATTGCTCCAGTTCCACTATACTATAGTCCTAAATATGCGACAATGTGAATCACATGATCATTGCAACAAAAAACAACCCCATGAGTTTCTTGTGTCTTCTTCTGATTGGAGGTCGCGTTCCGAAGACACAATAGTTTACTTGACGTTTCTAAAAAATATGTAATGATATTTAAAAGAATAAAAATATTTGGATTTTTTTAATTTTTGCTGTCTCAACTAAACTAATAAAACGTGTGGGTTAAGCGACGCTCGGCGCAGTCATTATTACTTCAGTTCAGTCAGTTTCTCAAGCTCCTCCATGCTCGGCAGGCGCGTTAAACAATTGGTGCTGGGTGTTAGGTATCTCTGATAGCAGTCGTTAGGTCAAGTTACTGACCTGACACTAGATGAGACACACCATTACACAAAAAGAAGACGTCTATTAAAAAGTGCTATTTTAATACTTCTCCGGGAGGGGTGGGCTTAAGGGTCTCATCCTCCCCGGTCGCCAAGATTTTGAGCTAAACCAGGACGGATTAAACCCTAATGGTTAATCAATAGATCTCATCCGTTTTGGCACTGGGACTGAAGAAATATACAAATAGCTTTCAAATTTTGGAGTGATCGAAATAGGTACCTCCCCCCCATTTCGTTTAACGTGAAAGCCATTTATCTCCTCTATGTAGGAAAAGGTTTAGACTAGAATGACAGACAGTCACTAACTTGACTTTGATGGCGATGGACCTCGAGTTGTCGTACGAAATGACCCGCTCCCCTCTCCGTAGGTAGGGGGTCGAGGAACGCTCGTCCCAGTGGTGGGTCCATTCAGAACTCGAGTTGGAGGTCTCCATGCAAATCTGTTGAGTACCTAATGATATATTATGTAGAACTTACTCGCTGCGCCCGCGCCAATCCCTATTCCAGGGAAAATCAGGATGAATAATGGAAATCCCTATGTGTCAATCCAGAGAGGATACCGCTCATCTTCCGTCGTAATCGGCATCGAAATCCCACTGCGCAATAACCTGCGCGGTTCAAACCATAGCGTTGATTTGCATGCATTTGAAGTGACGGGTACTTAAATAATTAAGCAGCTTCCAAATTTAAAATTAGTATGAACATTTATGAGTTTGAGAGCGATCGAGAGCTGATCGCTCTCAAACTCATAAATGTTCATACTAAAGTAAATAGTTGAATTAGAACTAAAATTTTGAGTAGCGTTTCTGTATTTAGCCTATAGTGATGCAGTTGTTTAAGATGTAGCACACATCGTGACGTGAGGTACATCTTCATAAACAAAAATACCACCTTGTATGTACTGTACCTCATTGTACCCCATAAAGCCGTCTTCACCAGTGAAAGGTCCCCGGAAGCCGGCGCTCTTGACCGGCGTCTGGCCGAAGACCACCTCCTTCACGCCAGGGTCGGTCAGGATGAACGTCCTCCCGTACATCGGCAGGCCCAGCACCAACTTGTACGGTGACACGCCTTCAGATATCATGTAGTTTATTGTGAACTCCTGGAATTGAACAAGTTGGATGGCTTTATTATGAAGTTCTGGAATCAGCTCAGATTTTTATTGGTTTAAAAAGCTATTTATTTGAAAAAAAAATTAAAGGAAAAATTCATCTTCAAAAATTCACTTGCGGCGAGATTTGAACTCGCGTCCCTGGATATGCCTAGAGCCTAGTAAATAGTAAATATGCCTTGAGCATTAAAAACAAATTTACGAGCTATTTATTTATTTAATTCAGTATTTACAGTGAGTAATATTCACAATATTGCAGTCTACGAGGAACAAATAAAATTGCAGTCATATTACAAACTGTAGCTGCGCCCCGCGGTTTCATCCGCGTAAGTCCCGTTCCTGCGAGAATTTCGGGATGAAAAGTAGCCTATGTGTTATTCCAGGTCCCCAGTTACCTACATTCCAAATTTCATCCAAATCCGATCAGCCGTTTTTGCGTGATTGAGTAGCATACACACATACTCACAAACTTTCAGCTTTATAATATCACATACCATGGTAGCACATATGCAGCATCCTATCTCTAGTCGTTTAGAACCTTCTAGAAGATTCTAGAACACACCAGGCTAAGTGTATCTTCATCGCTGACGCCTTTCAACGGCGCATTGGCCCCGACCACTCCGTCCCAGATACCATGGTAATAGCACATATCCAGCATCCTATCTCTAGACGTTTATAACCTTCTAGAAGCTTCTAGAACTTACGAGGCTAAGTGTATCTTCATCGCTGACCCCTTTCAACGGCGCATTAGCCCCGACCACTCCGTCCCAGATACCATGGTAATAGCACATATCCAGCATCTTCTATCTCTAGACGTTTAGGACATTCTAGAACTCACCAGGCTTAGAGTATCTTCATCGCTGACGCCTTTCAAGGGCGCATTGGCCCCAACCACTCCGTCCCAGGTGCCATGGTAGTCGTAGCACATCATGTGTATGAAATCCAAGTAACGACTCAGTTTGGTCAGGTCGTAAGCGGTTTCCATTGTGCTCTTGCCAGCTCCGAAGGCAGCTGTCAGGATGTAGTTGGAAGGTTCGAAGGCTTCTTTTAATTCCTGGGAACAGAGCTCTTTTTAAAACCCGTTTTAGAGGAATGAGAACCTCAAGATGGTCAGAGCAGTAACTCAAGTTACCTTGACTAGAAGAACAAAGTTTTCTCTGTCTGCTGGCTGGCCATCTCTCTTGGTGGGATACTCCCAATCAAGATCTAAACCGTCGAACTTGTATTGTCTGAAAACAAGACATTTTGAGGTAAAGAAAAATATATCTACCTTTCTACTCATGACGGACGCTGTACGGGATCCGGGATGCGGGCGGGCACATGCCAAAATTATATGATGAATATGGCAAATAAAGATACAGAAATTCAAGGTGCGAGTCACCGATCCGGTAGAAAAATCGCAGTCAGTACTCCCGGTTCCATAACTACTGGACCGATTTCAAAAATCCTTTCACCAATAGAAAGCTACATTAACGATGAGTAAAATAGGCTACTTTTGAACCCAAAATTCCCGGGGTCGGGACTTATGTGGGTGAAACCGCGGGGTGCAGCTGGTTAAATGTTTTACAAGGTAAGATAGGTGACTCAGCCACCTATAAGTCGTTGCAGACAAAATATAAGCAAATGGGGAAGGAAATAAAATCATGTTTGTTTGTTTTGTTACAACTTAAAAGTGAATCACACACCTTCAATATTAGGAGTCAGTAGCTATGCCCCGCGGGCCGCGGGTTTACTCCCTACATGGAAGATCTCTCAATCTCTCTTTAAAATTCAAGGTTAGATGGACTAGCCCACAAAAAAATAAGTTACAAAGCCTAATCAAAATATCTTGAGAGTTGAGATTATATTACAGTTTCATAAACACAAAGACGCATTAATACCGTAATTATTAATGAAAACGCAAAATCGCGTAAATACATTCAAGTAAGTAACACGGCCTGAAAAAATCTGAGTCCAATACCTGATTAAATTAATAACGAAACCGCATCGTTGATCGCGCTTATATGAAAACAATGGCTGCATTTTAGTGGTCCATCTCTCCCGGAAATCTTACTGATATTATTATAAACGCGAAAGTTTGTATGTAAGTATGTATGTATGTTTGTATCTATGTATGGATGTATGTACGTGAGGTTGTCACTCTTTCACACAAAAACTACTGAACCGATTGCGATGAAACTTGGAATATAGGTAGCTGGGAACCTGGATTAACACATAGGCTACTTTTTATCCCAATATTCCCGCGGGAACGGGACTTACGCGGGTGAAACAGCGGGGCGCAGCTAGTATATTATAATACTACAAATTCGTTTCTGACGGACGAGCTTCATCAGTTCCAAAGTGAAACTGTTCGGAAAATTATTCACACACATTTAAAAACTCAAACGTCGTTGTTGTTAGAAAACCTACCATCTAGGTAAACTAAGATATTTCCTTTCTTTCATCAAGAAGTCTCTTTTCATCTGACGACCTCTGTAGCGCGTCGGGCGAACGCTTGGGTGCAATGCAGAAGGTTGCGGGTTCGATTCCCGCTGGGAGCAAATATTGATGCTTAAAAATAAATATTTGTATCTGGTCTGGGTGTATTTTTATGTATAATATGTATGTATTTACAAAAGAAAAATAAATATAAGTAGTATATCCGTTGTCTAGTCATTGGTCACCGTAACACAAGCTTAGCAGCTTACCATAGGGCTAGATGGCGCTGTGTGTTGGTCACAGTATTTATTATCATGATCTAAAAACTTACTTTAAAAACACCATGACGCTGTTCACAAACGCTTCCCTGGTTTCTTTCGTGGCAACCATGCGGGAGTACTTGGGCGAGCCTTCGTTCCAGCCACCGATGGCTATAGAAACCTTCAGGTGTGGATAGCGGTCTTTTAGCGCCACCATGCGTTTGTAGCCAGCTTTACCGTAGTCTTTCTCTAAGTCTTGCCAGGGGTCTGGGGAAAAAGAACAGAAAAATAAATACTAAATAAACCTATTTTTCGGCTTGTTGCTTGCCAAGTTGCCAAGGCCCGACAAGCGTTGACAAGCCTAATAGTAAAGAACCACCATAATCTGCGTTCACCTACTTGACTTTTACTATTACGACTTGACTGTTTTGATGCAAATTGCAAATAACTAGCAAAAATTAATAATACTTGACACTGGCTACTTTCCAAATGGCCATAATCGGTTCAAAACCGATAAGAAATAAAAATACCTACCTACAGCTACCTACAATTGTGTAAAGAGGGCTTTGGCTTGGCTTACGTCAGCTTGTGGCCGCTTGTCTCAGATCCGGTCTAGTGTAACTATTTCCGAATGCCAAGCGAGATTTGTGGGTGATAGATGTTTAGCAAGCATAGAAATTGAAAAGGCCCCATTATGCTCCTAGATTAGACCTAGAAGTGCCTTATTTTAACAAAACGGTGACTTATGACATGACATCCAATCTATCGCTGTCGTCTTTGGTCTTACTTAAAACGATACAAATTTACATCTTGCTTCAAACTCAGGGTAATTTTTATAAATTATCTTGAATTTTTGTAGCCATTAAATATGGGAGAAGGCGTATCTGAAACTACTATTATATGACACACCCCTGAGATAAGTAAGTTTCGATTCCATGTGGATTGCGAAAAACCCTTTCTTATTAAATTCCTACATCATTTAAATACTTAATACATTCTCCACAGTTCTTTACTATCAGCCAGTCTGGTTAAAGCATTTTATAGACAACTAGCTGCATCCCGTGGTTTCACCCGTGTACGTCACAATCCCGTGGGAAAATCGGGATAAAAAGTAGCCTTTGTTACTCCTCGAAAACGTTAGCTTTCTATAGGTGAAAGAATTTTTAAAATCGGTCCAGTAGTTTCGCAGCAAACAAACAAACAAACAAACAAAATAAATCTTCTTCATAAAAATTATAGTGACGAATATGATTTGGGTCTTGAAGGTGTATCTTACCCAGGCTTTTGATGCTGTTCTTGGCCTCGTCGAGGCCTGCGAAGGAGTATATCAGATGCGTGCACAAGGCCGGGTCCAGGTCCTCCAGAAGGAACTGGCCTTGCTTGGGCCTGTAGGCGGCCCAGGATGCCACGTAGCAGACCACTGTCTTACCGTGCATTGGACCTGGAAATATAAGTAGTTAAGTAGTTATTTAGGGTACCAACTTTGAATGGTAAAAAAGGAACCCTTAATGATCACTTTGTTATTGGTTTTCCTGTCCATCCTGTTCATCTGCCTGTCAAAGTCGTTTTTAGAGTTCCGTACCCAAAGGGTAAAAACGAGACCCTATTATAAGACTTCGTCACTTCGCTGTCCGTCTGTTTATCTCCAGGCTGTACCTCGAGAACCGTGATAGTTAGACAGTTGAAAAAATCACAGATGATGTATAATTTCTGTTGCCGCTATAACAACAAATAGGTACGTAATTTTAACGTGATTTTTTTGCCGTTTTTTTGCAATAATGGCACGGAACCCTTCGTGCGCGAATCCACTCGCAATTTTCGGTTTTTTTTAAATATAAAATCCAAATGAGGATAAGAATAAGAATAATTTAATGTTCAAACTATGTAGGTACATTGGTCTTAAATTAGTGCACAGTCTACTCATTTCGAGCACACAATAATGTAGTATAAATTAACATTACTTAAATTTATGTAAGAAATCCAATATTTATACCAGCACAACAATATTTGGTATTTATTTTTCATTATGGTCAAAATACTCAGATAGGTTATAAAAGACCTTGCTAATTAACCAAGACTTTAGCTAACCAATGTTTAAATTTAATTTTGAATGATCTAATTCTTGTTCTTGTTCTCAACGCTCGCGACGTTCCCGGTTGCTTCCCTCTCGGGGTTCAATAAAACACAAATTACTTAAAGTCGGCACAGTAGGTAAGTCATTGGCCATACGTACATCCAATAGATTTGGCAATTTTTAACGACCGACCTGCCTGACACCAAGCCTTCTGGGGACCAAGTTTATTCGCCACCGCGCGGGGTGAATTTAAGATTTGCTAGTCCTAATTTTATCTTAGGTTATTGCGATTTTGCAAAATAAAACACTAACTTTACTGTAATTTTTTTCAAGGGTGAACAAGATAAATGTAAAGCTAGCGAAAGCTCGGTAGTTTGTAATAATGCCGTTATCAAATAAAATGCGAGTTAAACCCGGTCAATATTGTGTTTTATTTTGATCCCTTAGTCGCCTTTCACGACATCCACGGAAAGAGAAAGGGTAACCCTATCTATTCTATGCCGGGACTACAAGACAAGTCTAAACGGTCTATTCTCTAAGTTATTTCCCCAAGATCCGTCCGTATCTAAAAACAATAAGAGCGTGTAAACAGTTATTTGTCGTGACTACAACATGACTGACATAACTTCAGCCCTGGTTTTGAGATAAATCTTCAGAGAGACGTCTCAAGCTATCTTGGTGAAGTTACCCGTAATTGTTATTATCCAACATAACTTGGGCCCTTGTTTAGAATTTAATGTTTACAAAAACGTCTTGAGTTATGTTGGTGGATATCACTTCGAAATTGTCAGGTATAGGTATACTTTAGTGCCATTTATTCGGTTTGTAATATCTGTTTAATTTTAGGAACCGCTAACCTGAAGCAAGCAGCGAAAAAATACGTTTAAAAATACAAATGAAGTAGGTAGGTACCTCAGTGACTTTCGGGGACAGTAAATATACTTACTCGTAGTATTGCTGGGTGCTACGAGGAACAAATATATTTGAGTTCGTTGGCTGGGCACGTATTCAAAAGCAAAATTATCTCAACTACTTAGTTATTAATACGATGATGGGTGAAACATTACTCATTTCATTGAAATGATATTTGCAACAAAGATACGTAATAAGGTCCCTGGACTATACTAGTTTCCTTGCAGAAGCGATAGATCAACTCTAGTCCAAGTATTGTTAAACCGTTAACATACAATAACATTGTACCTATATGATGTTAATGGCACAATTTAAGTTCTATAATGCCATAAACCGGAATCGACAATTTAACAAAATAAATGGCAAATATAATTAGATCTGCTAACTGTTATAGTAGGTAATAATTATGAATAACATTTATTTGTGTAGTTAGTGACTCATACCATAGATAAATTATTAAATTATTAATGGTCTTTGCTCATACATAAATAAATAAATATTCAACCACATTACAGACAGCGCAATCTAGCCCTAAAAACTAAGCACTAGTTGTGTACTATGGGTACTAGACAACGGATATACTACATATTAAAGGTACTGTTTTTCTATAAATAAGTATATACATATTATACACTAGCTGCGTCCCGCGGTTTCACCCGCGTAAGTCCTGTTCCCGCGGGGATCGGGATAAAATGTAGCCTATGTGTTAATCCAGGTCCCCAGCTACCTATATTCCAAGTTTCAACGAAATCAGTTCAGTAGTTTTTGTGTGAAAGAGTAACAACCTCACATACATACATATACATACAAACATACATGCATACTTACATACAAACTTTCGCGTTTAATTTAATTTAAGAATTTAATGTGTCGCGTTCTCATTATGTGAAGATTCTGGACCAGTTGTGGGGGAAATACTGGTTACTTAATTGATTTAGTATTAAATTTAATTGCAAAAATAATTATGATCCTAATCAATACTTATCATTCATCAAAGTGACAGTTATTTTGAATCGTCATTTGCGAGTTGATGATTAAAAAAAACGAGTATACTCGTATGAGTACCTTTTGCCAGAGACATGTCACATCGTTGTCTTCGCTCCTAGAAGACTGTGCACTTGACAACTTTTAAAATATCAATTTCAATCAAGTTCTGTAAGGTTAAGGTAGTTATTGCCTTGATAAATCAAAACGGTCCTGTTGAACCCAAGTGAAAATCGGTGCAAAACATGGACTTAGTGTTGTCTCCAAAGCTCCGTGAACAATCTTTGTAAATGGTCGCCTTGTTTACAAATGATTCCCTAGACTTGGCTTTAACTATGACGACTTGACTTGACACTGGCTAATTTCCTAATGGCCATAATCGGTTCACAACCGATAAGAAATAAATAAAAATCAAAGAAATAATAAAAAAAAAATACGAGTTTTTATATAGTTTCCAGTCCCTCTTGGGAGTCCTCGGGTCTCTGAAACCCCATATTATTTGAGGTTGGCACAGTGGGTCTTATTCTCGCGCACCCGGCGCGGAAGAAAAGTCAGAGATGACCTCCTTCCGCCCTAAGCGGCTCTTGGCGGCGGACTCGGGGGAGTTCGTCGCCAAACAATGAGCCCCGAGATGGCGGCGGCGTGTCCACGCCGCCTCTCGAAGAGGGATTTTTCCCCACCCTGTGGGTTTTTGGAGAAGGGGTCTGAGGAGACCACCCGCCGCTGGGGCTCACCGATGAACCTCCGAGAGGAATTCCGGTGGGCTCTAGCAATTGCGGAGCGCTGGACACCGAGGGGTTTAGTGGGTAAACCTCTGGCCGAAACACGGCCCCAGGCCAGAGGGACCCCCACACACCGGGCCGCTCTCCCCCGGGAGCGGCCTGAAGGTCTTAAGGCGATTCCCATCGTTAAAAAAAAAAAAAAAAAAAAAAGGGTCTTATTCTCTTCGAAGAAGATAGTTGACTAAATCTAGTGCAAAATAATTTGGCAATTTTTTATAGACCTGTATTACTTTTCTTTCTATCTTTACTTTCGACAATTCTAACACAGGAATGACCCCCACAGAAACTTGACAAATGGCATCTCGAGAATCCGGGGCCATCAGAAAAAAAAAAAAAAGAATGAATGAATGAATGTCATTTATTTGCACGAAATATGGTTACAACCAGAGATATGTAAAAACTTCTAGATACGTAATAGGGCAAATTTCTTGGCTACACAAATGCAAGCTATCTAGCCAGAGAAGTCTTAGTTCCATCCCAGCTCACGTCACGATCACCCGCTTGTTGACACACAGTACATTTAGTTCACTTTCACAACATTATTCACAGACAACAATGCCTTCGTGCGTATTTAGGCGATGCACGAATTATACTCCAAAAACTGGCAAAAATATTTCATTTCATACGTAAGTAAAGCTGTATTTATTTATTTTAGTTTATTTTTTGAAAAAGTTTTTTTTTTCCAAAAACTCAACGAAGTTTTTTTTTTTTTTTTTTTTTTTTATTTCTTATCGGTTGTGAACCGATTATGGCCATTAGGAAATTAGCCAGTGTCATGTATTCTAATATATTATGCAAGTTATTTGCATCGAAACAGTCAAGTCGTCATAGTTAAAGTCAAGTCTAGGGAATCATTTGTAAACAAGGCGGCCATTTACAAATAATCTTCACGGAGCCTTGGAGACAACACTAAGTTAATGTTTTGCACAAATTTTCACTTTCATTCCACTTGTACACCTTCACGAAACTAAATTGATTAATATGCCCCCGAAATTAAACAATTTGCACGCATATGAACTAGGTTTCACAAAAATGAAAATTTAGCACCACATCTCCTCAACGAGTTCCCGCCAAGACTCCAACGAAATTTTTGACTTTGACGTTTTATCATTCTCTCCTAACCGCTATGAGATGTCATAATAATATTATGACATCTCTTTCTTACGTCATGCAAGTAGCATTAAGTCTTTATGTTTTAGAAAGAGATAACAATAGTTTCGTCTATTTCTTCTTTAAATTATGTGAATGAATATAAATAATGAGGTTGTATAGCATACAATTGTGCCGCTTTTCAATAATGATTTGTTCTGCAATGGCGTCTCTATAACTTTAATAGACTCATTGGTTACAACAGATGTTATCAAGTAGTAGGTATAGTTCAACATATTTCACCAGCACTTAACTTAGCATGCAAATATCAGAATCAAGTAAGTACTTATTTTAGATCAATCCTAATGTCAACTTAATGATTTTACAAATATACCTACTGACTACCTATTAAAACTACTAAATTTCAAAGAATACAATGTCACAGATAAAATTAAATTAATGAATACAGATTAATAACAATGACCCCCACAATTGACATTAGTAGCTACATATTTAAGTCAAACATAAATTAATCTTACTAATATAATATCGATACCGGAAATTTCAATTGTCGTAAAGGACATTTTGACCAAAATGAGTTATTTATATGTTTGGAATCAGGATCGCGAGCTCTATCGATTGGTATATTTAAAGTAATCGTATCTTTAAAAATGAACATGTTAGTGGCCGTTTACGACCTGAATTATATAGACATTTTGCCTAATTATTTCAAGATTTGGGGTGTATAGAATAAATATTTTTTATAAGCGAGTGTAAAGACAAATTTTTGTTATGTATGATGACGTAAATCTACTTTTCCAACAAATTGTTATTTACGACATTGTCAATAATATTATTAAAATAATTTAATGGTCGTAAAGACCACTCTTGTCAATAATAAGCTTGTTCAGGCTTTCAGTTGTAGGATTTACGACCTATTGTTTAAGCTAAATTTCAAGCTTAATTTACTTTGGGGTAAGTAATTTAAACTAAAAAGTATGGTTAATTAATATATTATCTTATTTTATTTTAGTTTAAATTTCGCCAAGTTTCTTACTATTAAAATCAAACCATTAACAATACATTTCTTGAACATAAAATGTTTTTTTTCTTATTTTTATTGTTCAAAGCATTCTACTATTTTGATGCACGCTAATTTTTGATTATCCGCTAACTATGCTTTTGCTACAATTATAAATATTATAATCATAAGGCATTATGAGGTTAATATATTATATTTGGCCAATGGTGTCTTACTTTTGGACACAATTTATTATTTTAGTAATACAGTTATCAGTAATTGATGCAGATTACTTTTATTAATGCGTTATATTAACCATTTAATATTAAACCCAAAACTATTGACTAATATTCTTAAGTCACAGAAATAGTTATTAAAGTCTATTTGGTAGATTAGTTTTTAGCAGTTAAATTGCATTTAGCTCTAATGAAATCATATCTATGTTGAGAAGATATTCAGAATACTAACCAAAATATTATGAAGAATATCATATTCTAGAAAACGAGGAATGAGTTTTTGTTTGTTTTTATAATTGTCTAGGTAAGACAGTCTTTTCACATTCGACCTCAACGAAATCATCTTGACGAAACAATATTTTATGATAGCTAACGATAACCTAATTTTGCACTGCTAACTTTACTGGCACCTCACAGAAGGAGACTACAGGAATGCAATATCGACATAAGACAGTCATATCACATTTAGATTCAACGAAATCATCTATATGAGTAGAAATATTCTTAATATACTTAAGATTCAGGTGATTTCTAAGATGCCAGACATGGCACCTTTAGAAATTCATTACCTAGATAGGACAGTTTATTGCATTTGGACTTAACGAAATCATCTTTACGAGGTAATTTTTTCTAGTTTATATAATTTCTAGATACTATGAAATAGGTGTAAAAATAATAAAGCCACAGCCAGTAAATGTCTATACAATAAATTAATTAAAAAAATTAAGACATTTAAACAACCGATTTCTTGTTCCCCCAAAACTTAAACAAGAGTTTTGAGGGACAAAGATTTTGTTTTAGTTTAATTATTACAGTTATGATTATAATACTTATTGTATAAGTTTCATTTATAATTTCTTTTAAAATAAATTATATTTTTGGCTGATAATTCTAAAAATTTAGTTAATTTTTACTTTTGCAATGATTGAATACTATTAAAATGTTTTAGATAAACACATATTCGATTCATCCATTTCTTTTAAAATAATAAAAGGGCAAAATTTGTTTGTTTGTAACGAATAGACTTCTGATGAATAATAAAATAATAATAAAAAACACTTTACTTCGGGTCGTTTTACTGCCTAATGCAGGTATTTTAACTAGATACTTTAGTTTTTTAGGCCCTTTACCCCCTTAAATTCAAATTTAATTGCCTTGTACATCCCATTGCTGATCATATTTAGTCCTTTACGACACATATGACGCTATTATAACCAATTCTTTGTGGCTGTAAAGTACTTATGTTTATTTTTTGTAGGCTGTAAAGGACTCCTATTTTCTTCAATAATTAACTTAAGATTATTTTATTATTTTTTAAGGATAGAGCAAGAAAAAATAGCTAGGGTTGCCCTTAACATTATTATTGTAGCAGTGTATATGACAAAAATATAAGACATCAAAAAATTTAGTTTTTGTTTTTTAGCTCTCCTGAACAATCGTATTTTGTCCTTTACGACAATTGAAATTTCCAGTATCGATATAAACGCGAAAGATTATAAGTATATCATTATGTTTTGTTACTCTTTCACGTAAAAACTATGGATTAAACTCCCAAAATAATCCCAGAATACTTATCTGATTACGGCGGGAATCGAATCGGCTACCTTGCTTTGCTGATGGTTTATTTATTTGTCTATCACGTTTAATGTCACAAAGGTCGTAATAATGACCTGTAGATTTAAAATCAATTGATAGAAATAAGATTAAAAAAGCTTTATGTGTAAAGTGCGCCTATCAAAGTGCATTTAATAACTAATTGTAAGCATAATTTATGATTTCAAAATATAATTACGGTGTATTCGCTGGAAAAATAATACATATTATTGTGTACCCAATAAATAATATGTTGTTCCTACAGTGTTCAAGTACGTGGGTTTGTGGTATATTTAAAATTAAAACAAAAAATCTTAAAGTAGATTCAGTTGCAAATGACACCGCATGCTTAAACTACGTAAAAAATCCTTTCACTCACCACCCAAGGTCTGGCCATCCAATACAGATATCAATGTAAAAATAAAACCAAACAAAAAACACTTCCACATTTTGGATTTATATTTGCAATCCCTAAACCACACTAAAATGATTAAATTTAAAAAAATAAATGCACGAATTATTTTTTCTAATTCACTAAAGAGTATTATTGTAAAAGTTTCGAAATTCGAATGTTTATTTGTTAACGCGGCACGCGTAAAGCTAACATTCTGTTCGACTGAGTTGAGGTTCCATATAACATTTCAAACACGTTTCACTTCTTGATTCAATTATTTTCGAAATATTTTATACCCTATTTCTAAAACCGAAGGTACATTTTACAATAACCGTGCTTTAATTTCTTAGTTATTTCATTAGCAAGGTATTATGAACTCTATTGTTAAGACATAGAGTGTTTTTCCAATCGCATTGCTACTAGATTCGTGTGAAATGTTACATTTTCCATCAACCTTACATTTTAAACTTTAACACAATGAGTTATGGCTCATTTTTTTTTGACCATTCAGGAACAAGAGGTCTGACGCGTACAAACAATATTTTTTCCTGTTTTTATTAACAAAATTTAATTTTGACAATTTTAAATGTTCATGAGTTATTCACGATGTTCAAGGGAAGGTTTACCCGATTTCAATGAACAATAGCTAGAATGACATAAACTATAAGAAAAACGTTACTTACCGGTTTTTAACATTTTAATGATATAATATTTTGATATTTAAATAAGTAGGTATTATAAGTAACCTAGACTCTTAGTAAAAATAAAACACACTAGATTTTCTTCTGTTTGCGCCATTTTGAATAGTAACAAAACTCATTTTCCTGTTAAAATCGCGTTGCTTTTATTATTTTTAGAGTTGTTGCAATGCCGTTACTACATTAAGGAGCCCTTACAGACTAATTCCTCAGGGTAGCCCATGCGTGTCTGGAATAAAGCAACGCTATTAAAACCGGAAAATTAGATTCATTTCAAAGATACACTATTTCAAAACAATATGTTATTAATAGAGATTATATGATTGAACTAATTATTGTTGACCGATTTCATAAGTTTTAGGTAAGATAAGATTTTATCTATAGATATAATACTTAAATTATATTTCTATTTTTTAAGTGCTTAAGCCCGCACTGGGCGTTCATAGAACTATTTTAATGAAAAGATATATTCACAAAAACACAGCGCACGGTCAACGTCAGGCGGGATTCGGATTTTGAGATGCGTTGGTTCGAATCCCGCCTGACGTTGACCGTGCGCTGTGTTTTTGTGAATATATCTTTTCATTAAAATAGTTCGAATAATACTTTTACCTAATCTACTCGACTTAACATTTTTAGATTTCCATTGCAGTTTGTCTATAACAAGTTTCATTGAAATCGGTTAAGTAGATTTATGTTAGGAGACATGTAGGTTGGTATGGTAGTAGGCTAGTTATCACAAGAAAATATTTTCTCTTAATTTCGAGCGCATTCGGGTACCTATCAATCTTCCCCGACTGTTGAAGGAGGGTTATGTTTGTCGAGCGTATTTAGGGTACACAATTTTCGTTTGTCAGCGTCTGTAGCCTGAACGGTTCGATGCAATAAAACACAATATTTACCGGGTTTTACTGGCGTTCTATTTAATAACGGCATTATTACTAAAGACCGAGCTTTCGCTAACTTTCCAGTTAGCTTTTTCAAGGTTGACTGACGAAAGAGGTTGAAACGCTAACCGGGAATTTAACAAAAGCTTCGGTCTTTAGTAACAATGCTGTTATTAAATAAAACGTGAGTAAACCTCGGTAAATATTGTGTTTTAGTTTGACGTTTTAGTTATTTTTAACATATGGGGTGTCATTTGGGCGATATTATTGATTAATTTTAAGTGATTCACTGAAAATGAACGATAATGGCTAAGTATGTTTAGACGCTTCACTGTTAGTGATTCACCAATAATGAACGATGAGTGAAACGTCTAAATGGCCATTCATCGTTCTTCTTCTTTTTCTTAGTTATGGCTTCTGTCAGCAATATAGGACAATTTAGCCAAATACTCGTACAAATAGTGAACTACCACTATTATACTGTAATCGTTTGAAATAATTTCAATGCGTGAAGGCTGAAGAAAAAATGGCGACGATTTTTCTCCAACCCTATTCAACAATTGTTTGTAACGTGCTAATTACGTGTTTGGCACTTGTATTTTTATTTTCACTCAACTCGTTCAACTTCGCGTGACTAAATTGGTAACTTGCCGCCGAAATTAAACAATATAAACGCAATAAAACAATGTTTTGTAAAAATGAAAATTCTGGACAACATTTCACTAACGCGTCAAAAACAAAAGTCCCATTCATCGTTCACTTCCGATGATAGTCAAAAGCAGCATTGACAGTTACACTGACAGTGAATGATTTCTTTAATCAATTTCGAATTTAACATCGCAGTGAAGCATCAATCACTCGCAGTGAACTGTCTAATATCGAACTGATTCGTAATATAAAATTTATAATCGACCAAATGGATTAAAAAAAACATGATGTTTTTTTTATTAACTTTTATTTGTACAAAAATCAACTACCTACCTAGATAAAGAGAGATCAAAAATAATGAATTACACATAAGTAGGAAAGAAATGGCAAGAGGCTATAAGCTTTTTTTACATAAAAAATAAATCAATTAGACACTATTTAGTTTTTTCATCTGTTTTGCGATGTTGAATTGAAATTAAATTCATTTTCCATTTCTTTTTGAATCGAACATCGTGATACTGTTACTACTGTGAGTAAAAACTATAAATAAATAAAATACACCTATGTAATAAACAAAACATAACATTAACAATCATTTTTAATTAAAAAGTTCTTGTACTTACCTAAGTTGCTAAAATAATAAACATATTAAAAAATATAAAAATAAATAATTCATCTGTGATTTCAACTACCTAGCTATCACGGTTCATGAGATACAGCGGTGCTGCGCTGAGGCGATGCTGAGCCGTTTTAATTATAGAATAACGTGCCCATTATAGCATTACCATGCTGAATGACAGTTCTTGACTCTGACTTTATCATTGGGCCCTACCTTGATGTCTGATAAGTCGTCGCGAAGTCGTCGCGTTATCGTTCAGCTAAAAAAACACATCAATTATTAATAAAAAAAAACTTAAAAAAATGTTTTAAAAATTGTCTGTGGTTTTTGAAAGTAGTCGGGGCATTTTTTATTTAAAATTTACTTTATTTTTTTGAACGACAAAAGGACGACATAGCAACGACAAACGAGCATGGTAGCGCGGAATATCTCTTGTATGCGTAACCCCTTAAAATTGGACAGCTAAATCTGAAATCTGCTTGGAGGTGCATATGACTCTTTTTCTTTTGTATAAACTTTATTGTATTTATTTAAATTGTATGGAATATAGTTCCATAAATAAATAAATAGTTTTCCTAAAGAAACTAGAGGTAGTCTGTGAAGAGTGCGGGAGTTGTTCCGGCCTATCATCCCCCGAAACCAGGCGGCTGTGAGCCTCACGTTGTGATAGATCCCGGGCTGGTGGTCCACTCCGCAGCTGAACCTTGCGAACTATATTCAGGGGGTGTTCCGGGCTATGACCCTCCGGATCCAGGCGGCCGTGAGCCTCACGTTGTGATAGATCCTGGGCTGGTGGTCCACGTCGCAGCTGAACCCTGCGAACTATATTCAGGGGGTGTTCCCGGCTATGACCCCCCGGATCCAGGCGGCCGTGAGCCTCACGTTGTGATAGATCCCGGGCTGGTGGTCCACCCCGCAGCCGAAGCCCGCTGACGTGATTCCCACCAGGTGGTACCTCCCGCTCTCTAGCACTATGAGAGGACCGCCAGAGTCACCTGGTGGTACAAATAGATAAGCTTTTTACGACGTAAGACAATATAACAAACACAAATAGGACAAAGCTTAAAATGACAGTAGCACAAATGAGCGGCTTATAGCGCTGAAAGCAATTTCTTTCAGGCAACATTTACTTTGTTTAAGGTGAAAAAAACATTCGTGAGGAAACTAACTTGTCCGAAGGCATGGGAGTAATATGCAATGAATTAATAATAATAAATTTATTTTCAAAATAATAATAATAATAACGTTAAGCGAACGCCCGACTGCAATGCAGAAGGCTGCGGGTTCGATTCCCACTGGGTGTAAATATTTATGTTAGAAAATACATATTTGTATCTGTTCTGTGTGTCTATCTATGTACAATATGTATATATTTACAAAAAAACCGTTGTTAGTAACCATGTTACAGCCTAGTGCTTAGTTTGGGGCTAGATTGCGCTGTGTGTTATGTTGCGCAATATTATATTACTATCTGCGCCCCGCGGTCTCACCCGCGTAAGTATTTATCCAAAATTTAGAAAATTCTGGCATAAGATCCTTCTCCTGATCATAACAAACACAACACAAAAGAATTATCGAAATCGGTCTAGCTGTTCGTGCGTGATGCCATGACCACGCAAAATAGGGATTCATTTTTATATTTATTCATTTTCATTTTTATTTAAATCTAGGTACTTAAGCGTTACCTAGGCAAGCGTCCTGGTGGCCATCAGAATGTCCTGCGCAGATCATCTCCGAATGTATCTCGACAGATATCTGCTTTATCTGATGCCAGTGTATGCACTGCTCTTTGCCTGAAACCACAACATATAGTGTTACAATGTTAGGGATACAGCAGGGCCTGATTCGGTAAGAACATAGCATGCGGAATGCCGGCGGAATGCAGGCGACGTGCAGAAGATGTACGTTATTTCGTATTTTGTAAGTGTTATTTTACTTAATTACTACTTAATTATTTAAGTAACCTTAAAATTTTAGTGCTACTTAATTATTTAAATAGCTCCCCTTGTCCCTAAGCCAATTAGTATTAAGGAAGTTATAGAATAGATTTGATTTTTACTCATGCAACAAATCGACTTCTGCAATGCTCCTGCATCCCACCTGCTTGTCGCATGCTATGTTTTACAGAATCGGGCCACAGGCCTATTATGTATGACGACCTCTGTGGCGCGTCGGGCGAACGCTTGGCTGCAATACAGAAGGTTGCGGGTTCGATTCCCGCTGGGTGCAAATATTTATGCTTAAAAATAAATATTTGTATCTGGTCTGGGCGTATTTCTATGTATAATATGTATGTATTTAGAAAAGAAAAATAAATATAAGTAGTATATCCGTTGTCTAGTCACCGTAACACAAGCTTAGCAGCTTACCACGGGGCTAGATGGCGCTGTGTGTTCGTCACAGGATTTATTTATTATTTATTTAATAGGGCTGCAGCTCTGCTGTCAGGGCTAAAGGTTATTCCTGAAAAGCCTAACTTACATTCTGAAATTAGTGCTTGGCATGCATTATAAAGTCAATTTCACAAAAGCAGTCTCGTGGCAGTTACTGGAAGCAATTTTATCAAATAGATAAATAGTAGATACCGCTAGGTCTGTGCGCGTATTTCTTGTTAAAATGACCCGAAATTTAATTTCAACATTTTTTGTTTTAAGCAAAATAACATGCACCCGGCGGGAATAGAACCCGTATCCTTGTACATTCCAGTCGGGCATTTGCACGACGCGCAATTTCATTGCAATGATAGAGGTCATTGCAATGATAGAGGTCATTGCATTTGTAACTAGACTGCAATCGAAACTTCAATGAATCAAAAATACAAGATTTAACATTTATTTTTATTTATTTCACAGAACGGCACGGCACAAAGTATACTTTAAACTAGGCGCCGCATGTGGATGCGCAGGTCCCATGGCTGGCCTGCGCACCCAGGGCGCAATTAATTCTTAACAAATCTTGGTGCAGCACGTGTAGATGGTTATGCAGGGATAATTGATAATAAAATGATGCTGAAATGTTATTTTGGGATATTTTTATTACGAATGAACCGGATGTGGCCATTACAGATAACATTACGTCCGGTATTATAATCTTGTGTCAATCAAGTTTCGATTGCAATTCAGCAGTTGCAAGATATAGTTTCATTTTGAGTTAATTGTTTGCAATTGCAATGTTGTTGAAATGAAATTTTGGACAATTGAAATACAGGAATTAAATAGCGCTTTTAAACAATATGTTACTGGACTATTATAGTATATATATTTTGATATAACTCACTCAATATCGGCACTGTAGCAGATCTTAACATATTAGTCCCCGTATGTCCGGTGCTGGCGTCAGTCTTGCCCCAACCGGCGATGACGCCGGACCTCCCGCGCAGCTCCATGTCTTGCTCCGGCAGACAAATCGGCAGGATGTGGCTCATGAACGTGATTGGTCGCGACAGCTTCAGGAGGGCGATGTCGTAGCGATCCGGTTGGGTCATTCGAAATTGAAATAACGGATGGAGGATTTTTTGGACTACCCTGCAAATTTAAAAAGGTGTTCTGAGTGGTGTGTCTCACCTAGTGTTAAGGTACGGATTGACATGCCACCTACGTATGCTTAAGACCACACCTATAGCACACATTATAAAGAAATTCATCCACGCATCGACTTTAATTTGTTTCGAAGTGTGTTGTAGGTGGCATGTCTATCTGGACTTTTAGGGTATTCTGTTAACTGATTATGTTACTCTGTTGCTAACAATTCTAGATTGAAATTGTTGTATTCACTCTATTCAGTAACTTAACAACTTGCTATTGCAATTAAAACTATCAGCTGTAGCTGTAGAAATTTATATTCGTAACCGCTAAAATGACATAAATCTAAAATTCGAATAGTTTATACCGAGATTTGTCAGCAACAAAGTTACGTAATCAGCTAGCTGGTTGGTGTCTATCGGAAGCAGGTAAGCCATCACGCTCCTCGCCAGGGAAGGTCATAATACGTACGTACCCAAGTTTCCTAGCGCCTCTGTCACCGGCGCTGGTGTCCAACGCTCCGAGCCACACTGCGATGTCTCGCGTCCGAGCGCGGGACACGCAGTGCGCCGCCGTAGCCACGTAGCGACGTGACACTGACACAAGAGATAAACTTATGATGTAATACGGAAGAACTTCATTAGCGTGATTCAGGATTTAGTAGCGATAACGCCACAATATGTTCGCAGAAAGGCGAAGTGTGTCGTTGTCACAGTTTGTAGCGGTCTACGACACATCATCGTGTTCGTCGAAAATTATAATTATTTATAAACTATGCGGTGCATAATCAGAGATTATGTGTCGAGTGTGTGTCGATCCTGTGCAATACTCCAACAACCAATTTCAAAGAGATAAAAAAAAACACGTCCAACGGTTTTGGAGGTTGAGGAAATAAAGTAAAAGAGAAAAATAAAACCCTTCCATACCGTCGTGTCGTCGGGTAAAATACCTAATCATAGAGTCTAGCGATTTACATAATCAGCCCGTTAATTTGTCCCACTGCTGGGCAAGGGTCTCCTCTTAGAGGGGTAAAGCAGTAAGACCCCACGGGAGCCTACCCCGGATTGGCAAATGTTCCATGTCTTCGGACCGTGGTGGGTCCTAAAACATGTCGGTTCCTCACAATGTTTTCCTGGCTATTTGGAATGCTGTAATTTATTTACCTAAAACTCCTCCACATTGAAACTCTGAGATCCTGACATGAGCTTGCCACGGGAACTCGGCGAACCTCGCCTCTCGACCTCCTATGATCCTCTTTTGCAATATCCTAGATGAAGGCAGACCACAATCCGCCTGAAATTTTAAAGGGAAGAATAATTATTCTATTTGTTCCAAGAAAAATTGCTTTTCTACCACGGCCCATATTCTATATTTTCCACATAATATTGCAACCAAGAGATATAGATTGTCATTGGCAATAAAGTACCATCAGGTGCATGGAACGCTTGAGGTACATGTGATTATCAACATGTAAAGTTGTAAACTTCAAGGTGTAAGTCACAGACGTCGAGGGAGTAATTAGATATCAAGTTATTTTTTAGGGATTTAAGTTTGAGAATGAAGATATAATTTTCTAGAAACAGCAGATAAAGATCGCAAATGCTTTCACCAATTGACCACCGACCCTCCTTAAAGATGGCATCAGGTTGATCATGATAGTAAAAAGGTTTAAAAGGCCATACTGACCTGTGTAGCATCATCGTCGACTCTTCTTCTAAACACGTTGGTAGGCACGACGCTTCTCTGCGGAACTTGGCGCAGTTTCGGAGGCGATTTGTACCTCCAATCAGATGTTACGATACTGGAACGAAAGAAATGGCAGGTTAGATTTCTGTTAAGCTGTGTATTGCATTACTATACTTAATTTTTTACATTGTAAACTATTATTTAACACATCTTTCTGAAGAAAAAAAATGTAAAATACAAGGAGCTAAATGTCAAATTATAGTCGGAAATTAAAAAAAAACCTATGCAACATGCTGGTGTAATACTTACTACTGACTGGTGATGCATTTAAACACATCAGGCCAATGAAATGAAACATAGATGTCGCCTCATGGAGCACCTACCTGCTCTAAGTGACCATTGATGATCTGATCTATTCTAACACCTGCACCCTGGAGAATCTGATGGATACTGCTGCTATTGCAGTTAGATTTCTAGCCAGGAATTTAGAGTGATACGAAAAGAAGAACAACTGCCGATAAAAAACTCTGAATATTCCTGAATTAAGCCTTTAATGAGGAAGATGAGTACATTGATTATTTCAAAATGGACTCGTGACCAGGATGCCGAGAAATAAGCGTTGCCGCGTTGACCTTGAATCAAGTAACTTACAGAGTGAGGCAAGTCATCGACAGATATCGGTCAAGGAGAGGAGGAACGAAATCATTAGAGAGATTAGACGATAATAATTACTGCCACAAATCTTTAAAATACCTGTTGTCATAGCCGTCGTAACTGTCCCCGGTGTCACAGCAAGAGAACAGCCACCCCCCACAGCCCCTGACCGCGGAGCCGCCTTGCAGCCAGCAGCCGAGGGTCAGCGTGCAAGGTCTGATGTCAGAGCCGATGGTGCATGTTGTGGGGTACCCCAGGAGCGAAGCTAGCACGCTGGTTGAAATTACTGGAAATGGAATAGGTACAAGGTTTTTAAACATATTATTTACATTATACCGGGTCTTAATCGCGTACTATTTTATATAAAGACCCGGTATAATGTAAATATGTTAACAAATCGTGTGAATTTAAAAAGTTTATAAGGTTTTTGAAGTTAATAGGATAGTCTTTTTAGACATTTCGTTTTCCTCAGGATGTTAATAGAGAATTTCAATTTTATTGATGTCCGGTCGGTCAGGATTTGAAACGGGACTTCTCCCTTTATCTCACTTTATTTCTCCTTTCTTAGGACCATCAGTTTGTAAATTGTTGGCGTGTCGTCAGCATGTGTCGTCGGACGGCCGTAAATTGCTAAATGGTAAGGAGAGGTCAATGGTGACTAGCTTATTATGTCAAAGGGTTAGAGGAATTAATAAGCGATGACCCTGGATGCAAACAGGGTCATCGCTTAGATGAAAGAAAAAGACGGTGGTCAGAAACAGACCACCTTAGCATCGAGCCTAAAGTTAGCTGGTTATATAATTCAGTTGCTATCAAATCTTCATTGAAACAATTCAAATCGTTGGTTTTTGCGATTACAAATAATACTATTTGACAGTAACAATTGCTAGTTTTAATTGCAATGGCAATTTGTTTGACAAATGACGAAACGTAAATTCATTCAACTTAATTTCAATTGTTTCAATCGAGACGCTGGCCTATTACGTATAAAACAAAAAAAAAGATTTGTTAGCAATAGAGTTACGTAATCAGCTAGCAATACGCATGCAAGATCATACTGCAGACCTTTGCGCAAATATGGGGTCGTTAAAATGCTTTGGGTACCTTCTACAGCACCACATCTTGCAGTCAGATTCAAAACGGCTAGTGCTATCAATACTTCTTTCTTGACCTTCCATTCTCGATAGATCCTGCCTTTTCTCCTAATATTTCTCCTTTTTGTTTCGCTTTCGTTAGTGGGTTGTTTAGGGTAATTCCATGGTGGATCATGGCTCACCGGTAGCATGGCTTCGGGATTGACATGTCGTTCGTTTGTCTTGCTCAGTATTTCTGTAAGAAAATAGCATGATAATATGAATTTTAATCGACCTTTGAAATAACCGGATGTCTATTCGGACGTATTTTTTTGTGTGTATATTATTTTCATTCCCTGACGGAATTCTAAGCCGTCAGAGATACAAACGTGATGATTCTTTTTATCCATTGAGATATTCCGCGCTACCATGATCGTGTGTTGTTGCTAAAAAAAAATACTTAAAAAACAAATAATTTAAAATAAATATTTTTTTTAGTTCATTTTTATTATTTGATGTGTTTTTAATTATTATTATTTTAGCTGAAAGACAACTCGGCGACTTATAAGACACGGTAGGGCGTATGTACACCTAACTATAAGGTGGTGTCTCGAACAAATTCCGAGTTCCTTTTACGCAAACACGACATCCATAAGCAACCTACAAGACATCGACAACGGTATATAAATATAAAAAAGCGCTGACAATATTGTTACGTCTATTGTAAAAAGTAAATGACAATAGCTGTGGGTGCTAACACACACACCCACATTTTTTACGATGCATTTTTCATTGTAAAATATTTTAGTCGAATGCCTTGAGCAACAAAAACATTAGTATACTAGCTGTTACCCGCGTCTTTGTCTGCGTAGAAATAGTCCATAGCCGACTTTTTCGTTCATTACTCGATTTCTACTAATTGGACTTCGATGTAAAGTCTACGAGGTTCATCGAAAATAGAACAATCTAATATTGGAAACCAGATTTCAATCTCATTGATTGTAAATATAAATCGATTCGAGGAACTATTTGATTAAAGATATAAATCGATCAAGTTTCAATCAAAGAGTTCCTTTGTCTGACAATCGATTATTAAAAAGAAACGAAAACTTTCCGAGCAAATGATACAGGTCGCATTGTCGCCCTAGAACTCCAACGAAGCGTGATAGTTGGTCACCTTTCTGCGGTGTTAATTGTAACTTAACCTAACCCAACCTATGTATCAGTTACAATGTAACCTAACCTATAATAAAACTCATTTCCCGCTTTACATTAATTTTAACATTGCTGCAATGCCGTTCATGCCTTGCCTTCCTTATGGTAGAATGAGATGTTATTTGTCATTCGTATTGTTCTAGAAAAATACTTTTTGTAAACCACGGTCTCATTTAATCTATTCTATTTATCCTTTTAATAAAGAAAGAGAGGACAAAAAGTCTGTACTTGGAAGTAAATTAAAAAAAAGTTGTCCGCCACTTCGGTTTTCACGACTTTGTTTTGAAATAAAACTAGTTTTCCGGTTTTTATCGCGTTGTTTTAATTATAACGGAGACTATTATTATTATATATAAAATAATAGTAAATAATAATAGAAATAGTGCATAGCCGACTTTATCGTTCATTACTCGGGTTTCTACTAATTGCATTTCGATATTCCAAGGTTCCTCGAAAATAAACTTATCCAATATTGAAAACCACATTTCAATTGGATTAGTAGTTTTAAATTGTATAAAGAACAAACAGAGAAACAGACAGACAGACAGACATGAAATTAAAAAAAAATAATATTTTTATTTTTAACAATGTTACAAAAAAAATTAAATTATTTTTTTATTTTACCCTTTTTAGTATACCTACCTACCTAAAAATCAACAATATTGTTACCCTAATTTTAATTATTAAGGAGTTTGCTGATGAGAAGGTGGTTTCAGGTGCCGCATCAATCTGTACTTAGTTCTTTAGGGGTCTATTCTTTTTGGTAGAAGTCCAAAAATGAGTAATTTATTGAATTCTGAGATGCTATCCTGTCCATCATTCCGAAGATACTCATCAGATCCTTACCAAACTTTCATGGGACCACCTCGCAGCTTCCACCTTTCCATTAAAAAAAGAACTATATCAGTCGGTCAAGCCATCTTCGTGTAATCGATGAACAATTGAATTGAATACAGCGTTTTGAGAAGCATTCCCGTTCCTCACTTCGAAGATCCTCATCAGATCCTCATAAAAATTTTATGGAACCATCTCGGAGCTTCCACCTTTCCATTAAAAAAAGAATCATTTCAATCGGTCAAGCCATCTTTGAGTAATCGATAAACAACTGAATTGATTAATGCGTTTTGAGGAGCATTTCCGTTCATCACTCCGAAGACCCTTATCAGATCCACATTAAATTTTTATGGGACCATCTTGGAGCTCCCACCTATCCATTAAAAAAAGAATCATCTTAATCGGTCAAGCCCTCTTCGAGTAATCGGTTAACATACAAAAAAAAAAAAAAAATTATACATACAGACGAATTGATAACCTCCTCCTTTTTTTGAAGTCGGTTAAAAATGATTAATCGTCTATACAAATGTCCATCTAAACACAAAAAAAAAACCATAACAAAAAAAAAAACCCTAAAACACAAATAAACAATACACAAGCCTAACCTGAATAAAAAAAAACCAACCGAATCAAAATCCCCACCAGCCATAATAGTCCCCAATATGCTCGCTATATTTTAAAAATTATATTTAAAAAAAAATTTACAACTTTTTCTAAGTCTTTTTTAAATTTACTTCCAAGTAGTCTAAGTAGACTTTTTGTTCTCTCTTCCTTTATTATAAGTATTACCGCTACTAGTTGCTATTTACTGTCAAAAAACATATTACGTATTCTACATTGCTGCTTTGAAGTAATCACCGGTAACAATCACGTTACGTCAATGCAGAAATGTACTACAACTTAGCAACTACTAGCGGTGGATGCAAATTAGAAGATACCACTGCAGATCAGCGTAGAATAGAACACAAATCTTTTGCTAAGTTTTTATAGTAGAGTTACTAATCTATAGTGCGTACTTTGACTTTGCTCAGACTGAGCTTAGCAAAAACTTAGCATAAACTTTGCATTGGAATTTATAGTTGAAATTCATTTTGTAATTCCGAATAAAATAAAAAGAACTTTATAGTCATAACAGAGAAGCAAAGTTTAGGTCACTATTTTTGATCAGTTTTCATTCTAAATTTGAAAAAACTTCGACTTTACTGAACAAAAAGTTTGGATAGTTGCGACGATCGCTTTATAAATGTACCAAAAATTGTTTTAAGTCAAAGTTTTTGCTCAGCAAAGTCAAAGAATGGACTATATTTCGGTCTAAAGCTGTTTTAAACCCCCGATAGTAACTCATAGGTTTGAGGTGTCTGTGTGTATCTAGTAAAACTTTTACTATATAGAATTTTGAGCAAGCGGTGCGAAGTCATAAATCAAAGCTTTCTTCAGTACCTACCTACTTAACTATATAACAAAAGTAACTTTCTGCGATGTCTGTCTGTTTAACCGCTGGTTCCTCCTAACCCATGCGACCGTTTTTGATGCGGTTTTCACTATCATTTAAAGCAATTTTTCCAGAATATTTATATAAATAATATATACCTGTGCAAAGGGAGTCGCTAGTGAAATTTATATAAACATAACTTTTATGACTGTAGTTAGTTGCACTGGCTGTATTCATAGGCCGTGCGAAGTCATAATTTAAAGTAAAGAAAACGGTCTAATAGATTGAGATCATCAAGTTAGAGATCAAAAAAACAAAATGAAAGCAAAAAGTGTGTCACTAAATCAAGTTTGCGTTTGTAAAGGACTAACTTACCGACAACTTTCACTTCAAAATCACTTTCACTTATTTAGAAACAAAAAAAAAACATAATTCAATACAATATCCGAACAACACAACTGAAAAAAAATGAAATTAAAAAATATGCGACCGGATATTTTAGTTATTTTTTTCTTTGTGGAGCCGTGTAGTGGCAACAGTGTGCCGATGCATACTGCCTTCGTTTACGAAACTGGTTGTAAAGGCGGTTTCACAATGATTTTATTACTAAGTATTAAGTGATATTTGATCATGAAAGTATGTGATTGGATTAATGTGTAGTCTTGGTGCGTTTTTCCTTTTATTGCCTGTTATAGTGCATCGATTTCACCCACATTTCTTTTTTACCCAGTTTTTTCCCCATCCTCTTGAATCTTTTTAGATTGAATGCCTGTTCAGTGGACTCAGTAAGATTTGAAAGATAAACCTCTTTTTCACACTTTACAATACCCAAATTTATTATTATTTATATATTATTTATTGTACTTTTGTAGTAGGTACTTAGAATTTACTTATCTGAATAATGTTTGATAAGATTCATGTTAATGTTAGTCAAGTTTTTTTATGCTGTAACCAGTTTTTGTCATCTTATAAAAGTATTACATTTTTGTCTAATTGTCTCATTCGTAAAACACTAGGCCTTAAACGTTTTCCTATTGTCAGTTTTTGTTAGAAATGTTTAAAATATCTTTTTATTTTTTTTTTAAATTAGAAAAAAAAAAGTTTACACTTAAAGAAAAACATCAGAATTGGAAATGTTAAGGGGTGGAAAAGAGGTGAACTTATTAAAGTTTATTTTGGTATTTTTGTCCGTCATTTACTTTTGGTTTCGGCAGTCGGTGGTTGCAAAAAAAACCAAATTATAAAAAATACTTTAATTAAAATAGAAAATTACAATTATTAATTTATGACGTTACAGATCGAGGTTTGATCAATAAGTAATTAAAATTATATTCTAGAAGCCGGTCGCACGGTTGCATAGTGCTGCGTCAGGGCTTTGCGCAATATTTCCATGAATTCAAGTAAACATCCTCATTTACATAAAGTTGTGGAATCGGCGATTCCCTTAGTACGCCGTCACATAACACCTCCCTCCTGAAGATCAGCGAGTATGAAAGACATTGGTCGTGAATTGAGCTGGAAGTTGATCGGGATCAATCCTTCTGGTCGTCTCAGGGATTGCGTAGACTGCCTGTAGTTCTAACTGGTTCTCCTCAGACTTATCTTGAGAGTTGTATGTCTGCTTCAGTTTGTACTTGCGATATAGCAGGGCGATAGCGAGTGCACCTGCACTTAATAGTACCACGTATAGAGGGACTGTGGTGTAGTAGATCGTATAGTTGATGTCCTTGTCTAATTTCAGTGGAGATTGTAAAGTGATCTTGGCGTTAGATTCGTGTAGATGCCGCAGATCAATGGAGTTTAGCTCGATTTTAGGTATTGAGGCTGCGGTGGTGACATCATAATTGGGCAAGTCCATTATCTTCAGGGGTTGACCTTTTAGTCGGTTGTTCATATTCGTTAAAGTGAATTCAGTGGTTTCCAGGTAACAGTTATGAGGTAGCTCGGCGAGATAGCTGCCCTGTAGTGTACGGTATGAGTCTTGTCCGCAGGAAAGATGTATTTTCGTCAGAGCGGGGAAACTGATGCTGTAGTGTTCGTCATCTAGTTTCTCGAAGGCTGGTTTCGACAAGGATACGGAGACGGGCTTGCAGGAAGATGCTCGTTGCTGCGTAGTTATTAATTGCTGGATACAGTCGTTGGATTCTTGACCTCGGAGATGTCGATTGTCCTCGCAAAGGTACCATCTGCTTGACTTCGGGCATTCAGCCTCTGTGTACATGAAATCTTTCTCGGACAGGATAAGGTAAGAGAACGGCGGAATGAGGGTTTCGTTATATTGGTTAGGTATAATGGACAATTTATATATATCATACGTCAAGGGAAAAATTATAGGAAATTTAAATGCTAATACTATCTGATTTCCTACATAATAGGATCCTATTCTAATTATATCAAAATATTCTCTAATATCTAAATCTACTACTCTCTGACTGCCATATAGGTTGCTTACATAATTAGACATATTACGTATAGCGTCCAAATCTAAGACCGCATGATGAACAGTGGAAACTCGGATGAAACCTAGTACATTTTGCAACTTGTATAATTCGTGGGAAATGGAATCTACATTGTCGGATAAAATTAAAAGTACTTGGGCCAAATGCGCGTATTTTACTAGGTTGTATTCCTTAGTAGCTTCACTTTCGATTATTTTGTTAAATAAACTTTCTAAGCTATTCTGATTATTTATGATGTTATCGATAATTTTCGAGTACTGTTCAGACCAGTCTTTAGTGAGACTAACATGACTATTAAATTCAGTAACTATTTTATTTTCGCTGTTCTGAAGGAATTTTATAGCTTCATTATAGTGTTGCGCGTCTGTATAGTCTAGGTTGCCGGTTATGCTCTTTATGACTGAACCGAGACCATCTATGAGTCCTCTTTTTACACGATCGGTTTCAAAAGTTTTTAATTGCTGTAACACACTGTCAAGCTTATTTTTCAGGAAAACTATGTGGGGTTCAAACAAGGAATCGGTTTTATTATGTAATTCGGAGCTAAAATTGCCTAATTGAATGTTAACTGACTCAATTGTATTGTGTATGTCGTGAAGATCAATGTACTGTAGAAAGGAATGGTAATGCGATATTATCTTCGCTGGTCCTAACTTGAAAGGTAAAATTCCAGGTCCTTTTGCAAGGCTTTCAAGTTTTATCTCCTGCGTTAGTACCGGGACCAGGAGAAGATGATGTACCAGCAGCGTCCTGCAACAATTGTGCGCTTTTAGGGACTCTTTTTAATCTGGACTTCGCGATTGGACCCTGCTTCCGTTTGGTATAAATATGAATTGGGAGGTCTGCCATGACCTCGTCACGTGTGTACCGAGGTGCTAACTTTTGACGTGAGGCGACTGGGTTCTTAACAAAAATCGGTTGATCGGGCGAGTAATTGGCTTCGGGTTCACGGTTTTTGTTATGTCTTGTCATAATGTCATTTCGAAAGTCGTTACACATTTCGTGTATGGTATTGTACACAATTTCCATCCTTTCCTTATGATTAACTATATACTGTTGTAGTAACTGTGCGGAGATATCTAAATCAAAAGGATCACGCGGATCGAAGTGTCCTGTAACTAATTCAATTGGTTTGCATTTCGTAAAGCTATGTATGCTGCTATTATAGGCTAAGATGGCGTAAGGCATTATATTAATTACTGATTCTAATTTTTGACAAAGTTTCAAAATACGTAAGTGTTCTAATATGGTCGAGTGGAATCTCTCGACTATTCCATTCTCGTTTGGAGTATGAGGGGCTACCCTATGATGCTGTATTTTATGAAGTCTGACAAATTCTGCGATAAGCTGGTTGGTAAATTCAGTGCCATTATCTGTCACCATAGTAATAGGTATGCCATGGTGCGTGCAGAAGTTAAGCAAGGCTTGTAGTACACTGACTGCGGTTCCATCTCTCAAATAATATGCTTGTCCAAATTTAGAAAATGCATCAACAATGGTTAGGAATTTTTCGCTTTGTATGGTTAATAGATCTAGATGTATTAGTTCAAAAGGCTTTGTGGGGGGTGGTACTACCCTGAATTGCTGTTTTATAGGGTGGCGATCGTATTTCGCCTGACCACATACTGTGCATTCATTTATAAATTTAGTTATATGTTCCTTCATCTTTGGCCAAAAGTATTTGTGAGATAGAGCCATATAACATTCATTGATTCCGCGGTGATTAGTTTTTCCGTCGTGATATTTGTTAATTATTTCCTGCTGTCTAAGATATTCCCGAACATTTTCGATTTCCCTTTTTACTAGTACTAATTGCATAGCAGAGTTTTTAAAGTTACGTTGGATGATAGGTATTACTTGGTACATAGATAAAAATGGGTTAATGAGTAGGCCTGTTTTAATTTTTGGATTGACATACTCCTTTATGGCGTTAACTACGTCTTCTTCTAAATTTGATTCTGAAATCTGTAAATTTATTTTAACATATGTATCAAATGGCTTTGTTACAATAGGCCTCCCTTTAATATCTCCTACAATATTGAAAATTAACTGCTTACTAAATTTATTTAATGGATCATCTGAAATAGGAACTTCAAATATAGGATTTTCAGCGTCAGTATGTACGGTAGCCGTTCTAGAGTTGTCCTGATCTATGTCGGGAGCTGTTACAGTTCTAGAGTTGTCAAGTGTGTTATGTACCGAACTAGATGGATTAGCTACAATGGACAGAAGCTCCTCATTATTAAGCTCAATGCGTGAAAGGGCGTCGGCATTGGTATTATATTTACCCTGCTTGTATACTACTGAAAAGTCATACTCACTAAGCTTTAAGCGCCACCTTGTTAATCGCGAGTTAGGTTCTTTTAAGCTCATGACCCATTGCAATGGTTTATGATCCGTGATGATTTTAAATTTACGTCCAAATAGATACGGCCGAAAATATTTCGTTGCCCAAACTATTGCTAGGAGCTCCTTTTCGATAGTGCTGTAGTTGGTCTCACTATCATTAAGAGTTCGAGATGCATACGCTATAGGTTTATCTACCCCGACTGTTCCTTGAGATAATACAGCCCCTATTGCTACGTTTGACGCATCGGTTGTAAGTATAAACTCTTTGGTAAAGTCTGGGTACTGCAATATCGGATCATTTGTAAGAAGAGTTTTGCAGTATTCGAAACAGTTGGTATAATTCTGGTCTAAGGTTATTTTAGAGCCCTTTTTAAGGCATTGGGTTAGTGGTTTAGTAACTCGTGCAAAATTGGGAATAAATTTCCTGTAATAGCCAATTAAACCTAGAAAACGTTTTATTTCAGTAGTGGTTTTAGGTAATGGATAATTTTCAATAGCCTTGATTTTGTTAGGATTCGGTTTGACTCCTTCGTTACTAATTACGTGGCCTAAAAATTCAGTTTCTAATTTTAAAAATTCAGATTTGTCCATCTGTATTTTGAAGTTCGATTCTCGTAGTTTTTGGAATACCTTCTCTAAATTGATAATGTGCTCTTGTAAAGAGGTGCTAAACACAATAATATCGTCTAAATACACTAAGCACACTTGATTTTGAAGGTCTTTCAGCACGTTATCCATTACTCTTTGAAATGTTGATGGTGAATTTTTCAAACCCATGGGCATTCTAAGAAATTCATAATGCCCATTTTCTACATTGAATGCGGTTTTATGAATATCACTAGGGTCCATTTCTACCTGATAAAATCCACTAGCTAAATCTAGGGTTGTAAAGTATTGGCATTTTCCGAGTTTATCTAAAACATCCGTAATGTTAGGGATGGGGTATTTGTCATCTATTGTCTTTTCGTTAACTTTGCGAAAATCTATGACAATACGCCACTTAGCTTTGCCAGAAGCATCGGCCTTTTTGGGTACAATCCAAATAGGAGAGCTCCATGCTGATTCTGATGGTCTAATTATGTTTTGTTCTAGCATTTTGTTAATTTGGTCCCTAACCTCTTGTCTATGAATGTGAGGGTATCTATAGCTTTTAGTGTGTACTGGAATTTCGTCGGTGGTTCTGATTTTGTGTTTTATTTTGTTGGTGAACGTTAATGGTTCATGTTCAAGATAAAACACATCTGCGTAGTTTGCACAGAGATTTTGTAAATTAGCACGTTCTTCGGCGTTCATATGATCTGTTCTAAGACGGGATAAAATTTTGTTAGCACGATCTGATAAAATTCTAGTACTATAGCATTCGAAGTTGTAAAGTTCAGCTTCGACCGATCGATCCATTGAGAATATAATATCGTTAGACGAGGGGTTAGTAATTTCTACATAGCCACGATTGTTAGTCACTTTAGTTAAGCATTCTGAAATAATGCAGTTACATATAATCTGATTATTAACAATTACTTCACCATCCTCTGTATTAATAGGTAATCTAGCTAATTTTGAGGAGTTGGCTGGTATAATGTCTTCGTATAAGTTACAGTTCTTCGAGTCATACATACGTATAGGTATTTGCGCGTTACGGGTTTTTAAGATTTTATTTTTAAGGTCAATATTAGAGTCCCATTCTTTCAACAAATCTAGTCCTAATAATCCATCAAAATAGTTATGGAATTTATAAACGAATAGGGTGACATTCTCACATTCGTTAAACTCTGAAAAGCACGGTAAGGTAATAGAATGATCATTTTTACTGGTTGCATGTACGTTAGTGACTTCAAAGGGTTCATAATTTAAAGGTATGTGATTGAAGCACCTTTCAACGGCCTCTGGGCTAATAAATGACTGATTTGCACCCGTGTCAATCAAAAACTTAAGTGGAGGGTCTGATATCCGAATATATCCTAGTTGTCTTTGTACATGAAAGTTTAACTCTATTTTGGCTTTTCTGATTTCGACACTATTTGAAAATTCTCATCATCGTTATTAGAAGTTAGCTCTGAATTTTCGTGTACGGAATACTCGGCCTGCTCATCACAAACGTAAGGTTCATAGTAGTAATTATTCTGGTCATAGTCATAATCTGTGTAATAGTCATAGTTGTAATAATCATTATAATCGTTGTCACAAAATTCATTATAATTTACCTCTCGAGTTTTGAAATAATTTGAGGGGGGTGGATTGCCAAATTTACGCCAATCATGTCCCGAAGGTGGTAAGGGTTTTGGTACGAAATGGCTTACACCACTCATTGGGCGCGGTGCGTTACCACCGTGGTTACCACCGAATTTAAAAGATGGCTGCGGCTGCTGTGGTCTATTAGGGATTCTAAAAACATTGCTTTGCTGGTTATAATTTGGTGGAGGAGCACGCGTCATTTGCTGAGTTCTAGAGGGGCCGCGGGGCTGTTGCATTTGCAGTGGTACATTGGGTCTCCAACCTTGATTACTTTGACCTTGCATTGGGAACGGTCTTGACGGACCGGGCATATTAAAATTATGCTGTTTAAATGGCATCGTAAATGGAATAGATTTCGGCACAAAATTATTTAAGGGTAAACTAGAACTAGCATTAGCCTGTGGTTCCTTTCTAGAGCTACCTTCATTTCTTTGTTGCAAATACAAAGTGTTGAGTTCGTCCTGAACAAACTCAAGAGCTTTCTCCATGGTTTCAGGTCGCATACAGCGAATCCTGCATCCAAGGGGGTCTTTTAATCCACGCAAATAAGCTTGAAGTGTAAGCTTCTTATACAAACTACGTTTAGCTTCGATTGTCGTGTCTACCGTTTCATGTAAAGATATATATGTCATGATAGTACTATATAGATTTTGACATCGCTCATAAAATTCCTGAGGTGTACTAGAACCTTGTATCTGTAATGACAAATCGCTGTAAAGAGCGGTCTCATCGCGATGGTCAGCGAAGTTGTTGATTAGTGCGCTCCTAATTCCTGCCCAATTTTCAGGTATCCCGTTAGAATTAATAAGGCAAGCAGCGGGTCCCGAGATTTTATTTAAAATCCCGTTAATTAATGCTAAATTTGTCAGTTCGTTACCAGGGGTCGTTCTAAAATATTGTAAAACCAATTGGTCACAGAGTTTAATAAATCTCGTTAAAACATGTGCATTCCCGTCAAAGTCGGGTAACACCCTAAGCGACTTAAAAATCGTATCAACATCGGGTTGAGCCATATTTTCTAATAAATCTCTTTCTTCACTTTCTTCTAAATTCCTATTTTCGTCTATGGTACTAAGCCTATTAGCCGACCTTAAGTCTGGCCTAGTCCTACGATATTCACTCGGATGAAAAATTTTGAAAGATTAAAGTAGCACAAATAGTAGAATACGAAACAAAACTGAAATTTGCTGAAATAAAATTACATACAAAAATAATAATTCGCAAGTGAAGTAAGGTGAAACTATATGTATGCAAAAATTATCAACTCAAAAATTAATTCAAAAGAAAAGTAAGGTATGCTAAGATTATCTTTACAAAAATTAATTCAAAGGTAAAGTCGCGTGAGATTATATGTATGCACGAATGAAAGTTATCTCATCAATAGTATTATGGATAGGAAAAAATTTACTTTAGTTTATATTATAAAGGATACGAATTGGAAGGACTGAGAAAGTTTCAAAGTACTTACATAATCTGCATCCTGGATTTGGTATTAATTGCGGAATCGATTTCCGGATTCACCCCGACTACGAAACACGATGTATATAGGTTCGTTACTCGATTTTTGATTTTCGAGTATCCACAAGACTGCGCCACTTTTGGTTTCGGCAGTCGGTGGTTGCAAAAAAACCAAATTATAAAAAATACTTTAATTAAAATAGAAAATTACAATTATTAATTTATGACGTTACAGATCGAGGTTTGATCAATAAGTAATTAAAATTATATTCTAGAAGCCGGTCGCACGGTTGCATAGTGCTGCGTCAGGGCTTTGCGCAATATTTCCATGAATTCAAGTAAACATCCTCATTTACATAAAGTTGTGGAATCGGCGATTCCCTTAGTACGCCGTCACATAACAATTTCATAAATATGGCTTATGTATAATTATTATTAAAATAAATTAAAAACAAATCTCTTAATAATTTTATCAATTTTTGTTTCAGTCTTTACTTTCTTCTATTCCTTGTGAAACGACCTTTATTATCTATAGCGAAAGGTTGTGATAGCAAACAGTTTTTATTATATCTACTTGTTAGATTAGCAACCATAGTGAAACGAGAGTACAGAAACTTATATAACTAACTTAACTGTATCTTTATGTATGTAGAAATGTTATCGATTAAAAATGCATCAATTTTATTTCCGAAACGGGATCCAAACTCGTGGCCCTCGCTCGCACGGTCGGTGTAGTATACCATCGAAATGATGTCCCTTTGACGTAGCGTACCTTCGGTTAGTGAACTTCCGATGCAGCGTACCATTGATGTGATGTCCTTCCGATGTAGCGTACTTTGTTACAGTAATTTTTCGATGGGACGCTCTACACTCTATTTTAAGTGTGCCAATCTCCGCTTAACTTAAGTTTCCTAACTGCGATGAATTGTGTACTCAAGGTGGACACACATGTAGTAGACTATGTGGGTACTAGGAATTGCTCGCGGATTCTCTTTCCAATCTAGTGTGTTGTACAAATCAATGCAGTCAATTGAATTGCGACATAAATACTCGGATAATACCCCGACGGTCGTACAAAAAATGTAACGGTCCCCACACAGGATTCGGGCCAAAGAGCCCTAAATCACCTCTACTGTTTACGAACAATGGCTTTGCCAATATTATACCACCCGCGAATAGAAGGTACGTATATAAAAACCACAGGATTAAAACCGAAAAATTAGGCAAGTCAGGCCGCGTGCCGTGTAGGGTTTCGTATCGTAGTTTCCATAAAATATCAGGGATTGCAATTGGTCCCGCAAGGAGTAACGCGGAAAAACCCATGTTATCATTTTCATGTTCGCGACAAGAATCATTCTACAACGATTCAAACCAGTAATGGGTCCAGAAGTTCTAGATGACTGGATCAACATTATCAAAACAACAATCCGGGCGTCCTCAAACATCAAGGAAACCGGAAAACGTAGAGTGAGTACGAGTATCTGTTTGAGAACAACCCAATCTCTCAACTTGTAAGCGATCTGCGATTATAAATATGCTTCCATCATCTCTTAATCGCTTCAGCATTACAGAACTTCTCTGCAGTGGTATTCTCTAATGCAACAGCCTAGAGCTCGATGCTGATTCAGCGTCGAATCTGAGCAAATTCAATACGACGCTGTGATTGGACGCTCACTCTGATTCGAAACAGCGTCGAGCTCTAGGCTGTTACATTAGAGTATATCGCTGCTGTGCTGCAGGATTCAATCAATGATCATATGGTTCCAACTAGATGGGGCAACATGCCATACGTCAAATGACTCGTTGGCTGCAGTTTATCAAATTTTTGGTCAAAAAACATATAATAGCTCACTTAGATGAATAAAGTATTATTTCAAAAACGTTGTTTTTTTCAGGAGACCAATTTCAAACCTTCTTGGAAGCTTATCTCAGATTCAAATTATATTTGGTTTACCTTACTTTATCTTAATAATTATACTACTTATCTGTTATTTTAATTGCGTTTTCTGTTTTTGTTTTTTCTTATTATTACTGCATTTTTTATCCAAAAGTCGAGATTTTTGAGATAATACCCTGTTCATTCAAATGAACGGATTAGTAGTGAGTCGTCATAAACGCAAACTCGTCATACTAGCGCAACTCGTCACAAACGCGACCCGTCATTTTCGCAACTCGTCATAAACGCGACTCGTCATTTTCGTAACTTGTCATTTTCGCATCTCGTCATTTTCGCAACTGGTCATTTTCGCAATTCGTCACACGAACCTTAATCATTACATTTCTCTCATTTTACAGCTGTCCTTATATTGAATCATCCTGCATGATAGTCTTTCTATACTAATATTATAAAGAGGTAACGTTGGTAACATGTATGTATGTATGTTGGGGATAATCTCCGAAACCACTCAACCGATCTGGATGACATTTTGCATGGGGGTAGCTTAGTGTCATAAGCTATTTTGTTTCTCGAAATTCCCACGGGATCGGGACTTACGCGGGTGAAACCGCGGGGCGCAGCTAGTGCTAAAATAAAAACAAATGTTGGGAAATTATTATATTAACCTTTTGGAGCATCGGAAAATTATAGGTGAAATTATAGCATACGTCATATGATTGATAAGATATGAAATGGTAATAGATAATAACGACGTACTTTACATAAATACGTTTAAAAACTAAACTAGACCACCTACCCTCTTTCTGTAAAAATATTGTAATTATTAATGTTTTTTCTGTTACTTAGTAATATTTTTGAGATTTAGTAAGCAGTAAATAATTATTTTTTTACTTTGAAGTAAAAACTTTCTCCCAACTTTCTTTACGAAGCTTTTCCGATGCTCCAAAGGTTAATATAATAATTTCCCAACAACATTTGTTTTTATTTTAGCACTAGCTGCGCCCCGCGGTTTCACCCACGTAAGTCCCAATCCCGTGGGAATTTCGGGATACAAAATAGCTTATGACACTCAGCTACCCCCATGCAAAATGTCATCCAGATCGGTTGAGTGGTTTCGGAGATTATCCCCAACATACATACATACATGTTACCAACGTTACCTCTCTATAATATTAGTATAGAAAGACTATCATGCAGGGTGATTCAAATATAAGGACAGCTGTAAAATGAGAGAAATGTAATGCTTAAGGTTCGTGTGACGAATTGCGAAAATGACCAGTTGCGAAAATGACGAGATGCGAAAATGACAAGTTACGAAAATGACGAGTTGCGAAAATGACGGGTCGCGTTTGTGACGAGTTGCGCTAGTATGACGAGTTTGCGTTTATGACGACTCACTACTAATCCAAATGAACGAATTCGAAAAGAGATAACATTAACTGGCTACCCCGTAGCCCCGATTTGTCTCCAATGGACTTTTTCCTTTGGGGATATCTAAAAAGCAAAGTTTTCAGTAACAACCAGACGTCCATTACCGTACTAAAGGAAAATATTCGCGAGGGTATGAAAAATATTTCAACAGATACTTGTAAGAGCGGTCATGGGAAATTTCTGGTCTAGGTTGCATTAGTGCCAGAGTAAACAAGGATCGCATTTAAGTGATGTAATTGTCAAAAAATAAAACCCTATTTAATTTACTTTCGCAATAAATAAACAATTTTATAAACATATGGTTATTTGTTTTTATTGTTCATTTTAAATATTAAGAGACTTATGGTCCACCCTGTCCCGGGTCTAAAACGGGTTTTTTTTTTTTTAATTTATACTTCGACTTTTTGACCATGTTACAATAATCTTGGTCTCGAGTGGACACCTTGAGACCAAGATCAATCCCCCCTATTCGAGATAATTGTTTATAACTGTATTAATAACATACGAATTGGGCACATCCTACATGTCGAGAAGTTATTTAAATCATAACGTGGGAAGTATTTTTAAATAAACTTGATCAAAATTGATTATCGTAAGCCGGTTCAACCATTACTCTGTCCATAATAGACTAGCGTCCCACTTCGGCTTTGCACGGGTGTACGGTCATCGTCAAAAGTCCATGACCACTGCAACTTGATTACGTATACAATTTGTAACGGGTAAGCCCTTTTAATCCAAAGGGGGTTGTTCTAGACGTCTAGGCGAACACCTTTTGTTCTACGACTTTTGAAAATTCAAACTTTTTTTTTGAAAATTTTGGGATTTTGTTTCACTGTAAAAACAGCTGCTTTTGAAAAAAAAGATAATTGAAGGTTTGATTGTAGTACCTACACCAAACTAAATGAAAGGACAACATAAGGTCAATGACCTCGAACTCTCAGAAACAGCTGATTATCAAGTAAACTTTACACCTAAATATTTCGAAAACTACTTCGAATTTCCAAAAGTCGTAGAATAAAAGTTGTTCGCCTAGACGTCTAGAACAACCCCCTTTCGGATTAAAAGGACTTACCCTTTACACCTTGTATAACTCTGTTGCTTGAAACAATTTGACTTTGAAACAAATTGAAAAAAATCTTCTTTTTCGTGTCAATGGCACATAAGTTTTCAGTGGAATGGGGTTAAACCCGCCCACTCCAATTGTTCATTGAAACAATTGAAATAGTTGTATTCACGTCATTCAAAAAATGCCATTTCGCTTAAAACTAGCACCTGTAACTGTCAAATGGTATGTCCGTTATCGAAACAAATAACAATTACAGTAGTTTTAAATCGAGATTTAATAGCAACAGAGCTACATAATCAGCTTGAGGATCTCCTCAGTAACCGATAAAACGAACTTCGCTTTTTCTTCTTTTCGTTGAGTGGTGCGTCTTTTCTTAGTCAAAAACTTTGACTTTTTGACTATTTTTGGTATGTAAAGCGATCTTCGCAACTATCCAAAGTTTTTGCTTAAAGTGAAAATTTTACGAATCAATCAAAAATAATGACCTAAACTTTGCTTCTCTGTAATGACTATAAAGTTCTTTTTATTCTATTAATATACACGTATTACATAATGAATTTCGAGTATAAATTTCAATTCAAAGTATATTGCTTAGTTTTTGCTAAGCTACAGTCTGAGCAAAGTCAAAATACGCACTATAGATTTTAGGCTCGCGAAAAACAAGCATGACCTTATGTCAATTTCATACAAAAAAATCTGTCGATTGGCGGTTTCGTTATTCGATAAGAATGTTGGCTAGAGCCGCTGGTCGCCCTAAGGCCTCTGACTAGAACTATCTAAGACCATTGGCACGCATATCACCCTTTACGACGTCAAGCCAGGACTTCTTGGGTCTACCCAGTCGGCCGCGGCCAGACGGAGGCGCCATTGGCAAGACATTTGTTCCCTACCTAATCCTATGGGTATATTGGGATAAAAAAGATACAAAGACGACTTGCCTACTGTCCCAACTCCAACACCACACTCCGGACACTAGGCTAGATGTGTCCGGTCCTTACCAGGATGTAGGTCACTTTGGTAGGCACATGGATGTGTGCTGGGAAGTGAGCGTGCCTCAACAGCTCCGGTACCACACTGGAGATGTGGGAGGCGGCTTCTCTGCCGGTCCCAGCGAGGTTGTCGTTAGCTTCTCATTGAGGTGCGGATGGTGAGCGGCCTTATTGCTCCGGTACCTGTCTGGACAACCAGGGAGTGTCCTAGGGCACGAGGCTACTCTCCTTAATGAGAACCAGTCTAGCAATGGGGACTAGATTCGTCTTAAACTCGATCCCTGACGTTGCCCTTAGGGTGTTCGCTCGGGTACAGCGGCCCCTGCTGATATACCGAAAGGTGGGTCAGTGGGGACGCTATAACATATATAAATAGATTCGAGAAGGACGGGTGTCCCAACCCCAAGTAACTTGTGGCTTTACCGCACCCGGGCTCCCGATGCAACCGGCAACATCGCTCGAGAATAACTAGCCCAGTTTAGCAGCGCGGCGTCTAACTAAATGAATCAATTAGGGTAGACTGAGTACGATTGAAACAGTGGTCGGTTGAAACAACTTGAATATCTTACAAACCGTTAGTGGAACAGAGGAGGGTCCAAGGGGAGAAAGAAGGGGACGGCCCGCGCGAGCTCGAATCTTATTGTTGCGTCGCTTTTCGCGCGTTCTGGTTGTTTTTAGGGGACCCTATTGTATTTTTTCAACCAAAAGTAAGTATTTTTACTCAAACAGTTTTTCAATTATTTTCGTTTCTATTTGAGTGACGGTATTGAGTGTGTGCTTGTGTGTATTATAAGGCTAGTGGAATATAACACTGTAACTGGTTTTTAAATCTTATTCTTGTAATAAAAAATATTACGGCTTTATATTTAAAATAGGCACTGGGTACACTTGAAACGATTTTTATGGGTACAGTTGAAACATTTTATTGATTCCTTTTTGATGATTTTAGAAATTGAAATAACATATAAGAAAGGCTTTGAATGTACAAATCGACATAATAAAACGCAGAGACCCTTATGAAGAGGTTAAATCAGGAAATTCATTGTGGAAAATGACACGAACCATAATTTAAAAAAAATCCGCTCCAAAGACACATTCGAATGCGAGGAAACCTCCGTTATGTCCGGGTCATTCGGTTTAAAAAACAATTATATTGCTTTTTGTTTTGTTTATTTTGTTATTTTGCATCAAAACAATGTTAAGTAGATTTTAACTAAAAATTTAATAACGGGATGGTCAGAATTACTAAAAATATTAAAGACTGATTGTTTTAACCAAAAATCTCCTTAATTGTTCTATGTATTAGATAAACATTCGTTAAAACATTTTATAACATCGTAATTTGTATCATTTATATGACCCTCAACTGACCCTAATCACTGTTTCAACCGCCCCTGGGTTGGGGACGATTAAAACAATTTTCACTTTTTTTTTAATTAGAGCTAGTATTAAAAATATTATACATAGAACTTAACTTATCATGTCCATTAGTAGACAAAATCCTGAAATTTCATTTAACATATATTTTGCAACGTTTAGTTGAGAAATAGTAAAACTATGAACAAAATAAGTGAAATTGGTTCAACCGTACCCAGTCTACCCTATTGATGTCATCTAGTGTCGGCCTGTTGGCCTCCATTTTGTTGAACCCGTTACTTATCCGCTCTAATGATGTCAATACCTACTGTGTTACACCTCGAGATTGATAGCAAGCTTGTAATATGGCTACTGTGAACTTGATAAGGCAAGAGAAGTAAACTAGTTTTGAAGTTTCTGAAGTACCTCTACCCATCTCTTTCTAACAAGGATCACCTTACCATAACCATTTTATACTCGCTGCATATAACTGTCATAAATCACAGCAAGCTTTGAGCCGGCAAAGTAGGTCTTATAATTCGGAGATAAATAGGTATCTCCCAAAAGACCACTCAGTAACTGTTGGTAATTTTACCAGAATTTCCAATTCGAAAACTATTGCGAGACCAAACTTTTGCCAAACTTTCAAAACATGCTTGGCCCGTTTTAGAAAATAAATAAATAGAATAGAGCTGAATCCAGAGATTCATGATCCGCCTTCGGCACTCTGGGCTGAAGCATAGTTGAAACATTTATGGAACATGGTTTTCTGACTACCCTTCTAAATGTACGCTACTACTCATGTAATAAATGATGGTTTTACTGCATAATTTTAACTTGACGACTAGTCGGCCCATTACTAATGTAGAAATAATTAGGTAGGTACCCAATCAAATGGTTGAAAGTCGAAAGAAATAAAATTAAAAAAAAACAAAAACTAAACGTCATAAAGTTTAAAAAAATAAATAATTAAATCCTAAGTTGGAATTGACTTTAACTATGACGACTTGACTCTTTCGTTCAATGCAAATAACTTGTAAATATTGATTATACATGACACTGGCAAATATCCGAATGGAAAAGCCATTTTAGAGAAGAAGAAGAAGAAATCCTAAGTTACGATATCCTTTGAAGTCTTTTGTATGGCATGGCGCACGCGCTAATTTTGTAAACTAAAGAAATATAAGCATTATTTCTCAACGCCATCTAGCGACAATAGTAAGAAATTTCTCAACGCCATCTAGCGACAATAGTAAGAAATGTTTAAATAAGGTTGTAGGTGAAAGGTACAACCACTACTGTGGTTTGTAGAGAAAGTTGTTCCTGGCAAGATATGGTTCGCATTAGTAGAATGAGTATAGATGTCGCTTTTTACTGATTTTACGGTTCCCTACAGCAAAAGGATTATAGTCAATATTCAAATATATACTTTATTTTATTTAGAACTTGTACAAATCTTACTAATATTATAAAGCTGAAACTTTGTGAGTATGTGTGTATGTATGTTTGTGTGTTTGTTACTCAATCACGCAAAAACTGCTCAACCGATTGCGATGAAACTTGGATAATAGGTAGCAGGATACCGGGAATAACATATAGGCTACTTTTATACCGATGTCCCCTGGGTCTTACGCGGGTGAAACCGCGGGGCGCAGCTAGTACATGATAATTTTTAAACGTCAACTAAGGAAAACATATACTCTAAAAAATTTAATCTCTCTACTATCAGCCGGTATGCAGAATTCATAGACCGTTTTTCAGGGTCAAGTTTCCCAAAGACTAAAAAAAAATATTAAAAAAAAAAAAACCCGACTGCCGTTAAAACTGAAAAGTAAAAAACAAGAAGATACCTAAAGACAAAGAAACCATAAAAATCGTTCGACGCATCTAGGAGCCTTAAAAAATTGTGGATGGACTCGGGTGGGACTTCAACACAATTTGGTGTCATTATACTTTACCTTTAAAAGGAGTCCCACCCGACTGCATCCACAATTTTTTAAGGCTCCTAGATGCGTCGAACGATTTTTAAGGTTTCTTTGTCTTTAGGTATCTTCTTGTTTTTTACTTTTCAGTTTTAACGGCAGTCGGGTTTTTTTTTTTTTTAATATTTTTTTTATTTAACGCTTTTTAGTTATTAGAGATTAGATACAATTACACCAGAGAAACTCATTAACTCTGGATGTGTATACTCCAGTAGCGAGGACTCGAAATCGGTTAAAGATAGGCTATCTAAAAGCCTTAAATATTATAATAGCTATTCTTTTTGAGTTTTGCTGAGACGGCTATGAAGTAGGCAGGTATCCATCTTAAAATATAATTACCAAATCCGAAAACTTCGTCGCGACTGGTGATACAAAGGCTGGCGGTTTCTTGTCCTAGCGGATTAGCCTTGCTATCCATTATCCATAGCGCGACATTTCAAATTTTTAGTTAATTACTTATTGTAAACATAGTAATTGTTATTTATGTTATCTCTGACAAACTGACAAATCAAACATTCAAATTCCTTCAAAAGTTGAAACTCGGCGTCAAAGTCAAATCGAAAAGTTTTTAAGTAACGTTCCGTTGTCTTTGCTCGGTTTTTATGGTCAAGACAAATCTTGCTTTATAGCGTTTTAAATCTTTATTTTTATTTATTCATTATTTTAATGTACCCTATGTCACTCTCACGGTCATGACGAATCTAACGACGTATCGTTTATCTAAATCGGCCCAGCCGTTTAGGCCCTACGACGGCACAAAAATAGGTCACATACATACATACAAACATACATACATACATACATACACTCACGGCAAAAACATAACACTTCCTTTGGCAGTCGTGTAAAAACGGGACTCTTTTTACATACTGAGCAAAAACACTAATTATATAACAATAAAAACTTATACGTGTCAAGAGATATAAATCTTTATCTATACGTCTTTTACCCATTTGTTACCAGACTTTATTTCATGAACTGTGACTGCTAGACAGTTATAATTTTCACAGATGATGGTGATTCTGTAGCCGCTACACCAACTATTACTAATAACAAAATAAAACAAATATTTTTGTTGGTACCATATCAATACTTTATTTTTTACGAAGAGTTGTACTGAACTTTAAAGGAATTGTTAGATGCTGAAGATAGCACGACCACCGTAAAAATCAATTAAATCAGTCAAACAAATATCAAAAGTAATCGAAAATGTACTAAATAAACAGCTTTGTGAGTAAATAGTTCGGGAAATACATCATTTTTTTAAATACTTATTTGTGCGCTATTTATCTTACTAATATTATAGACGCAAAAAGTATGTATGTAGGTATGTATGTGACTTTGTTACTCTTTCACGCAAAAACTACTGTACCGATTGCGATGAAACTAATATAGATAGCTGGAGACCTGGAATAACATATAGGCTCCTTTTTATCCCGATATACCCACGGGATCGGGGCCCAGCTAGTAAATTATAAGTATAACATTCTGCAGTAAACGAGGTATTCCCAAAAAAAAAACACTATCACCCAAAAGTAAGTTACGTAAACTTCAAGTCTTTTATACACATCATTTGACCCAAAACAGATTGTCAAGTCTTCCACTATCACTAATCAAGATTATACAACTCACAAACATGCATTTTACATAACATTCCCCCACTGAGGCGAGTGCTGCGTACCTCAGTCGCACACCATCACCGCCCCGCGAACCACGTCCTTTCACCGTCAAAAAAAACTAACAAAAACAATGAAAAAATAAAACCACCCAATAAATTCCAACCCGAAAAATGTGTTAAAAGTTGTTTTTTCAAACGAAAACAAAGTGTTTACTCAAAATTAGTAATAAAATGAAAGTGAAATCCCAAGATCAGTGACCGCACCAACATGTACGTAGAAAATAGATGGAAAGTATTTCTGCTTGTTGTGACGTCCGTGGCAGCGGCCGAGCCGAGCCGCGCGCTTCAGCTATACCAGAAACCGTACAAAAATGTCATGTTCATACCAAAAAATAGAAACTTTTATCGGAAACGGTCAAGAGTGCTGTTTTTAGACGAAACTGAAAACCATCAACCGTTCGGTCGGGGGGAAATAGATCTCACAGATAAAAACTATTCCAAAATCAAATTCGATGAAACCACGGACTATGAATTCACATCTCCTGAAGATAATACCGAGTTATCTAAGGTTGAGGACAATCCTAGTGGAAACGAAAGGTTTTATGAACCTCTACCTCGATTTAGACCCTTCCAAACTCATCCACACTATTACCAAGGGAGGTATACGCGACCTTACGCGCCAAATTTCGGCTTCGAGCCGTTCCAACCACCATACTTACCCAGTCCTATGAGAAATGGGTATTATTCGGGGTGGAAAGCGCGGAGTCCCCGCGTGGTATTCCCTTACGCGTCTGACAGTTTAAACTCAGTGCATACGAACAGTCATGCTGGGCCAGGCCCAGGCTTTAATGACAATGTTGTGTTCCGGGAACCAGCGTTCAGTTCGAATGATGTGGATGAGCAGAACCTACAGGATCTTGGCTCTGGTGGTGGAGAATCGGCAGACAGGGGTGAGTTGACTTGATGTTTGTTTTTTATTATTTTGAATTAATTTGCCTGGTTTTGGCGTAATTAGAGACGGTTTTATTTAAGAATTGCATCTGCTGAAGGTGGAATTTTGGAGAAGGATTTTTTCCTTGAAGTTATTAGGAATAATAATGATGTTTTTGTGTACCAGAACTTCTAAGTAAATATCTTTGGAAATAGTAAATGTATGTAAAAAATTGCCTATTCACTTACAAAGTTTTACTGTTGTTTTGACAGAGTTTAAAGCTCCATGCTCACAAAATTTTGTCGTTTTTTTCTGTTTCTCATATAAAGTAGAGTAACTACTCTAAGGGTACTCTTACATACCTATGTCAAACTTGACATACTTTACTATACTTATGTCAAACTTGACATACGTAAGTAAGAAGGACACAATAAAAACAAAGGAAACAACGGCAACAATTTATTAAATAATAACAAAAATAGTTGTTGGCGCCAACTGAGTAAGATAAAGATATTTCCTTAAAAGTGACATATTATAACATTTCTTATGTTATATTGCTCAAGGCATAAACTAGTAACATTTTACAAGTACGCATAGTGGTTAGCACGGTCGCCCGGCAAGCAACAGGCGGTTCGAATTCGGTAACGGGTGAATTCTTGATTGTGCATTTCTCCTTGTAAAATATTTCTACGTGACATTTAAATTTAAGATTTTGGTTTAGGGGTAAGTAGTTTGAATTTGTGACTAATATGGGAATGGTAGTATTGTATTGTAGTTTATTAAATAGTAAATGTACATAACATGTGTATTTAAAACTTTATCATAATTATACATTACGATTAAATGTAAATTAGTATTAGTAAAAAATCCATATTTACTATAATAAACTCTGGCCTAAATTCATTACATTGAAATTATTTCGTGTTGGAATTAATTTATTTATTAATGACTTTTATACAAAATTGTTTTTGGATACGTAGATACGCTTCGTCTTGAACGGTAACGTGTCCGCGGCTACAGCACCCTTTGTATTGTTCCAATGTTTAAAACCTACTTTAAAACACAATGAAGTCGGATTTAAACTAAATAAATCTCAGCGGAGATACTCGAAAACTTCAGGAATCTTACTAATGTTAAAAACGCGAAAGTTTGTATGTATGTATTTATGTGAGTTTGTTACTGTTTTACGCAAAAACTACTGAACCGATTGCGATGAAACTTGGAATACAGGTAGCTTTTTATCCCGATATTCCCGCGGGAACGGGACTTACGTGGGTGTAACCGCGGGACGCAGCTAGTTTTATATATTAAAAAAAAAGTTAGGTTAGAGGGTCGTAACCTATCTTCCTCCTTCCATTTCAAAACGTTTTTACAATGTCAACCCTTGACATTTTTCGTATGAAAAAGTGAAGTGTTACCTATTTCTTAGTAAAAATAATAATGAAAATTAAAAATATTACTTTAAGGGCCTATATAACCCTAATAGCATGACAGGGATAAAACTATGCAAAATTTTATTGCGTAAAATCAAACAATTGCTAGTTTCAAGATAACTAAACGTTAATCTTGAAATTCAAAACATTCACTGCCTGTATTAATATACAAAGTTTTATTAGTTTTCGTAGTATATTGACCGAGTAATATCACTTATTTGTACAATTTAGAGGGAAGTTTGGTTTTTTTTTCTATAGAGAAAATTTTTATGAATCGTGTTTTCACGATATTCACGTGTTAGTAAATATCCTCGACTTTAATAAATATGGTTTCAAAACTTTTATTTCAAATAACTGTTGTATTAATTAACCCTAGAAACATCAGTTCTGGCCTACTACGGCCTCTTAAACTGAATGAAACGAATGGTAAAATCTTATATTTCTTACGTGACCCTGTATCAAGTACACGACTAAGCCGATAACAATGAAACTTTTACCAATTGTATGATAATACCAACGTTCGTGTGACTCGCTGTATCTCTGGCCACCTATACTATAACTGAAACGTCCTAACATCGCTATAGCATTAGATTCTTCTTGAAGACGGTTCGGCAATTGTTGGTAAATTTGCAAGAAATCGCTAGTAAATACCATACATCAAATGCTTTAGGATTCTTGCGATTCTTTCTCAATATTGTTGAACTGTTTTTAAGAAAAATGTACCAATACTGATGCGATGTTCAGACGTGCTACTTATAGAAAAGGTGAGCCGTGATTACTATAGCTTACAACTATTATAATTTGTACTAAACTTCGTTTTCAAACCTTTAAAACAGAAATATATACTACCAGAGCCCCGCGGTTTCACTCGCGTAAGTCCCGTTTCCGCTTGAATGCCGGGGTAAAAAGTAGCTTATGTGTTATTTCAGGTCTCCAGCGATCTATATTCCAAGTTTCAATGTAATCGGTTCAGTAATTTTCGCGTGATAGAGCTACAAAATTTTCTTCTTTGGTTTTCGCTATTTTGCATAATAAAACACTTTATTTACCGGGAAAGCTCGGCCGTTTTAAAAATCATGGATAAAACGCGATTAAACCCGGTAAATAAAGTGTTTTATTAGAGTAACAAAGTCAAATACAGACATACATACAAACTTTCATGTTTATAATATTAGTAATGGTAATAAATTGGCCTTTTTCATCTAAATTTTAGATGATATACAAGATGTAACAGGTTAGCCCTTTTAAGCCGAAAGGGGGTTGTTCTAGACGTCTAGGCGAACAACTTTTGTTCTATGACTTTTGAAAATTCGAAGTATTTTTCGAAAATTTTAAGTGTAAAGTTTACTTGAAGATCAGCTGTTTCTTAGAGTTCGAGGTCATTGACCTTATGTTGCCCTTTCATTTAGCTTGGTCTACTACAATCAAACCTTCAATTACCTTTATTTTCAAAAACAGCTGTTTTTTCAGTGAAACATAATCTCAAAATTTTCAAAAAAAAAGTTCGAATTTTCAAAAGTCGTAGAACAAAAGTTGTTCGCCTAGACGTCTAGAACAACCCCCTTTCGGCTTAAAAGGGCTAACCTGTTACATCTTGTATACAGCGCAAGCAACTTTTTAATCCATGCTATTTTATGGCGCTGTTTGCCCGGGACGTTGTTAGGTGGGTTAGGTTAGTAGGCTTAATAATATTAGTAAGATATAAAACATACAGGTTATCGACGGGTAAGGTGGAATGTCTGAGGACCTCAACGGGGTGATCCGCGAGCCGCTGTTACTACTTATATCTTATATTAAAGCGTTAGATACCCATTTGCAGGCGTTCCAGGCGAGGTCTGCTGCGGCGGATTAGTTATAGACAGATAAATAAATAAAATAAATAAATAAATCCTGTGACGAACACACAGCGCCATCTAGCCCCGTGGTAAGCTGCTAAGCTTGTGTTACGGTGGCTAGACAACGGATATACTACTTATATTTATTTTTCTTTTGTAAATACATACATATTATACATAGAAATACGCCCAGACCAGATACAAATATTTATTTTTTAAGCTTAAATATTTGCACCCAGCGGGAATCGAACCCGCAACCTTCTGTATTGCAGCCAAGCGTTCGCCCGACGCGCCACAGAGGTCGTCATATTAAAGCGTTAGATACCCATTTGCAGGCGTTCCAGGCGAGGTCTGCTGCGGCGGATTAGTTATAGACAGATGATGTCCCCAAAGCTAAATTGGTTCTCTATAGAGGAAAGTTGCCTTGTGGGAACCGTGAGCTCGTGAGCCTCGAACATAGGTACGTCAGAAAAGGACTGAGGGTACCAGGTGCACAATTTAAAGTTTTATGATTTATAATAATAGTTCAGCAATTAATAATTCTGCTTGATATCAGTAAAGCGTCCTGATTGTTAGTTATTCCATGTAGAATATCCAAAAAATACTAAACCGCTATAGATAAAATTAAAACTTTTAAATATGCATCTGGTACCCAAGTCCTTTGCTGACCGTACCAGAGCTAGAGCAAAAAAGCCGCTCACCACTCGCATCCCAGAGAGAAGTTAACGAAAATTTCGCTGAGGCAGGTAAAGAAGCAACCTCCTACATCTCCAGCTGTTAAAGACACGCTCCTATAGTGGGAGACTGTTGTCCAGTTGTATTCCGCACTAATGAGGAAGTTTTACATAATTCCACCATAGTTCCAAAATACTACCAACTGTTAGACACCAAACGTCGTGATGTAACCATAGTTTCCACTGACCTTTGAATTGACAGATCAGGGTCAGGTTAATGGCATCAAACTTTTGGTACCCCGAAGAATATCAAAGGTGACTCATCCGTTCTTACTTCCTGCTTGCTTCGGAAGGTACTCTAACATTAGGTGAGACACACCACTATACGGTTGTTATCTCTGATAGCAGTCGTTAGGTCATGTTATAGGCCTTAGGACGACAACACTTTAACACTAAATGAGACACACGACTGACTTTCATATAATTTATATGATTTATACAGCGCAGGCAACTTTTAATTCATGCTATTTTATGGCGCTGTAGTGCCTGGGATATTGTTAGGTGTAGTAGGTTTGCCCGTCACCTGTACCACCCTCCAAGCCTAGTCAGCCATGCCCTGAGGAAAGAACTTGTCAATATGTCTGGAGCTACTTAGCCGTGGGTTTCCTAACGATGTTTAACTTCACCGTATGAGCGATGTTATATTGACGCACATAACTCATCCGCAAGGAAAAAGACTTTGGTGCGCGGTTAGCCGGGATTCAAAACCACGACCTTCGGAAT